>JAPDOI010000014.1:0-1200000 GCA_029168955.1 Aplectana chamaeleonis | reverse complement strand
GGTAGAATATGACTGTCCGCATTTGAGAACGCACCCAAAATTTCATGGACGCAGCTTCAAGCCGAAAGCGCTACATAGGCTGGGGTCCATGATAATATCGATTACTTTAAAATATTTACAAGTATTTATCGAAATTTAAATTGGGGAGTTTCGCATCGCTAAAACGTGCGCAAACCTAGTCACGGACCAAGGTAATCTATTTAGTTCTTTTAGCCGGTTCAAATAGCATTTTTAGGTGTAAAACAATCGACTGTATCACGCCTAAAAATGAGTTTTCAAAGATCGATCTGAACCGGCTAAAAGAACTAAATCGTTTACTTCGGTCCGTTCTAAGGTTTTGCGCTCGTTGTAGCAACGCAAAACTCCGCAATTTAGATTTCGATAAACACTTGTCAGGTTTTCCATGTGATCGATTTTTTCATGGACCCAGCCTATGTAGCGCTGTTCGGCTTGGAGCTGCGTCCATGAAATTTTGGATGTGTTTTCACATCCGGACACCCAATTACTCAATGTGGTTTTCGTGCCCGAAACTGCACCTATGTGCCCTCAGGGCATAAAAACACACTCTGCTCATCTTATGTAGCGCTCTTCGGCCGGAAGCTGCGTTCATGAAGGTTTGGGTAGGTTTCACATGTGGACCGCCATACATGAGAAAATACATGCGAATTTTCTCGCAAGGGGGGCGCTGAGCAATTCGCCCGATACAGGAGGGGGGTTGGACCAAAGTTGGGTTGTATCACACCTCGCGCCGTAGTATGTTGATGAACGACTAACGAGGGTTTCGGCTCAGCGTAATGGGCCTCAGTTGTACAGGCGAACGGGAAGAGCGCGCGCTACCTGTCAGCAAGATATGGATGTTTTTCTGCCACGTGAGACGACGTAACATGCAGCCGCAGCCCTTTTCGCCCACCCGTTAGGTGGCAAGAAACTTCCCCGTGTACCCACCAGGTAGCCGGGAAACTTCCTGTTTACCTGCCTGGTACGTGAAGTGGACTTCGGACCTTCCCGGGAAGCTCCTGGATTTTCATAAACACGGCCACTGGCGCAAAACAACGGAAGACAATTGTAGCCTGGCACTGCAGGATACAGAAAGCATGAATTGAACTTCTATTAGGGTTTTGCGATGCAATTTTGAGCTATGCAACCATCTCCTCTTTTCTTTCAGGCACTGTGATTCCAGTACGAGAACGCGTTCGACGTTCCAGCAAGCTGATGCGTGACGATCCTATCACTCTTTACATCGCCTTGAACATGAAAGGTAATCCTCACTCAACTAATTATGGCACATACAAGTATCAACACGACGGGTTTTATCCAACAAAAGAACTCTCACGGCTATGACGATACTTCTTCACATTTTTTAATGTAAGAACTACAGAATTTGTAAGCCTTCATTCAATTCACCGATAAGAAGTTTTGCGGAGGCAGTGGGAGGGGGGGGATGGTTAGAAAAGTTAGAGTAATCGAGCTTCTTTTGCCTGGGAAAAGGAAAATTCGATGAACATTTGTCATCTCATCGCACTTATAATCTGCATTTCTCAAAGGCAGTGGTCGCAATCAAACATGCTTGTCGTCTTTTTCTCTCTAAACCCTTTTGTGGGTCTCGAGTAGTAGGACCTATAAGGAAAAATCGCGAAAAAATCACTGTTTTGGGCCAAATTTGAAGCCTGAACTTTCTTGTCTTTCGATGGTGGACGAGCCCACTTCACATCATCAGCATCGATGACCTCTTATATCAAGAACATCAGCTGGCTTGAAATTGAATTTCAATCAATGAACCTTCGAATTTATGTACACATCTAGTCAAAAACATTGAGTGGAGTGCTTTCTTTCATTGCTCAACTGTTTTTATTAGGTTAATTTGCATTCATTTCTTCCTCTGAATGTCGATGATTTTTGACTGCTCGGCATGAGACTAGGATCCTTTTGGTCGGCGCTGTGCACGTGTGCACGAACTGGCTTCTTTGGACCCTAAGAACTCTAATTTTTCACCGCGCTACCTTCATTGTTTTTCAACTGTTTTTGATCTAAGCTGATTGTTGTAGTTTTTTCGATAACGTTTTTCATCGTGACCACTGCCTTTAAAGGCACTGTTCACGATAAATTTTGTCCTATTGCTTTTACTGAAAAACAATTGTGGTAGCCCTTAGAAGGGGAAGAGCCTTGAAAAAACGGATCTAGACGAATTTTGCGATAAACGGCTTCGAAAAATATTGCAGTGGTTAAGATCGGCCCCTCTGCGATCAGTTGTAGTCATTAACACCGACACGGCCCTATCGCTGCCACGTCTTCACTTGCGATTATCAGCACTGGTTTTTATTGAATCAGGCAATAAATGGAAGAGGCTTTCGTCTGAAGAAGATCTTCTAGATGTATTCGACAACTAGTTCTCAGATCTGATGTTTATTTCAATGAAAAACCACTGCCGATGATTGCAGATCAAAGCGTGACAGTGATAGAGCCCTGTCGGTGTCGATGATTACGACTAGGCCGAAAGAGGTCGGCTTTGCCCACTGGGATAATCTTCAAAACCATTATTTGCCTCTGGGAAGTCTTTCCAAACCCGTTTTTTCAACAATATTCTGTTCCTGAGGCCAATCAATTCAGTGAGTTTTTAAAATGATTTTTTGTTGTAAATGACAAAAGAAAATACATATATGGCGTTTGATATCTGCATACCAGTCATGCAAGTTGTATGTATGGATATTCCAGCGATAGTTTGAAGGAATCCGGCTTTCTTCGGAGAAAAACAAAAAAAATCGAGTTCTTAGCGTGGGTGCGCAGTGTAGACACGCGGTCTCTTAGGTGTTAACCTACACATAGCTGAATACCTTACATTACACTGCATCTACGCAATATGAGCGTAAGGAAATTATTTTTGTTGACGACGACTCAACTTTTATACCACAATTACGCCATTACTAATAAGTATCTCGAGAAGAAAGGAAAATTGAGGTAACATTTACATGCTATTCTGAAAATACTACTCCTTTCTTTGTGCAATCTTTACTTTTACTAAAGTGTTATCAAGATATGTTTTCGAAGCTCGGTATGCGGTTGAAGATGTTGACCAACCGCTTTATTCGCAACGTTTCGGGTCATAGACCCTTCTTCGGGCGGCTGTAATCGTTATCACATAGGAAATTTTGCACAAACTATTACATACAATATTCAAGCGATGCATACCTAGCAGCTGCGGCAGCGGCACGGTGTGAGGGCGGGAGGGATGAACCGTCTCGGCGGTCAGCAGTGCTGTAGGAGCGAATAAGCAGAGCGGCGTTCATTTTCAGTGACCACTGTCATCGTGCCGGATAGTCAGCATCCTCATCGCGTCCTTCATCTCTTCCCGGTTGTTCATGGGCGGTGCATTCATCTTTACTTCTAGCGCTTCTCTAATCTTTCACTTGGCCGTATCCGGAATATTCTTCCATATCACGCTGACACTCATCCCGGGTGTGGCTTCATTCGCATGCCTAAGTGATCTGTGTCTCGAGAATGCATTGTTCGGGTATGAGGCCGGCGATCTGAGGGCTCGCATGTGTTCATCCAATCGCTTGTACAAGGGCCTCCCAGTCTCGCCTATGTAAAATTCCCCACACACTTGGCACGTGACCCTATAGACGGTATTCGCGACCTGGCATATCTGTGCCTCAGTGGTGCAGTATAGGCAACCTGGTCTCCCACAGCGGTTCTCGTAAGGTCGTGACGAAGTGAGAATCTCACGGAGTGTTGCTGGGGGGCGAAATACAAGGCGAAGAGGAAGGGCAGCTCTGCAAACGGCTGCATTCACATCCTTTGCGAACTGTTCGCTAACAAAGGGGAGAACGAGAGGAGTGTCGGACGGAGCATGGTACGGGCGCCAAGTATCGAAATCGCCTTCGATGTAGCCATTCTGTTGTAGCACTTGTCCTAATTGCCTTTCCACTTCCTCCTCTCTGTCAGATGTATGTCTCCTAGCCGAGTTCAGCAAATTGCGAATGACACTTCTTTTCATGTAGATCGGATGGCAGCTGCGTGCACGTAAGAGGATAATCTTCGAAGCCGGCTCCCTGTACCACATCGTTTGGACGTCACCAGACTCGATCCTTATACGCGTATCCAGAAACGGAAGGTAGTGGTCTGCTCCTGGCTCTTCGACTGTCAGACTGATGGCGGCATCTTGGGAATTAGACGATTTAAAACATCACTCAGTATTGTTCGGGAATCTGCCACTACGAAAATGTGATCTATATAACGACCATAGTACAGTATCCCTGCCGTGGTTAAAGAGCTTCTTTCTAATCTATCCATGAAGAGTATCGCCAAGAGTGGCGCCAATCTGTTTCCCATGGCTAAGCCTCGCTTCTGTCGATACACGACATCATTGAATCGGAAGAAATCGAATCCGACTGCTGCTTTCAATGACCTTTCAATATCTCCGTATTCCAGATGATAGAGCTGGATGTCTTCTTCGTGCTGACGCAAAGAATCTAAACAGGCGTCGATCGCTGCGCTCGTATCCACGTTAGTGTACAGCGCTGCTACATCAAAACTCTGCCAGTGCACCTCGTTCGTTGGAAATTCACAGTTGCTCAGACCTCGCAGAAACTGATCAGTGTTAATCAAATGCGAAGGAACGAATTTTAGGAGAGGTGACAGGAGTTGATTCAGAAACCAGCCTATACCATCGGTGGAGCCTCCACATGACGACACAATAGGACGCGTCTTGATTCGGTCATTAGTCGGAGCATCATTCTCATCAAGATGGGGGAGTTTGTGGGTTTTTTTTAGCTGGTAATACGTTGGAACGACAGCATGGGTGGGAAGGAGTCGTCTTATAATTTTCAAATCGACTTTGTTGTCCAAAGTGGTGTTTATGATGTTTTGCAAGATCCTACAGTTGCTGTTGTACTCCTCCACCGTATGTACTTTGATCAGAAAGTGTCTCCAGGCATAACTCAACATCCCTGTCTTTTGTCATGACCACAAATCCTCCGCACTTGTCTCCTACCGAAAAGCGTAAGGTAGATCGAAGTTCGATGGTTTTCTTCAGGCCAGCTCGCTCTGCAATCGTCATGTTATCTGGCGCTCTTGTTCGGCGATGATTATCCACAATACGGAGTATTTCACACTCCAGTGTAGCCATTCTGGAGGACCATGCAGGGATATTCCTGGGCGCGCTCACAAACTTTCTCGGGAATGGCATTAATCTCGCTAGATGTTCGTTTAGGGTAGGTACGGTCAAGCCGATCTGCTCCCTCCATTTTTGAATGTTCGCGTATTTGTGTAGAGCGGTCACTACATCAGTCTTTATCAAGGCCATTCATAAGTGGTCGAGGTGCAAAGCTCGGCCCAAGGTTCAATGTTGATTGTACCTCATTGTCGATCATGTCTCCATCGATGACGGTGCAACGCTTGGGTGGGACTGCGTTCTGGATAATAAAGCTTCTACGATAAGGTTCGGTCCGTCGTCTCAATTCGCTAAGTTTTTACTAAAGTGCGTTTCATAATTATATGCTCATCCCTGATAAGGATCCTAACGATGTCACGTGAATTTTCTCAGAACGTTGTGGTTACCCTTCAAATCAGCCTGCCTGGAAACTATACTAGGTGTAGTGACACAGGAAAATACAACAAACAAGATGATGAGTAGAGTTTACCCTGACCGCTATACTATAGGCGCACCTTGAAAAATTGGAGAAATACGCAATTATTCTCGGGGAATTTCTGGCTGAAGTGCTTAGCGGGTAGGGTAGAGTATTTTCAATCCACAGCTCACATGCCTCAAGGCCTTCGCTCTTTCTAGTCCGAACAAGCCCAATTATTTGCAGTGAATCGCTCAGGTGTGACCAACCCCAGAGTCGATGGGCGTTTCTGTCCTTCGACTACCGCCAGCTCTATTTTGCCTCCCAATTGAAACACAACAAAGTTTAAAAGGCCGAAGATGTCGGTAGCATTCGAAGTTAGTAGTCCTGACCATTTTGTTTCCGACTCGATGTCTGTGGCCAGTAAGGTTCGAAGTGATCTTGGGCATTCTGTCAGAAATATTACGGTCTGGAAGGCCAGTCGCCACGAGGAAAATATTGTTCGTTGCCGTCTCTAACCTACTGCACACCCTATTAACCCACAGAAAAGATCTCGAGAGTTTGGCTCTGTGAAGATCTGTTTACACAAGGTGCTGAGTTGATCGCAAAATGCTTGGCTCCGGGCGAGATTGAACCAGCATGTTCCGTTTTCGGGGGAGAACATCCAACGCAGGGAGAAAAAAACATCCAAAAATCGTGTAAGACTTAACTAGGGCATCGTCTTGACAGGTCTACGACTGTTATATAGTCTATGACGGTGTTCCTGTTTCATCCCGTTATGCGGGTGAAAAGATGATTGTTTCGGTGAAGATTCACCGAGCAGTTTAGTGAGAGCGGCGCTGGGGCTTCGGTGGTGCAGTGCCATAACGCGCTCCCCCAGAAAGGGAATATGCTGGTTCAATCTCGCCCGGAGCCAAGCGTTTTGCGATCAACTCAGCACCTTGTGTAAACATACCACAACAATCACTGCGACGTTAAACTGCAGTAACGGCAAAAAAAAACATCCAGAAATCGTGTAAGTCTGTGAAGATCATTTACGTGGAATTAGTTCACGCGCTCAGACAGTCGGGGCTTAGCACTTCGGCACAATATCGTTAGTACGCCAGGGCAAACCTGGCGTACTAACGCTCGTTGTGTGCAGCAGCTGCTGGCAACGGCAGCATATCCTGCCAACTTATGCTGGGGTTCTAACGCTCATTATCGACAGCCTGTTCTGCAAACGATGGAAGAATCTGGACTGCCACCCTCTTTGCCGGTGTTGGCTATGATCCTTGTCACGGCCAGCAGTAAGGACATCATCTTCGCCACGGTCCACAATGAGGAGGCTTCCCTCGCGATGAGCCATGGGGATGATCCCCTCAGCGTTCAAAACTAAAGTCCGAAAAGTGACACACGGTCACTTCCTTGGGCTGGCCTCAAACGGCCAACTGCCCCCTCAGCGAGACTGGCCGCCTTATATACCCGCCGCCGTCGTACAAGAGGATGCTGCAATGTCCATTCGTCCTTACCCACAGCCGATTACTTACTCACCGTGAAACGGCATTCACCAACACTTACTTACCCGGGTAAGATTCCGCGCAAAATGTATACCGCGTGCACCCAGCGAAACACTCAATAGGCGTCGTCAATTCACAAAATTTTCAACGATTCACTCTTTGGTTTATTCAAGGAGGCAAGAGAGAAGTGCATGAGTTGCGTGATTAATAAAAACTTCAGAGTAGATCATAGGGGACACTTCATACATAGAAATACCATCATTTTACTTTACTTACTTTTTCATTTCTTCTAGCGAGATTTTTCATTGGTATTCGTTTGTTTTTCTTTATCGTTGTTCCACTGTATGGTAGAATTTTTATTCTATGAGTATCAGGTTGTAGCCGAAGCTTCCTACCATTTTTTTGCCTTTACTTCGGCGCAGTCCATCAACCGAATTTGATATATCGGTCAAAAGAGCTATTCAAGGCTTTTTCGAGCTTTGAACTGTCCGTGGTGGGTCACGAATGTTAGGTCGATATTTGGGAAATTTAAACGGAAGTGCTCACTGATCAGCCAACGATAAATATACCACTTTCTGCGAAAAACAGCGATGAAAAGAGTCAAAGAACTTTTCTTTGTATCGAATCGTGCTGACCTAATTCTTGAGAAAATTTTCGTCCCAATAGTTTATTTAGTAGTATGTAATAGAGAATTAGAAATGCAGCTCTTCCTTTGCCGCATACTGCTAGAAATTTCCTAGTGAAATGTGTTTCATGACTGATCAACTACTTTTTGAAAATTCGGGAAAAAAACAGAAATTGGTTGAAAAAAAGTAGATTATCCGCAAGTTCTTTATGGTGAATCAATTTTTTTGTGTAGAATCATGTTGTGCAATGTGAGGCCTCAAACTCATTACCCAGAAGAAACTTTGGAATGCCAAAATATTCGCTACTTAAGCTACGAATTGGGATCAAGCATGAAGCTCGCATGTTATCGTGTTCTACAGTGAGCTTCAGAAAATTATATTATAAAGGAACTGTTGTGCTTCCGAATGCTATGCTACTAATATATGACCTGAGAAATTCGATGGGACTAGGAAAATTATTTTCGCAAAACTTTTATTTTTTGTCAACTCAGTATAAGCCTATTTAGCTGGAGTTCGGTAAAAAATCGCGCGAGGAGCATAAAGCCGAAGAAAGAGAAGTTTTTTGGTTGGGTCTCCTGATGCATTGAAAATTTAGTAAAGAAACCAAGTGAACAGAAGGAAACAAAGTTTACCGCTTTTTCACGACTAACAACAAAATCCTATGAGAACAAGTGCGTAAAAAACTGCAAACTTTTCGTCTATGGAAAGCGACGCATTGAGTGAGTCATAAAAAGACAAACATAACTTTTAAGGAAAGGAGTAGTGCATTTTGTCGATGAAGATATTGCGCTCCATTGCTAATTCTGCTATGAATGTTGGCACGTAGCAGCTGCAGCTGGCTGGGAGTAAAATTTACCCGACTACATACGTCGGGTAAAATTTACCTGGCTTTTTGCCCGAAAATCCCGAGTAAGTAAGCGTGTGAATACCGGGTAAGAGCCAAACTCAAGGAACTTTACACTTACCTCGCGGGTAAATCGTTAATGAATACGGCCCCAGGATTCAACAAAACGGCCGCGTAGTGCCTAACTGCTAAACACTTGAAACACCTAAGCCTAACTGCTGAACACTTGAGTCAAAAAGCTTTTTCCGAGAAAAAGTGTGCTTTCTCCAATCTTTCAAGGTGCGCAATGAATAAGAAATTGACAATTCTCAAGGAAATCTCTATCTTTCATCTTCTATGTATGTTGTATTTTCCGGCGTAACTACAAATAGTATGGTCTCCAAGTACGCTGATTCGAATGGTGTTAACGTCGTGCGAAAGGAGTCCTCGGGAAATCCAGTGAAAGCCGTTCCGAGGGTGTGCATATAATTATGAAACACACTGTATAGGCGATGCCGCTAATGGAACAATTTACCTGGATGATGGAGAAACGCATGCTTACAAGGATGGCGACTACGCATATTGGGGAATAATCTTCAAGAGGCAAGTAAAAAGCTTGATTTGAACAACTTTTCTAACCGAAACATACCGATTAATTTTGCAGAGAACATGACTATTTGCACACTATTACCAATAAGAACCTCGACAAGAAGGGAACACTTGACAGCGATATCCAAATCGAGAAGATTGTTGTTCGTGGAGTGAAGTTCTATCCCAGAACAGCCCACATCTATTTAGACGGTGAGTGCGAACAAGTACATACATTTAGTACTTGGTTCATAAGTTCGTCCGGCATTTTTAATTTTCTTTTTTCATTGAATCGTTCATTACGCTCTGTTTCACCAAATTTATTTACATATGTACATGTTAGTTTGAAGTACCTCCCTATCTTTACACGTCGGCGTGAACAGTCTCCTTCGTTTCCTTGCCGATCCGCATAAAAAAATGGAGCTCCTAGTCAGCGAAAAACTGCATTCACCAGCTGTGTTTCGATTTTTGTCGTAGTCAAAAAGCATCCTCAACATTTCGGAACATCTGCGTGGCAGACAAAGAACGCGTTGCAGCTGACTAAGAGAGAAAAAACTGACTAACAATTTTTTTGTCTCCATTTCTCAGTTTCGTTTTCCGTTTTCCATGGGATCTAGATTAGGCTAAATTAAAGGCAGTGTTCACGATAAAAAATGTGTTTCATTTTCCACTAGGAATGGGTAGTTGAGAGGCACACTGTAACGTTGACGTCGAAAGAACGCATGAAAACGAGCCAGGAAGAGCACCAAAAGAGCCCGAAGTTGTCACTTTGAGCGCAAACGTAAACCCCAAAAGCGCAACACACGCCCACCGACGTGAACAAATGAATACTCGAGATCGTGAGATAGGCGATTATTACCAATCATTAGCCCCGTTCTTCCCTTCATTCACAACTTCTCTCTCTACTCAGGTCAGCTCGCATACATCGGCTGCAAAAGTCGGAAGTTACAAGCCTCGGACAACTCGTTCACCATGCTTCCCTGGCTCATTTTTTGAGGGACCATAACTCCGTTCCCAGAAGGTCTTGTAATATTTCAGAGACATCATTGGAATCAGCAAGGGGCCGTTTTCAAGATAGGCGGAAAACAGAAGAACGATTTTCATCGTGAACACTGCCTTTAAGTATTCATAGAGGTCCCAAACAAGGGAGCTGGATATTTGACGGATGAAAAAGAGAGTATACGCATCATGACCATTCGCACGGCCTAAATAAATTTTTATGTATATAGCAATTGATTTACTTGCAATGACGTTTTAGATACAAGTTTGCAGCTGCAAAACATTCTTTCCAACTGAGTTACGAAGGGTTTCCTCAGTTGGGCGAAAAGGTAAGGGAGCCCGTGTGGCAATTGTTAAAGTGCTTAGAAAGGATTTAGCACAAAACTTTTTAGTGGTTAATCTGGATCCTGAACACGAATCTGGGGTCCGTTTCTCAAACTGAGACTTACTGTAGGTTACGGCAAATATTATTCAACAGAAATGGCCAAACCTACCGTTGTGTATCGAAAATTGGTAGGTGAGCCTCCATTGTGTGCTCGGCATCAGGGGTGTGCGTCAATGAAATTTAAAATTTCGTAAATCGTAAAACGTCATTACGACAAAACCACCGTAAATCGTAAATCGTAAACAGCAAATACTGACTAACCACCAAAATATCGCCACTATGGTGCAACAAGAGAAACTATCTACTGTCCACCGTTTCACGTACATAGTACATATTAGGTTGCGTTCAGTATTCGTCAGCTAACCACGTTTAAGGGGTATGGTATACTTTATCGCTGTCATCAGCGACAGGCATGAAATCTAGCACAAATTGCGGCGGGACCCGCATCGGAGCAGAGGCATCGGTTGTCGTAGGAACAGTTATCGCGCGTGAGCCGCAGCGACGGGTCGCGGAGGACTGACATACTGAAAATAAGCCGAAGCCTGTCGCTGCCGCTGTTCAGCGCACTGCGAATGCGACAGTTTTGAAGGGCGGGAGCTCCGCGACAGGAGGTCGCTGTCGTTGTGCTGAGCAATGCGACCGTGTCTCGTAAAAGTATACCATACTCCTAATGGCACCGTTTTACCCGTATTTCTCTGCTTTCCCTTATCACTCATTCCACAAATTCTTTCCAGATCTTGAGAAACCCGCCTATCCGATTCAGCTGTTCGCGTACCTGCTGGGCAACAGGGACGCAATTATACTCGTGATGCTTCTCCCGGAAGGCTAATGCCGTTGTAAGCGTAAAACGAGCCGAAGTGATCGTTTTTGAGCGATTTTCAACGGCCGAATTTGAGAACTCCTCCCATTTGCCAGCGAAACCGCAACACCGATTATACAGTCGGTAAGAAGCGCACTGATATTTACTTCGAATTCTCTACTTAATTAAGGTTGGCTCAAACTCAGTGTACGCACGTTAAAAAATATATCACCGAACTTGCGCCGACCTTCAATGGGGATAGCAAAGTGTCAGTCCGATCCATGGCAACTCTATCTAGAGCACGGAATAGGTCGCCCAGCCCAAGTCGATTTTCTCTATATCCACTAAATTACTTGCAGAATCGTAGATTTATGGTGACGATACTGTAGGTTGCTAAAGACAACGTAATCACAGAGAACGCTTTCTAGTTTTTGCCGCTTTGTGCAGTCTTGTCCCCATAGTTAAGATATAAACCCAAAACGCCCCATCAAACGCTCGCATTTGTGAGAGATAAAGGTTTCAGAGAAAGGGGGCGAAGATGAGCGTTTGAATTAGCGCTCACGCCTCTTCTGAGGGTCCGTGTGCTGCGGACGAAGAGAAACTGGAGGAAACGATTTTGAGTTTCAAACTCTGGAGTTGAAAACGAACGCTCCTCTTTTTGATTTTTTGGACTCTGAGTAGGCGTAATCTACTCAAAAGGCGGGTCAGGAGCACTACTTGAAGCAAATTTTAGATCGACTAGACTGCCTCGCTCGATGTTTCGACGCTAGTCTAGTAATAGAATTCAGGACAGTTGATCTTGATGAAAAACGCGAAAACGAAGTTCCTCGTGAAGACGGGCGACGTGCGACTAGTGAGACGTGCGTGGCGCGCAACGCGGATCTGTTATCCAGCTCCTCCAACTCCGACCGTGTGTCCCGCGTTATAATGATAGAATCACATCAAAGAATGATAACGGGATCGTGCTGGAGTCACACGCCTGGGTTGGTCCCATCTCCTGACCAAAAACATTAGTATACGCAAAGTAGGATCAGAGCAAGTCAATTGGAGATATATTCCGATTTACTTCCATTGCGTGTATTTTTTTTACGAAAAATTACGGTTTACGGTCCAAATGTCGTAAATCGTAAACCGTAATTACGAGACCAAAAAACACCGTAAATCGTAAAATCGTAAATCGTAAACCGTATTTACGCACACCCCTGCTCGGCATCCCCAAATAACCCCCATGGAGAAAATTTCAGCTAGATTTGAGACTTATCAAACTATTTTATACCAACCGTTGCCTACGGTAGCCCATCGAGAGTCGATGGGCCTCACCTTCTCCGACCCTTGTCAGATTCGATTTGAGCACACAAAATAATCTCTACAGAGATGCTTCGAGGCATATCTGCTGTAACGTTTCGGAACTCGTCAAAAGTCGCAGTTTGTCTCTAAAATTTGCCCTCGGTGGAAAGCTACGAACCAACCTTGGCAGGGTTTTTTCTCTAAAATCGACAAATAGATCCCAGCTTCATTTTCTTGACCTCGAAAAACCCTCAGCCATTCGGGACTCAGTACGTCGACACAATAGAGTTAGTACGTCAGGGCAAACCTGGCGTACTAACGCTCTTTGTGGGCAGGAGCTGATGGCAACGGCAGCATACCTTGCCAACGTATGCTGGCGTTTTAACGCTCATTATCGACAGCCTGTCCTGCAAACGATGAAAGGATTTGGACTGCCACCTCTGTACCGGTGCTGGGTATGATCCTTGTCACGGATAGCAGCAAGGAAGCCAATCTCGCCGCGGTCAGCAAGAAGGGCATCATCTTCGCCACGGTCCACAACGAGGAGGCTTCCCTTGCAATGGGCCATGGGTATGATCCCCTCAGCGTTCAAAATTGACATCCAAAAAGTGAGACAAAGTCACCTCTTCGGACTGGCCTCAAATGGCCAACCGCCCCTCGGCGAGACTGGCCGCCCTATATACCCGCCACCGCCGTACAAGAGGATGCCACAATGTTCATTCGTATCAGACAAATCAATGGAGGAGAGTGTCAGCAGACACAAAGAGAGCACGCGTGTCACGATAAACAACGTTAGTACGCCAGCACAAGCAGCAGGAGCTCCTGGTCGTTGCCAGCATATCGTGCTGTTACCAGCAGCTACAGCACGGGCGCTGCCAATGCCTTTGTGCAGGCGTACTAACTTTATTGTGCCGATGTACTAAGCCCTGACTGTCTGAGACCCCTGAAAATGTTTTGGGCAAATCTCGAGAATTTGAGGAAATAATTTCTCTGAACACCCTAAGTTTTGCCTCATCCCTACTGAGACGGTAACACCGGTCGGACCGACGCGCTGGGAAGCCTCTCCGTGTCGATGGCGGGAGTAAGGGGCTCGGAACGGACCGACGACAGCCATTGAAGTTTCGTTCGGATCGCGGGCCCATGCGGAGTTCGTCAGTCGTATCGCGGGCAGCACTAGACCGGTGTCTCCATGCCGTATTCATCCTAGGGCTATGGCGGTTGGATAGCGGGGTGGGTGTTTTTCGGCCCGCCATGCGCCCTCGCTCCCACCGGTCATATCTCTGAGTAGTAATTGACTTGACCTAACTGAAGGAAAGCCAAACTCTCCGTAACTCAGTTGGGCGAGTTGTCTTGCAGCTGCAAACTTGCATTCAAAAACTTTGTTACAGATGTATGGATGTTCATAAATCTCTTTGCAAACGATTAGATTGTCCGGTTGCATTTCCCTTGTGAGCGAAAAAAAGTGCCAGAACCCTATGCTCACCATACAACTTTGTCAAGTTCTTCATCTTCGTTTTTCCACAGTAGCGCAGTGGTTCCGAGACGAATTCGGACCAAGCGACAGGACGAGTTCTCCAATTTTGTGTACTGAGACCCTTGAAATCCTTGATTAATGGCCACATAACTTAGCAATTAATGTCCAAGTCTACAACCTATACCAACAGAACAAGCTTGAATTCGTGTATGAGCAACAAGGTAATGGCAAAACTACGAAATGTATTGATGACCACCTAACGAAATCTCCACTTTTGTCTGAAAATAAATGAAGAACGTCCGTGCAAGCTCGCAGGTCAAACTGAGTTCATACCACAGTAGAACATTTTTTTTTCAAATCCATTCCTTCGCCACGAAAAGGAGTGTCCAAACCTTAATATAATCAATGTGTTGTTCTACCCCAGACTCAATCGCATCTACGGCAGTACAATAGGGGCTGCATCCCAGGGCTAAGGACGAGTTGAACTCCTCGTTGTCAACAGAATCATATGCTATGTATTAACAAATGCTGGGTTTCGACCCATCCTCATCGACAGCAGCTGCTGCTCTCAGGAACAACTGCTGCCGATAACCAGAGTCTGCCCTCGATATCGGCAGCATGTTCTGCAATCGGCGAGAGAATTTGAGCTATCACCCCCTTCAGCTGGGCTAGGTATGATCCTTGTCAAAGCCCGCAGCAAGGAGGCCTACCTCGCCGCCGTCCGCAACAAGGACATCATCTTCGCCACGGTCCACAACGAGGAAGTTTTCCTTGCGATGGGCCATGGGGCGATCCCTTCGGCGTCATCAATCAACGTCCAAGGTCACCAACGAGTGCGTGGGTTTCAAACGAAATGCAACTTTTTATGATCACTTTTCGAATAAAAATTGAAATCTGCCCTTTACAACTTCGCTCCGTTTCTCTGAGCGGAGTTATGAGCTTTTGGCTAACAGACGCATCGCGGCGTACAATCTATGGATTCCTACCTTGTGATATATCTATCACAACCTTGAACAAGAAATCGTCCTACAGTGCGATTGTACACGGAAGTATAATGCAATGATGGAATGCGCTCAGATCAGGTCTTTCGATGCCGCTTTTCGACATAGTTACTTGGCGCAGTGGGAGTGAGCGCTGCTGATGGAGAAATGAGGCAACGAGTGCGAACCCTTGGCGCGGCAGATTTTTTTGCACTTTTGCAGAAGACTCATATTCATCATCAGATGTGTTGATGACCAACACATTTTTCCGTAGAAGAGATTTTTGTTGAGAAATGACGTGATTTGGTCGTTTTTGGAGTTTGATCTCCGCAGTTAGTCTTTTAAGGGCAGTGTTCGCGAAAAAAACCATATTGTAGTTTTCGATGTTCTTGAGTAGGTAAGTCCACCAAGTAGTGGTTAATAGGGAAAAGTCCCCACAGAAGACTCAAACTCCGGAGAAAAACTGTTCAAAGAGCTTTCTGAAAAATTCAATTATGCCTGTTGGTGTGTTTCGGGATACTGCAGGCAGAGCGTCAAACCTGACGCCAGGGACAACTGCCACACGACATGGGCGGGGTGACCCAATGGATTGGCTGGTCCATGAGATTTTCACTCACTTCCTGGCCATTTTTTTCGTGGCACTTCCGTTCTCATTCTTCTTTTAAGAGACCCATACCTCACGTTTTTTTTGCCAAAAAAAACGGGCAACTTTTCCATCGTGGACGCTGCCTTCAATGTAAAAACCTAGTCCTGCAGCAAGCCTATAGCTATGTATAATAATTGTTCTACGAGCAGATATGATCATTGAGACCGAAATTGTAGCAAGACAAAAAGACTGGTGTCATTGTCGCGGACAACCGTGCAAACCAAACTCTAGTCGCACACACGTCATTTCTCATGAAAAGTTTTTTTTTTGGAAAACTGCGATGGGTAGCGGTAGGTGGCTTGCCGTTCCGTAACCCAACAGCATGACCTAAAAACTATAAAAAGGAACCTCATATCAGTGTTCAGCTCCCTAAATAACCCTTCTGTACAGATGTTTGAGCGGGAATTTTTCTTGGATGTCTCGATCCACGAAGAGGGAGGTAGACCTGTGGATTTTTGGGAGGTCGGCAATCGAGAATTTATTTTGGTCCGAATTTTGTTCATGGTAGTTATTCTTAGGCAGCATCCGCGCAAAGAACCACATTGGGTTTTTTCTTCTCAATCCAATGTTTAAACCAAAAAACTCTTAGAAGGCAAAGGTTGATACCCCAGCGCTGGTACCGTGGTCATAATGCTATGGCCTTTTGAAAGGTGCTTCTTAATCTGAAAATTCGTCTTCCCGGTCGATCATCTAGCACGAGGAGCGGAAGCGCCGCAACAGGTCGTGAAAATCCAAAATTCCATTTCTTTAATTCGGGAGATCCTCGCGTTCAAACGTGTGTATTAGAGGCTTCTTGTTTTTGGAGAATCCTTGAAAATAGAATGGCCAAAAGAAGTAATCAATCTAAGAAATTAAGGGGGCTAAACCATTTCAGACGTTCAGTTTTCCGACAGTTGTGTCTCACACAACCACCACGGACAGACGTGAACAAAGTCAATGTAGTTCCTGAAGAAGATGCAGCTCCGGTTTATTCGAGAGGAAGCGATTGCGAGCCCGACGATTTTGTTGACGAAGGCAGAAAACATAGTACTATCGTTCTCGGAGCCAAATTCCGGTCCACAATTGCGGACTACGGCTGTTGCATCATGCGACACTTGATAATCGTGCAAAGAGAAAGGTGAATCGTGCCGGGACCAAGTGATCCCAGCACGATTATCATGCGTCGCATCATGAAGCAGCCGTAGTCCACAAATGCAGACAGGATTGGCCCCGAGAACCACAGTAGTTAATGTTTACTTATGGCACCGCAAAAACCTTTTATGACAGGAGAGTTACGTAGTTTTGAGGTCCTATTCATTCATTTCAGATTTCACACCTGATCCGCTCGATTTCGACTACGACCGTGATACGCATTTGATGGAGATTAAAAGCCCGAACGCCTACATCACCCGTGACTTCCGTATTGATCTTCATACTTAGAACAGTTTCCTAGTTATCTATACAAACGTTATTAATGTTAAATCTTCACTTGTTGATTCGCTAATGTTGTCCGTCATCATCTAACTATGGGTCAATTGTGTCCTCACTCAATGTTTCGTAGCCAAGTAAAGTGTTTTCCTAGAATTTTTTGTGTTGTTACACTGAACTTTCGTAGGCTGATGGTGATGAATGTTAACCGAGCGCGAGCGACAACAGGATGTGACGAAGCATGACGTCAATGGAATGAAGCGTGCACCCACACTCTGCGTTCTACTCTGAGAACTAAAATATAGCACTGTTTCTATTTGCAGATATATTCGAACGTCATTCGTGCATGTGGATGGCCCACGCAGACGAGGTAAATTGAAGTAAAACAAATGACACTTGTGGACAGCCATTACATTTGGGACGTTTTTATAGACTTATAGAGTCGTTTGAATGTATGGTACTTGAAATACAATAGAACTCTGCCCCCCTGTAAAATTTAAACAAATGTTAATGACGTGGAAACGTTCGTTCAGTGGAACATGCGGGCACACAGAACATCTTATCAGCGGCGCCGTCGTCGTATATTCGGCAAACACGAAAACTGGAGGTGTTGCAAAGAATATTTTGTTATTGAAGAAATCACGAGATCGTAGAGATGAACGGATAGTGATTCGCTGAGCTACCCTAGAGTCACAACAAACCACAGAATTCAGAATGTAATGGTTCATAAAAAATGAACTGTGCGCCGGAGAAGTCTCTGCGCTGATATATCCCGTGAAACATGCATTTCGAAAAAATTAACCTTGACGTTCCCTCAAGATAAGAACTATTTCCTATAATCTGTGATTCGGACATTTAGGCAGGCTAGGAACACTCTTGAAAGCTACAAAGTTCACAATTCCTACATTGGAGCGAATGAGAGTAGAACATGTTGACAGTTAAGGCCCCCGTCATAGTCGGTCAAAAGCCGGACTGAGCCGTCCTCTACCGTCCCGTGTGATGGCAGAAGACGGCTCAGTTCGGCTTTCGGTCGACTATGGCGGGAGCCTCAACGGTCAACATGATCTAAAAGGCTGGAGCTCCGCGACAAGAGGTTTCAAAAGTATACCATTGGTCTAAGCCTTGTTCTTACTCTGTCGCAGGTGCGACGGCGTCGCCATGACCCCGCAATGCTCGACGACCGTATGAGTCGTTGTCGAATAGGCTTCATTCAACATCACGTCCCGTTCCGTACGCCAAAATACGGACCAGATCCGTTGAAGACTTTCGCATACCTTCCAATATCGCCGCATTTCATTTTTATCTCAGAATTTATGATTTCTGATTTGCTATTCCGTGATCTTATGTCAAAATTCAATTTAGCGGTTTGTTTTCTTGAGGATATCATAAACGTGCAGATGACAATCATCTATTATTTGAGTTTCACGGAACAATTTGACACGTTTGGTGATATTTTTCCCACCGTTAATTCAAGAAGGTATAAAGTATTGGATTTTTTCTTCTGTTCAAACGTTTCAGATACTAGTGATAACCCACGGTGCTTATAGATCGCGACAAAATCATTGGCGAAGTGAAACTGTGTGAGCAGCAGATTATTTTTCAATCGTACAGGTTTTGCAGGTATACCACGGGATTTCCCGAATTTAACCAAACTTCGAACCGTCCAAATGATCCCACATCGACGATTACCCAAAAATGTCGTTGGAATCTGAATGCTCTGGTCATCAATACCATTATTTTCAACCACTTGCATGCCTATCAATTCTGGTGAATCACCAAACCTCACGAGCACCTGAAACGTTCAATCAAAACATAAATGAAATGTTTCACCTTTTTTAGAACGATATTTTAATTATTGTTATCAGAGGCGCAGAATTGCTTTGTGAAAGTGAAACTATGGAAAAGTACTCTCTGTAAATTTGTAACATAAGCCTTCTGAAATAAAAGGGATAGATAAAACGAATTAGAGAACATTTCCGAGCGAGCGATGACTTCGGATCGACGCAAACTGTCGATAATGACATTGAACAAGACGATTTGGGGCCATGGACCAATCACAAAGCTCGAAAACAAACAAAATTTTCCCTCCGAGTATAGGTGGCTTTCGACTATGTTGCGGTGTCGCTGTGCAGTGCACGACGACACGGCACACCATCCAGCTGGCGCTAAACAGCGCGCACATTGAGGAAAAGTGTAGATTGGCCGCGACACAGGTACGACACCGTCGCGCATAACAGCTTCCACTAGATTCGCAGCTCGCAATGGCTGTCAGTGATAGACGCGGTCGACTGCTGCGCAGAGCGGCGGGCTGTACCACTTTCCCTGAAGTTGAATGCTGGACAACTTGATTCCGTTATCAGCGAGACTTAATTCTAGAAGAAATTCTAAATAAACTCACTGAACCATTCATAACAAGAGACCACCTTTCCACTTTAGGTATAGGAGAAGATGTGTGCATTCTCCAATGTGTATTCATAAAAAATCGCCGTAGGTCTTACTTCACTCTAACTCTACCTGGAATCGATAACTCATTTTCCGTAAAAGGGCATGCATCAAACACTTGTACATACTAGCGCCGAAAAGTTGCCGTGATAAGTGTATTGTTTCTGCAATCGCACCATGAACATATTTGCAGACGGCCAGATCGATCGACGTGTATTTTCTCACCCACTTCAACAGTTTCTATTTTCCTTCTTCTTCCATACTTTTTCGAGCATCTATTCGAAATTCAGGGAAAACATCGAGCAGGGAGAAAGGGATGAGTAGAAGAAGCACCTTCACTTTTTTCACGGCTCACTTAAAATTCTATCAAAATGCGCACGAGAAAAATCTCGTCAGATTCCATCTTGAGAATGGACCATGAAAAACGCAAGCAATGCATCAGGACAAGGAACAATCCGAAAGTAATGGAGGAATAAATAGTTGAAACTGTCGACCAAGCGCTCGTATCGGGAAACTACTTGTACGTAGACTCTGGTTCATTTCAAGTGAACTCCTGTCTTCGATTATTACAGCGCGGTGCGTTGCCTTTTTCGTCGGAACCTCCTCATCACTAGTTATTTTTCACCGAGGCTCATCGTTCCGAACCTGGTGATATTCGAAAGCCACAGGTCACTAGGGGGCTCCCAGAGTATACGAAGTTTACGCGGGTCTATTGCTACTGGTGAGCACCTCACCATCCTTCCTCAATGTTTTTTTTTCATTTCACTTCGACTGCAACCGCAATCAATCGAGTGATTTTTGCCCGGATTCGGAACTTAAAGGGTTATTTTTTCAAAGAAAACTGCAAGCTCGATGTTGTCCAGAAGTGTGACAGCTCTGAGGTTATTAAAAGGAAACAGTTTACTACATATAAGGAGCGTTAGACAGTTGAAAACGGAGAACCAAGCAGCTCCACAAGTTTTATCAAAGCTTCCAGAATTTCCTGAAGCATGACTTGTCAGGGAGTCCAGCTCGAACTCCGAGTTAATGAGAGAAAGACCAATTGACATTGCGATATAACCAATTTTATCACTAGTCGATTATCAGTTTGAGCCCGTCCCATCATAAATAATTTCAGGATCACTCTACACTGCTATGTGTACAAATGCAAGTTTAGAGTTTATGTGCATGACACAGTTGAAGCCCAACTTCTCCCCGCACTGTCATAGCGATGCCGCGCAAGATTCCATAGTTCCTTCCAGCGCTTCCCCCGCGGTGGAAAGCATAGATTCGTTGGGTGGAGCCGTGTACTCCACCAACCTTCAACCCTGGGCAGGTGAAGTGGGGAACCTTCACCATTGAGAAATTTGATGACAACCGGTGAAACGCCCCGAAAAAGAATGAAAGTGACCCAACACTCATGCAAGTCATTTTCAAGATTGGGTGGGTGTCACTGCCGGTATTTGTCCATAACTTTTTTTACCCTAAAAGACAGCTCTTTAGTGAAGGTTTTTCTCGGAATCCCCATAATATTCTGCATCAAATAGAGTTTTCAGTTTCAAAAAATACGTTCCCCTTCTACCAGCCAATTTTGGTTTATAAAGTGAATTTTTTGCCTGAAATTATCGGTTTTTCGTCCATAACTTTTTTGTGCTTGGAGATAAACCTCTGGTGACGGTTGTTTTCGGAATCCCGATGGAATTCTGCGTCGACTAGTGTTTCAAGTTTGAAAAAATATTCTCTCGATCCTTCAGCCTAATTCACTCTACAAAACAACGGTTTTTCGCCTATAACTCTTCAACCGTTGGAGATAGTGTTTTGGTGAAGGTAGTTTTTGAAATCTACGTAAAATTCTGCGTCGAACATATCAGGCTCCTAACTTTGCTTGCTCCATAAGCCAGCCAGGTCGGTGGAGCCGAGCTCCATAGTTATCTCCACAGGGTGCTCTCACCTTTATGGTGTAACAAGGAGACGCAGAGTTCTCCTGGAGCCTACAACAGGACTCGGCTCCACCGACCTGGCTGACTTATGGGGCAAGCAAAGTTAGGAACCCGGTATACCGTTCGACGCAGAATTTTACGTAGATTTCAAAAACTGTTTTTGCAGAACCCTATCTTTAACGGTTAAAGAGTTACGGGCGAAAAACTGGTGTTTCGTAATATGAATTAGGCTGAAGGATCGAGAAAATGTTTTTCCAAACTGGAAACACTATTCGACTTCGAATCCCATCGAGATTCTAAAAACAACCTACACCAAAGATCTACCTCCAAGTACAAAAAAGTTGTGGACGAAAAACCGATAATTTCAAGCGAAAAAATGCACTTTATAAACTGAAATCGGCTGGAAGATGAGGAAAACGAAAACCAATTAAAACGCTATTCGATGCAGAATATCAGAATATTATGGGGATTCCGAAAACAACCTTCACCAAAGGGCTATATTTTAGGGTTAGAAAATTATGGACGAAAAACTTATTGTTTTTAGTCAAAGAAACGTTACTTCATAAATTGAAATCGGCTGAGAGATTGGGAACGTATTTTTTTTCCAATTGGAAACATTATTCGACACAAACTTTCATGAAGATTTTGGAACCAGCTCGTTAAAAGATCCATCTTAAAGGGCAAAGATGTTAGGAGTGAAGTTTTTCAAGAATCGCTTGGAAAATTTTTCTGAGAAATTTGGACTCCAAGACAGCTCGAAAGAAATTTTGCATGACCTAGGCAGATCATTTCATTAAAAATAGTGAATTTCAAGAGGAGGTCATTCGACGAAAAAAATGTTTCAAAATTAATGATTAAAAAGAAAAATATACTGAATGCAAGAAAAAGAAGATTGAGAAGGCGTCAATTTTTGAAGTTGCAAGTCAATAGGGAACCTTCACCATTCCCGACTCAAGTATCCTAAACGACCTTCACCTCTCGCACCGCTATCTCAACCCAAACGAACCTATGGAGGAAAGCCTCATGCGCGCTTGCGGTAAGGACTGCGGAAGAAGACTTACCCCAGGCGCACGAAAGGCCACCCGTGCAGTGTCTCAGCTGCTACAGCCTATTAGTTGGGTTGGCCAAGGCCCTATCGGATAGCTATCTTACAGGGTAATCATCAAAGGTGCCGATGCCTTCATCCCTACCCGAATAGCAACGTTTATGAATTTCGCCTCAGCTCTCTATGTACGGTATTTCGCCTTCTGCCACTGCGATTGAACAATAACGCCAAAAACGTCACGTGCGATGAATGAGAGCTAGTGTAACGAACTGCGTGCGATACAAACGGGGCAGCTGGACATGCGAGGTCTTCGCTGGTCAAGCTCTGATCAGAAATCGATGTGCAATACCTATCGTCGTAGCGCTTGCCATTTAGCGTTGTTAGGAAGTAACGCGTCGTCAATCGTATGGTAAGTGGCGGTCACTACATAGTCGGGTCGTCCGTCGCTTACCCGAATTCTTTTCACCTCCCTATGCTGCACACTTCTACCCCGTTCATTCTCCTGGTTGCCATTAGACAACAGGTTTGTCGTTCATAAATCCGAACCGCTGCACTGGTTTGCGTCGTACGTTCTTACTTGTCCCACTTCCTTAGGCAGCGTCCATACGTCGCGAGGACGCGCGCTCTCGCTTTTCAGCGCTCCTCAACATTGCCCAACTCTGATGGGTACCCGATATCATGAGAGACACCGACAATCATCTCCTGCCTCGTGTTTATTCGACTGACGTGTTGATCAATCGCTCGACCCGACTGGATGCAGCTCATTTACCAAGGTTTGTGACAGCCGTGGTGGGTCTAGTAGATACGAGAGCATTAGTTTTGACGAAGGCTCAAGACTTGATGCTTCAGTAATGAAGCTACAAGCATGAAACTTGCTACATTTCTTCTGAAGAGAGTGTGAGCGAGCGAGAGCTGGCGTGAACGTGCGAGAGCGAGCGTAAGCGCGCAAATCGTGTGCACTCGATGACCATCGATTTTGCGTAATCGTTCGCTCTCACAACGTATGGACGCTGTCTGAAGCTGCGTCGTGGCTTCCACATACTCTCTTCGTAAAGCCTAATGCAATCTTTCCGCCACGCGCGACAGCAACAGTGTATATAATCCGTGTCGATTTTTGGTCGATATGTATGACAGACACTAAGTCGCGTCGCCCGTCGCGGGAAGTATGCGCTAGGCCTGAAATTTAGTCTAGTGAATGGACGGGACTGCTGCGATATACGGATGAGGACTGGGCCGCACCGCAATGATGGCGAATCGCCCATTCACTACACTAAACTTGACCCAGAGAACATGTAGGCTGAGCCAAAACGAAGTTCCCATTACTGATTCTCGCGAGCGTTGAGCGATGTCTGGAGAAAAGGAGAGAACGGGCGCGCGAAATGATGCTCTTTCGCCAGCGATGAGAATCTCGTTCCGACACTGACCTCAGAATGACGATGACGATACTTTTAGCACGCACCGGAAAACACCTTTTATTCATATTTTGAGAAGTTCTGCCCTCAGCATTCTGTAACCAGATGTTCTGGTATTTTTGGTATTGGCTTCCAGACAAACTGGGTTCCTGATTCTGAGAAAAAAACCGCATGCCCGGCTTTGGGCTTAGTCCTTGCTACACTTTTCAAATTATTGTGAATAAAAAAACCAAAAAAAAAAAAAAACTAACCAAATACTGAGCAAACAGGTGCAAACTTGAGGCACGAATTGTGTTAAAGACAGTGGTCGCGATTGAATATGTTTGTCTTCTTTTCCTCTCTGAACCTTTTTCTGGGTTCGGAGTAGTAGGATCCATGAGAAAATGCGAAAAAACCGCTGTTTCGGGCCAAATTTGAAGCCTGAACTTTCTTATCTTTTGATGGTGGACGAGCACACTCCAAATCATCGGCATCGATGATCTCTATTATCAAGAACATCAGCTGGCTTGAAATTGAATTTCAATCAATGAACCTTCAAATTTATGTACACATCTAAACAAAAACAATGACTGAAGTGCTTGCTTTCATTGTTCAACTGTTTTTATTACGTAAATCTGCATTTATTTCTTCCTCTGAATGTTGATGATTTTTGAAGGGTCAGCATAAGACTGCGTTCTTTTTGGGCGGAGCTGTGCACGTGTGCGCGAATTGGCAACTTAGGAGCTTAATAACTATATTCTAGCTCGTTTGTTTCCGCGTAACTTTCGTGGTTTTGTAGCCGTTTGTGTATCAAGCTGATTTTCATTGTTTTTTTCACAACTTTTCTGATCGTGCCCACTGCCTTCGGGTTTTTTTGTAAAAGGGCATACATTTTCGTGCAGAAAACAATTGAAATGAGGAACTTTATCCCTCATTCAACAACGAGCAACATTGAAGTATTATGGTATCGTAAAAAAATCCGGCCGCAGTTGCGACGACCGCTCTTGCGACACGCTGAACAAACAGAATCATGGTAGTATGGGACCACGGGGCCCCGGCTTAGTAAACCCTCGTCCCGGCATATTATCGTCGGGCTGCATGTAGGGCTATTAGCAACTGCGAAACGGAGAATCACTCCGATGTGAACAGTATTAGTTAGGCGACATTTTGTAATGGGAGTATGGGAGGCAGTATGGAGGATTAAAGCAGTTGATTACTAGAACTTACGAACATGTACATAACCGATTGACCCTCTGACGCCCTTGGGAACAGGCACTGCCTGGAAACCTTGTTACTTCCGGTTCAATGCATAACGAAAAGCAAGCTTTATACTACACAATGCTTGTCGTTTCAGGAGATCATTTTTTTGTTTTTTTTTTGCCAAGGATTGGCACTCAACCGGATTTTTTTCAACCAACATAAATCTTGCTCTCCATTTCAAAACAGAAGTAATAACTACTCTCCTGTCATGAATTATTCCAAAAAGTGACCAAGCGTGGCGCGCTTCAGCATAAATATTAACATTTTCAATAGCTGTTCGAAAAGTGACTGAATCTGGTGTAGTTCACTCCTACATACAGTTGACCGCAATGTTAAAGGGACATGGTGCGGTTGCGGACTCGCACTAAATTACGGTAGAATCTGGCACTTTGCCAGATTTCGTCATCGATCGGCGCCAAGCGTCGTCTCTCTTCTCACGAGAATATCAGCTGTGGCGCCGATCGATGACGAAATCTGGCCAAGTGCCAGATTCTACCGTAGTTTTAGTGCGAGTCCGCAACCGCACCATGTCTTTAACATTGCGGTCAACTGTATTGAAGCTGTTCTGACGTTTACGTTGCTGCCTTTCCATTTTTGCATATAGAGTCTGCCTCTTTAAAAGGTCCTGAAATACACTAAATGACATACCAGGTTGTTCAATAAGTTTTGTCGTTAGATGAGAAAAACACAATTTTATTGTTCAAAATACACTTTATTATTCAGTATAATCTCCCTGGACATTAATACTCTTGCTCCAATGATCCTCCAATCTGTGGATCCCAACCCTGAAGTGAGAATCCGGAAGGTCTGCAAAATACGTTTCAACAGCCGGTATGACCTCTTCATTTAATGAAAAACGCTTGCCACGCATAAATTTTTTGAGTTCTGGAAACAAGTGGAAGTCGCTGGGGGCCAAATCTGGTGAATATGTACGGTAGATGCTCCAACAATTCGATCACTTTTTCTAGCACTTTTTCATAGAATGTTGGTGCGACCGTAAGACAACATGAAAAATAGTTACGGCACGAAATTCACATGCAGAAAAACTACGGAAGTGACAGTGACGAGGCCTCCAAAAGCAGAAAAAACTTCAAAAAGGATTTTGGCGCGAAATTCATGTTCGTATTTGCAATGTGTTCCGATTAACTTTTCTTCACAAATGAAGGTTTTTCATGGCCCCTTCGACATTTTCGTTTACTAGAGAGGCCAAGCTACACAAAAACATGAAAAAATAATATACGGTTTTCTGCGCGTACAAATAATACCCTTCTGCGCGTAAAAAAAGGCCCCTTAAAATGCCTTTAAGCATCATAAAGCTACCACCGAGTGGCTGTATTGATATAAGCCTTGCCGGGAGTCGTTACTCCCTAGTATACTAACAGCTGTCTTCACGACATTCATCATTTTGTACCAATCTTCTTCAATGGCTAGGCCAGTGTTGCTTGTCAGACTAGACAGCAGAGGGACGACGAGACTGCGCTAATATTATTCAACTTCACTTTTATCACTTTTGGATGGATTTTAGCCATTGTTAAAATGCTCTTGTGACACGGTGCATTGTCCTGATGAAAAAGGATTTTTTCTTCGGCAAACTGGGTCTTTTTCACGCAGTTTTTCCTTCAACTGGTCTTAAAGGTTGCAATAATATTCAGAATTAATTATTTTACCAGTTTGCAGGTAATCCACAAACAAAATTCCTTTAGCATCCCAAAAAACTGATGCCATAACCTTCTTGGCCGATTTCCGGTCACGAACTCGTTTCGAAGCCGAACAACGAGGTTCACACCACACTTTAGCCTCTTGTTTTGATTCAGGGTCATGGTGATCGACCCAAGTCTCATCCGTAGTGATGAATCGACGCGCAAAATCCACTTTATCCTTTTTAAAACGCTGTTGCTGAGAAAGTCGCATTTGAATGTGTTTTCGTTCCAATGTTAGCGAATGCGACACCCATTTTGCACACAGCTTTCTAAAACCCAGAATGTCACTTGAAATAGGGCTCACACTGCCTAATGAGATGTGTAGAGCCTCTACTAAATCTCCCTCAGTCAATCGCTGATCTTCCAAAACCATTTCCTGTATTTTGGCTATGATTTCTGGGGTTGATGAGCTTTTTGGAAGCCCTTCACGTGGATCGTCTTCAAGGTTTGTACGACCATGTTTAAATTCAGCAACCTATCTACGGCTCTAATTGTAGGTGAACAATCATTATGCACTTTTAACATTCGCTCGTGAATTTCTTTTGGTGCTACACCTTCCAAAAATTTATCACTGCACGATATTCAATTTTTTAATTGCTATGACACGGCGACACTAAATGGCTTGTCAACAAAGAATGAACCGACAGATTGAATTAAACTTCACATACGTTCATATGAAGAGTGTACTGAACAAAATAAAAAAATGGGCTAATAGCAAAGCCCTCTCTTATCGAACGACAAAACTTATTGAACAACCTGGTATTACACTGGCATTCCTTCAGGGTATGTTTAGGAAATTTCGTGTTCTATACGTGCCCCTCTTTTTGAATACGGCATGGATGTGAAAAACTCAAGGAAGGAAAATCGAATCCCATGGTTTTCCGTGTGAGCATGCCCTAAAGTACCTGATATTTCAGGTCTACCCTCACTTGATTGAAATTCTCATTGATTTGTCTGAATAAGGATATACATATCGAGAGCAATCTGAGGTGCATATAACAGTAAATTCAAGGCCAGCACAAAATTTGAGCTTAAAATAAACTGCAAAATTTTCTAGAAAAGCTCACTGCAGATGCATTACCCACAAAGAGCTTTTAGAGGGGAAGTGAAACTATTGCCGGGGCAAACACGCAACCTTGTTGACACAATTTCCCAGAACTGGCCGTTCAAAATAATCATCCTGCGCGGTCACTCACATGACGACAAGTGCGTGATTTCGTAAGCAGCGCGCGAGCACGCGACTCGTAGACCACCCAAGCAGCTGGGTGTCCCAGCGAGGACGGCCTGGGCGCCGATCAGCTGGTGCGCGCTTTTCCATCATCAACACCACCACGGCCAGCAGGGCGATGGACACGTCCTCCTTGCCGATGCTGACTGACGACTGCTCTGTCTCAGCTTTGCCCTGCCATCATCCCACTCCGAACACACATCACGCATGACGAAATCCACCCCAACCCCTTCCTCTGCCCATCTTCTGAGTCACCAAAACAGGAATTTCTCGAGTCATCCATTCCTGAGTGACTCATACCATGGCGTTGTAGCTCGTATCACGAGTTTCCTCGCTATATCATAGGCGTCTGTCTGTCAGGGGGCGTGGGCTGAGTCATTTCACACAAACACTGAATATAAAAGGCCCAACCGCCTGACTCAACTCGGTGTGCTTGTACTCTCGGTTGGAATAGTCAGAGTGTGCGACATTATTTCACCAACGCAGGTCACCCGGCTCACCTCGGCACCGCCCTTTATTCTGCTATTATTTTACTTCGCTACACAAACTTCCCTGCAACCTACTGCTTGAATTTACACTTACGCTTATGCTATATTTGAACTGTTTCATTTCGAGGTATGGTTCATTTTTGTCGTTTATCACGTTTATCATGCATTGTTTGGGAACAGGACGTGACCCTGTATGCCCATTATTTTTACTATATATTAGTGGGATAAATGTGTGACACATATTGCTTAGATGGAAGGCATCTGAATTACTAGGTAGTAGGCTGGTTATGGAGAACGCATATGCTCACTGAAATGACAGCCCAACCAGAGTAGTGATATGCTGGAAAGCTTTTCTCAAAAGAATACTGATGATTTGAATTTTCTTTGACAGTTTCGGTCTTGTTTATCTCGTGAAGCTCGGTTTAGTTGTGCTGAACTCTAGGCCTGACCACATTACTACCAATGTACTAATCTTATGTAGTAGCGATGCTAGCTGCTTTTATAAAATAGATTGACATGTAGTTTTCGTATTCGTACCTTTTGTATACACGCTAAATATCGGTTCTTAGTGCCGCCGTCGACATTCAAGTCAGTTTGGGGTATATATTTTTCTATTATTCCTTCATTCGATGATATTTGGGCGGTGGTTTCTTTTCATCTGTCCTCAAGTCTGACGGCAGGCAAATAACTGAAAATAATTGTAGAAGATTGAGTGTTTGTGTGTGAGGGTACAGCGTAGCCATATTAATGGTTGCTATTGCAATTGCGCACTATCTGGACCGTTTATCAACAATAAACCAATGAGTCAGGGGTAACTAGGTAAACGAGAGTATAGGCGTTCAGCACAGATAGGTGGAAGGAATCGGGCGGGTAAAACGAGGCACAGACCAAGCTTAGGGACGAAATGTGAGATTTCCACATAATTGTGAAGCAGGTCTACACTCTATAAAACCTGCCAAGTGTGAGCCCTCAATTCGTCCAAATAAGCGAGATATATGAGGAAGCCACCTTAAGGCGTTCACATCTGGGAGCCACTTTGGAAAATGGGAATCTGGGACTCGGCCTCCCTCTTTATTCAGGTCCATTAGCAGGCACCGGTTTCAAATGACCGAAGTTACAAACCTCGGACAATTCGTCCACCATGCTCTCGCCGCTCAATTTATGGGGGGGGGGGGCATAGCCTCTTTCCCAGGGAGTTTTTTTGTAATTCTAGAGACATCATTGGAATCAGCGAGGGACCGTTTGCAAGGTAGGTAGGTAGAAGAACAGAAAAACGATTCCGACGTTGGACTCCGCCTCTAATGCACTGTTTCACCATTGATGAATTTATCCTTAGATGCGAAGCAATGGTGAGGGGTACTTACACATTGGTGAGAAACATTCCGAGAACGACGACGGAATTTCTTCAATACAGGTGGGGAACATTTTCTCAATCGGGTAGGTGAAGGGAGTTTTCCACAGCAGGTCTTTACTTGTTCTTCCGATCACCAAACGCAAAGCCAATCTCGCTCGGATGATTCCGGGCGTTGCCAACAGCGGAGCGGTCGGTCATGCCAAGATAATATAGTGATAATCACATTCGTATATGATAAGCCCGACAAGCCTTACTTCGACCGGTTTAGAATGAAGGAGCTAGGCTAGATTTAAATTCATGTCAACTCCATAGGCTATGAGCGTACTCATCCAAAGGGAAGTGCCTCCAATTCTCCAAGGTTGTTTTTCCGCATGACATTCTTCTGTTCCGGAAGCCTATGTCCAAACACTTGTGAAGCCGAAACCTCTTTGAACAAGATTTGGAATACGTGAGGGTTATTTTGCATATCCTGCCAGATGTTTTGAACAATATCTTGAGCGGTCTTTGGGTTTGCTCTTTACGCATTGATTGCTTTGAAGGAGACTAAATCAGAAGCAAGGTTTTTTTTCCCTGAGGATGGAATTGGAGCAGACGAAAGAAAGTTTGTCGCAGTTAGCTGCCGAGCCTAATAGGATCTACTGGGTAACGTAACAAACCTGAAGTATTTCCTGTCTGAGCAACGCACCTTATTCAATCTAAAGGTAATCACTAACACGAAATGACCTTACACTACTGCTGTTAGGAGGAAGTTGAAAGCTTTTCTGTATTGCCCACAACATGAATGGGAAAGAGGTTCCTGAAATCCCTTCTTAGGCCGTAGTTATACACCAGCGGGACGCTGCGGAAATAGCAAGACAACTACCACTTTGTGCGTCCTGAGTATACATTCCATCCGACGGAGTCGGTTTCGGATATCCGGGTCGGATAATCCGATCGGATAATTATCCGAAATCCGATCCGACGTCAAAATGGCGATTTCGGATTGATCCGAAATCCGATCAGACGAAAAAAACGCGATATCCGAAATATCCGATATCCGGAAATGTGAAAATCGAAGGATCCGATCAGAAAACCGGATAATCGTATAGAAAACCGGTTGAAAACGGATAATCAATCGGATCGAAATCGGATAATTTCTGATGAAAATCGGATAACTTCAGTTGAAAATCGGTTAATTTCGAATGAAAATCGGATAATTTCTAATAAAACCGTATAGATTTGCGTTCGATTTGCGTTTGAGTCATTATGCCTCACAGAACTGAAGCCCGAACAGGAGAGATGCACCCATCTTTGACATCCGAAGCACTGGAGAGATGCCAGGTAACATCCTTGCTGCAGGTGGCACAAGGATACTTCTGCGCTGGATCTGGGTTCCTCTTGACGCCGGCCCTTTGTAGTAAAATCCTCAGGAGAGCTGCGGCCGACCAGCACCTCTCCCATGACAAAAACCCTCTTCTCGGAGGGGTTGATGTCGGTTTGCACGGAGGCGATCTTCTTTCCTCCACACTGCCACGGCACGAACGTACGACATCTCGGCAGCATTCAGCAATCGCGCCCTGAATGTGATTCCCGACCCACTGCCCACTGTTTCTGCTCTGTCCGAAATTCGGAATCAATCTACGTCGGCGTGCACGACGCAGACGCAAATGACGATGATGTGCGCCTGTGATTTACGCGCGCACATGTATTTTGACGCACTCTCGGCTTCAAAATTGAAATTTCGAAATCCAGAAGATTCTCTCGTCTACTCATCGTCTTTTCAGCCATTAGAAAACATCGCATCAGAGGCGCAGAAAGCTGGAAACCTCACACGGCTTGTACCGTAAATCTAGAGCAGACAGGGTTGTAGGTTTAACCGGACATGAAAATAGATGCAATGAATCACGTCCAACACGTTGACAATCAGGGCATTTATTGGGGACTGACTGGTCAATCCCATGAGCGTATGTCTTGACGTAGGTAGAATGACCGCATCGAAGACCTGCTAGGATGTTTCGAGTACGCCTGGACAGGTCAGCTTCACTATCATCGACTCAGAGGCACACCGCCATATAGGGGATTGAGCTGAGCAGCAGACAACTATTCTGTCATGAAACGTGTATGCTCAGCCATCTGAAGCCCTCTACGCGAGTGCGCGGAGGTTCCAAAACATGCAGTACCATGGCTCTATACGTTTTACGCCGAACTTCCTTTGTTCTGCCCCAGGCGGTGCCAGCAAGGGCACGCAGAATATTGTTGCGTGAATTGGCTGCAGCAGCACGTATACGTACTTGTGTTCTCGTGGAAACGTAGAGAGGGATCCAGGAAGGATGTTTCACACCTCTACTTGAATTTGTCAAAATTCCAATCTTCCATTCAGTGGCAGAGAACCGAAGCGTGTCCTCCTGCGTCACGATTCTATGAGCACTCGTACCCGCCGCTATCTTAGGTAGTCGTTTATCTGTCAAATAAGCCCACTTAGAAAAACAACTCTGTATAGAATATCAAACCTCTGGGTCACTTGCTATTCTTATTTTGTAATGGAAGGGAAAGTCTGGATGTTGTGAAGTTAACCGCTTTTTTTTCCGGACGCTAACGTTGAAAAAAGCAGCCGAAATAATTCCTGGAGCTTGTGCTCGAACTTTTCTATGTTTCGTGCTGTGTACGGTCAGAGCACTGCTTACGCCTCATTTTGGTTACCTCGAAAGGTTTCTGGTTTCCACTGTTGGAATTCCTGCGCGAGCAGCGGCGTGCCGCGGCCGACTTCGTTGCGAGGAATGCAGCCCCAAATATTTAATTGCCCAGGATTCGCTGCGCTACATTACTTTCCAAACGTCAGACCTCGAAATTTTGTCTGTACCAACATGTAGGCGTCGAGAAGTATGGGCGCAGTGAGGTCAAATCCGATTATGAAGAAGCTGACTTGGATATTTACTATCTACTTTCGGAGAGGAAGATGTAGCGGAAGACGACACCGAAATAGTCGACTGAACGCGTGTCTTCAAATGCGCTGTACGATTAAAAGCAACCATGTCAGTCCAAGATCTCCAAATATGTCTTGTTTTATGGTCACCACGATAGTTTGTTGTAATTTTTTTCCACTCTGGAGTAGAGTTCACAAAACGCTAACCACGTTTTAACCAAGGCTAGCGTAGCGATGGCTACGCACATCGTGTGTAAATCGATCGGCCCCAAACCATGGCTAAAACGTGGTTATCGTTTCGTGAATTCCAGCCCAGAGGGTTTGCTAGTACCGGTTCAACTGCTCATGTCAACTACTGCTTTAAAATTTCCCAAAGCCGGTGATTTGTTTGTTTCTGCGAATAATATAGAATGATTACAAATGGTTTTAGAATTGTATTTGCTTGAATACACGGATATGACTCTTCGGTTCTACTGAAAATTTTTGTTATCCGTTTTTTCATCCGAATTATCCGGTGAATCCGATTTCATCCGGTCGGATATCCGATAACCGATCCGGTCAAAAATTCTCGTTTCGGATAAGATCCGTTATCCGAAATTTTCGTTTGGGCCAGTATCCGTTTTATCCGATGAGTCGGTTTTGCGAAATCGGCAACATTCGAAAACCGATCCGACGCGATTTTGGCCATCGGATGGAGTGTATAGTCCTGAGAGTGCTGAGGCATGCCAAAAGGAAGAGCTGTCCCAGGAAAACGCACCGGAAGCCCGCACCAAGCAGTTATACATGCCGCTTCACTGTTTACTGTATCCTTGCAGGACCTACCCTTTCGGAAATTTGCCAATTTCCATCAGCTGATCATTTTTAGATCTAAGTTTGTTAAAATACCACCAAAACGACATAACGAGCAAGCACTGCTATGACAGGAGCTATAGATTTCTAGGGATTTTTTTGCAATAAAAAGGTGATAGAAGCGTGAAATATCAATAAAATACAATTGAAAAGCCCGGGATATTGTGGTCCGCAATATTACGCAACATTGCAGACGAGTCCCTCCCTGATCCACGCGGCAAGCGGCGGCAATGTGATCGCGGGACGTTTTCATTCCGCTGATGTTTAATTACGGCCTTAGTTGTCACATGAACATGCTATCCACCTCTCGTTACGCGCTGTCATTTTTAATGACCTTGCTTGCTTAAATTCCGATTCACAATACTGTTCGCAATTGCATATCGACTTAGCAGTCTGACTAGGATAAGTGGTGTGGTTTCGCGACTTATCGGTTACCCTCCTCCCTATCACACACACTTATGTACCTCTTGTGATTATCATTGTACTGTGGTCGATTTCGAAACTCATTGACATCTTTCAGGCGCCGGTGGATGCACGTGTCTACGATTCCGTCTGGTCGATATTCTAGATCCTCAGCTAGACCTCTGTCATACATCCACTTCCTTTTGTTCCGTCTGCTACGTACTTTGTACTCAGCAAAGGTGCTGCATTCAGTGTTGCAGAATCTTTGCTGGTGCAACCTACGTGGTATGAATGTGAATGCGGTTATATTGCCCCCCCCCCCCCTATTCGTATGTAACTACTCTCTACCAACCACTTCCAAACAAGTTCCCTCCCTGGGTCACCGGAAACAGAAACGAAATTGCTGTGGATTCTCAACATTGGTGAGTGTTGGTTTCATGAAAAGGTGTCATTGTTGACGTTATTTTTTGTGCCACATTGCACAACATTATTTGAAACGATCATCAAAAAAATTTTTTGAATAGATTTATTTACAGGCTCATGTGCGGGTTTTCTTGATATTGCTCAGTATTTATCACGTTTTCTGTTCGCCCTTTTCAGGTTTAATTGATTGGGTAGCAGACAGAGCAGGTTCCGAACTTCAATAAAAGCTTGTAGTTTGATGCCACAAAGACCGGGCTTAAACCGTGCAGACGCCTCGATCATTGTGACTCACACGTCAAATGAAATGCGTGTTGTGTAGGCACGCACAACACACGCGCAACTTCTCAGGCTTTGTAGGGGGGCAACCCTCGTTTATTTTCGCTCAGTGGGGGCCAGCCTTGAACCGTAATTGTGGGCGGAGACCTGAGAGGGACGGCGCTCCGATCACCGTTGAGCCAGCCCTCAGCGCCGCGACGCGTGCATTGCCACTGGGGCAGTTTTCCGCCGTGGGGCGCGCAATCTCATCTCGGTTTTTCCCTTTTCCAAGTGTTTCGCTTTCCGTTTCCCTTCGCGTTCGCTCATTCGATGTTGATTTTCGGGTTCTCCTAATGGTATGAATGAATAAATTGTCGATTTAGAGAGTTTTTAGTCTCTTTTGAGGCGAATTTCACTTTGAATGACTTTATTTTGTGATAAAGAATTATACATACATTGTTAGGTATAAGAGTGAGATTCTTTGCATACTTAATACTAAAGCCATGAACAACGCCTAAAAAAGGCAGAAATAAGAAGGGAATGAAATAATCAGACCACAAAGCAAAGATTGTTTTTCCCTAAACATCGCATGACCCCCTGTCGCAATTTATTCCAATCCTGACAACCCTGGTTGCAGATGAGTTTAATATGCTGCCTTAAGGGGTAGATCTTCATTCAATTTGTTTCTAGTAATACATTGAGTTCACCATTAAAGGTCGACAAAAACTTGGTGCACCTATCTTATAGCGTATGGCCCCGATTTTGCGCCAGCTTTCAATGGGGAACGCAAAATTTCACTAAGATTCAACCGACTGTATGTACATGTTCGGTTACGGCAGGAATTAGCTGACCACGGGTTTGCTGTGAAGTGCGTTCAAGGTAGGGTTAAAAACTCTCTTATTTTCTGTGACACCATGTTTGTGATTTTTCAGCTTCTACGTGCTCCATGGAAACATGCCGGGGCAACATTCAAAATGCTGAAGGCAGTGGTCGCGATAAAATATGCTTGTCTTCTTTTTCTCTCTAAAACCTTTTCTGGGTTTAGAGTAGTAGGACCTAAAAGAAAAAATCGCGAAAAAACCGCTGTTTCGGGCAAAATTTGAAGCCTAAACTTTATTGTCTTTTGACGGTGGACGAGCCCACTCCACAGCATCGGCAGCGATGATCTCTGATATCAAGAACATCAGCACGGCTTTAAAACGAATTTCAATCAATGAACCTTCGGATTTATGTACACATCTAGTCAAAAACATTGACTGAAGTGTTTTCTTTCATTGTTCAACTGTTTTATTATTTTATTAGGTGAATTTGCATTTATGTCCCCTCTGAATGTCGATGATTTTTGACTGCTCGGCATGAGGCGGCTATCTTTTTTGCGGCGCTGTGCACGTGTGCACTAGAGTGAGGACTTTTTAAAAAGAGACCGAGCGAACGAATTTCGAATAAATTCGTTCATTTTTTATTTCGAACGAACGAATTTCGAATAAATTCGTTCATTTTTTATTTCGAACGAACGAATTTCGAATAAGTTCGTTCATTTTTTATTTCGAACGAACGAATTTCGAATAAGTTCGTTCATTTTTTATTTCGAGCGAACGAATTTCGAATAAATTCGTTCATTTCTTATTTCGAACGAACGAATTTCGAATAAATTCGTTCATTTCTTATTTCGAACGAACGAATTTCGAATAAATTCGTTCATTTTCTATTTCGAACGAACGAATTTCGAATAAGTTCGTTCATTTTTTATTTCGAACGAACGAATTTCGAATAAATTCGTTCATTTCTTATTTCGAGCGAACGAATTTCGAATAAATTCGTTTATTTTCCATTCCGAACGAACGAATTTTGAACAAATTCGTTCATGTTTTATTTCGAACGAACGAATATTCTGAATTCGAATATTCGAATGACGAATAATTAAAGCATATATTGCAATATCGCGCAACTACAAAGTGAGCGGCAATAACAAGTTGAATTCTTCTTCTGAAGCTTTATTTCTACCTATAATTGAAATTAATAAGCTCTTACTTAGCCTTAGGGCCTATTCGAGGAGCCTAACTAACTTTGCTTGCCCGCCCCATAAGCCAGCCAGATTGGTGGAGCCGAGCTCCATAGTTATCTCCATAGGGTGCTTTCGCCTCTATGGTTTGAATGAGAGGCGCAGAGTTCTGCTGGAGCCAACAACGGGGCTCGGCCCCACCGACCTGGCTGGCTTATGGAGCGAGCAAAGTTAGGAACCCGATATATCATTCGACGCAGAATTTTACGTAGATTTAAAAAAACAAACCTCACTAGGTTAAAGAGTTATAGGCGAAAAACCGGTGTTTCGTAAAATGAATTAGGCTGAAGGATCGAGAAAATATTTTTTCCAAACTGGAAGCACAAGTTGACGCAGAATTCTATCTCCAAGCACAAAAAAGTTATGGACGAAAAACCGGCAGTGACACCCACCCAATCTTGAAAATGACTTGCATGAGTGTTGGCTCACTTTCATTCTTTTTCGGGGCGGGTACTGAGGGGAGATCAGAGTAGGGGGCGGGGTTTATTGCTCCGTTGGCCAATCGACAGACGTCTCTCCACCCTCTAAGACGTGGGTGATTGGTCAACGGAGGGATAAACCCCGCCCCGTACTCCCATCTCCCCTTTTGCCTCGAGGCGTTTCACCGGTTGTCACCGGTTTTTCCAATGATGGAGGTTCCCCTTTCACCTGCCCAGAGGTGAAGGTTGGTGGAGTACATGGCTCCACCCAACGAAGCTATGGTTGGTGTTATCATTGCGCAGCGGCATGAAAAAATGGGAGTGGCCAAGTGCGATTGTCATGTGGCTCCCCCTTTTAGAACCGCACTAGTAGCCTCATCAGACGGTGTGGGAAAAAATTTAGCTCTCGCGTTCGGAAAAATGGAACAATGGAGTAGTGAAGAAAATGATATCGGTCTTGGAAGGTAAGTCGATTCCTTCATACATTAGAGCTGATTTCCATATTTTTTGTTAAATCAACTCGGGTATTCAAATTGGAATAACGTTCGAATACTCACCTCTGCGAATAATCGAATTTGAATAATGTTCGAATATTCACCTTTTCCGAATAGTCGAATTCGAATAATGTTCGAATTTTCACTTTTTGCGAATAGTCGAATTCGAATAATGTTCGAATATTCACACTTTTCGAATGTTCGAATAAAAATTCGTTCAAAAAATTCGAATATTTATTCGAACTCGAATATTCGGTCCTGATTCTAGTGTGCACGAACTGGCTTCTTTGGGCCCTAGAAACTCTAATTCTAGCCCGTTTTTCACCGCGCTACCTTCATAGTTTTTCGGCTGTTTTCTATCTACAATACTGCTCATAACATGTGTCCCAAAACGCGTCGGTGACGCGAAAGCGCGTCGGAAACGTCGTTTTCGTTCAGAGTGAATGATTTCGGAATCTGAAAACACGGTTGGATTCGTCTTGTCGAGCTGATTCCAAAAATGTATTCAGGTTGGAGAAGAACCAAAGTTTCGACCTAGTTACGACCTACTTTCTCAGAAAAGAGCCAAAATCTTTCAAAGTAGATGGGTTCGAATTTTTAAAACGTGAGTGCATTCGTATTGTCATGCTGATTTCAAAAATGTATGCATAGTCAAGACCAGTCCGATTCTTGACCTACTTTCAACTTTTTTTCAAATTCTATGGATTCAAACTCTTCAGAGCGGCTCTTCTGAAAATAGAGATATCAGAATGAGCATGAGGGAATCTTTTAACCCTGAAATAAAAATTATCTGTCTCATTATACAATTTGGTATGTATCCTATTATTAACTAATTCCGCACTAATGTCTAAACAAATGCATTTGCAGGGATTATTATGTGTCTTTTTGGGTTCCAATACATTATTTTATATAAGTGAAATTTGACTGTTAACAAATGTTTCATCTTTATTATGGATTATGAGCAAATAATCCATAAACCGTAAAGGTTTAAAAAGTACGTGATTTTCAATTTTCGCGCTAATAGAGTACCTATACTCCAACATGGAAACTGTTATATCGGCTGTTATACAGAATAAAACTGTTTGGAAGGTTAGTAAACATATGCGTAAAATCATCAGAATAAACTTGAACCCCATAGGTACTCAACCCACATAGTTCAGATGCTATGTAGGCTGATTTTTATAGTTTTTTAGATAACGTTTTCCATCGCGACCATTGTCTTTAAGAAGAAATTCAACGTGTTGCAGAAGGTCTTGTAAGTCATACCCGGGACATTTCCATGCCCCCCATGCTAACGCGTAACAAAATGATTTCCAGACGTGATGTGTGTGGCTCCATGTGCGAAGTCAAAAATCATGAATACGTACCGATTGCTGTAAGACACTGTTCACGATAAGCTTCATCCTCGAATTTTTCATGACAAACGCTTCTCGTGGCTCTCAGAAGCAGAACAGCGTTGAAAAAACGGGACGAAAAGCTACCCAGGAGCCGCAAAACGGCTTAGAAAAGTGGGAAAACCCCGCCATTGTGGGCAAGCCCCGCCTCTCCCCGCCCCTCGACGTTAACAAAGGAACACTTCAAATCGTGAGTTGAGCTATGGTTTCCTATCAAAAGCGCCCCGTTCTTCTCTTCATTCTCAACTTTTCTCTTTACTCAGGTCAGCTCGCATACATTGGCTGCAAAAGACGGAAGTTAAAAGCCTAGGACAGCTCGTCCACCATGCTTCCCTAGCTCAATTTTTGAGGGACCATAACTTCATTCCCAGAAGGTCTTGTACGATTACAGAAGCATCATTGGAATCAGAATGGGACCGGTTTCAAGATAGGCAAAGAAACAGAAAAGCGATTTTTATCGCGAACAGTGCCTTTAAGAAGTAGGTTCCCTTGTAATGAAACCTGTCATGCGAGAGTTCAAAATTTACACAGTTTCAGCACTGCGGATCTTCTGGAATGTGAGAGGAGCGACGTGATCAAGAAGACGACGATGACCCTTCCATCGGATGATATAACATGACAAAGTACAACACAAAGGTAATATAATAGCATAATGTACAATTGTCTGTAAATGAAGGGGGAGGTTCGGGTTACATACTCTGCCGAATTAGACGTACAGCTCGTGACAACTTCAATCGCTTCTCATATCTTCTCCTTTGCAGTACTGGGGTGCGTTCCAAGAAAATTTCCACGCGAGGAAATCGTATATGATAATGACACTAACCAAAGATAGTTTATCAGACAGTCTAAAATGAACCTATCTTCCAGCCTATCACCATATATCTCACCCCATGGAAACCTTCTTGGAACGCACCCCTGATCATTTACATCTTTTGCAGTCATATTTCGGCTGTCCTGTTCTTGCTGTTATTTGCTTCTCTCTAGTGTGCGTTGTTTGTCATGCATTGAAGATTTTTTCCAAGTTCTGCAACCTTGCCATTGCTTTGATACAGGTAGCTGAATGCGGAAAGCTGCGATTCCGGTGATGTCATATCAGTACTTGAGGCGGCTTTCGCAAATCATTTTTTTTTCAATTAGCTTCTACCATTTTTGGAAGCAAACCTAAATTCATTTCGTTGAATATTTTATGAAGTGATATCGGTACAAAGGTGTGGTGTGGAAGCCGACTGAAACTATTGTAAATCTGAATTTGATGTGTACCATTAAGGTGGTGATTATTGTGATTATTGCAATTGTGGTGGGCGCGAAGCGCGCACCAGGATTCGGATTTGATCACTTCCCGCGCGGATGCCGTGCAATGAGATCACCTATTCATACCGTCACCAGAGGTATGAGTTGTCGCACTCAGGTGTTTGCCGCACACCATTCGTTGCGCAGTAAGAGTTTACATATGTGCGCACATTTTCATGCTAACTGGTCCCTGCTTTCTAAAGTTCTGACCTCTCAAAGTACGCAAAAACGTTCTCCACCACCGCCTCCGCCTCAACCTCCGTCCGTCGAATTCCATTTTTTCGGAAGGCGTGGACCAAATCGCTTGAAAATTTGTGACTGGAGTTAATCGGCCACGGGAATGCCGAAAATAATTGGCAGAACTCACCATAATGACTTCTGGGCCCCTAACGTGCGGTTGAAACCTAGAAACCGGCCTCTCGAGGTTAGTTCATAAAAATGACGGGTTTTTTTTTCGTTATCAGTCATTGTTTTCTTAGTGACTCCATAGAAATACCTTCCTCTCTCTGAGGTGGTGTACTCTGAACGTTCGGATCAGGGATGAGCGGAATTTTTTTGAATTGCGGAAGTCGGAAATCGAAACGACCTTCGAAATTTCGGAAATCGGAACGCCAAAAACCATCGGAAATCGGAAATACGTTTAGCGAGTTTCTTAACCCCCTTATTAACTGTGCCCACCAAAAAAACTTGGGCTTATTCCTCTTTATTGAACAATTTTTATGTGTAGTCTTTTGGCACTCCAAGCATGCTTGGAGTTTCACGTTTCCCGCAAGTGAGAGGAGTTAGGAGTTCCGAGCTGAGCAGACGGTCAAAAATCAGGGACGCGGGCGAATATGCTGAATATGCTAAGTCGTCAGAAATCAGGTGCGCCGGGAACGTAATGCGTTTCGAGGATAACCGTTGGGCAAGAGCTGTAACAGATATGGTACCGCGGGACCTCAGGCGCATTACTGACCGTCCTCAAACACGATGGTCGGATTTGTTCACCAAGAGCCTTGACGAAAGGAGTGAGAGTCTCCGTGTTCCCAGAGCGAGTAGGATTTCCTGGCCAACTTTGGCGCGCGATAGGGACGATTGGAGACGTTTCTGGCACTAGCTCGACACTGTCGATGATCAGCGGGGGGACAGGTGATATAGATGATACTCTTTAAACGGAGCTCGACCCATACGATCTCCCATATCTTCACAATAATGCGTTGGTGACCCAAAAACTCTTCCTACGCTTCAGGCGTATCCAACCTATGATTCAAACCCAAAAAAACGGTGAGTTGTTTTCAGCGCGTACGATGCCTTTAGCGCGAGATCGGACACGGTGACGGGTGTTCCTTGCGCTTGCTTTGGCTGAAGAGTACTTAAGCCGTAGTGAAAAGCATTCAGGACGCTGACGAAGTGGCGCATTACCCCTGAGGGTGTGTGCAGGACGTATTCAGGACCTCCGTGGGAGTGTGCAGATGAGCGGGATCCCGAGTGAGCGTGCAGATTGTGTGCGGGATCACTGGGATTGTGCAGGGGTCATGGAATGTGCGCAAGACATTACTGGGAATGTACAAGAAGTCAAGGAACGTGTGAAGAGCATCGTGGAATGTATCCAAGACTTCACTGGGAGTGTGCAGGAGGTCGAGCAATCCGTTCAGGACTTGGGTGGGAGTATGCAGGACGCCGGGGAAGGAATATGTGCAGGACTTCACAGGAGGCGCGCAGGACATTGTGGAAAGCGTGTAGGACTTTACTGAGAAGTCCTGCTCACACCCTGCACAATTCCACTGTGGTCCGGCACACATCCTGCATGCTCCCCCCCATGCCGTGCACACTCCCACTAGAGTACGGCACAGATCCTGCACACTTCCACTGGGGTCCCGCGCACATTTTACGCGATCTCGTTGGGGTCCTGCACGTTTTCTACGGCGTCCCTGATGTCCTCCTATCGAAATTGAAAATTGGTCAGCTCGCACAGACCTGACGGTTTACTCGCGTAAGGTTGGTGGTAAACTCGCATTCGAAGGTGGTGGTTAACTCACGTCGAAAACCCATTTACTATCAACTCTGGCTTTGCAAAAAGTGAAGCCAAACCTCGAATTCGAGTTCAGCGCCCGAAATAACTCCCCTAGGAATTTGGAAAGGCAAAGTGGAAAAAGAGTCTGATTTTGTGGATATTCCCGATTTCTTCCGCATTTATAGGCTTTTTTTCGGAAATCGGAAGGCCAAAAACCATCGGAATTCGGAAATCGGAATTCCGCTCATCCCTGGTCCGGATCGGAAGAGGACGCTGTGCGGGGGAGGATGTTTTTGAGCGCGGCGCATGTTCGTAACATGCCCCGATCGATAAGAAGGCGTCGCAGGGTGTGCTGAAGTGTCGATTAACTCTGCGAGACCGCAATAAGAGTGTGCAGTACGTCATGGAATGTATGCGGGAGAACCGTAAGAGCGTGCAGGACATCATGGAACTTGTTTAGGACCCCCGTAAGGGTGTGCAGGACGTTGTATAGAATGTGCAGGACCTCAGTAGGAGTGTGCAGGACATCATGAGACGTGTGCAGGACCACAGTAGGGGTGTGCAGGACATCATGGGGCTTGAAACTATTTCGGGGGGGGCACTCGAGGAAATGAAATGATTCATCTATGAAAATGAAAATTTGGGCTGATATCATATGCCTGATAGCGTTATCAGTCACTGTTCTCGTGGAGGCTCTAGGAAATACTTCGACTTTTGAAAGCGATATCATTCATTCTCTAACTGAATCCTGGGGCTGTATGCAAGAACGCGAAGAACGTTTCGATATCTTGGATCAACGCTTTGCGATGATGGGACGTGGAGTGGTGGATTGACCCGATTGGACCGAGTTCGGAATGAAGATGTGCGTGAAAGATTCGGTGTCGCGCCCATTTCGGACAAACTTCGCGAAAATCGCCTAAGATGGTGTGGGCACGTTCTGCGAGCTGGAGAACACTCGATAGCGAAAGCGGCTATGCAGCTCCAAGTGACGGGCCAGCGACCAAAAGGACGACCTAAGCAGAGATGGCTGGATGTCTTGCACAACGATATGAAAATTGCAGGCCTCCATCCTGACAACGCGAAAGACAAGGTCAAAGGGCGGCAACGTTCGAGAAAAGCAGACCCTGCTACAATGCGGGACAAACGCTAAAGAAGAAGAAGAAGTATGCAAGAACGCGACGGTTGGGCAAGGGGCAGTGCAGTCGGCGCCTTTGAAGATCGCTGACGCTTACAAGACAGGACACGTCTATCGTAGTTGGTTACATGTCTGGACACGGATGCCGTGTAGCAGTAGTCTTACCGCTGTGCCCCAAGTTCCTAGCTGGGGCGGCTAGGGCACAGCGAGAAAGACTTCTGGTGCTCATTCATCATTTCTTAAGAAGTTCTTTTTTTTTGGCCAAAAATCAGAAGCTAGTTCGAGCACACGTGCACAGTGCCGCAAAAAAAAGATCGCAGTCTCATGACGAGTTGTCAAAAATTGTCGAAAAAAAAGAGGAAGAAATAAATGCAAATTGTGGTGCGCGCGAAGCGCGCACCAGATTTGGTTTTGAATCGGCCCCGCGCGCAACCCCTTTTTCGAAATCTCAGTTCAGTGTGAGCATAGAAATTAGCTCTAAATTGCATTAAAAAGAGCTCAAAAAGTTGGTAATAACGCCCTAAAATTGTTTGGAATGGTTCGCTGGTTTTCGAGTAAAAAGTGAAAGACCGCGCGTTTTTGTTGTTAATCTCCTTTTTTTCAGACGGCGTTCACGATCTTGCGGGTACACTTAAAATTGAGCTAGGAAGCTCATTTTTGGACTGGAGGCTGGAAATGGATGCAGGTCGCTCCTGTTCCATTTTGAACTTGATACCTTAACTTTGAAGGGTACCTCAAAATCGTGGGTTTACATACTAAATTAGCCGTGGAGCACGAAAACTGCTTTTTTTCTGCTACGGCTGTGGAGGCCGGGGTGTGTGGGTGAGTCTTCAGCCAATCAACACAGGTCGTCGGAGGTAAGTACTGAACTTGTCAGAATTCTTACTCATGGCATGTGATCGATCGATAATCAATATTATCGATTTTCGAGCTTTTTGCACAAAATGCGGCGAGGATTGGTGAAGGCTGGTGGGATTGGTTTTCTTGGTTGGGGAATTTTGCTCATCAGTCGTTATCGATAAATACCAATCAATAGTATTGACTTTTTCGCCTGTCGCACAAAATGCCGCAATGATTTTAGATTTTTGATGGCTCTAACAAGTCACCTGTTAGGGAAATCCTTGTCATCATGCAAGATCAAATATTAATGATCAATAATATCGAGTTCTCACATGTTGCACCAAATGCGGCAATTAGTTTTATTTTTTATGGTTGTGACTCAAATTTTTCAAAATTTGTACTCATACGGCAATATCGTCTGTTAGATGCTTCATCATTCCGAAATGAAAATCGTTGAGCAAAATCGAAGTCAGAAAGGGGACCTTCGGGAAAAATATGTGAAATTTCTGAAAATTTAGCTTCCTGGCAAAAGTAACGATTTGGTGATAGTGAAAAAAAAAACTTCAAAAATATCTTGAAATATCTTAAAAATGATTTAGCGTGAAATAACCTGGAAAAATAAAAAAGCTAGGAAATGAAGTGAAATAACCAAAAATGCGATTTGGTGGTCGATCATTTCACAAGCTTCTCCGTTAAACTTATCAAAACGAAATCAAGCACGACATGGAATGGAGCGTCGCTTTCACCTAGTTTGTCCTATGCTGATTCCCTCATTACAGCTTTCAAAAATGGCCTAATGTTTCCGTTGCGCGCTTGATTTCGTTTTGATAAGTTTTACGGAGAAGCTTGTGAAATGATCGACCACCAAATCACATTTTTGGTTATTTCACTTCATTTCCTAGCTTTTTTATTTTTCCAGGTTATTTCACGCCAAATCATGTTTAAGATATTTCAAGATATTTTTGAAGTTTTTTTTTTCACTATCACCAAATCGTTACTTTTGCCAGGAAGCAAAATTTTCAGAAATTTACCTAATAAAAACAGTTGAACAACGAAAGCAAGCTCTTCTGTCAAAACGCAAGAAAGTTCAGGCTTCAAATTTGACACAGAACATCGGTTTCTTCGCGATTTTTCCTTACTGGTCCTGCTACTCGAAACCCGGGAAAGTGTTCAGAGAGGAAAAGAAGGCAAGCACATTTGATCGCGACCACTGCCTTTGAAGGCATCGTACGCGCTGAAAACCACAAACCGTTTTTTTCAGTGCGAACGACTTTCCGGGCCCACCTGAGGAAGTAGGTAGAGTTTGTTCGGTCAAAAATGCCTTATTATGAAGATAAATGAGGTGCAATGTCTCAAATTCCGTCAAAAGAGGCCGGCCCTCCGTCAGTCATCTGGCACAATTCGCTGTGAGCTATCATATAGGTAAATGGTCAACATTTGAAACAGAATAACTGAGGGGAAGTTGATGGAATATACCATACGATTGCGTGAAGATTGACCTTTGTACACACATAGATTAGCCTTTTCCTCTTAACAAATCACTTGAAAGGAATATAAAGTTCATTTGATCGTGAGATCGTTGGTCAAAACAGCGATCTCTAACGATCAACTCTTCCCTCGATTGAGACATTTTCGGTCTGAAAAAGGGCTTTTCAGTGATTTTTTCGCGGTTTTTTCAACGTTGCTGTTATTTAGGATACTAGAGCTCTCATTATATATGGAAAACTCGAAAACGAAATCCATCGTGAACGATGCCTTTAACGTGGAGCTAACAAATATTTAAGAAATCATTGGTATATCGAAGAGTATGATTTTTGAGGAGCGTGTCAAACCGGTGGGACATGCGGTCATCAGTGGGTTAAAAATTTACTTGCTGTAGCGGGTTTGGAAGAGACACAGCCTTGACGACAGAACGCCATTGGCGTCACCATTTGTTGTGTAGCACAACTTCCTTTTCGTTGACCGCACATCAGCTTTCAATATGCGCCATCTAACCCCCGTAACACCTGTATCATACATGTTCCGACGCGACGAATGCCGTTATTTGCGCTACGGTGAAACCAGCGTTTTGGAGTACATAGAAACTAGGCGGAAGGTAAAAACTATTTCCTCTACACATGAGAATGTCGGCACAAAGCCCAGATCTCCAATGGATTCCCGATCGAAGCTGGTACGTGAATGATAAAACACTGCAAAAGTCGCGATGGCGTAGAAAACGCTCGCGATCATTAATGCCGTTAGGTCAATGGTATACATTGTTGCTGCCATGAGAAGCAGTCATGACATTTAGCACAAATTGTGGCGGGATCGGCATCTGAGCAATGGCACTGGCCGTCCTAGGGAGAGTTGTCGCGTGCCCTTTGCAGCGACGGTTGCGGAGGGCTGACACAGTGCAAAGGTGCCGATCCCTGTCGTTGCCACTGTCGCTGTGCAGAGCGACGCTACCGCGTGTCGCAAAAGTATACCATTAGCCTTATAGTGGCGTTTGCCGCATTTGACTGTATCGTTACCAGTTTCGGTCGCGAATTCATTGCCGCTCTGGGCTTTTCGCCGGCGTTCTTATGTGCATAGAAGCCAGTTCTCAACTTGTGACGAATTTCATAGTATTGCGGAACAGTGGTTCCATCGTACCTCGAAAAGCATCATTTGCAGAAGTATGAAAAGCGCTTAAAAGTTTCTAGGGCGTGCTCAGCCCTGCCCTTTAACCCAAATTGGTTCAAGCTCGGAGGCAGTGACTTTGCTCAGGCCGCGCAGTGACGTTGTAGTAAGTTTTGGCCTTGAGAGCGGCGCTAGGGTCGCAGCGGTTGGGTGCGATAAGACGCTCCCCCAGAAAGTTACAGTGCTGGTCAAGTCACGCCTGAAGCCAAGCGTCTTGTGTTAACTTAGTGGTAGGTTTCCTAAATCAGTCCACAGTCCAACCACATGGACGACAAATTCTGCAGCCATTCCGATTAAAAGTGGTCTGAAATTGAGTGCAAGTGTAACCGATAAATATTCTTACACAGTAATGGTAACAGTGACTGCTCGAAATTAATTTCTAAGATCGAAGCTATCTCTTGTAAGTTGAGAAAAGTTACTTGAAAGTTCGAAATATCTGTTTTTTGAGTATATTCGAAATCTCTAAATTGAAATAACATATTTTCCGAGTTTATTCGGAAATTTGAAATTCGAAAAGCTTGAATTTCGAATATATTCGAAAATTCGACATTCGAAAAATTTGATCGTTTTGCCCAAGTATCGTGCGGTATTTCTGCCCTCCAGTAATATAAACTGTATTCGGTTCTGGTGTTCTAGCCATAATTAGATAGAATTTTTTTGAGGTTGCGATTAAGAATCGAGTTGATGGTGTGGGTGAGCAGTGTGGGAACGCGGTATACTTTTGCGACACACCGTCGCGTCGCTCTGCACCTGGTTCAGGCACAGCGGTGGTCCGGGTCATCCTGAACAACGAACCCCTTGAGATGCACACTTTTTTGGCAACAAGACGACACTCTGGGAAAGGTGAAAATTTGGTAGACGTTACTGACTCTTATCATTTTGGAGGTTTTTTCAATATTAGCTTTCCATGCGCTGCCGATATTGAAAAATTTCAGCCAGATGGGAAATTGAAAAGCACTTCAGAAACCGGAGAAATGTTCGCCCTCCGTTTTGCCCCGGTGGTCCGGTGGAGCTTTCGGACCACCGTGGGACACCGCACTTTTGATCGGCCATAACTCGGCTCAGATTCGATTTTATGAGCTCATCTCCGGAGCTTAATATCTCCTAACAGCTGTCTACCGGTTTCCCTCACACACTATGTCATGTATATACATAGACGACACTTTTTTCGATTTTTCGACCGTTTTTCAATGTCGGGAAGGAAGGGTGAAAGGTGAAGTTCAGTTTTTGGAAAAAATTAATTTTTTTTCACTTATCTGGAAATAATTTTTGGAACATTTCCATTCGATCGGTACCCTCCTTTTGGATACTTTTTTTCTGAAATTGACATTCGGCCGTTTCCAGACGCTTCATTTCGGCTCGCACGATTTTGATTTTGTTTCGAATCTTCGAGAGCTGGGGTTTCAAATGATGACGACGATTTTGTGTGCTACCTTCCTAGAGTCTCGGAGCGAGAAGTGGCATTCGTGCGCTATTTTTCGGAATATTTTTCCACCTTTGAGAAATTCGGCACCCGAAGGCATTATATGTTATGTGCACCAAACAGAGCAAAGCTCTGAATGATTTAGCTATAGTTTGAGTTTTGCTACCGATTCCGAATTTCTAGCCACGGTCTGCCACAGAAGACGCATGAAGAGCTTCGACCTAATGCAAAAATTATTTGCAGACTTTATGCAAAGGATGCAAAAAAGGGAGTGGGAACAGTATGATGACGTTTACATAATGAGAGCTCAATTGCTGAAGCTTGCGACAACGTTGTAGGGCCTAAGGCCGGGATCATACTTCCTGCGATCGACGACGGCGACAGTGCATATCAGGCATATCGATTTTCGATCGATACTGATGGTAAACATTGCGTTGCGTCGCTCGTCGCTAGAAGTATGATTCCGGCCTAAGGCCTAGTGCATAGTTCCCGTGACAGCGACAGTGCATATCAGCAATATCGACTTTCGGTTGATTTCTATGACAAACACTCGCGCGATATATGCACTAGGGCTAACAGAGATAGGCGAGGTAGAAGTTGCAATGCTGAGAATTTGAAAGTTCCGGATAATTTTCACGAGGGGTGAGGCGGCGTTCACTCGAAAACCCGTGTCAATCTCATGTTTGAGGGCAAAATGCCGCAAATTTTTTTAGCACGGACGAGGACTTCAAACTAAGCTTTCGATGCTATCTCGTATATCGCTGCCACGTAAGGTCTATCGTTCTCTATACAATTCTCTCACATTGTGATGGCAATGAAGTCCGATGCGATGCCTGCTGAATCGCATTACGATCTCACATCTGCGAAGCGTATGGTCAGGAATTTCGCACGGTACATGAAGTTTGATTCGCTGAAATATTTAATGAAAAAACTTCCCCCCCCCTTCTCTCTGTTGACCGACGGCACTTCCGACAACGATCGCAAATGGATTGTGTTTCTGAAAAAGATTATCTCCCTCTCGTACACACCCGTAACTTTACACTTCTCGTTAGTATCAGGCTGATCGAAAAGTCTTGGCAACTTTATTGAGGTTTTTCAAATTTATTAGTTCCTTTTTTTAACATTACAATTCAATCAACAATATAGTCTCTCTCATTAGCTATGACAAAGATCCACCTGTCAGGCCGGTCATTGATCTCTTTCTACCAGAAAGCAGGGGACTGGGAATCGAAGAAGTCACCAACAACCTTCACAATGGCATCATAATCAGCGAAAGTATTTTCAGCCAGGAATGCCTTGAAGGCAGTGTTCACGATAAGAAACTTTTTCTATTTTTCCGCCTATTTCGAAGACGGTCCCATGCTGATTCCAATGATATTTTTGGAATCGTACAAGACCTTCTAGGAACCGAGTTGTGGTCCCTCAAAAATTGAGCCAGGGAAGCATGGTGGACGAGTTGTCCGAGGCTTGTAACTTCCGTCTTTTGCAGCCGATGTATGCGAGCTGACCTGAGTGAAGAGAGTAGTTGAGAATGAGGGAAGAACGGGGCTATTGATCGGAAACCATCGCTCATCTCACAATCTCGAGCATTCATTTGTTCACGTCGGTGGGCGTGGAAAGTGCATCTGGGTTGTGACGAGCTGACGGGTGTCCAACTTTGGGGGCCGTAGGGGACCGTTCCGAGCTCATTTTTCTTAGTTTTTTCAACGTTAGGGTTGCGCTAGGCCCCGCAGCTGCCGATCTCCACCAAAAAATCAGACATGGTTTTTATCGTGGACACTGCCTTTAAGGGGACGGAGCAGGTGGAAGTCAGAAGGGGCAAGGTCAGGAGAGTAAGTCGGGTGGGGTACCGTTTGCCAGATCAGCTCCTGCAGTTTGGACTGGGTTTCTCTCGCGATGTGGGGTCGAGCATCATCGTGAAGGAGGTGGACCATAGTTCGTCTCAGGCGCTTCTCTCGCAGGGCGATGGCCAATTCCTCCAACTGACGTAAGTACACGGCAGCGCTGACCGTCTTGCCTTGATGAAGCAACTCGTAGTAGAGCATCCCGCGCTTGTCCCAGAAACAGCACGACCTGACCTCGGTTTGTCTTCCAAGTCCGTACCTCCGCCCTTGAAGCGGGAGATTCAACGGGCCACCGTGCGGTAGGAAATGCTGTCTTCGCCCTCTGCAGCATTGATGTTGGTGACGGCATCGGACGCCGTAGAAGATAAGTACTGTGCTTATCTGAGCCAAATTCCGGTCCGCAGTTGCGTCTCGACACGCTTTGCGGCCGCACGGGTTTGAGTCGGTCGAGTTTCCGGCGTCAAAGCCGACTCGATATGGCTTTTTATACAGTTTTCTTCGATTTTGTTCAGTTTCCAGTTTCTAAGACCCACCCAGAGTCAACAGATCAGCGGCTGCGGCGCTGGAAACTTCCGAATCGAACGCGCGCGGCCGCAAAGCGTGTCAAGACGCAATTGCGGACCGGAATTTGACCCAGATAAGCACAGTAGTCGACGTTGAGGTTGGGTGAGATCCATTGTAGTTACCGCACCAAACGAGCTCGCGCTCTTATATACCCCTACCATGTAAGCTTCCAGAAGGTTCTCGGTGTTCCACCTGTGTACCAGCAACAAACCCACTTTTCACGATTTTTCTTGGGATTAATTTGTTTTGCTGTCAAGACTTCAGCAGAATAGAAACAGAAACCGAAAGTCCGGAGACATCGTCGCCGCATTTAAGAATTCTCTCATTGAGAAGGATTCATGGGCAGACATGCAGAATGGTCCTTCTCGCAAGCCGTCAGAACAGGTACACGTATCGGCTCGCTAAGAAACAGATGAACTTCTCGTACCTCAAGTGGGGGCGCTACTTCTGGTTCTCTAGTCGGCCAGTATGCAGCAAGCGCTGGCAAGGATCCTACGCAACTACCCAGTTTTGATGAGACTTCAAGCCTTGGCGAACGAAAATACAACTGAAAGTATCAAAACAAGAGCTGTGGCTGCTGCTACTTGGATACTCCTCGATGGGTGCACGTTTCTAATTCTTCACCACGTGAGCCACACGCTATCCCAGCTGACATCTTTCCCAAAGGAACTTCAATACGAAGATCTCATGGTGGATGACGTGTCTCGCTGGCGACGTGTCTTTTGACCACATAATGCGAAACAACGGCGTATTGAGAGACATTAAAGTTTTTGAATGAAGAATCCCTTTTCCTTAAAGGCAGTGTCCACGACAAAAATCGTTTTCGAGTTTTCATCAGAAAACGAAGGTTCAGTGTCTGACTGTTCCAACAGTGAAGAAAGAATCATGAAAAACGCTGCGAAAGATCCAAAATCAGCTCTTCTTCTTGGAAGCCACATTTCAACGGTGGATCAGTTGCGCGGGCATGGACCTGAAGTAGACAGCGCGCGAAAATGTGCCCCAATGCTGAAACTCAGCCGCGCTCGCGCTCCAATGCTAATGTAGAAGCGGACCAAACTGTTTTTCGGAAAACTCGACCGCGAGCGGAAGGGCTAGCGCGAGCGGATTTTGGAGCCGTATGAAGCTCTTTCGGGCTCATTTTCGTTCGTTCTTTCGACCCCGGTGCTCCAATGAGACCCTAAACTTTCGACTCCCGGCCAAAAACCGAGGACTAAATTTATCGTGGACACTGCCTTTAAAGGCACTGTTCGCGATAAAAAACCGTATTGTAGTTTTTGATGTTTTTGGGTAGGTAAGTCCACTAAGAAGAGGTTAAAGGCATCGTACGCGCAGAAAACCGTATATTATTTTTTCATGTTTTTGTGTAGCTTGGCCTCTCTAGTGGACGAAAATGTCGAAGGGGCCCATGAAAAACCTTCATTTCTAAAGAAAAGTCAATCGTAACACAGTCTCCATGCTCGACTCTCTATTAACCTCGGCATGATGAAACAGTCGTGATTTTTCTGTTTGAACTCGGACACGAGGTTGGCAGATGGATCGTGACACATTGTAAATACGAATTTGAAATTCGCGCCACAATCCTTTTAGAAGTTTTTCTGCTTTTAGAGGCCTCGTCACTGTCATTTTCGGAGTTTTTCTGCATGTGGAGTTCGTAACGGAACTACTTTCTATGTTGTCTTACGGTCGCACCAACATTCTAGGAAAAAGTGCTAGATGACTGGTGAGAAATGGTGGCGAATCTTCATCTTTGACGCCTTCCAACCTCGTTGCCCAACGTTTTTGACGCGCCAGAGTTTACCAGTGTGGTCTACCGGGCTCAATCATGAAATTGAGCCTGAAAAATGAAAATTGATTTCCAGCGCGAACGATGCCTTTAATGGGGAGAAAACACCACAGAACAATCAAATAAAGGAGAAAAATTGTTCAAAGAAATCTCTGAAAAAAATTATTGTGCCTGTTTGTGTATTACCCAGACGTCAGGTTCGATGCGTTGTACGCAGGGAGCACGCATTGAACATGACGTTGGGAAAATGGTTTCGCGCTTCAAAATTCTGGGGTAGGTGGCTTTGTTTTCTGTTTCTTGCACTAAAAATTCTTTGAAAAGTAAGAGGGGTCAATGCACATGCCGGGTTGTTAGAGCCTTTCGCGATGAAGAATATTCCAGAAATCGTTGTCTGTTGCTACAGTACCACGAATTCAGGACAACTGCTACAGGACGTGGGCGGGGTGGCCCAATTGGTCGGCTGGCTCACGAGATTTTCACCCGCTTCCCAACCGTTTTTCGTCGCACTTCCGTTCTTAATCTTCTTAAAAGGACCTAAAGCTTACGTTTTAGCCGAAAAACGATCAACTTTTTCTTCGTGAACACTGCCTTTAAGATACGAAAGTGTGATCAAAGAATTTTTCGATCAGTACTATACCTTTTTGGAGGATCAATATCTGAGCACCTGTTGTGTTATGATCCTAAGACATGTAGGGGCTTTGATAGACCGACGTCGCGAAACCCTGAAACGCTATCAACATCGGAGTGCCGAAATACGAAGCCAGAAAAACAGAAATGAGGAGCCACACCCCGTCAAAGATCACCAAGACAACGCTTATCCCGACACCGATTACACTACTTTTGGCATCGAAGCTCTTAGCTATCCAACCTTGGGTAAGGTGTATAAAGAAGGTATATCTGTTGCTCTGGCTGGCACCCACATTACTGAGTTCTACCAGGTTGTTCAACAAGTTTTGTCGTTCGATAAGAGAGGGCGTTGCTACTAGCCCAATTTTTTTGTTTTGTTGGTGCACCCTTCATATGGAAGTATGCGAAGTTTCATTTCAATCTGTCAATTCATTCTTTGTTTACAAGCCATTTAGTGTCGCCGTGTCACAGCAATGGAAAAATTTGAATATCGTGCAGTGATAAAATTCTTATTTTGGGAAGGTGTAGCACCGAAAGAAATTCACGAACGATTTAGTAGAGGCTCTACACATCTCATTAGGCAGTGTGAGCCATGTTTTAAGTGAAATTTTGGGTTTTAGAAAGCTGTGAGCACATCGAATGCGACTTTCTTAGCAATATTTGGAGCGTTTTAAAAAGGATAAACTGTATTTTGTGCGTCCATTATCACTATGTATGAGACTTGGATTTTTTTTTGGAATTGTTTTTTTTTGGTTTTGTTAATTGTTTAATGTTCAGGGAGATTATACTGAATAATAAAGTGTATTTTGAACCATAAAATTGTGTTTTATTATCGAACGACAAAACTTATTGAACAAGCTGGTACTCTAGCGTTGCCAATCTGATTCGACGGTATCTATACCCAGGAGATGAGGCTAACGCAGAAAGCAGGGAGGACTTCCCCTATGCTTTGGGCCGTCACATACTGCTAAATGTGATACATTGTGAAGTAGCGAGTTTCGAAGACTTCAAAATGTATAAACCTGCAACCGCCAAATTAAACATCAGAGATTGGCCCAATTATTTAGATGACACTAACGAGGAACAGATCACAGTACGCCAAGATTTGGTTACGAACTCAATCACCTTTCTCCAGAAGTACTACGCTACACGGGATGCTATGCCATCCTTCGAAACTTTCTACGCTACCATTGCCAGTTCTGCACGATGTTTGCAGTCGTGGTCCAACGACTTCCGAAGCGATAAAAACAGTCCCCGCTTCTATCGGATTTCACTAGAACACCACCCCCCCCCCGGGTGGTCCGCGGACCACCGTGAGCTTGACTCTGCTCTGCACAGCGACAGCGACCGCCTCCCGGCCTTTAAGGCCCTAGTTATACACCAGCGGAATGAAAACGTCCCGCGATGGCATTGCCGCCGCTCGCTGCGTGGATCAGGACTCGCCTGCAATGTTGCGTCTTTGAAGTCTTTGACGCAATATTGCACACTAAAATTTTCCGGGCGTTTTAATTGCATTTTATCGATATTTCAGGCCTCTATAACTTGTTTATTGTAGAACAAATTCACTAGAAATCTATTACTCGTGTCATAAGAGTGCTCGTTTTATCGTCTTGGTGTTATTTTAACGAGTTTAGATCTGAAAAATAATCAGCTGATGGAAATTGGCAAACGTCCAACAGGGTAGGTCCCGCGAGGATACAGTATACAGTGCCGCGGTGTGTATGACCGGGATCATACTCCTAGCGACACGACGCAATGCTTACCATCCGCATCGGCCGAAAATCGATATGCCTGATGTGCGCTGTCGCTGTCGCTGGTCGCGGAAAGCATTATCCCGGCCTATAACTGCTAGGTGCGGGTTTCCAGTGCGTTTTTCCAGGACAACTCTTCCTTTTGGCATGCTTCAGCACCGTTAGGACGCACATAAGTGGTAGTTGTCTTGCTATTTCCGCAGCATCCCGCCGGTGTATAACTACGGCCATGACTCTCGCTCATGACCACGATAAAAGGATCCGAGATGTTCAACCTACGCGTGGTGGATCTGCGGAGTCGACGTTATCGAGACTCATCAAGCAGACAGCAATCACTCCATGTGGAGTTTTTTCGTAAGCCTATTAGCTCTGCTGTCACAACCACTTTAGCGGTAGCTCCTTTATTTCAACCGAGCTGGCATGCTGCTGTGTAACTCGTCAACTTTGACCCCTTAACAAAAACAACCCGCTATTTCCCCATCTACATACAGTTTCCATCGGTTTCATTATATACCAGCTCCGAACCTTCGATTTATGTCATAAACTGAAGCCAATGATCCTATATCTTGCCGAGTGTATGATACGTGTGACACTGGGCGTGCGAGCGAGGGGCCGATAGGTCGCATGTAACACAGAGTTCGCGTAATAATTTTATTCTGGGGCGGCATGCATGAACGCAGCGAACGGTGTCAGGAGCCGCTCCGCGTGACATGCGCGCAGCGTCGAGCAACGGCGCGGCCCCGAATACCGTGGCGTGTAATGATGTGCCTGATTTTCGGGGCCGCCCCGTTGCTCGACGCTGCGCGCATGGCACGCGGAGCGGCTCCCTGACACTGTTCGCTGCGTTCATGCATGCCGCCCCTGGAGTGGCATGCATGAATGCAGCGGCCAGGGTAAGGAGGCGTGACGTCAAGTGCACGCATAAAGACTTGAATTCAAATCGTGGCGCGTGCGTGCGGCGCAGCGCTCCCTGACCCTCGCTGTCGCATTCATGCATGCCATCCCTGATGAATGGACGGTGGTGCGACGGTAGATCACCCCGCGCGAATCGAAACCCTATTCTTCGGTGAGGCCGCCAACCGCGCACTGCCAGCCGCCTGTTACATGCGCCAGACTAAATCGAAAGCGGAAGCCATACATCGGTCGAGATAATTCGCAAGTAATAAACATTGGCCAATCTATATTACATGTATTATTCATTTCCGACCCACTCGCAGTCGTATTATCACCATCGTAGATGCGAAGCGGTTGTTTTTCGAAAGAAGCAATTATGAAAATGAAGAAATCATTCTCAAAACCGCATGATAGTGATGCTCAACTCTGCGAGTAGCGGAGAAATGGAGGAAATATAGTTTCAGGCCTTTTATATGACATGTGATATATTTTCATTTTTCTGAGCAGTGGTCGCGGTGAAATAAGGTTGTCTTCCTTTCTTCTCCAAACCCTTTTCTGGATTCAGAATAATAGGACCTCTGCGAAAAAAAATTGCTAGAGAACCCCTATTTTGGGTCAAATTATCAGCCTTAACTTACCGGTCATCTGTTGGTGGACGAGCCCACTCCAAATCATCGACATAGATGATCTCTCGTATCAAGAACATCAGCTGGCTTGAAATCGAGATTCAATCAACGACTATTTTTTTCGGACTGGCTTGCTCCAATATGTAATATCTCTGTCCTCATCTAGTTAAAACAGTGAATCGATTGCTTGCTTACATTGTTCAACTGCTTTTATTAGCTAATTAGCTTTTGCGTTTATTTCTGCATTTGAATGTCAATTAATTTCGACTATATACACATGAGTCCCCGATCTTTTTGGGCGGAGCTGTGCACATGTGTGCCCGAATCATTAAATTAGGAACTTAATAACTCTAATTATAGCCCTTTTCTTGCACCGTATCCTTCTTGGTCTTTTAGCGGTTCGCAAACCAACCTGATTCTCATGGTTTTTCTTCGCAACCACTGCCTTTAAATAGGCGCGTTGGGTTGCCGGCCATTCTCGAACGAATTTTGTCGATTGTCGTTTGCCGTTTTTCCTCTCATTTTTAGACAAATTCGGCAAAAAAGCGTAGTATGTAGATAACAAATGCCGCTATCAGGAGGCGCATGATAAGACCAGTAGGCCTAGCTGCGGCTCGAAAGCAGAGGGACAGGCTATATATATAATTTTGAAACGTTGAGCTAGTTGGCGTAACCTCCCGTGCGAAGGGGTTATTTCAAAGCAATCGCGAGTTTCGTAGTGTCATGTTCGTGTGGGTCCTCTTGTCTGGAAGAGTACCGACGTCCCAGCCCCCTCCTTATTGAGGCTTTGGGTAATTGACGTAGAGCTCTTCGGGACAAGAACTAACACCCTGAACAATTCGAGAGCGGAAAAAACACTGATTGGATCAGCTTGTTTCTTCTGATAACAATACATTTCTCTCTCTATTTCTATTGAGGCAGTGTTCCCGATGAGATGAATGGGCGTGCTGACTGTTCACTGCTTTTGATTATGAAATATATGATAAGAAATTGTTAAGCTCTTCCATTGGCTAGAACAAGAGTATTCTCTATCATGATCAGATGTTGACGATAATGAACAGCCAACACGCCTGTTCATTTTATCGTGAACACTGCCTTTAAGGTCATCTTAAATACATACATCATAAAAAAACTGCTAAGAGTTGACCGATGACCACAGAATGAGCGGCACTCCACTTAAAGCACGCAGAGCGGAGGGAAAGCATGTGGTTCCCAACCAGGGATGTGCGTAATAGCGACTAACGACTAACGAATCTAAAGACTAACGGGCTTTTTGGGTGTTACGACTAACGACTAACGAAAATAAAAACATTTTCTTAAGCAATCCCAAAGTTCGTTAGAAAGTCACTAGTCACTCAAATCGCGCTCCAACCCAAGGATTACACCAGGATTCAAACATATTGCCCTGATGGTTGTTCTAATTGAATGGTACAAATTAACTATAGCCTCCAGTATTTAATATTTCTACTAACACTGGTTCGCAGTTCTGGAATCCCCATATTAAAACCCCAACCGAACGTTGCGCAAGGATAGGCGCAGCATTTATGCGATTCGTGTCGGTCGCGCTACTTTATGGTAGGCTCACTGAACTGGTTCTAGCGCTGACTGCGGAGATTTTTGCAGAGGGCACTATCAGAGTTGATATTATGGAGCGGTGCCTGTAGGCCACAACTACAGGAACTGTATCCGATGATTGGATTGTAAAGCGTGCCGTCCTTCCATTTTCAGTCATAAATTCGAGATATTGGGTTTCTATGAAGTGGTGCTGAGACCTCTAAGGAGTAAAATTTTCACTGCTAATTTCTTCCGACCTTTCCTATTATGGGAACGAGCTCTAAACCACGTAAGCGCTCGGCTGGCGACGCTGAGCAAAGAACAATTAGTGCAAAGTCGGTGCGATTCTCCGTGTTGTCACCATCGGGTAGATCTCAAATAACATCATATCGCGCAGAATGACAAATTTTGCATGGGAAAAAAGCGGAAATCTATATTTTCCCGGTTTCCCATTTAGTTTATTTTCTTACCGAAAAAAAATGACAAAAATCGATAAATACACACTCTCATTAGGTTTCGTGCAGCTATGTCCGAGTGGTTAAAGGCAGTGTTCACGATGAGTTTCCCACATAAAACAATGCGTTGGGCTCCAAGTGTTAAAACAAATACGGAGAAACGGCAAGAAACGCATTAAAACGTCGTATTTCAGTGATATTATTCTATAAAATGGACTAGTCGTCCGGTTGGATGAACATGTCACGGTGGTTGTCACCGGTGGAAAATTTGGTCAATCGATAATAGAAGAATATTCCATTCAAAGCAGGCATAGTTAGGACTCTAAGGAAAGAACGGAGCAATAGAGAATAGAGAATTGCAAAGGACGGGTCCACAAAGGATTTCATTGTCCTAACAAACAATTTCTGTGATACTTAAGAGGCAGGGTGATACTTAAAGGCTGTGGTCGCGATGAAAAATGTTATCTAAAAAACTATAAAATCAGCTCAGATAGAAAACAGCTGAAAAACAATGAAGGTAGCGCGGTGAAAAACGGGCTAGAACTAAAGTTTCTAGGGCCCAAAGAAGCCAGATCGTGCACACGTGCACAGCGTCGCAAAAAAAGATCGCAGCCTCATGCCGAACAGTCATAAATCATCGAAATTCAGAGTAAGAGATAAATGCAAATTTACGTAATGAAAAGAGTTGACCAATGAAAGCAGGCACTTCAGTCAATGTTTTTGACTAGATGGGTCCGAAGGATAATGTTCATTGATTGAAATTTAAATTGCAAGCCACCTGATGTTCTCGATAGCAGAGATCATCGCTGCCGATGATGTGGAGTGGGCTCGTCCACCATTAAAAGACAAGAAAGTTCAGGCTTCAAATTTGGCTCGAAATAGCGTTTTTTCGCGATTTTTTCTCATAGGTCCTACTACTCTAAACCCAGAAAAGGGTTTAGAAAGGAAAAGAAGACAAGCATATTTTACCGCGACCACATTTCGTGTACTTCTGGTGCGTTTTTCTCAAATTCTACGTCGTTTTAGTTCTACCCGGATGCCACTTATTCAATGTAGCGAATAATCTCAAAATTGAAGATTGTCGGGAACACTGCCTTTAAGGAGATATTTTTAATTATGTACATGTAGGCTTGCAGTTTGAACTAGGTTCTCTAACAAGGAACGATTTGTGTCTTTAATGTCCATGAATGTTTTGGAAAACATACATCTCTTCATGCCTTCCTTTTTTCTATTCATAAGGGTTTTTTTTTGCCTCAGCTGTGCTTGATTTCAATGCCTAGATTTGTAACGACTAACGATTGACGACTAACGAGGGTTTTGGCCGGTTGAACGACTAACGACTAACGAATTACAAAATTTCTATTACGGGGAGACCAAATCGGGAAAGCACCAAACGCCGAAGAAAGTGCGTAGGACCAGACTTAACCAAACCAAGAGCTGGAAGCTCGGTAGGAGTGCGCAGAGCGGCGGTGAACGAGTACAAGACTTTTCTGAAATTGCGTTACTGTCTTGGAAAGTAAACAAGACTTACTGTGAGTGTGCGAAACGTCGTGTAGAGGATGCTGACCTTCAGTGGCAGTTTGTAAGCTTATGCGCTTCGCCGTTTTCTATTATGCTCACAATTGTGTTGAAAAACATGCTACTGATTGTGAGTTGAAAGTGACGGAGATGATGTACATGTAATATGTTTTCAATTGCTGAAAACTTGATACTTGTAACATAAAGCATGATTGCATTATACTTGTAGCATCTCTCGGTCAGTGTAAGTTGCTTATGGATCATCTCTATCCAAGAAAATTACAAGTAACATAAGAGTAACATAATTCGAATTCCCCCAGCAACTGAGGACAAATGCTGAACACCTCCAAACTTGCACAGCATACGGGCCGTCGAATACCTTGGCGGCGACTGCAGATCCATTGTACAGACATTCGACCGGGTGGTCTCTCGCTCCTCATGGTTCATTCTAATCGTGGGGAGGATTAGAGGGGTCGACATACAACATTTCTGAAGCAAGCTTAAGTCCCGTGTTTCATTTTTGGAGCTGTGATTTCCGAGTATAGTTTTACCATTTCAAAAAAAATGTCGAACGAACGAAATTTGAAAAAATTTCGTTCGACGAATTTGCGAACGAACGAAAACGAGGGAGAAAAATTTCGAAAAATCTTTCGAAATTTTTTCGAAAATTTTGTTCGTGTACAACTTAGTTCCAAGCTTGCTGTTTTAGTAATGGAACAGCGAGCTTTAAGCTCCTGGGATGTCCATGAGAGCCTAGAGTTTGCTGATTCGTACCTGAAGCAGCAACTTGGAATTTGCAGCTCCAACATTGAAGCATCGAGCTTCAACTTGCAGCCCTAATCAAGTTAAGTGATAGTTAAGTTTACTTTTACTTGTCATGTAAGTGTAGTGTCAATCAATCAATCGCTTTATTTTGCAATAAAGAAACATACATGGTGTATGTGAAGAGGTTGTAGCTTCACATGTACGATAAAATAAAATAGAAAAAATGAATGAATGAATGAATTGAGGTAGTCCACCCATGCAAGTAAACGGGTAGACAAGTAGGAAAACACACGTAAAACGACTCGTAAAAGTGATAGCACTCTGAACTTAAAGCTCTAACAAAATGAATGACCGTCTGTCCCATGTATTGACCTGAGATCAAACTTGGACAGGCGACATTTGAAAATCGAAAAGTTTTTTGCTTCGACAATTTCCAGAGACAATTTGTTCCAAATTCGTATAACCCGGTAGGCAAAGGAATGCAGTACGCCGGATTTTGTGGTGAATGCACGTTTGAGCTGGAAACCATGTTGGCGAGAGCGAGTACAGTGGCGAGTAAACGCAAAAGTGCTCTCAAAAGGAATGTCACTAAAACCATTAACTATCTTATAACATAAATGTAGATCAAACTCAGCTCTCCTGTATCGTAAGGTTTCAATCCCTAACATTTTTAATCTAGTCGTATAATCTGACACTTCTCGCCCCGGAAATAATTTGATAAAAACGCGTTTTGAGTATCGTCTTTGCACGTTTTCAACGATTTCGTCATCTTTAGCCGAAGATGGTGACCAAAGTATGTAACGTCGGCGTGGATCCGGAAGAGACTTTGCGTTCACTGTTGAAGGTTGGCGCAAACTCGGTGCACCTATGTTATAGCATGTGGCACCGAGTTTGCGCCAACCTCCGATGGGGAACGCAAGGTCTCTTCTGGATTTTTTTCATTCATATGTTACATATAATATAAGTGTAGGCTATATGTCATATAAAGGTAAGGTACCTGAATGTCTCAAGTATCTTACACTTTATATTACATGTACTTAACATGTTTTCATTTTTCGAAGAATGAAATATCATACTTAGTAAGTATTACTTACATAGAAGGCTGTGCCTTCGATTTATGGTGTACGGTAGCACGATTTGCTCATGCGGACGTTGCACTGTTGTGACGTCACGTACGCAACAAATGTAACTAAATTGTCGTCGTTTAACATTCACAATCATATGTTCCCTGTTCAAGGCGTGTTATTTTCTGCTATGTTTCTTGTCGATTTCTTTCGCTTGCTCTTCTTCTTCTTTTTATGAGGAAAAAAAGTAAATTTCTACAAAAGATTCGAAATTTATCAGCTCCGCATCCATACCAACGCTATCTTCTATTACAGGTCTTTTCTTGATCTTGATCTCAGTAGTGATCACTTTTTGACGAGAAGTTTGTTCTCGTAATGCGGATAGTCGTCATTTTGCCATTCAGCCTGCTATCGATCTCGTTCGAATTTTGTTGTCTATTTCCGTTGACCATACGCACGCACTTGTATTGATCGATATTCGGTTCCTGTTTCAGGTGGCCATGTCGGACTTACTATCTGGCATATCAAGTCTCACTAAGCAAATTAGTAACAATATACCTTATCAAATCAAGAAGCTAGGGGAATCTGTGTGAGTGAGGCTAAGTTTTTTTTGTTTTTTGTTCACTCCATACTGGCCGTTTCCTTCTGTTCCGCAGAGATTGGTTGGCTTATTGGGTGTCTTTGTAGTGACTCCAGCGAAATTTCTCTTACTATCTTGAGGAAAAGAACGAGAAATCAGTTATTGCAGCAGGGGGGGGGGTACTTGGTCATCGCACTTCGTCACGCCCATATTTTCCGCGCCGCAACGACTCCGGATTTTGGAAGCGGGAAGAAAACCCTGGGCTGATGTTATAATTGCGCGGTGGCATGGAAAAAATGGGCGTGGCTAAGTGTGATAGGCTTTAGAAGATATACTACCAGGAATCATGATGCGAGGCTTTCGTAAAAAAAAACAAAACGACCTGGACTGGGTATAGCCTATCTCTCTCATTTTGAGCCGGTCGAAGAAGGGCTTACCGGTTTATCATGTCGAAATCTCCTTATCACTGTTGTATTTTGCTATGACCGACTGCTCCGCTGCTTGCTCCGCCCGGACTCATTTGAGCAAGCTAGGCTTTATGTTCTTGCGCAGTTAAAAGGTTCGCTGTAAATTTATGACGGGCCAGACTGATTTTTCATTGCGATACTTTCGCGAAATTCTGGAAAAATCAATTCGAAATTTGTAGTAATCAATACGTGGCCTCGTTCTCATGCTTGTTTGGAACCTTTTCACTGCATCTGGTAATGGGGTGGTGAACTGCGCCGTCGGGACAGGGACTCTACACATCGAGGGAGGAGTTGTCTCGCCTTTTGCGGCTCTAGTTCCACTCGGGACCACATCGCTTGCTTTGGGTAGCGTGGCGTTTCGAACTGCGAAAACGGGACGACTCCTCCCTCTCTGTGTAGAGAGCACCTGACCCCTGCGCCGTCGTGTGATTTTTGGGCATGGACCGGAGAACTGAAATCTTTATAATTTCTAACATGAGTGCGAAATGTGCCCTGATTTCCTCCAAACAGGTTGGAACGCTTGTGCGGGCAAACTTCTGATGTGGGTGTGAATTTCGGGGCTATCGCAGCATGGGGGGGGGCTCTTGGCCACGCCCCTTTCCCGCTCAACGACTCCCGATTTTGAGAGAGAGAGGAAAATTACGGTTTGGTGTTGTAACTACGCGGCGGCATGGAAAATGAGCGTGGCCAAGTGCCCCCCCCCCTGCTGCGATTAGGCCCGATTTTTTTTCCATACACCTCCCCCATTATGAGAAGCTGCTGCGGAACCATAACTCAGTATAAAGCTACTATATTTTTGGTTTCACGTTCTTAATCGACCTGGGGGGCAGGCCTCAGGAATCGGTAACAATGCCGCGGTGTTTGGCTCTGGGAAAGAGTTCGGCACCTAGAGTGATTAAGGGCCAGGATTCAGGATTCTTCTCCACGCCGGCTCTTTGTACTAGGATCCGCAGGAGAGATGAGACCAGCCAGCAACTCTCCCGTGGCAAACACCCTCTTCGTGGAGGGTGTGATGCCTGTTTGCGCTCTACTTTTCGCCTAAAGTTTGAAAACGAAAATCATCGTGAAGACTGCCTTCAGGTGTGTTATTCAATCAACAAAACCATTGCGGAAAATTCTTAAGCTTTTTTCATTTCCACCTTGTTTCTTTTCTTATCTGAATTTTTTTATACCAGCTGGGTGAAGACCTTCATTTTTATAATTTCCTATCTTTGTATCTCACCAGGGATAAAAAATTGGTAATTTTTCGGTGCGAGGTCGGCGGTATTATCCGCTATCGACACAACGTACCCCCCCCCCCTTACGGTGCCATAGTATCACCTGCGGTCCCCCTCCTTGTGGTAAGCGAAGCCTATGGTGAACCCTGTTTGCCGGCCCTATTTTCTTCACTTCAATGATTTTTGTGTTTCAGCCACACCATGGTAATGAATTATACGGAAGCCGAAAACCTTGTTTATGAGGCAACTAACGAAGATCCATGGGGTCCCACTGGTCCACAAATGAAGGAAATTGCGAATTATACTTTCCAGTGAGTTTATTTGTCTTTAGAAACGTTTCCGTTACATTTGTCTTTTTTTATTTCATATTGTCAAATTAATCAGACGTTACCCAGCTGCAGTTAGAAGTAAAGTTATCTGTAAGCGATACAGTCCGGTTTCGTCATGATCGGCTTCCTAATCGAATACCTTATCAAGTTGAAAGGAGCTTTCGGATCATGTAGTCTGTTCGAGGGAACTACGTGGCGTAGAGAGGCAAAACTTGCCGCACCCTATTTCCCACGCAGAAGCAGGGACAGGAGCCCTCTTCACACCGAGGGAGCAGTTCTCCCGCCTTTTGCGGCTCTAGTTCCACTCGGGACCACTTCACTGGCGTTGAGTGGCGCGACGTTTCAAACTGCAAAAGCGGGACAACTCATGCCTTATTGTGTAGAGAGCCCCTGACCCGCAGAAGCACATCGTCCTATAATAGAGGCACGTCGCGCTAGGGGCGCAGTCCCACCCCTTCGATAGGAGCGGGTCTCCCCCCAGCAAAGATACTGACCATGTCACGGCCCCCAGCAAGCGGTCACCTCCAACGTAGTCCGCGACAAGGCCGTCATCAGCGATGTGCGGAATTTTCTGTTTTCTGCCCATTTTCGGCCACTTTCTGTTTTCTGAAAAAATAGGCAAAATTTGGCAGAAAACAGAAAACACCGTGAACCTGATTTGTAGCAGGATTGCCCTTGGGGACAGAGGCCGGATTCATCAAAGGCAAGTTGTTCTGCAGTTCCCCCCACACCAAACAGTGCTCGCCATACTGTTTTCTATCCTAGCGCTTGTGGCGTGGTGGCAGGAGGCGCTGCTACTCGCAATCACGGTTGAGCGAGTGGTGCGTCAGGTATTTTACTCGAACGGCACAGCCGCGCGTTACTCGCCTGACTTCCGGGCCCTGAGGAGTAGTACACTGTTCAAATCAACAGATCCTAAAATCAGTGTAAATATATGTAAACTAGGGAAGGGTAGACTCGCTGCCAGTGTATCTACGTAATTCCTACACATACATATCGAGCTCCTGGTCGAGTATTCTAGCTGCTACTGTCCGGGGAAAGGAAGGCTAGAGAGAAAATTGTCGTCTCTACTTTGATAATCTGCGTTTTTGGGCGTCTGTACTTATCACTCTGGCCAATTGCTGGGTTTCGAAAATTCTGCTAAAAACAACCTAAATGTGTGTAAAAATTTGATGCTGTGGGCTAAAAACAACCTAAATGTGTATAAAAATTTAATGCTGTGGAAAAACTTATATAGCGTACGCTGAACACTTTTTATTGATTTTTGAAAATTTTCTGTTTTCTGCCAAATTGGATTTTCTGTTTCCAAAAAGAATTTTTCCGCGCATCCCTGGCCATCAGGGACCTTCCCTCGCTGAGAACCGTGGAGGAGACCCCCCCCCCCGGTTCTCAAGAAGGTGACTTGCACCTTCCAAGAGCGGCCCCCGAAAGGCCGACTGCGCTCCCATGGGATGGAGCCACTTATATGGCCCTAGTTATACACCAGCGGAATGAAAACGTCCTGACGAAAAAGCTCCACATGGAGTGATTGATGTTCGTTTGATGAGCCTCCATATGTCGACTCCACAGATCCACCACGCGTAGGTTGAACATCTTGGATCCCGACCCATCCAAACTACCATCTTCTGTCCGGCCCCCAACCATGAAACATACGCACGCCGCTCAATGCTTCCCTGTCTGATGTCGATAAACAACGCTGGGCTACGTCCGAGCTCTCCCGCAGAAGACTCCAGATGGCTGAACTTACGCGCTTTGTAGCAGAGTACCTGTCTGATGCTCAGCTCAACTCAATCTATGGCGGCGTACCCCCACGAGTCGACGACAGCTAAGCCGATCTACCGAGACGCACCCGAACAATCCTCGCTGGTCTGCGATGCGGTCATTCCACATATCTAAAGGCCTACGCTCATCGGATTGATCAGTCAGTCCCTGATAGATGCCCTGATTGTGAATGTGCTGGACATGATTCATTGCATCTATTTTCATGTCCGGCCAGACCTACAAGGTTATCTGCTCGAGATCTATGGTACAAGCCGTGCGAGGTGGCTAGCTTCCTACGCCTTTGATGCGATGCTCTGTTCTTGGCTGAGAAGAAGAAGAAAACGTCCCGCGATGACATTGCCGCCGCCTGCTACGTGGATCAGGGACTCGTCTGCAGTCTTGCGTCTTTTACCTCTTTGACGCAATATTGCAGACTAAAAATTTCCGGGCGTTTCAATGGTATTTTATCGATATTTCACGCCTCTATCTTTTGTTTATTGCAGAAAGTCACTAGAAATGTATCGCTCTTGTCAAAGAAATGCTCATTATGTCGTTTTGGTGATATTTTAGCAAATTTAGATCTGAAAAATAATCAGCTGATGGAAATTGGCAAATGTCCAAAAGGGTAGGTCCCGCCAGGATACGGTATACAGTGCCGCGGCGTGTATAACTGCTCGGTGCGGTTTTCCGGCGCGTTTTTCTGGGACAACTGTTCCTTTTGGCATGCTTTAGCACAGTCGGGACGTACATAAGTGGTAGTTGTCTTGCTATTTCTGCAGCGTCCCGCCGGTGTATAACTACGGCCTATACGTGCTGTGCTGCTGATATGCGTCTGATCAATTGTGGAGCGACCGATCAACGTGTCCAGTCATGGGCGTCGTGGCCCTTTCGTCGTCCCAGCTGCATCGTAGTCGAATCTAAAGCGTGTCGTTTCCGAGTGGAACGACTAAGTGTTGCGGCATGTGCTTCTCACTTCGACGACGATTATGCCTTTGAGTGGTTTGTTTTTGATTTTTTTTTGAAGATCATAGTGCAATGCTAGAAAGCTGAACGGATTTATTAGAAAAAATCTATAAATCACTAAAAACGACGGAGGTCATTTTCACTTGAATGGGATAGTGTGTTTCTTTTTTTACCCATTCACGTCAGTATGCAATATTGCGTCCCAGTATACCGTGTCCCAGCGGTGAGACACTCCAGCTTGATTAGCGTTCCACGGGTGATTGCTATTTCTCTTTTCTCTTCATATTCTAGCTAGTAACGATGAAGGAACATTATTATCACCGTTTGAGCTCTTAACATCCTCTCGTTTTAGAAGAACAGTATCTCGAATTCGCAATACGGTCAACCAAGTCGGAACGTTTTGAGAAAAGTGAACAAGTTCCAAACAATATAACTATTTCTCCTCTCAAACGTAAACAGTAGCGATAGTACCAAAAAGAAATTATAAGGTGCTTTTGACATGGCTTCACAGGCGCTTTTTCTTTCACCTCAACTAACCTAATTTCTGTAACGGTCCAAATCCTTTGTTGCGTTTGGCCTGCCGGTCGACCACGAAGTTTGTATTCAAGTCTAGGGTAGGTCAATGCTTTGATCACATGTAGGTTTGTAAGTCCCGTCTTGAGGCGGAGAAATCGATTTTTGAAAAAGGTGTTCCACCAGTGGGACACGTGGTCGTGAAGGGGTTAAATGTGCCTACAGTTTTCATGGAGGATGGATAGTTGAGTGTTTTTGGAGATCTGACCAAAGAACCATATGATCATTTGGTTTTGCTCAAAGGCACAATCCAAGCTCGGGGAAGAAATCCGAGATTTCCACATGATTGTGAAGTAGACCCACTGCGTATAATACTAGCCAACTGCGAGCTCTTGATTCCTCCTGATAAGCAAGATATAGAAGGAAGCCACCTTGGGGCCACCACATCAAGAATCCACTGGCACGCCCTTTTTTCGATTTTTCAAGCTCAACAATGGCAAGATGAGCGATGGTGTCCAATCAAGAGCCCGTTCCTCCCTTCATTCTAAGCCTCTCCCTATATTCAAGTCAGGACGCATACATTGGTTGAAAATGACGGAAGTTACTAGCCTCGGACAGCTCGTCCACATTTTTGAAGGGCCGTAACATCTTTTCCAGAGGGTTTTATACGATCCCAGATATATCATTGGAATCAGCGTCGAACCGTTTTCAAGATAGGCAGAAAAACGATTCTGAGGTTGGACTGTGCCTTTAAGGATCCGTTCATAGCGAACGACGGGCGGCAAGCGTCAAGGCGTCGGAGCGTCATGCGCCAGCGCTGAAACGCCAGGGTGTCCGAGGACGGCGCGTGGTTAACGATGGCATTGACATTTTTAGTGACAGCCGATACTGCCGCTATGCCTCCACCGTCAACAACAGGCCGCGGTCGCTGAGGAGTCAGATCTTCTCTTTTTCTTTTTCTTTGCAGCCGCAGAAGGGTTTTTGTCATAGGTCTAACAAGGGAACCACAATTAGCCATAGTAACCATTCGGAGTGAGATGTATACACGATTGTAGGTCCAGGTAAGGTAGTAAACATATATCAATACTAGCTGCCTAGACCTCCCACAGAGAGCGCTGTGACCCGCCGAAGTTTGCTCCCCGCAGAAGAGGGGACACGTCTACGCGGGGTAATCATTCCACGGTGTGGCAGCCGTGGTATGGTGGTAGAGCTCTCGCTTCGTGAATGAGCTATGGAGGGTTCGATCCCCGAGCCGTGCGAAATTTTTGCATTTTTAGTTTTCTCCTCGGAATTTAATGATTTTCTTACCTTGGACATTTTTAGCACTTTCGCACATATAATCAGGTTTCGGAAATACAATTTTAGACACATTCTCTCGACGCATTCTGTTGCCTTGATGGAAGAATTGCGTTGTTTTCTCTTCGTTTGGCGTTGAAAATGGAGAGAAAAACTTTTTTATCTCTGTTGGAGCACTTGCACCCACAATAGAATGTTTAAGTGACTCTAGTCAGGTGCAGTCTGAGCGGACTGTTAATCAACGGTGCTTGTGATATATTGATTAGAGAGATCATGAGATTTTCCCGTTCACGCGCCGTCTACCGCCTATTGATTATTCGCGATGGTTTTCCGTCCTGAAAAGGTTGTTTCTCTATTAATCGCTGAGTTTGGACAGCCTTTCGACTGTCAAGATGCTTGTCGCGAAGAGAAGAAGATTGCGGAAAAATTCATACGTATACTACGCGACTGCATCTTGGCGCACTGCGACGCCGACTCGGAAGAAGACCTGGATAGCGATGCTGCCGATGATCCAGACTGGAACGGCGAAGACGATTACTTGGGTGGAAACTCCTCGGTTGAAACATGCTAGTCAACTTTGAGAATGTTTTTTGTTCCAAAATTCATTTTCCATTTGGACATATTCTAGGTTAAAGATGCTATTGCCTTCTATCGAGCATCAGTGAAGGGTAGTCGTACGCTGAAGGTTATGCAACATAATTTCCGTTGGATCAAATGTTGGAATCATTCGACGAAATTGCGAGCGATTGAGGGGCACGACGTGCAGAGGTTTCAGTGGGCCGCGAAACTTAAGAATCTCGCCAATCTGCTTCATGAAATTGTTCAGAGTAAGTTTCAAGCAGGTGTGTACTAATGTAATAACACGGAGAATATTGTCACACAAATTCACTCGAATATTTTTGAAGGAGTATCGCTGCATGATCACGACCTTCGTTGGCTGGCTTCAAACCTCGCACGTCAACAAAACATTGAGAACTTTACGGCGAGCTCAACATGGATTGATTCATTCAAAAGATGTTATGGAGTCGTCTCAAGGAGAATTACAACGTTCGTGACAAGACGGACGTTCAGATCCCGTGAAGATATAGAAATGCAGGCAAGAGAGTTCGTGGAATCCGTGAAAATCGACATGAGAACGCTTCCTTTGGCCTGTTTTTGTAATGGGGACCAACCGGCTTTGCGAAAGAAATGACCACGGCTCGAAGTCTGGCACCAGCCGGTTGTAAAAAGGTGAATAATAGCTATTGCTTTGATTACCCCCTTCAATAAGCCAAATAACCGTCATCTGGCTTTATAGGTTGAAAGAATAGTGGATAGCAAAGCGGCAACCACGCACTCCTACACAGTGTTGCCACTAGTCTACGCCGATGGCAGACTTGGAGACAAGCTGTTTGTCCTTCTGCAGGAAAGAAACGGAGTTTTCCCTCGTCAAGGTCACTTTGAGGCTCCAAACCTCGTTGTTCGAGCTGGTACCACTCACATAATGACGAAAAATCACATGGTGGAGTGGTTGAGGAGCTGCGTATTTGTACGTGGAGGACCTCGTGAGACATATCTCATTGTGGACTCGTGGTCGTCATTTCGTGATGTCGAGACCATAAACAAAGCAGTTCCCGAAGGTAATTAATTCACTCTAGTCCTGTAGGTAAATTCCACTCATGCAAACCCAGTTTAGGCCATCGCGTAGTTGTACGGAACATTCCTCCTGGTGCAACGTCGATGATTCAACCTCTCGACGTCTTCTTTTTCGGGCCATTGAAGAATGTCATGAAGAGAATCCGAGCACATATACTCGTTAACGACATCGATTTCAATGTAGCACAAAGAGACAACATTCTCATGGTGATTTCGCAAGTCTACAGAATGTTTTGTGCGCCGAGATTTGTGAATTTCCTCAAGTACTCTTGGCATATGGCAGGGTACGTAGACGAGCGTCCAGGTCAGTTTGACACTCCGGGAGAATACCTATTCCGGCTTGAGGCCGCAGACTGTTTCGAGGACGGATGTCAGTGTACGATGCGCCGTTTGTGAACATCATTTGTGCTTTTCCCATTTTTTCGTATCGTTCCATCAGTGTTAAAATGAATTTTCGCTCTCCATTTTCAACGCCAAACGAAGAGAAAACAACGCAATTCTTCCATCAAGGCAACAGAATGCGTCGAGAGAATGTGTCTAAAATTGTATTTCCGAAACCTGATTATATGTGCGAAAGTGCTAAAAATGTCGAAGGTAAGAAAATCATTAAATTCCGAGGAGAAAACTAAAAATGCAAAAATTTCGCACGGCTCGGGGATCGAGCCCTCCATAGCTCATTCACGAAGCGAGAGATCTACCACCATACCACGGCTGCCACACCGTGGAATGATTACCCCGCGTAGACGTGTCCCCTCTTCTGCGGGGGGCAAACTTCGGCGGGTCACAGCGCTCTCTGTGGGAGGTCTAGGCAGCTAGTATTGATATATGTTTACTACCTTACCTGGACCTACAATCGTGTATACATCTCACTCCGAATGGTTACTATGGCTAATTGTGGTTCCCTTGTAAGAAACGGGCGACCGAAGTTGGATTCAACCATATGTCCATTGTCATCAGTGTGGTGGGCCTCTTCGGGCAATAGAGTAAGTGTGCTGTAGTGTGGCCAGGGTTACCACAATCCGGGCACTCGTCTGGCGTACTGCTGTCGATCCAATGCAAGTATGACATCAGCATAGGGGAATGCCCGCAGGGCAACGAGGCAAGGGAACATCTAGCTCGCCTACCGAGTCCCATCTCGGTGTTGCTGTTTTCAGGTGGTGCGATCCCCAAAATGGGATTGACAGCCACTTTACTCAAGTGATCCCTAACGAATCGGGTGTGCTCCGCACGTAAAAGAAGAAGACGATTTAATTGGGGTTGTTTGCATATTGACTTTCTCGGGAGCATCCGAAAAAGGCCTTCTGATATATATCTCTCTCACAGGATTCATAATCCTTCTTAATGGGGCTGTTCGACGATATTATTAACCAGTTGCTGCGCTTGGAGTTGACAGAGCTCCTTAACATGCAGAATACGGGCTTCAGCATGAAGATGCACCATCGGAGTGTTTTTAGCACACCCAGTGGCAATTCGAAGTGCAGCATTTTGAACTCGCTGCATCTTTGTCCACGATGAATGTGTTGCCATACCGGTGCTGCATACTCCAACGCTGGCTGCAAGATTGCCTTGTACGTGGTCAGGATCGTCTCCTTACTCCTTCTCCACGACGTACCGCCCAGAGCTCGTAAGACGTTGAGCGTAGCTCTCACTGTAGCCTGTTTCTGCTCAGTGTTTTCATGGAACTTCATCGAAGGATCCAACACTAGGCCGAGCAGCTTCTTGAAACATGTGGCAGGCAGACGAGCGTCTTCCCAGTTCACAATGCGGTGGGCACAGTGTTATGGAGTCAGATCAATAACAAAGGGTGAAGATGCAAACCCCCAGCGTCACTTGACGCTGGGACGTCTGCTATGGACGGAGCCTAAGGCTGTAGATATTCGTTCCAGATATGACGGTTTTCATCAAGTTACCAATTTGCTCTGGAAGAGAATGCTAGAGGACAATAAAAGTGCTTGGAGGAGAGTATATAAGGTAGGGATGGAACTTTTTCTGAGTTCTTTGTTTTCGCCAGGCATTATTCTGTTTTCAGAGTCTTATGTTATTGAACCATTTACTTTTTCACGGGAGCGAACGAGTTATTGGTAATGCTCGGGATCATATGTTCCAGATGAGGTTTGACTTGTCGTTTTATTTCCCTTGCTGTTTTCCTTTTGTTCTTGCTACTTCGTTTTTTTAATGTTTGCAACTTTTAATCAAGTTAACTGTATTGATTTTTTTCTCATATGATTGATCTTGAGTATTCCTTGGCTCATATTGTTTGGATAGCTTAATAAGAAGTCGCCTCGGCACTGACTCGATGCAGTCGCGTTTTAAAGGAGGTCTTTTCGATTCTGGGATCTTTACGAAAGAGGGGTAAATTTGATGAATTCCTTGTGTGGCATTCCTGAATGTGTGTGGTCGGGGTATTGGTGAAGGCGTCAGCACCTTTGACGATTATCGTTGTGTCCGTGAGTAGATGTCTCGATACTGACCGCTCGCTCGTGAAGTGACCCATTGATCTTGCCTGGGCTCAATAGCATCGCTAACCCGCGAGCGGTTGCGTCGCGGTCGCTGCAGGTCGAGCGCGGTGCAGCCATCCTGTCTGAGACGAGGTTTTGTGTGATTAAAAATGAAGTTTCATGGGTAATAATGGTAGAAATCTCTGATAGAACTTTTTTTGGGAAGGAATGCATCTGTGAATTTAGCAGAAGTACGCAACTGGGCCTACATGTGTCTTTCGCCGCTGAGCTCATCGTGTGGCGGGTTTTTGCCGCGTCGCAACATCTCGGGCGTGCCCCCCGTCTTGCCTGTATTTATCGAAGGCGCGGCACTGGATCCGAGTTGCTCAACCTACGCGTGGTGGATCTGTGGAGTCGACTACCAAGATCAAGAAGACTCATCAAACGAGCGTCAACAACTCCATGAGGGGTTTTTTCTGTGTGGGAGTGTAAATGGCTGGCTGCTACACTCTTTCGTATTCTACTATTACGAGCTGGCATTGAGAAGAATCCTGGACCGCGAAGCAAGACTCCGCGATATCCATGCCGTCATTGTGGATTGTCTGCACAACATGCGAGCATCCAGTGCGGTGGTTGCCTTGGCTGGGTACACCTCAAATGTTCGGGGTTAACTGGCTACAATGATTACACTGATACCTATTGTTGTATGTCTTGTATTAATTCACCTTGTACGGTCCCTCTTCATAGTCTCAACATTTTCAACTCAATATTAATGGCTTGCGTGCCAAACTTATGGAACTTACATTGTACATTGAACGCTCACAACCTGATGTCATCCTCCTACAGGAGACCAAACTTAGCGTGTCCTCCCCTTCTCAGCCCCGCCTTACCGGCTATACATCCTATCATATTCCCCGTACGTCACATGGCGGTGGCGTGTCAACTTTTGTTAAATCTTCAATTCCATCTCACCTTATTGACCTTCCCAATGACAATGTTGTTGAATGTATAGGAGTTCATATAGTATTGCAAAGCTGTCCTCTGGATATTGTCAATGTTTACATTCCCCCATCCACCTCTTGTCCCAACTCATTTGATCCCACTCCATACTTACATGATGTATTTTCAATCCTCTCAACTTCATCTGTTGTCATGGCTGGTGACTTTAATGCTCATTCCCCTTCCTGGTTCTCCTCCTTAGATCCCGATGACAGAGGAGAACTACTTGAGCTTTTTGCGGATGATTGTGACCTAACTCCTATAAACGAAGATTCTCCTACTCGTCTCCCATCGACGGGCAGGCCCTCGTCACCTGATATCACGTTCGTTTCCTCTTCTCTTGCCATGTCTTGTAACTGGTTCACATCTGTGGCCATGGCCAGTGATCATGCACCTATCAGCACAACATTGGATCTGTCTCTTAATAGTCATCTCGCACCTTTTTCTGGCTCCCGTTGCAAATGTTGCATTAACTACAATAAGGCTAACTGGGTCCTGTTTAAGGAGATGCTACTCAGCCGGGTAGCCAACTATCCGCTAGCTGGCTCTGTTCATGACAAAGAGAAGTTCGTCGTCGACACCATATGCGAAGCCTCCAGAATAGCCATTCCGACCGGTCGTGTAAGAACGTTCCACCCTAACGTACCAAAGGAAGCACTGGAGCTAATCACACAAAGGGACGACAGACGCAGAACTGATCCTTCCGATCCGTGCATTTCACTACTATCAGATGAGATCTTTAAAGTGCTGAACGACTACAAGCAGAAACGCTGGAGAGAGTACACCGAATCTATCAATTTTGCGACTGATAGCAAACAAGCGTGGACCATTCTAAAACGACTATCTGGGAAGAAGATGTCACCTGCGCGCAATACGCTTGAGTTCCCCTCGGGCAGATTCGAAATTGGATACAAGGCTGCCTGTCAGCTTGGTAAACTCTATGCTTCTGCTTCATCTCGCCGCAACAAAGAGCACAGATGTACTTTACGTGCGATCAGAAAACTCAGTCGACATGACGTACCTGCCATAACTGCTTCTACCGTCTCTACCATCATCAAGTCGATGAAGAATTCGAGGGCAGAAGGACCAGACGGCATTTCAGCCGTTCATCGGAAGCATTTGCCGGAACAGTACGCAGAGGTACTCAGTGATCTTATCTATTCGTCGTTTACCACTGGTATTATTCCTGCTCGTTGGAAACAAGCGACTGTTCTCCTGGTTCCCAAGCCTGGCAAACCAGAAGATAAAGCAACGTCACACCGCCCCATATCCCTATTGTCCCCTATCGCTAAGTTGGCGGAAAAAATCATAAACCCGCATCTTCAAGGCGCACTACAGCAGAACGTCCATCAGCATGGCTTTAAAAAGGCGCACTTCACCATCACCGCATTAACGTCAATATCTGAACACATCATTGCTGGTTTCAATAGAAAAGCTCCCGCCGGTAGAAGTCTAGTCGTCGCAATTGATCTGACTGCCGCTTTTGACAATGTCAGCACTTCCTTGCTATCAAAATCGATTCTGGACTGTGACATGCCCGACTGGTGCAAACGATGGACTAACAACTTTGTCAAAGATCGCTCCATACGTGTGAAATTTGACGGACACCTGTCGAAGTCGGTTCCCTTGAAGGCGGGCGTCCCTCAAGGTGCAGTATTATCACCAAGCCTATTCTCCTTATATCCATGCGATATTCCGAAGCCGCCGCCCAACATCCACTTATGTCTGTGTGCAGATGATATCACAATTGTATGCACTGTCTCTGTTATCGATCGTGCTACTACGGAGATGAACAAATACCTCTGCAGCCTGGCCAAATTTCTCGAATCGAAGCAGCTAAAGGTCTCTCCTTCAAAGTCTAGCGTCACTCTGTGCACTACTGCAACGGCTGAGCATCAGCTACATCCCAGGGTTCTCTGGGAAGGTAACCAGTTGCCCCTCTCTAAGCACCCTCGGCTACTTGGAATCTTTCTGGATCCTTCACTGCGCTTTAATGAAAACACGCGCATCCGAGCTGCAACTGCCAACACGCGAAATAACATCCTCCGTGCTCTGGCGGGTACTACCTGGGGTAGCACAAAGGAAGTTTTACGCACAACATAAGGCCATGATACAGCCTACTCTGGAGTATGGAGCCCCGATATGGGCTAGACACCTGTCGGACGCCTCTTGGGGCAAGCTACAACGTGTACAGAACACTGCACTTCGTGTCATCACTGGCTGCCCAAAATCAATACCTATATCCCATCTTCACCAAGAATGTGCCCTACTTCCTCGCAAACAGCACTGCCAACTGCAGTCACAACAGTTCCACATTGGCATAGTCAAGAATGCCACACATCCCAACTACCCCCCTCTTGTCATCAGATCCCCATCCTTGTAATATTCGCACACCGCTGCATGCTGCCATTTCTACAGTGGATCGTCAAAGATGGGCCACCTCTGAGCTCACAAGGAAGAGGTTGCAGCAAATCGAGCACACCAGATTCGTGTCTGAATACCTGTCCTGTGCCCCTCCCAATCCAATAAAGAAATTTGCTTAAAGTTCACGATAAGAAACCGTACTCTAGTTCTCGATGTGTTTGAGTTGGTAAGTTTGCTGAGTAGAGGTTAATAGGGAAAAGTTCTCACAGAACACTCAAATACCGCAGAAAAACTGTGTAAATGCAGTGTTTACGATGAAAAGGTTGCCCGTTTTTTAGCAGAAACGTTAGCTTTTGGTCCCTCTTACAAGGGAGTGTTGCACACGTAAGATGGAGTTGCGATATACATTTTTAATATCTTTTATGAGAGGGCAGTGCCAGGGTCAGGCAGACTGTTGTCCAGGACCTCGACGAAGCGACGTTCCCCTCCCCCCCGGAGATCAAAATTTTTGAAAAATGTTCAAAACTTACGTCCCCCCAGGTTCTGACAGAATTTTAACAGTTTTTGCAATCAAAAACTTCAAAAAAGGTATTTTTCATTACGTCCCCCCAGGTTCTGACAAGATTTCAACAGTTTTTGCGATCAAAAACTTCAAAAAAGGTATTTTTCAACCTGAGTTTTTCAAAAATAATTACTGCACTCCCTATCCGTCTGATTACCTTCGGGGAGTGTAGTTTTGACTAGCTCATCGCTAAAGAGCAACAACATCTGTATTGAGAAAGAAGCAATTGAAATTGTAACACAGATCGCCTCATCACAATCTCATTATGCCATAACGATGACGAAAGATGTGGGCAAATTTAAGCAGAAATTTAAAAAAACGCTGGATGCTCGTTCTTTGCCTGTTGAGTTTGTCCTAATTGTGACCGTGCAGTAAGCTAGCAAAAAGTCAGGAATGTTTCAAAAATAGCGCAATAGGCGAGTTTGAGCTGATAGGAATTTTCTGTAGTAGAGGGAGTAACGGTGAGGATGTAGAACGTTTTCTAACTTTAAATGGATTCCACCTAGGAACGGGCAAAATTCATATATATGCCGAGCTTTAGTCTTTGACGTTTTGGGCCCTCGATAACAGCTCATTAATCACAAGGCTCCTCGACACCTCGGTGTAAACCTAGTTGGAAGGGGTCACTCAGAATACGAGCGAAGAATGAATGATGCACTATCAAAAATCGACGCATTATGATGCATTTTCTGTAAGAACATTGACTGATAGCACTATCAAATAGCAGATACCGGCAGAATTCTTCGTTTTGACGGATAAGGTGTCAAATAGAGTCCCGCCGCTGAAAGGCGCGGCAGCATACAGTGGAGGAGAATCGATCGTGCGGTGCTGTATGATCGATACTCCTCCATTGTATGTGCTGCGCCTTTCAGCGGCGGGACTCTATTCGGGTTCTAAAAAACCTCCAACTAGGTTTGCATCGAGATCTCCGGGCGGCTTGAACCTTTGTGTGGGTGCGTAAACCTTCACACGCTCAAAAAAGTTCGATTCTCATCTAGTATTGTTCAACCAGAAGGGGTGCGAGCGAGGGTGGGAGAGGGGGTATCACCGGCGGTGGTTTTGCGGTGTCCTCTGCGCACAAAACTCGGTTTGTTTTTGGAGCGTGGTATTTTTCGACAACTCGCGGCAGTGCAGTTTGGAATATTGCTCTTAAATGCTTTAGGTTGCGAAGTTTCCGGCCGATCTTGTTTGTACAAGATAGGCTTAGGATGGAAATAGTACCTTTGGGAACTCAGGGTCGCCTTTCTAAAAGAAAAACCTACATTGTCCAATTTTGGCCGAAGGCGTGGTTTTGGACAACGGGAGAACGGGTTTTAGGCGATTTTTCCGTAGTTTCGAAGTAATTGGAGGGGTGTTTGGTATCAGATTCCAGGGAATTTCATGGAGATTCTGAAACTTTTCCAAGAATTTTGAAAATCTGAAATTTCATGGGGGAACGTACGTTGTCCATTTTTCGAAGTGAAGAACTAAAGCGGTAATAGACCCGATTAATGAATGCCCAAAAGTTTGTCTTATGTGCCTAAACATTGGCTATTGCCTAAAATACGGTTATCACATGGTTATGTATAGATACTTTCCTCACATATACTGTTGTGGTGCTGTACTATTGTTCTCTTTGATATTTTTGTTGCTATCACAATATGTGAGACAACCGCGTCCGAACCCTCTGTTCCAAGATCTGTTTCCCTCACAGAAAGAGAAACGCATTTGAAAACACCCCCGATTTTCTTAGTTTTGGCCCGAATATTTTCGTCCCCCCCCCGAAAAAAAAACTCTAAATTTCGGAAAATTTTACGTTCCCCCTGTGTCCAGCTGGACAGCGCCCGCCTGACCCTTGGCAGTGCTCCAATATTCCATACTCAGAATCGGCTAAATGCCTCAGAAATTCACAGGAGATTTCGAGAAGTGTGCATCTCCATAGCTTTGCCAAGAGAAAAGGGGTACACGAATGACAATTTTTAGGGCGTTTAACTCTAGCCTCGTTGCGCTGTGGGCACTCAACGTTCCTGAAGTCCTACGTGAACAGGATCGACAATAGCACTCCCGACGTTTGCCCGGACTGTGGTGGTCCTGGCCACAATATCCTACACTTATTCAACTGTCCAAAGAACCCTACAACATTAACTACAATAGACCTTTGGACGAATCCAACGCTGGTCGCCCAGTTTCTGAACCTATAGCAATTACTCTCTTCGCGGCTGCAAAGAAGAAGAAGAAGGGCGTTTAAAAAAATGGCTCGGAGTGGGCTGAAAACTTGGTTCTAGGGGTTGTTTTGGGTGCCGATAACGACTCTGAGGCCCATTTGTCAATAATTGAAAAACTCTGTCTGAGTTGGTCCGAAGCTTCAAATTGGGGAAATTATGCTGCCCAAACGCGACTTCTGACGATTTTGAGAATACCACGACCAAATCGCCTGAAAACTTGTACATAGGGGTCATTAGGGCTGCGTAACACGAATCTGCAACACGTTTTTCGATTCTCGATAAGTTACGGTAGGCTACGGTGGGTATACGGTAGCTTGGTCGTGGACTCAGGTTCGACTCAAAATTTCACTGTGGGTGTCATTTGGGACGCTGAACGCGAATTTGAGGTCCATTTTTTGACTTCAATAATTTGAAGGTAAGTAACGGCAGTTAAAAGGCATTATGCCTCCCGTAACTTACAGTAACCCAAAATCTGTCGAGGAATAGACCCCATTTTCGTGTTCAGCGCGCTAAATCATCCCCAGTTGTAAGTTTTGGGCTGAATCCGAAATATTTTTCCTGAACTCCCCGAAAATTCCCTGTTGGGGGTACCCTTACCTTTTTTTAAAGCAGTGAAAATGTCATTTTTAGAACCCCAGCAGCCATTTGGCCAATTTCAAGCACGGGTCATTCATGCACTGTCACAGACCTACAGCAACGACATTATGGTTTTACGAATCGCCACCGGAAGGTGGCAAGCCTCCTCTGTGACCCACAAATTATTGTATTATTGGTCGGAGCGTACCGGAGATGATTTCGGCATTGAAGACTCAGAAAATAAATACCTTAATTGAGTAGTACACATTATTCCGACCTAATATGTACAGAGAGCGATATTGCTTCCAGCAAAGGAATAGTGTCCGATAGTGGAGTGATGATCGACGCCGTTCTCCGATTTTTTAATTTTTTTTTTTGAAAAATTTGAAAAAAAGAATTGGAAAAAAATTCAAAATTTCGACGTGGCTGCGAACCTTTTTGGCCCCCATTTAAGGAACAAGCTCCTCAGCCAATAGATGTTTCAAGAGATAGCAGCGCTGCAACAGTAACCTCCTCACTCATGAACTCCTTTCTGGCCCACTTTCCGGCTTCAATCGAGGCATCTGCTTGAGGTACATGTCGTGTCAGATTGTGGATGAGAATACATGTGAGCTCAGCGACAGATCGGGAATTCGTCTCTGAAATTCTGGTTAACATTCTGGACCAATGTGCCTTTCATTTGAAAAGAAAGTTTGTTAAAACCACTAAACACTGAATGAGCCGCTGCATTTTTGTTAAGCGAAAACGTATCAGCACAATAGCAATATAATAATGCAAAAACACTGACAAATGATTCAAAAGTGAAACCTTTGGCCGTATTACACTAATAGGGTGACTTTAGATACTTGTCGATGTTGGTCGCACCATTCACCACCGTAATCTCATGGCAGCCATGCATTACCGAACCCGAATCAGCTGCTCAAAAATGGTCAACGGAAGACCATATTACCAAAAATCATCGCCCCAGTCGTTTTCCGGCTGCGGTAATGTTTTGACATTGCAGTGGACACCTGAAAAGACGTTGCTATTCTTTTCGGTCCGCAGGCGTTTTTCTCGAATAACTATGACCCTATACGAAGAGAGGTCTTCCGATTTTAGGAGCAAGGATGTTTGGCCATCAAACTTCAGGATCACTTTCCGATGTGATGTTCATCTCGATATATAGTTGAGAAAAACTCAGGACAACGCTACGTGATAAGAGAGTTCAGCGTAGTTAGCCCAAAATCTGTTGTATATATGGGCCCTGGGAATTCAGGAATTCCGGAAATCACCAATGCGAATCAGCAGCTGACGCGTAAAACTGTTCTGGACTTTTCCATGCGCGTCAACATCTTTTTTTTTCTCGTACGGAGAGAATACCGCTGTTCCAGATTCCAGAATGGGTCTTACATAGGTATCGTATTATAGTTGTACAATTTCGAAAAAAATGTCGAACGAACGAAAATTGAAATATTTTCGTTCAAAAAAATTTCAAACGAACGAAAATCGAAAAAAAAATCGTTTGAATGAATTTTGAACGAACGAATTTCGAAAAACTTTCGAATTTTCGGAGGTCGAACGAACGAATTTCGAAACTAATCGAAATTTCGCTTTTATTTCGAAATTTCGAAAATTTTCTGAAATTCGCTGGAAATTTCGAAATTTGTTTGAAAGAATTTCCAACGAACGAATTTCGAAAAATCGGATTTCGAACGAACGAAATTTGAAAAAAATTCGTTCGACGAAATTTCGAACGAACGAAATTTGAAAAAACGTTTGACGAATTTTCGAACGAACGAAATTCGAAACAAATTTCGTTCGACCATTTTTCGAACCAACGAAAATGAACGAAACAAATTTCGAAAAATCTGTCGTAAAATTTTAGAAAATTTCGTTCGTTTACAACTATATATTGTATGCTCAGAGCAGAACCTGTTTATTCTAGAGGCAAGCCTATAAAGTCAAAAACAATGTTCAAAACGACCGCGAAATACAATGAACTTTAGGAAGTTGAAGCATCGAAACGAGAAAAAAGCAACATAGCGGAACAGAAAAAAATCGCATTGCTGCATTAATCAACCTAAGCAAGACCAGCCAGCTCAATTTTTTCTTGAATGAAATTTTTGAATGACGTGTAGTTGGAAGAAATGGAATGATTTCTACTAAGGCTCTCAAAAATGGGTATAGTTCTGTTGATGAAAAAGTGACGCCTGCAGATGAGGTTTGATGTGAACCGGCTGCCGAGATGTCGTACGTTCGTGCCGTGGCAGTGTGGAGGAAAGAAGATCGCCTCCGTGCAAACCGACGTCAACCCCTCCGAGAAGAGGGTTTTTGTCATGGGAGAGGTGCTGGTCGGCCGCAGCTCTCCTGAGGATTTTATTACAAAGGGCCGGCGTCGAGAGGAATCCAGGTCCAGCACGGAAGTATCCATGTGCCACCTGCGGCGAGGATGTTACCTGGCATAAAACAAGTGTCCAGTGCTTCGGATGCCAAAGGTGGGTGCACTTCTCCTGTTCGGGCCTCAGTTCTGTGAGGCATCATGACTCATCCTTTCGTTGTGTTCTATGCTCTGCCCCCAACAACTCTGATTCCTCAATTACCAACCGCCCCCTCTCCATTGTTCACATTAATCTCAACGGCCTTCGCAACAAGTTATCTGAACTCTCTATTCGCACGTTCTCATCACCCGGATGTTATCATGGTTCAAGAAACCAAGCTCTCCATCTACCACTTATCCCCAACCTAACATTCCGGGCTACACCGCCTATCACATGCCAAGGACAGCTCTTGGGGGCGGAGTGTCTACTTTCGTTCAATCTGCCTTACCTTCTCATATTATCCCTAATACTCCTAAGGACGGTACTCTCGAGTACATTCCTGTCCACCTCCCCCTCAAAACCCCTTTATCTCTATTTAACATATATATTCCTCCTATATCATCTTGTCCCCCCCTCTTATAATCCTATTCCTCCTTAAGCAGTTGTACGCCTCCTCACTCTCCCCTTCAGCTGTCTTTGCGGGTGACTTCAATGCTCACACGTTCTGTTCCGCTCTTGGTTCTGACGCCAGAGGGGAAGATGTCGAAGAATGGGCTGAGGAGTGTGACCTGGTTATCCTCAATGATGACCAGCCCACTCGTCTCCTGCCAACGGCCGACCTTCTAGCCCAGACATCTCTCTTGTGTCATCCAATCTCTCTAATGCTTGCACGTGGTCCACATCCACAACTCTCTCCAGTGATCACATTCCCGTCTTTGTCTATATTGATCTCTCTGACTCTCTTGCCCCTTACTCTGGTTTTCGTCATCGTACTTATCTTAATTTAGGCCTAGCAGACTGGACCCTGTTCAGAGATGTTGCACTTCGCCATGCGGTCGACTACCCATGGAATGGTGATGTTCATCAGAAAGAGCGCCATCTAACAAGTGCCATCCGCAAGGCCATGAAAGCAGCAATTCCTGAGGGTCGTGTCAAGACCTTTTTTCCAAATGTCAGCAGGGAAATACTGCAGAAGATAAGAACCAGAGATGAGAAGAGAGCCGCAGACCATCTAGACCCGGACATAGCTGTTCTGGATAACGAGATCAAGCAGGATCTGGATAAGAACAAGAAGGAATGCTGGGAGAAGTTCACTGAAAAGCTGAATTTCAAGGCTGACGGAACTACGACGTGGAAAGTGTTGAGGAAAATTTCCGGCAAGTCCGCTCCTCGATGAGCTCCGCTATTGAGTTCGAGGAGAACGTCTTCAAATCAGGGAAAGCGGCTGCTTATGCGCTCGGCAAGAACTTCTTCATCACACGTGCCAAGCGAGGCGTGCAAAACAGAGTCACGGTTAGAGAACTGAGCCGGTTGCTGCTCATGAACGCTTCTGAGGCCTTTACTCTCACGCAAGTAGAGAAGGCTATCAAAGAAATGCGGAATTCGAAGGCTATCGGACCTGACGGTATCTCCCCAGCCATCCTGAAGAAGCTTCCCACGGAACTTCTACCGATGCTTGCAGATATCATTAACACTTCTTTCCGGACCTGCACTCTACCCCAAGCTTGGAAGACAGCCAATGTGATACCGTTGCCAAAGGCAGGCAAGTCCCAAAGCACGGCAAAGGGCTTTCGACCAATAAGCCTGTTATCGCCCGTCGCTAAATTAGCTGAAAAGTTGATCGTGACGGACCTGGCTGATCAAAATGAGCGACAGCAGCATCAGCATGGTTTCAGGAAACTTCACTCCACTACTACAGCTCTATTGGAGATCGTGAGCTTTGCGGTCGATGGGTTCAACATGAGAAAGCCCCTGAGAACGGTGGCCGTCGCCCTCGACCTGAGCAAAGCGTTTGACTCTGTTAACTTGGGACTCCTGTCCGAGAAACTGCTCAAGTCGTCGCTACCATCATGGCAGAAGCGATGGATTGCAGCGTTCACTAAAGGCCGCCGTGCTAAGGTTCTGTTCCAGAATCATGTATCCGATAGCATTCCAATAGCAGCCGGTGTTCCGCAAGGCGGAGTGTTGTCCCCTGCCCTATTCAGCCTGTATCTTGAGGGCATTCCCGAGCCTCCCAATGATGTAAGGATTGTTATGTATGCCGACGACATCACCATCATGTGCCAGGATCGTGACCTGCAGATAGCCGCTAACAAGATCAGCGCCTATCTCGTCGAGTTGAAGCTCTTCCTCGATAAAATGATGCTCACAGTCTCTGCCGCAAAATCCTCTGTTTCAGTGTTCACAACGAACACCAAGGAACACAGTGCCCATCCAGATGTCAAATGGGATGGTGACCTGTTGCCAGCAGCAAAATTCCCCAAGCTGCTTGGCCTTATTCTTGATCCCTCACTGAAGTTCCACAAAAACGCGGAACAGAAACAAACAGTCGTCAAGGCTAGACTTAATATCTTGAGAGCTCTCGGAGGAACATCATAGGGAAGCAGCCGAGAGACTATATTGAGAACCTACAGAGCAATACTTCAGCCGGCTCTGGAATATGCGGCACCAGTGTGGCAGCACCTGGTGTCTGATAGCTCCTGGAATAAGCTGCAGCGTGTACAGAATGCTGCGCTTAGAATTGCTACCGGTTGTGCAAGGAGCTCCCCGGTGGAGCATCTTCACGCGGAGGCCTGCATATTGCCGGTCAAGGAGCATTGTGAACTCCAGGCACAGCAGATGTATATTAATGTTCTGAGGCAGCCGAATCATCCGTCAAAGAGAATCATGAAGCCCATAAGAGAGAGGTCGATTAGGACGCCGTTCGCCGATGCTCCTCGTAAAGTTGATGTACAGAGATGGGCCGACTCCAACATGGAAAGGCTTCGTCTTCTGCGTGAGGAGCACACCCAGTTTGTTCGAGGACATCTAGCAAAGGCGGCTGTGAACCCTATCTTGGGAACGGTGCCGCCTCGGGTTTGCGAGTCCGAGTCTCAACTCGGCAGACGAGCCAGATGTGCTCTTGCATCGCTGCGCTGTGGTCACTCTATTCTGCTCATGTCTTACGTCAACAAGATCGACAGCAGCCGACCAGACGCATGCCCGGACTGTGGTGCTCCCGGACACGACACGGCGCACTTGTTCATGTGCCCGAAGAGACCTACCCCCTTAACAACAATGGACCTTTGGACGAATCCTGTGAAGGCCGCCCAGTTCCTCAACCTATGACAAAAACCACTTTGAGGCTGCAGAAGAAGAAGAAGAAGATGTGAACCGGTGGAGCTTGACGGGGCCTCCCTTAGTGATTGACTCTCTCGTTGTCACAAGGTCTTCAGGTTTAAGACCGAAATCTACGCCAAACAGGATCTTGTGGAGAAGAAGTAAGTCATCCTCTACTCTTCTGAGGGATAACGGTTTAAATGAAATAGCTCATTTCTCTGCACGGAATCGGGTATACGGCCATAAACGAAAACATGATCTGGTCATGGTCTGAGCCGGCTGCAGTTTGATTTTAGCATGCCCAGAGAAATCCAACTTCTTATCGTAGTGAAAGCCGAGATCCCGATTTGAGTCTACCGTTGGGAGCGTGACACCAGCACATGTATATGAATGTGTCGTTGTTACTTTTCTTCTGAAATCAGACTTCCACCATTCTGGATCGCTTCACTTGTGAAGAACATTGACGGATCTCCTCTTCGTAGAAGCCAGCTGATTGTCGAAAGCCCTCAATAGTTCCTGTATAGATTACTCAAATTGAGAACCCGGATTTGACGGAAAATTTAGGTTGTGAGCCGAGATCCAACACAACGGCCTGCTTGACTTTGTTTTAAACCCTTGTACTGATTCAGGTTCCGCTCCGAGATTCTGCCATGTACTGAAGTACGCTAATTGAACGTGTTGGGCCAAGGTGTGGGTGGCACCAGCTGCAATCAATCACAAGGGGGCTTCAGAGCGGGATCTTAGGGAGAGGGTGAAGGCCATTGGAGAGTTTGGAGCCACGACCCTCTCCGTGTTCACAGTGTTTTATGAACTAACGTGGCCCGCAGTCGAGAGTGCAGCCTCTTCGTTAGCAAAGCGCCCCTCAAATCAATCACACAAGAACGTAATGCAGTTTCATTTCGCATCCTCAGTTCAGCTGCTATCATGTAAGGTGATCCAAAATTTTTTATATCTAACTCCGTTCTCGAGAAGCGCTTCAACTTTTCGTTTTACTAAAAAAACTCGTTTTTTCGACCTATCACGTGTTTGTGATTCATTATCCACCCATGGTGATATCCTCACAACAGAAACTTGACGTTTCCATTTCTTTACGTCTGCATCAGCTCCATTCACATGTATTAAAGGCAGTGGTCACGATGAAAAACGTTATCGAAAAAAATACAAAAATCGGCTTAGATCAAAAACAGCTGAAAAACTATGAAGGTAGTGCGGTGAAAAACGGTCTACAAATAGAGTTTCTAGGGCCCAAAGAAGCTAGTTCGTGCACACGTGCACAGCGATGACGAAACAGATCGCAGTCTCATGCCGAGCAGTCAAAAATCATCGACATTCAGAGGACGAAATAAATGCAAATTTAACGAATAAAAACAGTTGAATAGTGAAAGCATCACTTCAGTCAATGTTTTTGACTAGATGTGTACATAAATTCGAAGGTTCATTGATTGACATTCAATTTCAAGCCAGCTGATGTTCTTGATAGAAGAGGTCATCGATGCCGATGATGTGGAGAGGGCTCGTCCACCATCAAAAGACAAGAAAGTTCAGGTTTCAAATTCGGCCCAAAACAGTGGTTTTTTCGCGATTTTTTCTTATAGGTCCTACTACTCGAGACCCAGGAAAGGATTTGGAGAGAAAAAGACGACAAGCATATTTGATCGCGACCACTGCCTTTAAATGCGTATCAGCACATGTGAACAACACAAAGAAAAATTTAATGGCGAAATGGAAAAACGGAATTATTTCAGGGTTTGTGATGATCGCAGAGCGGGGCCGCAGATTTGAGCTGAGAGATATGTAGAAGGAAGGCCGCAGTTCTCCCGGCCACTATGCAAAAGTAGTTTTCATCTGGCGGCACAAGACTCTGCAAAAATGAATAGAATTAAATTGTGTTGGAGAAAAACGTTCGAATTTTGTTTGAGACATGAAAATGTTAGTAAATTCATTCACAAAATCATCAAATTTTGTTGACCTATTTACATATGAAGGTAACATTCATTACCTCTTGGTCCGAACGCAGCGCCATGCTTTACCTTGATTAGCTTGTGGCTAAGAGTTTGATTTCCGAAAACTTTCTGTCACCGCTGGGCCAAGCGGTTGTGAGTGGATTGAATGATAGAATTCCGAGGTTCTCAAGACGCCCTAAAGACATTGTTGGCGTATAATTCTAATCTATCTGTATCAATGCCAAGGGTGCTTGTCACACATCAGAACAGCCTAGGTTGGCAGCTCACCTAGATAACCTTTTAATTTCATTAAATTTTCAAGGTCTCTGGAGCAGTATAAGTATGTGGACGAACGTGGTCGTGATCAAGGCTTAAATGGTAACGTTATTTTATCAGTTTATTTTTTTATAAGCTTATTGCTCAAGAATAGCCTCTAATCTACTGAAAGTAAGTAGTAATGTGGTAGCAATAGTACTGTTCATATCAGAGCGAAATTCCGGCCTGCAGTTGCAGACAACGGCACTCAATGGTTTTTCTTGTACTTCTTCAAAGTGTTGTTTAAGTGTTTGTCGTGCTTCAGTTCGCCACCGTGCCAAGGTTATTTTGGAGCTCCTCAGTGATGACGATAAACTTCGCGCTCAAAGAAAAAAAGTGAAATCGGACAATAAGGATCGCTATCAGGGCTACACATCGGAGGATATTCGTATGGGTCGTGGTGGAGCATACAACAGTGCGTTGAGCCCTATTAGTTGCTGTATTCAATCCAAGTGCGATCGTATCTGTGCCTTATTTCCAGGCAGCTCAATGAACAGTTATAGTGATGAGTGGAAGGATGACAGTAGCGAAAGTTACAAGAACAAATCATCGTATGATGAGGGAAGGTATGTTTCACCCGAAAGTGTTCTTTTTTGTCTTGAACCCACTATAAAATCTAATAATTGGTTTCTGTATAACCTAATGGTCATCTATTTCCCTGTATTGAATGATTCAAGAATAGCCGTGGCAGGAAACTCGTGGTCGATGCACGAATCCTGCTAATGTTGCCCTAAGGTCTTCAATTGGCGTGCACACGGCTTGTGACACCGCGGCAATGCCGTTGGAAGCGCCATAATGCGAGCCGTTAAGCTTCTCGAGCCAGGCTTGTTACATTGAAACTAGTGAACTCTCCTAGGACCTCTAGCGGGCTTTTGACATGTTTGCGTGCTAACGTGCGCTCTCTGGTTAAGATTAGCGACGCTACTACTTTTGCTCTCACACAAAAAAGTATGCCTTGGCTTTTATTACCGAATCTTGGCTTAAAAACGTAAATGAAATTGCTCTTCTTCTAGGTAATGCTAGTAATCAATACTCGGCTATTGGATGTGACCGTGCGCATAAAAAAGGCGGTGGCGTTATTTTGTTTCATAAAAACACTCGGTTCAGACAATTTTTCAGGAAAGCGTAATAGATTCCTATGAAATTCTTATTAATGATGTATTTCTTGAGGATAGTCCTACCCGTTTCATACTTGTTTATCGTGCTCCTGGTTGCAGTGCTTCCTTTTCCAGGCAGTTAATCGAGGCTATTATCGATTTTTCCTCCAGTGATTGTGTCAGTGTAGTGTTGGGCGACTTTATTCTTGCGGATATATCGTGGGCCGGCGAGCTTACTAATTCTAGTGGTATCTCCCTCTGTTCCAGAGAATTCTTGGACTTATTTTCCTCGTTTTGTTTTCAACAGCTAGTAATAGAGCCGACACGGGGTCTTTCTTACCTGTACTTGGTTTTATGCAATTGTGACGGTTTCATAAAAATGCTGAGGTGGTTGCTGCTATAGCACATGCAGCACATGCAGCTGTGGAATTCTGGTTGGATGTCGTCAAATTCCAGCCCAAGGTTTCTTTTGAGAGAAATTTCGGTGCAGCAGATTTTTCACTCATAAACAATTACCTAGCCGGTATAGACTGGCTTGGCTCTTTTAACACAGTTTCAAGTGTAAATGAAGTTCACGAATTGTTCCTTGCTATTCTCCACGATGTTGTATTGTGCCGCTATGCAAAATTCATTATAATTTCTCAAGACTGCCTAAATATTTGTTAAGACTGATGAGTAAGCTGGATTCTCTATTGGAACGAAGCTGTTGTGGAGAAAAGCGACCCTTGCTGGGAGAAATTCAACTTGTGCAACGTTCGATTCAACAAAATGATGCACAAATATGCGTACGTGGAAAAAAATCGATTGAATCGGGGGACCCCTCCAGGCTTCACAAGTTGGTCAAGTCCCGTCTCAGGAACACTAGGAAAATACCCACTCTTTCAGATAGTAACGGTTCACCAGTTGTTCACTTATTTATTTATTTTTTACACCGTTGCCGGCGTGCTCAAAAACTACAAAACAGTAAGGTAAAAACATGTAAATGATTACAAATACCAACAAAAACTTAGCGCAACGTTTCAACAGCCGATCACAAGACCATTATTCTGGTTAGAGAATAATCTAAAAGGCGATAGTACCTAAAGTTAGGAGCCATTACAGGTTGTGGGGCAGTCAGGAACAAAAAAACCGTAGTGCTAAAAGCCTGGAAACGATGAATATTACCATTACGGGAAATAAATTTGTAGCAATTCATATAGGTACTATTCGAGTAACTGAGTTGAAAGCGACCCTACCCACGCGGCTTCCTAGGATGCATATGGTCCTCCGACCACTTTTAGGTATCTGGGCGATGTATCTTAGAATAGTTCTAAATGTCAGCGGTTGATAAGCGTACATGACAGGTTAAGGCAAATCCGTTTTTAGTTGCAGGCCTGTAGCACCTTACTTGAGATAGGCAGAAACTTGAAAGATGAAGGAAGAAAAAAAAATGGATCCAATCCAGGTAGCGACGCCTTATGAGACATGGGATGGAAACTCGGCCAGTGATCGGCATAGCTGAATACGGTGCTGTGGACATAAATCAACAGCCAACAAAACAACGTCTGCCATGCCAGGAACCATCATAGCCAGCACTTGTGCACAAATCGGAGTGACACTGGATAACCATTCAGGAATGAAGGAACCGAGCAGAGCTATAACAACACCGACGAGGAGGGAAGCCTAATTGAGGAATCGACAAAAATCGAGATGATCCACTAGTGTGGCTCCACAGTCAGCATTTTCAGCATTACTCAGGTGGCACCATTTTGCGAGAGAAACCAGTCTCAACTATAACGAGCGCTTTCTTAGTCTAGAAATCTGAAATATCAAGTATTGCGAGAATATCATTTTTTCAATCGCCTCCTGAAAATTGAAGCATTTGGTGCCTCCAAAATGTTATCTGGTAACATCTGCAACCATTTGGCCCCGCGGGAGAAAAGAGAATGCAGTAGTTTGGAGCGATGACTCCCTCGAAAGCAATTCAGCTGTATCGAAACTATCTTTGCTCAGTCTCAACCTCAGTTCACCTCGAAGAAGTTTGAAACAAAACACCACGTCGTTGGACCCGCGGCGATAAGGTAAGCGTCGGAGTTTTAACAGGTTCAGTCTTTCTCTATAGCTTGGCATCGACAGCGGGTATTCCGAGCTTGGCGTACATCTATATAGTAGAACTCGCGTGAAGGTTTGTTGCACTTTTTCTATTCTGAGATGATCTTTTTTCGTGAATGGGCTCCATATCTGAGAACCGTATTCTAGAATTGGTAGCACATATGTCTTGTATAACCTGATTAACACAGAAGAGTCATATATCTCATGTTTCTCAATATCGCAAATAGTACTGAAAGCGCCTTACGCTCAGTAAGATCAATATGGTTTACGAAGTTCAAATTACTCTCCAGATGTACGCCAAGATCCCGGATACCCGAAGAAGTGCCAATCAGGCAATCACTGAATCTGTATTCAGTCGGGATATCATTTCCAATGTGGAAGGCTTTGGTTTTTGAAAGATTGACAGGAATCTCCCATGATTCCGCCCACTCCACCATGTTGGAAATGGACTGGGCTAGAGCACAAGAGATGTCTATCTTGGTGGTTTCGTTATAAACTACATATACTTTCACATCATCTGCGTACATTTGCACTTTTACGAACGGATGCGTTTTCAATTTTGCTTGCAAATCATGGGTATGGGCTAGAAATAGTAAGGGCGACACTACGCCACCCTGTGGTACAGCGCTAGTGCAATCAAAGCTTCTGGAAAACGAATTACCCACTTTAACGATAATTTTTCTCTCAAACAGGTGGGATCTCAGCCAATCAAGCAGTTGTCCCCGAATTCCGATGTGATAAAGCTTCAACAGCAATTTTTCATGACAAACCTTATCAAAAGCTTTGGAGAAATCAAAATAAATCACGTCAACGGATTGTTTATTACATATGGCCGTATGCCAATCGAACAAGCAGTCGGCTAACAGAGTAACAGTTGAGGCACCTGCTGTGAATCCGTGTTGTTCAACAGGGATCAACTTGTTGCTCGTAAACCAGGATACTAGCTGATCACGTATTATTTTTTCCAGTACCTTGACAGGTGGAGGAGTAATACTTATTGGCCTGAAAGAGCTCAACACCATCGAATCATTAGTTTTTGGAATAGCAGTGATGATAGCGTTTTTCCATAGTTATGAGGTTTGGATAAAGCGAATCCGCTCGCAGAGGAGTTTGAGAAGCCTTTTAGTGAATCAAGACCGCCGCGTGATAGTGACTCTGAGCCTGTCTTTCCTACTATGCCTACGGGAATATGGTTCTACAAGGAAAACATTGTCGAGCTCCTCTCCAAATGACCCACTTCTTTTTCGCTCACGCCTGATTACCTACCTCTTCGGTTCATCAAGGGAGTTCTTGATCATATTGCATACCCTTTGGAATATATATTCAATCTTTCTTACATGCGCGGAGAAGTACCTGACCGATGGCGTCACTACTTCATTACTGCTATATAAAAAAAACCGTCTGAATCTACCAAAAACTATTGCCCGGAAAGCATAACATCGCTTTTTTTCTAGAACCTTTGAAAAAATTCTGAAAAAAAAACATCTTGTTGAGCATCTTGATAGGCATAACATAATTCCTACTGCACAGCATGGATTCTGGAAGGAAGGGTCAACAGAAACAGCTTTGCTTCAATCGATGAATGATTTTACTCAGGCTGTGGAATTAGGCAAGCAAGTCGATGTCATATTTTTTGATTTTTCAAAGGCATTCGATAAAGTTCCTCATACCAGGCTTCTTGAAAGGTTGCGGTCAGTGGGAATCCATTCAAGGATTATTCAGTGGTTAACGAATTTCTTGATGAACCGAACTTATCAGGTGCTGGTGGGCGATAGTTACTCTACGACTCAAGATGTATCTAGCGGTGTACCGCAAGGCGGAGTGCTGTCTCCACTGTTGTCTCTGCTGTACACGTATGAACTCCCTGCTCTTTTGTATTGCTTGAATGTTAACTGCCAAATGTACGCGGATGACATAAAGGTCTATAGGCGTGTTTCTGGCACTGAGGACAGGGAAGCATTGCGATCCGCAGTCGATCTAGTAGAAAGGTGGTCTCTCGAAATGGGCCTGCCTCTGGCTATAGAAAAGACGCACGTCTCTTCAGTCGGCGGCGGCACCTCGGACGCCTCGTACAAGCTAGGAGGCAAAGAGCTGGAGCTGGTCGAACAAGTTAGAGATTTAGGTTTCACGCTGATCGATGAATTGAGCTCCAGGTATCACTATAGGAACATTGTCACTAAAGCTATCCACCGAACTTAGAATCTTCTCAAGGCTCTAAAATCTAGAAATCCTCTTATTCTTGTCAAGGCCTACAAATCGACATACGTCCAATAGCCGAGTGTGGCACCACTGTTTTCAACCCTCATCTAAAAAAAGGTCATTGCTGTATTGGAGAGTGTGCAGAATAACTTCACAAGAAAGCTTATCCTCCGCACTAGTGGCGTCGGTTACCGCTTCATTCCTAATGGAGTTAAGAGGCCAAAGTTTCTAGGCTTACCCAGTCTCGAAAATAGACAAAAAAGGAATGACATCATAATGTCATACAAAATTCTCACTGGAAAAGTTGGCCTAAAACTGCGACACGCAGCGCGTTCTGAGAAATCTCGTTGCAGGCTTCCTTGAATCAAGATATAAGTGCGCTGATACTGGTGTGTTCTGTAGCGCAGGCTTTCTCCTTCAAAATGCTCCAGTCGCAATAGTTCATAACGCTGAGATCTGTACTCTGCTGGCTATTCAGTCGCCGCGATGAAATCCGGTAGTTTCTCAAAACACCAATGCTGGACCTTCTTTGACCTGTGAGCTGGAGCGCCATCTTGTTGGAACATCCAGGATGGCGGACGTTTAGGCCGGTTGGGGGTGGGGCGTGGCAGAGACGCAGAGGGCGGAGGCAGTGGTATGCTCGTCCCCAAGGGCTTAATCCTCACAGACGCCTCGGTCATCGGGACTCACGCGTAAAATAAAATGCGTGTGGTGTAGGCGCCCACAACACTCGCGCCTTTACGCGCAATTCGCTAAAATGTCGAGGACTCACCGTTTCTCGGATTTACGGTCGTTAGAGTCCGAATTCAGATCAGAAGGAGCTTTGCGGCCAGTTTTTCTTTGAGAAGATCGTTTTAAATACGAAAACCAGTTGTCTTGTAAATACACTCAAGTAATACAGCTGGAGTATTTTATTTTTTCATGTGGTACGGAATCCACTTCTCATATATTCACTTGTGATATATTCTTTATACTTTATAAAGCCATTTTTAATATTGATGATGACCAACATAGCCTTTAGAGGCACAAGGCTGAGAAACTCATGTGATCTTGTGGACAATAACACTGTGATAAGGAATTTATGATACGAAACCGATGTATTGTCATTTGCGTTAGAGGGTTAAGAACATATGCTGAATCATTGACTTCCTTCCTCGTCTGTGTGAGCTTCCCCATAGTGCCTGGCGAGGTCAGAGTAATGATGGAACGTTTCCTGACATTCAGGGCAGACAACATTCAAGACTGCATCATTGACGTAATGATCACGCTAAACCCGTTGATGATAAAAAAGGAATACGTTTCTTCAACGCTTACTGTACCCCGTATTGATATAGTTGAATGCTGAACCGAAAATCCGTACAAGTCCAAAACGCTATCAGTCTGCAGAAGGTTCGGAAAATGTGCTTTCACCCAAACTATGCTTGGGGGGGGTGTGTTTCGGGCGCTGAACACTATTATAAGATCCGTTTCCGGATTTTCGTAAAAGTAATGCGCTTTTGGAGGATAGAATATGTACTAAAATCAGAAAAAACGCCTTGTGCAAGTGGGAAACGCTTTCACTCTGTGCAAAGTTCGGTAAACATGCTCTCACCTGAACTTTGATCAGGCGGTTATTCTGGGCGCTGAACACGATGAAGAGGCCTGATTCCAGATTTTCCAAAGACTAAAAAGCGTTTCGGAACATCCAGCAGGTGCGGAACTCTGGCGAAAAACGACCACACGAATTCCTAACTGGTTCATACGTCTAAAGAAGGATGCTTTCACGCTCCACTTTTGATACCCTTTGGTTATGTAACCGTGGAACTTGCAGTAATCAGAATGTTTCAGGGAGAGGGGTTTTTTGCAATTTTGTCATTTCTAAGTGGGATTAAGAATCTGATGATTGGAAGAACACACTTGGAGACTCCCAAACAGCTTAGAACTTGACCGACTTCCTCTGATTACCTAGTCAAATAAACAGCTGTGGGGGCTAACCCTGTGGTTCTAATTTTTGCCGAAAGTTTGCCGTTTTAAGCAAAATTTCGGCAAACGGCAACGACAGACCCCAAAAATGGCCGGCGAACGGCAGAAGGCAAGTGCCGCACTCCCCTGGTGAATAACCAAAACAAAACGCACAGATTTAGACGGTGGCATCCTGCTCCCCTGCCATCAACAATGGAGACTGGACAATTAAGTGTTGAATACATAGGATGCCATACGCGGCTATATTGAATGAGCGAAACGGCTGCAAAAAAAAAGGATTTTACGGAGGGCAATGCGGATCGAGGTTCTGAGGAAAACTGGAAATCGAGCATCAGACTCGTGGTGAGCTTGTTTAGGAACTTCCTGGAGAACTCGTCTGGTGGCTTAGAGTACCAGGTTATTTCTGCAGTGGCCTACCGCACTCTTGTAATCTCCAAGTACCGAGCGGTACACATTGCCAAGATTGCATAAAGTGGTGATACTAATTGCATTGCTACATCGCCGACCGCTCTTATGTTTATGCTAACTAGGAACATAAACTCTCGAGTTAATACTGAAAATTATTGTTCTTGTTATGAATTACATATATACACCGCTCGGTATTTCTTATTGAGTCCACATTCATACGAGAATATGAGAGAAAACTCTGGGTGATCATGATTGAGAATGAATTATAGACGATGTCTCAATTTTTTACGCCTTTATACGATTTACGTTCCAGTAGTAGAACAGCTGTGAAGAGTGGAATGGTATGTGACGTCTGTTATCAGTGAAAAAGGCCCAGTACGAACTGAAAACTCAAAAAACTGGCGCAGTATTCCCGGAAACCAACAGAAAACTTTTGTGCTGGAAAGAAGTGATGGGAACGGTAGCTAAGCAAACAGCAAAAATTAGCATTGTAATGTAAAGAGAAGAGTTACGGTGAAAATCTCAATCCTATAAATAGTGAAAATCTCAATCCTATAAATACAGTACTTTTATTCAAAGGAGTTGTTTTGCCGTAGTCATATACGTATGATAATGCACTCTATCGTATTCATCGCATTATTAAGGCTTTATCCATGCTTTGAAAAAAAAAATTTCTGTTTTTTTTTTATTTGCGCGTAAAGGCGCGTGTGGTGTGTGCGCGTACACCACCCGCATTTTATTTTACGCGTGAGTCCCGATGACCGAGGCGTCTGCGAGGATTGAGCCGTCCCCAAGCCGCTGTCGCCGGAGCGCATTCGCGTGGCTGTAGCGAAGCAGCCACGAAGCTTAGTCAACAAAAACTTCGTAATCCTTGTGCACATAAGTGGATTATTCAACTATGAAGAATTTGTAACTGGTAAACTCTCCACTTTATTGATACGCCAATTGAGCAACCCTTTCTCGTTGCAAAAGATGGAACAACTATTTTGAGAGTTCCATGAGTACATCGCGAGTGATTTATAGAATGGAGGGTGAATTAGTTTTAGCTTGAAACTGTGTTGTAAAACTAGGAATGCCAAAACACTAACCTATTTATTAGAAAACGTCTTTTATAAATGTATATCGCATGCCGAAACGAGATGCCTTTCAAACTAGCCAGTTTCCACTCTTCCTTGGAATTGAAGTGGTACGGGAAGTATTCTCGTTGGTATTGGAGAATTTTTGGCAGGGCTCGTTCAATATTTCCTATCATTCAAACTCCTCGCGCGCGCGCGTTACCTACTGTAGTACCGGGATTCGAAGCATTCAGCTTTAATAAAAAATAGGGACTGACATTGAAGTATATCAGCTTTTTACGTCAAGTGAAGTGCCCCTCTAAAGGTGGATTTCTTGGTTCAATATCGGTAGACGCCTAGCGTTTCTCGATAAACTTGCTTATTATGCTCGGTCGGATTAGGATAACCGCGATAGTTTTTACAACCCGATAACACTGCTTTGGATGAAAAAAAAACGACTGCAATTAAACGCTGATGCATTGATTCTGACCATTGCTCAACATTATTCAGTACGTTCTTCTTCGGGATTACGTCCGTATACTACAAAACGCATGCTGCTCTATATCAGTCCTTTGTACTCTCATAAGCATCTCTAAAAGTGTTCTAAAGAAGCGGAGCATCAGCTAGTGTTTCAGTCATCAAAACACAAGTTTTCTTCGTGCAGTGCTTATATGCGCGCTGAAACAGCCAACGCTAAGGATGAGGTCTGGCGAACGAGTTGTAGCGCCTGACTCTGCCGTGGAGTCCTTTCTCTGCGCTCTAGCCCATCGGCCTAAACGTCCCACACCCGAGCATCAATTGTGCTCCCTGTTCCATCTACCACGGTAACATATGCTGCTCGAGAATGGCTTGCAAATATGTGTCAACATTGATTTTCACATCTTTTCTTTCAACGGAAACGAGAGGCATCCGAACCATTATGGGCGCTGGGTTTTACCCTGCGCGAAACGGTTCTTCCCGACTTGGTAGCTTTCTCACTGTCATGTGCAAGCACCGGACGTTTCGACTGTTGTAGCTCTGTTCCACGGTGAACAGCTTTTCTTCTTCTTCTTCTTCTGCAGCCACGGAGAGGGTCCTGTCATAGATTGAGGAACTGGGCCACTAGCGTAGGATTCGTCCAAAGAACTATTGTCGTTAACGATTTCGGTCTCATCGGGCAGTTGAAAAGGTGCGCAGTAGTATGCTCTTTATAACCACAATCCGGGCACTCGTCAGGTCTGCTGCTATAGTTTTATGTAAATAAGACACAAGCATTTGGGAATGCCCTCAGCGCAACGAAGCAAGGGTGCATCTGGCACGCCTACCGAGTTCCATCTCGGTTTCGCTGACCTTTGGCATCACGACTTCCAGAATGGAGTTTACGGTGGCCTTGCACAAGTGATCCTTGACGAATTGGGTATGCTCCGCACGTAAGAGACGGAGGCGTTCTTCTTGTGCGTTGCTCCATCTCTGCATATTGATTTTCGTGGGAGCATCAGCAAAAGGCTTTCTTAAACCTCTCTCTCACGGGATCTAATACTCTTCGCGACGGACAATTCGGCTGCTTCAGAATAGAATGTTTATGAACAGCTGTTGTGCGTGGAGTTGGCAGTGATTCTTAACTGGCAGGATGCGAGCTTCGGCGTGTAAGCGCTCTACAGGAGAGCTTTTAGAAAACCCTGCTGCGACTCGCAGTGCTCCATTTTGGATGCGCTGCAGCTTGGACCAAGATATGTCCGACACGATGTGCTGCCAGACTAGTGTAGCATATTCCAGTGCGGGCTGTACAATGGTCTTGTACGTGGCCAGGATAGTTTCTCTACTGCACCCCCAGGGCGTTCCACCGAGAGCACGTAGGACTTTGAGTCTTGTTTTCACTGTGGCTTGCTTCTGCTCAGTATTCTTATAAAATTCCAACGAAGGATCCAACACGAGTCCGAGGAGTTTAGGGAATCGGGCGACCGGCGAGTGAGTTTCGTCCCATTTTACCATTGGGTGGGCACTGCGCTCCGCAGGAACAGTGGAAAAGACGATGACGGATGATTTATCTGCAGAGACCGTGAGCATTTTGCATTTCAAATCGATCAAGTAGTCATTGATCCTACTGGCAGCTACATTTATGTCGCGATCCCTTCGCAGAATAGTGATATCATCCGCATATGCAACGATCTTGATGTCTTGATGGAAAGGGGAGATCTTCAATATACAGACTGGAAAGAGCAGGCGATAGAACTTTTCCTTGACGTATGTGCCAGGGCGGAATGGTAGACCTTAAGAGGCTCTATTACAATATGCCCAGGTTTATAGTGTCAAATGCTTTCGTTAGGTCGAGGGTTACACCTACGGTTCGCTGAGGTTTCTTGGCATTGAAGCCGTCCAGAGCATAGCTCACAATTTCCAGCAGGGCCGTAGTGGTGGAATGTAGTTTACGGAAACCATGCTGATGTTTTTGTTTGCTGTTATGTTCGGCAAGCTCCTCCACAGCCAATTTTTTCTGCAACTTTGCCAATAGGTGAGAGAAGACTGATTAGCCTGTAACCTTTTGCCGTGGATGATGATTTACCCGGCTTTGGCAATGGGATGGCGCGTGCTACTTTCCAATCTTGAGGTAATGTACAGGTTCCAAACGATGTATTAATGACGTCAGCGAGAAGGGGCAGAAGTTCACTGGGCAGTCTCTTCTGAAGTGCTGGGCTCAAACCATCTGTCCCTACTGCCTTCGAGTTACTCATTTCCTAGATCACCTTCTCGACCTGAGCGGGCTTGACTGCTTCATCTTCAGCCATGAGTGGCATTTTACAGTGTTCCCGTACAGTTATCCTATTCTGCTTCTCTCATTTTGTTCTAGTGATGAGCAAATTGTTCCCAAGAGCATTTGCGGCCTCTTTCCCTGACTTGAAGACTCCGTCGTCAAATTCAATCGTGGAATTGTTGGCGGAGGTGTACTTTCCGGAGATCCTCCTCTAAGGTTTCCACGTTGCTGCAGCAGCATTCTTGAACCTCATCTTCTTAGCGAAGTTTTCCCTAGATTCCTTCTTGCGCCTGTCAAGGTCCCTCCTTATCTCATTATTCAGCTCGGCAATGTCTGGGTCAAGATGATCAGCAGCTCTCTTTGCTTCCCTTGTCCTTATTTTCTGCAGTGTGTCCCTGATGACATTGGGAAAAAGGGTCTTGACACGACCTTCAGGGATTGCAGCTTTCTTAGCCTTCCGAATGGCATTAGAGAGGTTGCGCTCCTTCTGGTGTACATTGCCATTCCACGCATATTCGGCCGCTGGTGTAGTTCAACCTCCCTGAACAGATTCCAGTCTTCAAGGCCTAAATTGAGATAAAATGATGACGAACACCTGAGTAGGGCGCAATAGAGTTAGAGATCGATATTGACTAAGACGGGAATGTGGTCACTGGAAATAGTGGTGGATGTGGACCAAGAGCAAGCATCAGAGAAATTAAAAAAGACAAGGGAAATTGGCCTTTGGCAGGGAGGCGAGTGGGCTGATCATCGTTTGAGATAACCAGATCGCACTCGTCCGCCCATTCTGCGCCGTGTTTTCCTCTAGTATCAGAGTCAAGCGACGAGCAGAACGTGTGAGCATTGAATTCACCCGCAAAGACAATTGATTGAGATAGGGAGCAGTCATACAGCTGCTTGAGAAGTGGGACAGGGTTGTAAGTTGATGGGCAGGATGTGGAGGTAGGAATGTATATATTGAAAAGAGGAAGTGGAGCCATCCACTGGAGTGTTTGGAATGATGTGAGAGCTAGGAGAGGACAGAACAAAAGTAGAGCCTCCGCCTCCTTGAGATGACCTAGGAGTATGATGAGCAGTATAGCCCGGGATGTTTGGAGGCCGAGAGGTAGCAGAGGGAGAGAGTTTGGTTTCCTGAACCATGATAACATCTGGGTGATGAGTACGGGCAAAGAGAGATAATTCAGAAAGCTTGGCGCGAAGGCCGGTTAGATTAATGTGTACAATAGAGAGGGGGCGGTTGGTAGATAATGAATTAGGTTCACGGGAGGCGGAGCACAGAACCCAACGAAGAGTCGCGGTGTCTCACAGAACTGAGATCCGAACAAATTAGGTGCACTCAACTTTGGCATCTGAAGCCTTGGACGCTGGTTACATTCCAAGTGACATTTCTGTTGCATGTGGCACATGGGTACTTCTTCTTCTGAGCGGGTCCTGGATTCCTGTCGACGCCGGCTCTTTGTAACAGGATCCTCAGGAGAGCTGCAGCCAGCCAGCACCTCTCCCATGACAAAAACCCTCTTCGCGAAGTGATTGACGTCGGTTTGCATGGAGGTGGTCCTCTTTTCCTCACACTGCCACGGCATGAATGTACGACATCTCGGCAGCCTTCATCTGTGAAAATCATCTTGAAATGCTGGTTTTTTTTTTCGGCCCGCTGGAGTAGTCCCTTATATTTCCTTACTCTCCCCTTCTTTTGTGCATCGCTCATGCCAAGCCTTTCTTGCAGCTTGTAGGGACGCATCTGGAGTTGCTCCTCGACCACCTTCCTCACTGTTCCCTCCGACAGGTTCAAGTCTCGAGCCATTTTCCTCATACTCCTCGTGGCTTTGCGTTCGGTGCGTCTCTTCAGAAATTTTCTTTGACGACTTGTCGCCACAGTCACCGGCCGTCCTGGACGAATACGGTCATCAACCGTACTTCGATTGATTGCACCGTGGACAGTTTAGCGGGGAACTTTGAGAAGACGAGCGATCCTCAAAGCTGGATGTCCGGCACTTCTGAGTTGAAGAATTGGGGCTTATTTTGGATTAGGAGCTACCATGCTCCGAAAAGCTAATGTGAGAACTTCAAATTTTGTGCAGGTATTGGAAAGGATTAAGCCTGGCAAACACATCACAAGCGAGTCAGGAGAATCAAAACCTGACTCTTAAATGCGCGCGTCAAAAGTGTATCGGTAAATACGCACCCTGTAGAATCTTCAGGAGAGCTGCGGCCAGCCAGCACCTCTTTCATGACAAAACCCCTTTTCGCGGAAAGGTGTACGTCGGTTTGCGCGGAGGTGGTGTTGATTTTTCCACACTGCCACGACAGGAACGTACGACATCTCAGAAGGGCCTTGTTTTCTAATACAATTCGTTCTACTCGTCGCACAGGTTTTTTTTTTGGTTCTGATCATTTTTTTGCAGGGATGACTACTCGTCGAAGGAAGTCAATTCGTTTCAATTTCCGGACGAAACCCGACGAGGTTCAGCATCACCTGAGTTAGGGTTCAGGCAAGACGTAAGTTTTATGCTTACAGTCAGCGTTGTGGAAAGGAATGCGTCAAACATTCGGCCTTTTGTCCCAATTCGATTATATCGTAGTGTTGCGCCGCAACCATAAGAGGTTGGATGAAGTAAAATTAAAATTCTGTTTACACTTTGACTCATATTAGAGACCCTTAGCGAGTAAACGTCAATACCCTCATTATCAAGTTGCTTCCCTTTTCGTTTAGTCGTTCTCGAATTTTCAGCCGGTGCCTGAGGATGACTTTGGGGACTTCGCGGCGGCTCGATCTGTGCAGCAGCCTGCTACCACTGCACAAACGGCAGGTAAGGAAAGAATTGGCACTTCGTTCAGCATCTGGTGTAGCAGCAGTTGCAGTTGTTCCAACTGTTTATGAGCTTTTCCTGTTTTTAGCCATTTAAGAACTTTTTTTTTGTATTTCTCGTTTGACGTGATGGTTGTAGACAAACTAGCACGATAAAAAATAACCTCCGAGATTGAAACTAGGCGGAGACTCACAGTATTGGGCGAAGGCTGCTCCCGCAAAGTTAATTTCTCATAGTGATCGGTGATCTGTTCATCTCACATCCTAAGTCACCAGAAAGAGCAGGCTGAGGGGAGAACATCCTCTCTACCTCCAAAAGTTTCCTGCCTCAAACGCAGTGGTGTCGAGTATATCAAATCTCGTGCAGAGTGCGACACGAGGTTTGAGGGTTTTTCATACAGGTCAGACTCCCCTCCTGCAAAGTCCCTCTGAGCCTCCGCCTTCATTAACTAATTCAGGTGTGGTAACCGAGGGGCTTATGCAGGAATCATTTTTAGGACTTCTGCAGCATTTTGAAACGTACTTTTTGGTACTATTTTTTGTAACAAATTTCTCTCCTCTAATTATTACATTTACATTTATTGCATGCGCGTGATCTCATGTGAACAACAAAAAATAATTAGTAAAGTGAAAAACAAAATATTAAAACGGAATCAACAACAAGAAGAACAAAGACTGACCCCTACTAGCACCAGTAAACAGTTTCTGATGAAGATACCGGTCAACCTGCCTTCTAAAAATACCGAAGGAACTAAGCACCAGTAGCCGTTTGGTAAAGCACAGGTACTCCAATCCCCCTCGAATTGTTAAAAAATTTCGCCCTATCCGAGTACGAGACCGAGGAAAGCTGAGTTTGAATCCCTGTCCTCTAGTATTAGAGCGCCTCAAGGTGAAAAATTCTGATAGTTCAAGTCCCACTAACATAACTTTCTTGATAAACGAGATCTACCCCTAAAACTGAGGTTTGGGTTTTGATTGATTTTTTCGGCGTCCTGTACGACGCAGATTTACCACGATGTGACTTCTCAAGACAAAAAGCTGGTCGCTTTCTCTGTCTTCAATATCACCGTTCTTCATCCGGTTCAGTTCAGTAAATTTAATTTGTTCTCATATGTATCCTCTGTTTCCGAGTGTGATTTATTTCCGTTCTTCGCGTGCGTCAGCGCGTATACGCTGCGTCGCCTCCTTCCCACACGTTCTCGCTGTCTCTACTCTTGCTCCGCACAAGCACGCGAGGGAACAGAGTAAATCTGACTTCGAACCAGGTGATAAAGAAACAATTTTGAAATTTTTAAAGGACTAGTTTCAGGTTGTCTTGGAATTCCTAGTTGAAAATCCTGTTAATTTTTTTTTACTAGCGAATTAGATATGGAGGATTCTTATACTCTCGTCTTCCGAAGTTCTAGAAGTACACTCATTGCAGTCTAGGAGGAGACTCAGAGATGTGTGTATGGTTTTTAAGACAATTTCTGGGTTTTCTAGCGTAGGCGGTCCTCGTTTTACCGACTCACTGCATCGCCAACGCGTGGAGGAGGCATCAAAATCACATATCCCATACCTAGGAGTGGCATGCATTACTGCGCGTGCTGGATCTGCTTATATTAAATTGAGGAGCACCATTGATCCTATACCGACTAACTTGAGGGCTTTTAAACGAATGGTTTTTAACACAATACTTTCATACCAAGGTATTTCACTATCTATTCTGTGAGCAATAATCATCGGTGTGAATTTATTTTATGTATTTTTGAGGTTTCTTGTGTATTATATCACGACTGTCTCAGACGGCGTAATGAATTATTATTATTATTATTATTATTATTATTATTATTATTATTATTATTAATGATAATAATAATTGAAGCCATGCTGTCTTAAAGGTACAGTACACCCTCAGATATGAATTTTGAGATCTTCATTTAATTGTGTATAAGTCCCCTCGTGTATAACATGTGCCAAATCGAGATCTCAATTCCTCAAAATGAGCGAGATATAGGCGACCACCACGGGCTCCACCTTCTTCGTTCATCACCACGGGCCACACCCCTTCCTGTTTTTTGAGCCCAATAGCAGCAGGATGGGTGGATGAATTTCAGCGACGCCGTCGTTTTTCATTCTCTTGTCGGTATGTCTCCTCGTTCTGGTTCGCTCCTTTGCAGCGACAGCGCATGAAGAGAAATACAGGTCTGAGACAACTCGTCCACTAAATTTTCGCCCTCAAAAGATAGGTATTTTTGAGGTACCATAACTCCGTTTGTAGGGGGCCTTGAGCGATTTCAGAGATACCATTGCGATCAGCTTGTGATTTTCTTCAAGACAAGTATAAGACCTGAGAAATATTTTTTGGATGTTCTGTGCTCTTAAAAAGCTCCTTCATTTGAGTGCGTGGAGCATAGAAAATTGTTAAAAAAGTGTGAATAACTTCTCCGAGATAAGACTAGAAGCAGGCGCCTCGGCTTCCGAAACTTGTTTGAAAATTGAAGTTTATCTTATTTTCCCTACAGTGAATTCCAACCTCAGATTGCAATGTTTAGTAAACACCATGTCTATGCATACAGTCGACACGGAGCGCATTGACTTTTCTGGTTTTCTCATGATGGGGTCGTTTGCGATGGCGCGGACTCTGTGCGCTCCTATATTACACGTGCAAAGAGATTGAGCCAACCCAAACGCCGACGTCGAGAAGGAACTAAAAGTATCAGTGCGACCCGTGCCGACGATATGTACCAATTGCTACTTCCGATGACCAATTTTCAAACTACAGAGAAAAGACATATTTTGTCCCAAAGCTTGACGGTTGTCTGTAAACGTCGTGCCGTGGCATCGGTAACTGGTCTTCTCTGCGATCCTTATTGATCCTTGTGCAGGCGATGAAGTGTTCGTATGTTTTGAAATTTTCTCAAAAAAAAACATTGTTGTACTACTGCCATCCTCGTGTACTTCAATCATGCCGAAGTTCACTGAAGTCTTGGGTGAAGTAAAGAATGGTGCCTGAGAATGGCATTGGCTTTTGCGTGTATCCGTGAGGTATGGATGAGCCGAGAAGCCGTTCATAAAACTTCCTAGTTATTAGTAATCGTGTTGTAGAACTAGATCACGATGTTGACAGATACTTTATTGGCTTACGCACGTTTCGGCGGGACGTGCGTGAGCCAATATAGTATCTGTAAACCTCGTGATCCAGTTCAACAACACGATTACCACTGATTCACAGAGCCGAGGTCCATCGAGAGCTGCACCTGGAGACTTCTCCTGATTATTGCTCTCATAGTGCGTTTCCGCACCATTTTCCAGCCCGTGGGGTGTATCAGGAACAGCGTCGCATGACGCTGTCAACACGAACGATATTCTGCTGCGTTTCAGCCAGTAGTTTACCTCGTGACCCTAAGCCACACGTGTTCTGTGTAATAGGTTTTATAACAACTTTGTGATTGACAAACATCTTTCTACGAAGTTTCATTCATTACAGCCGCTTTCTATAACCGAAAGGGTAGGACTCAAACTGTAGGTAAACCACGTCATGTGCAATTGTAATCTTCACAGAGTTAGCTGCTGTACTGGGTTGTCAAACAGAAAGCGGTCGGCGCCTGCTTCCGTAAAGTTTCCTTATCTTCCATAGTGGAACGCTAAGAAGACTTCATTTTTCAACGCTTCAAAACAATGTTCACGATGATTTTTGTCCCGAGTTTTTTGCGGCCGCTGTCAGATTCTGCCCTGACCTGATCTAATCGACCCGCCGCGCCGTCTCGCGGTGCCACTTGATCGATACGGCTGCACACCATGCTGCCGCGCCCTTGCGCGGCGAGTCTCTATTCGACCCCTAACAGAACACAATACATTGGCCACCAAGTGTTACCAAAGTTACGAAGATACGGATGGAAACGCACTAAAGCGTCTTATTTCAGTGACATTATTCCATTGCATGGACTAGTTGTCCGGTTGGGTGAACATGTGCGCAGTGGTTGTCACGGGCGAAAAATCGGGCCAATCGAAAATTGAAGAATATCTCGTGCAAAACAGAATTAATTAGGGTCCGAAGGAAAGACAAGAATAGAGAGTACAGGATCGCAAAGTACGGGTCCACAAAAGATTTCCTTGTCACAGCGAACAGTTCCTGTGAGAGTGAAGAGGTGGGGTGAGAGTAAAGGATTTTGTGTACTTTTAGTGCGTTTTTCTCAATTTCTACGTCAGTTGTGAAATTCTTCAACAAGGGGGTCGTAAAATTGTTGGTCCGAAATCGAATGTTAGGGGGGTCGCGAAAATTTCGGACCAAAAATGAAAATTTCTAGAAGCGAAAAAAATAGAACTCATCTAAACTGCCAAAAGATTTCATTTTTTTTGCAGAAAATTGTTTCAAAAATTACACCTCGGGGGTGTCAAAATTTATGGATCTTTGGAAAAGAAATTTGTTGACGGGGAGGGGGGTCGCTTCAATTTCGGAAATTTACACAACGCCCCGCTTGACCCTGATCCGGGGCCAGTTAATCGATATAGCGAAGAATCTCAAATTTGAAGATTATCGTGAACACTGCCTTTAAAGCACAGTCCAACCTCAGAATAGTTTTTCTGCTTTTCTACCTATCTTGAAAGCGTGAACGAGCGGACCTGGATGGATAGAGAGGCTGAGAATGAAGGGAAGAACGAGAATATTGATCGAAAATCATTTTTCATCTCGCTACTGTTCAGCTCTAAAAATCGTAAAAGGGGCGTGCCGAATGGCTTCTCGAGGTGGGCGCCCCAAAGTCGCCCCTCCTATATCTCGCATCTTTGGAGGAAATGATAGCTCGCACTTGGCATCGTTATGAATGGTGGGTCTACTTCACAACCATGTGGAAATCTCAGACTTCGTCCTCCAGGTTGGACTGTGTCTTTGAGTATCAGAGTATTCTATCCAAACCACCCCTAATCCGTCATCGTTATAACACTCCTACCATGCATTCTTTGAGTCGTCAGAGCTGAAATGACAAATCGCCGTGAGGATTCTTTTTCCAGGTATCACTAGAGCTGGAGCTGTTCACATCCCTGCTATTAGTCCACCGAATCGTACATCTTCGTCTTCTTGTTCAGCTAAAACTGCCCCATCTGTGGACTTACTCGGTCTCGATGCTCCCAGTTCTGCAGCCTCACTGAATTCTTCAATTGATTTTTTTTCAGCAGCGCCGGTACGTTTTTGCTCTTCACTTATTTATATGACGCTTACCGGTCTGTATTGCCTATAATACATTGGATCCGACTCACTCATTTTCGGATATCCATCCGAATGAACCGAAATTTTCATGATTCAAAATCCGATTGACCGAAAAAACGTCAAAATCCGAATGATCCAAAATACGAATCACCGAAAAAGTGTCAAAATCCGAATTATCCAGAATCCGATTCACCGAAAAAACGTCAAAATCCGAATGACCCAAAATCCGATCACCGAAAAAAAAAACGCCGAAATCCGTTTGATTCAAAATCTGAATCATCGAAATGTGCCATGAGTCGGATAATGATTCGGATACCGAATATCCGAAAAATGTCATGATTTGGATCGGATAATGAGTCGGAAATTGGTAGATTCGGCATGTCCTGTGACTCAAACAAGCGTATCTTATGTCACGACTCGACATTCCATTCTACAGTAGCCATACAAGTGCGTAGTTACCCTCTATAAAACGTCGTAATTCACATCATTCGAGGCGCGAGCGAGACGCCTCGGCCTCCGTCTGCCCTACGCTCTCTCACTGTCTTTAACCTCCGCTCCACACCAGCTTGCGTAGGAACCAAGTGAATTTCGCCCTTTTATAGCCTGTACACTGCAGACATACAATTGGCGCGCATCGTAAAATTTACGCCGCACTTTCTGCGCATCATCAGTGCAGATTTTGCGCATAATTGGCATTGATTATCTTGGTTTGAGTTGTCTGTGCGACTATAAGGCCTTTCAGAGTGGCGCCGCTGCGAAATTTGTGACGTCGCTCTCCAGAGCGAGAGAAAGTGGGCGTGGCCATGGCTTGTCGCCGAATCATATTTCTGTCTCTGCGTCTCTTACCTCTTCGCCGCCGTTTGTTTGATTGAAGAAAACAGTGAAATAGGGGAAATAATTATTTTTATAGAGAGTTTATGGACAGGTAGTAACAAAGTAACATCAACAAATAGAAACAAACTAAAGCGGGACGGCAGAGACAAAAATGGTCCAAATCATTTCCACCGCGCGACGTTGCTGTCGTCGCTGCTAGCTCGCGCACTCTGAAAGCGCGGTCGCCTTCCTCGCACGGCACAGTGCGCTGCGCAGCACCCCTCACCCCACATCACTCACACCTTCACCGCGACAGCGAGTTTTGCTGCGACGCGACTCTGAAAGGCTCTTAGGGGTATGGTATACTTTGCCGCTGTCATGACCGACAGGCATGCAATCTATCACTGCGGGACCTGCATCGTAACAACGGCATCGGTCGTCGTAGGCACGATTATCGCGCGTCTGTCGCAGCGACGTGACGCGGAGGGCCGACATACTGCGAATGAGCTGAATCCTGTCGCTGCCACTGTCCCTGTCGCGGCCGAAGCTTGCAACACACTGCGATAGCGGCAGGTTAAAAGGGTAGAAGCTCCGCGACCGGCGGTCGCTGTCGCTGTGCAGAGCGACGCGACAGTGTGTCGCAAAAATATACTATACCCCTTATGGCGCATTTAGGGTTCGATTGCCTACCAAAAACCATGTGTATTGATCGAACGGGCAATCCTTTTTAAGTGGATTAGACAGTAACTCACGGGTATTTACGAATTTGTTGTGAAGGTTTGATACTCTTTTAGACTAATGCTTTAGCATTACTCTCACTTTGAAGAGATTGTGAAAGGTGATCACATCTGTTTGGTTTGCAAATATTTCGCGACAAAGATGATTATCAATGAGTTCGTTTATCATGGTAAGGTGGACAAATCTCTTTTTTATATGATTTCCACCAGACTATCAATTTTCGATAAACTTTCTGAATTATACCATCTTGTATCCGACCGGATATCCGGCTCGGATACTCGGATTCCGACTCACCGAAAAAAGGTCAAAATCCGAGTGATCCAAATTCCGAATCACCGAAAAAAACGTAATTTTCGGATTGATTCGAGATCCGACTATCCGTTTCGCCTCCCTATCCGATTGACTCGGATTATCCGATCTTGCTATTTTAAATCTATCCGTTTGAGTCGGATATACGCGACCTTTGATTTTTGAGTTATCCGAAATCAGAGTATCCGATTTTTTTTGATTCGGATCTAATGTATAGTATTGCCCATATTTACATATAATTTGCTACTGATAGGTTCCTCAGTCATCCTGTGTGAGGCCACCGCGTCCTCCTTCTGGTGGTGGAGTGCAGCCTGTGACTAATCCAGCTCTACCAGACGACCTTTTTGGATCTAATGGAAATGCTCAGATTACCTCCGACAGTGCCTTTGTGTTAGTTTTGTTTTCTGCCCTTGACTTCATTAAGTTAGGCGCGTAAGGATTTGGGGTTATTAGTGTACGTAACTAAGTACAGTGGTGACCGGCTCAGATAGTCGAGGGGGGGCAAACCTCATTTCCACCAGGACGCCAGCCTTCCTTCCTTGTCAAGGCTGGCGTGCTGGTGAAACAGGGCCGAGTCCCCTTTCCTCTCTTCGCTGCGGGACCGTTCTACCCCGGGTCTCGGCCGCTGTGGTTACGCGGGTCATCACAAACAGAATAATTAGGTACCCCACGATTTCTTCCGTTCTCGTCGCTTCCTCATCATTCAAGACGATATCTAACCTAATTAGACTGATAAAACACTTGAGAACCATGAAAATTTTTTACAGTAATCAGAATACTCTTCACTCTAAAGGCAGTGGTCGCGATCAAAAATGCTTGTCTTCTTTTACTCTCTAAACCCTTTTCTGGGTTTCGAGTAGTAGGACCTATAAGGAAAAATCGCGAAAAGAAAACGCTATTTCCGGCTGAATTTGAAGCCTGAACTTTCTTGTCTTCTTGTGGTGGACGAGCCCTCTTCACTTCATCGGCATCGATGATCTCTAATAGAAAGAACATCAGCTGGCTTGAATTTGAGTTTCAATCAATGAACATTGACTCATCTAGTCAAAACTTATCGGTGCTATGACTCCTGGAACTCTGCACTCACGTTACTGAAGGTAGCGTGAATCGAGCATCTGACGCCATGGCATAGCTTACGCAGTGGTAATATCTTCGCGTCATGCCGTACCCGTCCAGTACAAATGTGCTGTCGTAGAAAAACTTAGCAACAACTGTCGCGGTCGTTGGCGTTCAATCTAGTGTCGTACCTGGTTCTTCTTGGCCCTGAGCGACAGCGACGGCCGGCTGTCGGCAACAGCAGCGTTGCAGTGCTCTGCGACCACGACAAGTCTGTCGTGTGGTATAAGGCCATTGTTATACTAAAACTTTGCGACCGCGAAAGGTGCGGTGAGCTGTTACGAATCGTTCCGGGATTAGGCCCACACAGTAGAAAAATGCTGTCGCAGGAACAGTTTGCAGCACCTGTCCCGGTCGCTGGCTCGAAAGAGGATGTTATGCCTGAAATGTGGAAACCGTGCGGTAATCGGTTGCTGTCGCTTCTGTCCGTCGCAGTGCAGTGCGCCGCGATGGGTGCCAGCGACAGCGACTCAGCCAAATCCAGCATCGTGCCGCGTGTTTCTTGGCCCTTAGCGACAGCGACGACTGGCCCTCGGCAATAGCGACGTCGCGGTGTTGCGCGATCACGACAGGCCTGTCGTGGGTTATACCAATAGCGTAACAATGGCCTACGACAGACCTGTCGCTGTCGCAGAACACAGCGACGTCGCTGTTGCCGAGGGCGTGTCGTCGCTGTCGCTGAGGGCCGAGAAACGCCCGGCACGATGCTGGATTTGCCTGGGTCACTGTTGCTGACACCCGTCGCAGTGCACTGCACGGCGACCGACAGCTGCGACAGTGACCGATCGCTGCACCGTTTTCACGTTTCAGGCATAACATCCCTCATAGAGCCAGCGACCTCGACAGGCAGGGTTCAGCAGGTGAAGATAGCTTGCCAATGGGTGGTGGGAGGGGGTGGTAAAAGTTTTGAGGGAAAACGAATAGTTGGAGGGGGATCGTAAAATTTTCGGGTGGAAAAAATATTTTATTCAAAAAATACTTTTTTGTTGAAATTGTAGAAAATTGGTTTTCCGATTTAAGAGCGGAATTGCGTCTGTTCACAACAATTTTCGACTCCAAAAACAAAACTGAATTCCAAATAGAATTCTCCACAATTTGTCTTAGCTTCATTTCCCAACTTGACTGGTATACAAGAACTTAGACGAGGTAAGGTGGTGAACGTTGGCAAATCGCAGGGTCTGCGCCATCACTATCCATCGGGTGGTATCCTTTCAGCTATAGAAATTCGGACCTCTAATAGTCCAGATTTTGAGGTTATCGGACTGAGTAAATAATTACACACAGCCTTTTCCCGCAGCCTCTCACACTTACAAAATAATTGTTAAACCTCCTCAAGCGGGTAAAATATGGAAGATTAGTTCAAAAGCCCTCTTCATTATTTCAAATCTTATTTTGCTGTTCGATACTAGATGTGCATCTTTCTTTTACCAGGATATGCTAATAATCCCAGCTCGTGCCCTCCACATTCCGTCGTGAGTTTTTTAATCTCAATTTGTCTTGGGCCACTTTTATATTTGATTTGTTATCAGACTACAAACGGGCTGCTTTTACGTGAAATACTTTTATTTCGATTGGAAGTTATATAAAATAACAGGTTGTCGTAATGTCGAGTTTTTTAAAGTGAATTCTAGCGAGGCTAGTGACCGGCTGTTATTTGAGGACGTTTTTTCGTCAAGTTATCTCCAAGTTCTTCTTTCTTCGAACCTCGGCATTGTATAATATAATATAAGACCTCGTCCGGCTTGGGAATCTCGCATATCTTTTATTTTCGGTTTTTAGCGTATTTCGGCTGGAATTTATGTAAAAAAGCAACCCGTCGTGATGCCCAAATTTTTTACTGAATCCTGGCTGGGCTAGTGGCGGGCTCTTTTTTCATGAGGTCTTTCTTTTGTATGTTTCATCTGCAATTCGTTTAAAAACAGCCCGTCCCAAGGCCGGAGAATTAGTTAGCATCAAATAGATTTTCAAATAAAGACTTCCACCGTTTTTTTGGGGGGGGTCGTTAAAAGTTCCGATATTTTTGGGCGTAGACTAGCCATCGAGGGGGGTCGGAAGCATTCCGCGGTCCTTAACAGCGGGCTGCTGGATCCTGGCGACAGGTGCTGCAAAGTGCTCCTACGACAGCACATTTTTACTGTGTGGATGTGGTCCCAACACGATTCGTGGTAGTTGACCGCACCTATTGCGGTCGCAAACTTTGATATAGCAGTGGCCTTACGATTTCAGGCATAACATCTCTTTTCCAGCCAGCGACCGCGACAGGTGCTGCAAACTCTTCTTGCGACAGCATTTTCTACTGTGTGGGCTTGGTCACAGCACGATTTGTGACAGTTGGCAGCTCCTGTCGCTGTCCCAAAGTTTTGGTATCACAATGGCCTCTGGCTCGCAGCTCTGGATCAGCAGCGTCCGAACTAGCGGTCTCGGAAAGTCCTTAAAGGCAGTGTTCACGATGAAAATTGTTTTTCTGTTTTCCCGCCTATCTTGAAAACGGCCGCATGCTGATTCCAATGATGTCTCTGAAATCGTACAAGACCTTCTGGGAACGGAGTTATGGTCCCTCAAAAATTGGGCTAAGGAAACATGGTGGACGAGTTGTCCAAGGCTTGTAACTTCCGTCTTTTGCAGCCGATGTATGAGAGCTGACCTGAGTAAAGAGAGAAGTTGAGAATGAAGAGAAGAACGGGGCTAATGATCGGAAATCATCGCTCATCTCACGATGTGGAGCATTCATTTGTTCACGTCGGTGGGCGTGTGATGCGCTTTTGAGGTTTGCTTTGCGCTCGAAATGGCAACTTCAGGCTCTTTTAGAGCTTTTCCTGGCTCGTCTTCATGCGTTCTTTCGACGCCAACGTTACATTGTGCTCCTCCACTACCCATTCCTAGTGGAAATTGAAACACATTTTTTATCGTGAACACTGCCTTTAAACTCATGGCAGTTATTAGCGCTCAGCGGCACCCTCGCAGCTCTCCACTACCAGAGTGTAGTTGAACTTTGGCAATTCCCTGCCGCTGGCTTCCACGGTCGGTCTGCTAAGGGTCACTCTCGAAACAGGGTGAAGCGGGGCTACGAAATTTTGCTACGGGACTGGGGGTGTCGCGAAAATTTCGGCCCGAAAATGAAGGTTGAGGGGGATCGCAAAATTTTCGCTCCAAAAGTTAAAATTTGGTGAAGATATCTCAAAAGTTCTCAATATTTTTGTTCACTCAAGAAAAGGATGGTTGCATTGCTCAAGTTTTAGACGCTTGAGCCGTCTGAACGAGACACTGAACGAATTTCCGGCGTCTGACCGTTTTAGTAATCAGAAATAAGCTGCTCAGAAATCACGCCTTGGGGTGGGGGGGTCGCAAAAATTTTGGAAAAAAATTGCTTTCGGGAGGTCGCTCCCGTTTTGAAAAATTACGAAACGCCCCACCTGACCCTGTCTCGAAATCTCGTCAATTTTGCAGACGTGCCGCAAAAGCCAGCGGTAGCGAAATGACGAAGCATAACTAGTCCCTCAAGCAACGCGGCCCCACGTGGGTCGCGGTCGCGTGCGCTGCTAACAGGTCTTGAAGCGACGGATTTTTATGTTTTGTGGCGCTGTGGAGCCACCCTGAATTCCGCTGTGATTCGCTGCGAAAGTATAACGCGTAATGGTGCTGGTTTGTACTGCTTGCGTGCCCAGTTGCGTCTCCGATTTCCGCACCGCTATGAAAGCCCCGGGAATTTAGATTAGTTTTTATTTCGGTGTCATATACGACGCAGATTTACCACGATGTGACGTCCTATGGCAAGAAGCTGGTTCCTTTCTCAGTCCTAAAATTATCGACATTCTTCATCTGGTTCATTTCAGTAAATTTAATATGTTCTCATCTGTGAAACACTTTGGCAAATTTTTGAGGACTAGTTTCAGGTTGTCCGGGAATTCCTTGTTGAAAATCCTGTTCGTTTTTTTTTACTTGCGAATTGAAGCCATGCGGTCTCAAGAAGCTCCTTCCTTCATTTGAGTGCGTGGAGCGTTGAAAATTGTTAAATTAATCACTTCCACAGTGATGAGTCAAAAATCGAACCGTTGCGGCACGAAGTGAAGATACTACCACTGCGTCAGCTATGCCAAGACGTCAGATGCTCGATTCGCGCTCTGTTCAGTAACGTGGGTGCAGAGTTCCAGGAGTCATAGCACCTTTCTTGTAAGCTCTTTACAGCTACTTTCTATTTATGCTTGCAAGCTTGCCAGAACTCGAAAAGTTGATCAAACACCCTATACCTCAAGTAGGTAGGCGTGAAAAGTTGTAATGCGTAAAGTGGTAAGAATTTCAAGGAAAAGAAAGTCTTCAATTTCCGGGTTGAGTGTTAGGAAAGCGAAAACAAGTGCTTTGCTCGGAATTTGAACCTCGGATCCTAGCTGCATGAATGGAAGTCCTTACCACTGTGCCACATGTGTGAAAGTGTTGTGCGATTGACTCCCCTAGACCCATCTTTTTTGCAGGGACTGCATAGTACGGTTCATGAATGATTTTGGCATCTACTTTTTATTTGCGCTTAGAAAATCGCTAGTGCTCATCATCGTGTATTTCGTGCAGGAGGATCAAAATTTCTCATAATTATTCTCTTGTCTGGCCTTCTAAATTTTCAACTGTACTGTGTCGACGTTTTAAGTGCTGATTGGGACTCGGCTCCCAACTCAAAGACTTCTGAACCTCAACCTCAATCCGACTTCGCAACGTTTGATGCCTTTGCTACGCTTGCTCCAGTCTCCAGTTTCCCTGCAGCCAGTCCCACTGCTCTGTCTGCTCCTGATCATGTGAGTTTTTTTTATTTTATGATTTAGAATCGTGTGAGTGAAATTTTTTATGTGGTCGCTGTGTGAACCAGACTTCTGCTGTTGTTCACCATAAGAGTCCGTACTCATGCTTGCACAGTTTTTTTAAGTCATTGCATTTCTCCTAATTTGAGTGTTTCTAAGCTCTTCCTCCTACTTTTCCCATTTCTGTGTGGTCAATTCCCTCTTGTTTCCCTTATATTCCGTATTCTTATACTTGTATTTGTATTTATTGTTTGATCTCGTGCTACAATAGATGCGAAACGAAGAAAACGAACAAAAAGAAGAAAACGAGTCAAGTGAAATAGTCGTGCTCATTGCGAGAGTTAACTACCTTCAAACCTTCATTGTCAGCAACTCTCTTGCAAATATAAAGTGGATTTAGGTTACCGCCTCTTTAAGCGTAGTGTAAGGTTTTCCACTTCAAAAATGCTGTTTTTGTTGCCGCTCATAGCAAGGAGCCGAGCCTGCGGTAGATCGCAACTTTCACAATATTCGCGCCACAGTTCTCAATGAGGACATGGAGAAGTTCTTTCAGGGTTACTCGTTCTCCTCAACATTATCACGTCACGCTGATCTTAGCGTTAGAGCGTTACTACTTTCTACGCCAGGGTCAAGCAGGCCCTTGTCCTGTACTCCGACAGTTACGCCCACCCTCTCATTTGATTGGCCAGTTTTCGTGGACTATCGAAAAATTTTATCTCTACCACTAGGTGATAACTGGAAACGTTGGGACCGTTTTTTGAGTTTTCATTCTCATTTTGTTTGTTTTAGTAGCTTTGTAGTAAACATTACATTCCCTATCCTACTGAAGAGCCTCGTGGAGTGTCAGTTTGACTTCTTTTGACAGCACCATCCCGTAATTTTCATTTCTCGCTCAATTTTCCTTCGCCCCTTTGAAGATCGCTGCATTCCACTAGATAACTGTCCCGCAAGACAGTAGACGCTCAGCCCTGTTCTACGCCGGGTACGCGTATAGGGATCTGCAGAGTTGAAGTCGCGGCGTTGCTCGCGGCCACGAGCAGCACTGTGTGACGCAATATCGATTACATTCGGCGACGGGGGCAAGCGACGCGACGTGAAAGGCGACGAGTAGGGACCTCAGAGTGTTCTGACGCCGCGACGATCCTGCTTCACTGCCTACGAGCAGCAGCCGACGCGGCGACGATAATGTTTGGAAAAGGGGTCTGTAGAGTTGCGACGACAAGCGAGTGGTCTCCAAGTGTCGGCTTTGACGCGGCGACGGAAATGTTTTTGAACATATTTCCTGCGGCGTCGGTTGTCGCTCGCTGGAAGTGATCGCGGCGTCAAAACACTACGATTCCCCCCTCGTCGCCCTTCACGCCGCGTCGGTCGCCTTCATCGCCGAGTGTGGTCGATATTGCACCACCCAGCGCTCTGCGTTGCGAGCAACACCGCGATTTGAATTCTGCAGACCCCTAAACATTGTTGTCGCCGCGTCAAATCTGAAGCTCGGTGACCAGTCGCCGGTCGCTGCAACTCTGCAGACCTCGTATGATTGCCAAGGGAGACTAAGAATGTCTCGCGTGTGGAGCTGGGCAAAGTGTGGTCTTGAAGGTAGTGCTCACGGTCAAAGACTGTATCGTAATTTGAAGTGTTTTGGCGCGGGTGAGCTCACGGAGTAGAGGATAATAGCAGAAGTCCGCCAAAAACCCTTAAATTTCACAGAGAAAAACTGTTCAAAAATGTCCTCAAAATATTCATTTATGCCTCTGTGTATTTGGTGCAGTTTGGAATTTCGAAATTTGAAACGTGGGAAATTGTTTTACCCTCCAAACTTTTCAGGTGAACAACTTTGTTTTGTGATTTTCCTGCCCAAAATTCTTAAAACAGTTCTAATGTGCCGGTTTGTCAGGTAGTATCATCTTTACTAAGTATAAATGGTATACGTCAGACAGTCATTCACGGCATTTGCTCCTCAGTGCATCGCATGTCAACCGAGATCAGCAGTAATATTTAAGGAAGACATTTACAAGGGAGGTATGCAACGCGTTCTTGAGGCAGGACTCATGTCAACACCAGGGGTGTGCGTGAATGAAAAATGTTTTTCGTTAGGCGTAATCGTTAATTTTTAAAAAAAAAACCGCGTGAACCCGTTAATGCGTTGACACGTTAATTTTGCATCTCTTTAAAAATTTGAAAAACGATCTAAACACTGCAAAAATCAATAAATCATCAAAGGTTCCATATCAATTATTGCCATGTTTTCAGTTCAATTAGTGTGATTTCAAGGCTTTTCCGTTAAAGGCATCGTACGCGCTGGAAACCACTCACTACTTTTCGAGTTTCGTTGTGGATTGGGCCCGTCTGAGAATGTAGGGAGAGTTTAATGGGTCATCAAGGCTCCGTGGTGAGGATATATGGGATTGAATATCTCAAGTTCCGTCAAAAGAGGCCGGTCCTCCATCAGTCATCTGGCACAATTTGCTGTCCGCCGTCGTATAAGTAACTGATCAACAACTGATAAAATATAAATAAGGGGAAATTGATGAAATCTAGTATACGAATACGTGAAGGATATCTTTTTACACATATCGTTTACCCTCTCCTTCCCCACAAATCACCTGAAAAAAGGTGAACTTTAATGAATCGAGAGATCATGGGCCAATACAGCGATTCCTGGCGACCGAGTCCTCCTTTCCCAAAAGTAGACTGAGAAAATTCCGGACGGAGACAACAGTTTCATTGATTTTTTGCCGTTTTATCCAACGCAGCTGTTATAAAGGGTGTAAGAGTTTTTATATCATAAATGGAAGTATCGGAAACAAAATCCATCATGAACGACGCCTTCAAGTGTTTCTTGTTAATTTTCGAGAAAATGCCGCGGTAACCCGTTAATGCGTTAACACGGTAACGTTATAACGCACAGCCCTGGTCAACACCGTTGTTAGTTCAGTCCCAGCTGCTGCTCCAGGTGACGGGCCGGCGGCGTCGCGCTGGCCGCGTCTCATGCCTGTTTGCCGGCCGCGTAGCGTGTCTATGAGCTCACGTATGTGTAGAGAAACGGAAAGCTTTTCATCGTAAGCATTGTCTTTAAGTGTGCCTAGGACGCAAATCCTCCGAACGTTTTTTTCACACCTTACAGTTTTAATCTTTTTTTGTTGAAGCGGAATGAAATTGATGGTGGGGCAATAATTCAGATAATGAAAGCGCTATGGCGGTACGGGTGTTGCGCCCAGGGTTCAGCAGGTGAGGATAGCTTGCCAATGGGTGGTGGGAGGGGTGGTTAAAGTTTTAGGGAAAACGAAAAGTTGGAGGGGGATCGTAAAATTTTCGGGTGGAAAAATATAATTTATTGAGAATTTTTTTTTGGTGAATCTGTAGAAAAATGGTTCTTTCGAAATAAAAACGGAATTTTGTCTGTTCGCAACAATTTTCGAATCCAAAAACAAAAACTGAATTCCAAGTGAAATTCTCCACAAATTATCTTAGGTTCATTTCCCAACTCGACTGGTGTACAAGAACTGAGACGAGGTGAGGTTGTTAACGTTGGCGAATCGCAGGGTTTGCGCCATCACTATCCAACGGGTGTCATCCTTTCAGCTATAGAAATTCTGACCTCAAATAGTTCAGATTTTGAGGTTATCGGACTGAGTAAATAATTACACACAGCTTTTTCCCGCAGCCTCTCACACTTTCGAAATAATTATAAACGAAAAATATAAGGCGATGTAGTTAACGCTCCTCAAGCGCTTGAAACACGGGCCATTAGTTCAAAATCCTTCTTCATTATTTCAAATCTTATTTTTCTATTCGATACTAGATGTGCATCTTTCTTTTACCTGGATATGCTAATAATCCCAGCTCGTGCCCTCCACATTCCATCGTGAGTTTTTTTATCTCAATTTTTCTTGGGCCACTTTTATATCTGATTTTTTAATAGACTACAAACGAGCAGTTTTTACGTGAAATACTTTTATCTTGATTGGAACCTATATCAAAATAACAGCCCGTCGTAATGTCTGGTTTTTTTAAGTGAATTCTAGCGAGGCTAGTGACCGGCTGTTATTTCAGGACGTGTTTTTTCGTCAAGTTATCTCCATGTTCTTCTTTCTTCGAACCTCGGCATTGTATAATATAATATAAGACCTTTTCCGGCTTGGGAATCTCGTATACCTTTTTTTGCGTGTATCGGCTGGAATTTATGTAAAACAACCCGTTGTAATACCCAAGTTTTTTACTGAATTCTGGCTGGGCTAGTGGAAGGCTGTTTTTTTCGTGAGGTCTTTTTTTGTATTTATTGCATATTTTATCTGGAATTCATATAAAAACAGCCCGTCTTAAAGGCACAGAATACCCGAAAAATTAATTTGCAGATTTCATTCTCATCTAGGAGAGAGTCACACGCTGATCACAGTGGTATCTCTGAAATCGTCGAAAACCCTTTTGAACAGAGTTATGGCTTTTCAAAGATGCCTAGGTTTTGAGGGTGAACAATTGGTGGACGATTTGTCTCAGGCCTGTATTTCTCTTCGTTCGCAATCGTTACGCGAGTGCGAGTAATGGTAAGGAGACAGTCTGGTAATGGGATGAAGAACGGAGACTCGTCGGAATTCATCCATCGATCAAGCCTCTATCGAGTTCGAAATTCTTGTAGGGGGTGTGGCCTGTGGTGGTGAGCGAAGGAGGCTGGGCTTGTGGTGGTCGCTTAAATCCCGCTTATTTGGAGGAAATGAGATCTGGCATTTGGCACGTGTTATACAGGGGGGGGGACACAATTACATTAAAATCTCCAAATTCATATCTGAGGGTGTACTGTGCCTTTAAGTCCTGAAAGTTAGCAGTGAATAGATTTTCAAATAAAGACTTCCACCGTCTTGGGGGGGGGGTGTTGAAATTTCCGATATTTTTGGCGTAGACTAACCAGTGAGAGGGGGGGGTCGCAAGCATTTCGCGGCTTTTGCCAACTGGGTGCTGGACCCTGGTTGCGTCGGGGTGTCACTCTGGGGCGTGATTATTAGGCCATTCTTTTTTACTCTGGCGCCACGCCCGCGCACAACGACCTGGCGTTGGAGAGTATTGATAGCTCTCAAAGGCATCGTTCGAGCTGAAAACGGATTTCCATTTTTCAGGCAGAATTTCATGAATGAGCCCGGTGGACCACATCAGTGAAGTTTTGCGCTTCAAAAACATATGGTTCTGATGTTTGAGTGGTTCAAAATGACGGTCCGCCACCAGTTTTCACCAACCATCTAGCACAAGGAACAGAGCGCCATCACAGGCGCAGATGATTCAGCAGATGTCCCGCTGTGTTGCGGTCACGGTGTCTGTAGGCTCTTATTCTCGTCGTCCTGGCAGTGAACTTTAAGGCTGGCGTCCAGAGCTTGTAAAACTCCTACAAGTTGCGAAACACGGGGATAACTACATTTTATAACGTCGAACACATTGCAGGATCTCTTCGTGCGTCCCTAGGAGTAGAACAAGTTCTCAGTGGTACGGCAGCGCAAGATATTTTCTATGTTTCATGCTTCGTGTAAGAAATCCTCTTTTGTTTCGCTGTCGCTTGGTGTGCTATAAATTTCATAGTGCATTTAGGACACACCAGGCGAAGGAAATCCCGCGCTTGCTGCCCAATATATTTCATTATTTTATCGAGGGCGTTAAGTGTTCCTCGTCCTCGTCAGGGTTTATTTCTATTTGTAACTCATTGACAATGAATCCAACGCAATGGTATAAAATCCTGGGATGAAGTAAATTCTCAGCGTATACAGCCTACCATTGCATGTTTTGGCTTTGTATTTATACATTTGCAAACTCCGGAGCAAAAGTTTTTCAAAAAATGGTGAAAGGGCGTTTTCGTCTCATTTTTTACGTTATTCAGTTGAAGCACTCCAATTGGTAATCATATTTCAGGCTCGTAATAAGAATCGCGCTGGTGTTGCGCTGTGTTTCATCCGATTCTATCAAAACTTTTTCTCTTACATGCTTCCGGGCTTTGGATATTCGGCGAGTTTCTGATCTTTAAGAAAGCGCGCATAGCTGCCATCCTCAGGCGATTTTCGGCCCCGAGCCGTCTGACAGATCCGTTTATTCTCCCAATCTGCGTGTCTGCACCTGATGCTCTCTGGTCCGCTGCTGTTGCTCTCCGGGCTCCCCCGGTTCGCCCCAACAGCAAGAATAGTGCCTCAGAGATTCGGAGAACGAGTCGAACTGTCAGGCGGCTCTGATTCCTGTTCTGTGCGGCTCGGGGCAGAGAATCGTCCGAGTGAGAAGAAAGTTTTTGCCTATTTGTTTAAGCGCTAAGAATAATAAAAGTCAAACTGAACGTTATAAAACATGCCACTCTCATGAAATATCAGGGTTAGAGTGAGAAATAGGGCCCTTGAATCCTGATTTTTCCTCAACTTTCATTAATTTCTTTTATAGCAATATGTCTATCGTCGTCAGGGTTGCGACTCGGCGCAACGGGGGGGGGGTCTTATAAGATTTCGGAAAATTTTTGAAGAAAAATGAAAATGTGAAAATTAGGCTGGGATCGTAAAATTTTTGGAGAAAAATGACTTTTCCCCAAACCCCTTGATAAGCTCAATTATGGTAGTAATAGTTGCCCTCTGGTAGTAAGATTACAGCTCGAGAACAGCTTTGTCTGGGGGTATACGGTAGTTTGAGCTAAGTGTTAGGTTTCGGTCAAAATTTCTATTCAGGGTTTATTCGTGGTGCTGAATGCAAATGTTAAGCGCCCAACATGGGCGCGCCAATATCAAAAGGAAAAATAGGCGGGTAGGAAACGCGTCAAACACAAAAGTCCTTTAGCGACACGTGGGTTCGCTCATACCCAGACTATGTAAGCAACTAGCGGTAAATGGGGGTAAGCGCGAAATAATTCTCAAGTTGTTCCAAAAATTTGGTCAACAGGGCTGTTTCGTAGCTCTGCTGAAAATGGCTGCAATGCCTGCTGAACCCTGTGACGTAAGATGTGTTGTTCATAAGTTATAGTTGATCGGTAAGCGTGGTCATTCGGCGCTATTCTTCGAATGGATGAATAATTTTATCATCCAATGTGGAAAAATGACATTGAATTTTCGAATACTCAAAATAACCGAATAGTTATTGAAATCGGTTCCATGTTTAGTGATTGGCGTACATTGGGAAACTGTCTTTGTGGAAAAAATAAAAATTTTCGGAGTATTATATAGCACGTTTCTGTCTGTTTGGGTGGCTTTTGTAAATACCTATGTCGGGTACTCGAGTGAGGATAGTGACTAGGGTGGTGGTAATTATTTATACATCCCTGTTCGAATACGTTGTCCAGGCGTTCCATGTCCCCAAGCTGTGACGCTGACCTCTAGAACGTGACGAGCCCTCCACGTGAAAGGCTTTGATTGTCGCCTAAGAGGTTTGGCGACAGCCAAATAAACTCAAAGCTATCCGCGCGTTGAATGACTAGCGAACGGCATTCACCTTTAGTAAACCAATAAACTTGGCAAACAATAACGCACTCTGAGGTCAACCATTGAGTGAGTTTTATAGAGAATGAGAGAGGTGAAGAGTGATTGCAAGGATACATAGAAAATCATCGAAGTCGTCCATTTCCAAGTATTGCTAACCACGGAGCCTGTTCCTCTTGGAGTTTTGTATTTCGAAAGCATATTTTTTGGGCGAATCATCTGGTTGCTTATTTGCGAATTTTTTACGACATAGTTTTGGCTGGTGTTTTTCAGGCTATCGTCGATTTCACGAGCACTGCTCATTCATTAGCCACAGACGACGGCCTCAGGCGCTATCTTGAATTGGGATAAATTTGAGGGTGTTTGTAGTAGTCGATGGTCGCGCCACAAAAACTTATTGAAATGGCGATCTATGGTAGCCAAAGTAGTTGCGAAAAATCATTCTGAGAGAGCTCATATGTATAGTGAAGTTCTGCCTTAGTCACGTCTGTTTTGGCTTAGATTTGCGGCTCTTATAACTGACAACTGTTGCGGAAAGACCTTGAACGACTTTAAGAAAGGGCTTGCGACAATGGCGACTAACATCGGTGATTTTCTTGTTTGTTATTTCATGATGCAGTAGTTGTATCCCGGCGAAATCCAGTAAACTGATGTACGCGCGTTTGAGGAAAACATGGGTGTTCATCAAACTATTAGGGGGTAAAAGCTGTGGGAACATCCATCTCTGTTGGGCTTACTTTATTCATGTGTCTCTCAGTAGTGAAAACGCTTCAGTTTTGTGGACATATCCTTAGACCATCGCATACTGCTTTGTTTTGATCTCGTCATTCTGAGGGCTGGTTTATGGTTTGTTGGATTCCAAGCATTCAGCTAATTCGAGGGGGAATATGCAAATCAATTTTGCTAGGAGTACGATTTCATGCTGCTTTTTAAGCCTCGTTTGTACTGCGTCCAGTCACTGCGGAAAACAACTGCTCCTTTTCAATCGAGCATGGCTTTAAAGTGCTCCTATTGCGATCGCTGCAGCGTGGCGGCGAAGTATTATGTTTTACTCTGTCGTTGCTGGGAAGGCGATGATCAACTGTCGCTGATAATCGCTCCTTCGCTGCGATGATCCATGTGACTATGCAGCAAGAACAAAATCGCAACCGCTGCCAGATTGTTGCAGCAGCGGATGTTCCGGTCGCTGCGGCAGAAAACGGCAAAGTAAAAAAAAGGCTCAAGGGATTGAGGAAACTTCAGAAGTTAGTTGTAATAACCAAGGTGGAATTTCGCTGAGTGGGACTCCTATGTAGGCAAAAAAGGCTAACTTCTTTTTTTTATTTTTCAATTCCCGAGCCTACCTTGTGTGTATGGAGGCTTGCTGTCCTGCGCTTTCGGATGCTGTAATACACCTTGCCGAAAGAACTTTGCTTACTGAGGAAACGCATTTCAAAAACAGCAATAATAATGCGCCATTCTTATAGGTACACATACAAACTTTCCTCATGTCGAAACATACTAGTCTGTTCCTATTATCATTTAATCATCAGCTATACATTCCATGAGCACAATCCTAATTTTGAATTTAAGGAAATGGTCTTTGTCAGTAATATGCTAATAATGAAATCATGTTAGTAGGTTAATTTGACAGTAGCTAGCGGTCGTGCTGCATGGCTCTCACACATTGGAATCCTTTTGTCAAAAACGCAATGAAAGGTGAGCTGCACGACCGCTAGTATTTAACGAAGTATGAAACGCAGAGCTCTTCTCGAGTGCGGCTAGCCTTACTTGGGATTGGGAAGGTGATGTTCCAAGGTCACCCAATGCTCCTGATTTTTCAGCAGTCAACTGGATTGGATGATATGCTCAGTTCATTAAGTCTTTCGTCCAACTCATTCAGTCGTACGAATGATTCACCAGCGAAATCGGTTTGTTTGGAATGTTTGCTCCTATTTGGGCTTGCACTATGAACCGAAATACTTTTAGGCTGCCTCAGCTGATGAGAAAAGTGCAAAACCAGCGAAAATCGGTACTACATGGGCTGGCGCAAGTGGTTTGATTGATTTCGATAATCTTGCATCAAAAGGCACTCCTGTGAAGCAGGGTCTATCTCTTAATCAAATGCAAATGAACAAACAAGGTATGTCAAATTTGTAGATTATGCGGTCATTGTCAAGTGACTACGTCCCTTGGCTAGTGGACAGTGATCGCTCAACATACTGCCGTTATCGTAACGAAATTTCGGTCCTCACTTGCGGATAACCGCTGTCGCATCACGGATCACGAAGATAGTCGTGCTGGGACAAAGGTTTATTGTGACGGAACCACGTGGTCCTTGCATGATTATCATCGCGTTACGTGCCACAACTGCGGATGTCTGCGACTGCGGACCTTAATTTCGTTCCAATAACGACAGTGATTTCATTGCGGATTTCACCTTTAAGACTGGTAGAACCTACTTTCTGTGTGTGAGATGTCCACTACTTAATTCTTAGTTTTTTTTTGTTCAGCGAACAACCAGAACATCAGCTTGTGGTAGGACTCATCCGTTCTAAAGATGTATAGCTCCGTTCGCTCCACGCAGTAAAATGCTGAAATAACTAATGTTGTATTTTTGGTGTCATGCCACCCTTTAGAGTTTAGTTGCTTGTGTCAAAGTGGTTTATGTCATAGACATGCATCCGAAGCGGCTTTGTTCGTCGAAGCGGTGTATGCCCGAGCCGTCTGCGTCTCTGCGCGTGTATGTTTTCGGCACGCGATCTCTGTGTCTTCGGCGGAAAACACTGACCTGACGATTAATTTCGCATTGATCATATTTATTCCAACTCAGTAAGCTGTTTACCTTCTCGCATTGTATCCATCAAGACTTTTAGTGAATGCATGTTGCGGGAAGTTGCTTGAGAGTGGTGAGAGAGAAATAATCGCTACTAACTTTCCAATCTTAAAGGCAGGATCCGGGCAGAATCTCGATTCTGGGATTTTCCGCTGAATGTGTGCTCATGGTACAGGTAGTCCGAAGGAACATGTGGAAACTGCGTTAATACCGGTCTTCTTCAAGTTATTAAAGCTTTTTCCGTGAGCCGATGATCCAGAAAAGTCAGAAAAGTGTGGCCATCGTCCATATTTTAGCCGTTACCCACGCATTCTTCAGAAGTGCTGTGTAATCGTCGGTCATTCCAGCCATGATTATCATGCTGTGAATACCGTAATCCCTGACTTTCAGGCTGTTTTCTCCAGAAATACGGACTTAGAGTTTGTGAAAATTTTGGACGGTGTCCAGCTAGACCAGCCCAATCTATCGAACCCGATTTTCGGTGGTGTCAAAATCTGACCGGACCTTGCCTTTAAGGAGTTTATGTCGCTGATATGAGCTGCTTTGTGATTTTGTGTTGCTGATTTTCCTTTCCAAATGTACTACGATAGTAATTATGTTACGAACTAAACACCAACGTGGATATGTGTCTATTTATGGTATGTATTGTGCCCTGGAGTTGTGATCGAAAACATGTGATGACGTCATATTTTACTCGACCTTTCTTTTAGTTATATTTATATGTTCCTCTTAATAATTGCGTTCTGGGAATGTGATCGCCTCATGGTTAACTTTCGGCATTTTAGTTACGTTCATCCTCGCTGAAAATTCAATTGTTTTGTGATTTGTGGCCGTATTCATGAAACTGCTGGAGCCTTCCGGGATGGTCTAGAGTCCGTCCACCGCATACATCGGCTCGTTCCAAAAACCTTCCCGGGAGGCTCACGTAGTTTCAAGAGTATGGCCACTGTTCCGTGCATAAGATCAAGATGCTGAATGTAATCAAGATGCGTGACTGCCGTGTACACTTATTACGGATCGCATTGACCATGTGCTGTTTCATTCCTATGAATTATTTGTGTCCTCTCCTCATTATATCGTAGGCTGTCTTAATTGGTCTTTAAGATTCTTGAATGCTGTGCCTTTCGATCTAAAATCTATTTGTTTTTTTTTTCGAGGAGATAAATTTTGTTTTGGTTGTGCACTCGTGGTCGCAAACAGTCTAAATGGATAATGACCAGACCCTGTCAGTTTACGTGCTCAGTGTCGAATAAGTTTCCTCTATTGACTATCCTTCCGGCCTCTGTTTAATGATGTTTTTAGCTGCCTGTCCCAAGAAATGACGGATGGGCTAAAACAACTATTACTGAGCATACGGTCAGTGCTACGTGGCAGATTTTGGAGCGTTTGGATGTTCCTACCGTCTACAGGGTGCGCCAAAATCACGGACTTTGGCTAAAGAGGGCGTGAGCGATTTCCGGTAATTTTTCAAATAGACCCACCACGTATAACACTTGCCAAGTGCGAGCTCTCGATTCCTCCGAATAAGTGAGATATAGGAAAAAGTCACCTTGGGGCGCCCATATCAAGAAGCCACTTCGGCACGTGTCTTTTACAATCCTTCGAGCTCAACAATTGTGAGATGAGAGATACTAGTTTTTGATGAATAGCCCCGTTCTTCCCTTCATTCACGGCCTCTTTGTTTAGGTCGGCTCGCATACATCGGTTGCAAGTGAAGGAAGTTACAAGCCTCGGACAACTCGTCCGCCATGCTTCCGCATCTCAAATTTTGAGGGGCCATAACTGCGTTCCCAGGGGGTCTTGTGCAATTCCAGATACGTCATTGAAACAGCGTGGGTCCGTTTTCAAGATAGGCGGTAAAACAAAAAAAAAACGAATCAGAGGTTGGACTGTGCGTTCAAAGGCACAGTACACCCTCAGACATGAATTTTGTGATTTTTTTTACTTGATTGTGTTCTAGACCCCTCCTATATAACACGTTCCAAGTGCGAGATCTCAATTCCTCCAAATAAGCGGGATATAAGCGACCACCACAGGCCACACCCCTATCAGATTTCCAAAGTCAATAGCTGTTAGACGGATGAATTCTCAAGAAGTCTTCGTTATTCAGTCCATTGCCGGACTGTCTCCTTATCCTGGGATCGCTCTCGCGTAGCGAATGCGATTGAAGAGAAATGCAGGCCTGAGACAACTCGTCCACCAATTTTTCACCCTCAAAACCTAGGCATCTTTAAGGTGCCATAACTCTGCTCATAGGGGGTTTTGGACGATTTCAGATATAACGTCGGCATGGATCCGGAAGAGACTTTGGGTTCACTGTTGCAGGTTGGCGCAAACTCGGTGCCCTATGCTATAACAAAGGTGCAACGAGCTTGCGCCAACCTCCAATAGAGAACGCAGAGTCTCTTCCGGATCCACGCCGATGTTACATCTGTGATCAGTGTGTGACTCTCTCCAAGCTCAGGATAAGAGCTGAAAAATAAATTTCTGGGTGTTCCTTGCCAGCAAGGGGTCGTCAGGACGACGCGGTCTTTTGTAAGCTTTTGCTCTGAGCAACGATTAGGTATTATGGAACACCGGGGCCAACCTCGTAGAGTTTGGCGGCCGTTGTATAGAGGCGATGAAATCGGTAAACTTCTAGTTGTCTCAGTTCTGTACATTTCATTACTCCTTTGACGGGAACCGTCCTATTGAGAGGTTAATCAAAAGCATGCGTAAAGATTTTGAGCCAAGGGTACCACTTCGTTCTAGAGAAGTCCGGGTAGTTGATTCTATAGTTGTACACGAACGAAATTTTCGAAAAATTTTCGAAAGATTTTTCGAAATTTTTTTCGTTCGTTTTCGTTCGTTCGAAATTCCGTCGAACGAATTTTTTTCAAATTTCGCTCGTTCGAAATTGTTTCGAACGAAATTTTTTCATTTTTCGTTCGTTCGAAAAGATTTCGAACGAAAAAATTTCGATTTTCGTTCGTTCGACATTTTTTTCGAAATTGTACAACTATAGTTGATTCACTTTATTTTTAATCCGACGAATCGCTTCAGTTTGCGGCAGTATTATTGACTCACCTCTATTCCGTGACAACAGAACGACGTTGTCTTCGCCCTAGATGGTCTTGATCAAATCCCAGAAATCGGATGCGTTCAGCGTCTTCTGAGCCCTCCTTGGCAGTGCTGGATCGACCGTGCCGAAACAACGATGCAACTCAATTATAAATCGACGGTCACCCAATGACCTCCTCATTTCAGATTAGGGAGTAAAATGGTTTCTATAGGAGTACAAGAATGCACACCACAAAATAATCACCATTGAACCCCGAAACTTACCTGCCGGACGAGATTCACAGTCCACGGCAACGGGAAAAGGCGACTGCTTTGAGCGCAGCATATGCTGCCGCAATGAATTCTTAGCTTTCAGGCGCATGACAGCATATGCTGCGGATCCTCGCAGCACTCTTCCAGCTGATTTCATTTTTTAGTGTGGATTTTTTTTCGCCTGAAGCTATCGGTTTTCCGTTCAAACTTCTTTACGCCTAGAGATAGACCTTTGATAAAGGTTGTTCTCAGAATCTCCGTAGAATTCTGCGTCGACTACGGTTTTCGGAATTGAATAATAGTTTCCCGATCCTTCATCCTAATTCACTCTATGAAGAGGCAGTTTTTTTTGCTCAGAACTCTTTAACCGTTGTGTTGAAGAATATTTTCAAAATCTCCGTGAAATTCAGTGTAGAGTGATACAATACCGCTCGTAGGATTTGGTCAGAAGGCGCGCGAAGTCGGGTTTTAGCGTCTTTTTCGTCTTTTCCTTATAACTCACTTCAAAATCATGTCTGAGCGAAACTATGGTGATATTCGTGATCATGGTGTCAAGGGCTACCAAATGGTATAGTCCTAGTTGTGGTTTCGTTTTGAACTAACGAAGTTTGACAGGCAGGGTATACTGTATATTACCATTTGATGGAAGAGGGAGGCTCGGCGTCCTGTGTCTGCGTCCTCGCGGCTCCCACCACACCATCTGCAACGCACTGGTCGTCTGTGGCCTCGCCGACTCGCGTGCTGCCTTTCCCCTACACACGTTCGGCCTTGCACACTCCCCTATTCATGCTTTCTCTCCCACCTAGGTCAGCAGCGCTGATTTTCGCCGGTCCCTCAACCAGCAACTCAGAGTGGGTACGTTCATTACCCAATGCGCCCGGCAGTAATCGACGTATGTTACGTAAACATACCTCGCCTCCGTTTGTGGCGCGCGCGCTCGCGTCGCGGCTTCGCATTGGAGCGCTCTTTCTCACAACACAATGCAGTGCCACACCCATACACTATTCAAGCTCGGTGACTTGCGATATTTAGTGTATGTGAGGAGTACAAAGGCCTCTGTACAGCGTTGATAACTATTGATAACTACAGTATGGAGAATACGTCGCTCAAAAACGCGATTCTCGCGAAAAATACTAACCTGAGTTCACAATTACTGAGAAACCCTGCAGAGAGTCAATCGTGCAGTAACTGTATCGTAGGAGCTAGAAACTTTGAGCAGGAGCTGTAAAATTTCCCCCCTTCTTTTCGGCTTCCACGTGATAGCACGGGATTATAATTTGCCACCATCATAAAATTCTCACGGAAGTGAAGTAGTTTTTCTTGCCAGAGTTTTTTATGAGTAGGCCCCAATATCGTGTTATCTTTATCACCGGTGAGGCTGTTTCCTTAATTCCTAGTGTGTTCAGCTTCAGCCGCTCACCTCCGGAGAATGACGGTGTGTGAATGAAAACACACCGCTCTCAAGTCTTCTCCTCACATTTTTGGAGAATAGGGGTGGGTGATGCTGAAGGATTTGCGTGGGAACTTGACCGATTTGGCACAATGCTATGTATCATATTGTTACCACGATCACAGCTGATAATTTTGTGAGGGGCGAACCGTCGAACTGTTCCTTCGCCGCGCGCGTCACCATCCCTGTCGCTTACCCTCGAGATTTCCCAACGGTTCACACCAAGTGGAATGATGGTGGGGGAACCGCCGAAAATTTCGACACGGAGAGGCAGCACGCGAGTCGGCGAGGCCACAGACGGCCAGCGCGTTGCAGACGGTGTGGTAGGAGCCACGAGGACGCAGACACAGGACGCCGAGCCCCCTCTATCATCAAATGGTAATCTACAGTATACCCTGCCTGTCAAACTCCGTTAGTTCAAAACGAAACCCCAACAAGGGCTATACCATTTGGTAGCCCTTGCCACCAGGATCTGGAATATCACAATAGTTTTGCTCAGTGTTGATTTTGAAGTGAGTTATAAGAAAAAGACGAAAAAGACGCTAAAACCCGACCTCGCGCGCCTTCTGACCAAATCCTACGAGCGGTATTATATATCGGGTTCCTAACTTTACTTGCTCCATAAGCCAGCCAGGTCGGTGGAGCCGAGCCCCATTGTTGGCTCCAGTAAACCTCTTCGCCTTTCATTTACATCATAGAGGCGAGAGCACCCCATGGAGATTACTGTGGAGCTCGGCTCCACAGACTAGGCTGGCTTAAGAAGCATGTAATATTAGGAACCCGATACACCATTCTACGCAGAATTCTACAAAGATTTCACAAGCAGTGTTCACCGCAACCCTTTCTCTAACGATTAAAGAGTTATACGCGGAAAACTTTTATTTCATAAAACGAATTAGGCCGAAGGATCGCGAAATTGTTTTTCAAAGCTTAAAACACCAAAGGCCCATCTCTTATTAAAAAAAAAAGTTATGAACGGAAAACCGATAGCTTGAGGCAAAAAAATGCACTTTATAAACTGGAATCGCCTGAAAGATCGGGAGCGTATTTTTTGAACCCGAAAACGATGTTGCATTGAGAATTTCATTTGAATTCCAAAAACAATCTTCACTAAAGGTCTATCATTAAGAGTGAAAAAGTTATGGACGCAAAACCGGTAATAACACCCTTCCCATCGTGAAAATGGCTTGGACGAATTTTGGGTCCCTTTGATTCCTTTTTCGGGGCTCTCCCCGTACGTTACCGGTTTTCCCAGTGGTGAAGGTTCCCTCCTTCACCTGCCCAGAGGGGAAGCTTAGTGGAGCACCCGGCTCCAACCAACGAAGGTATGAGCGCGGATGAGGCTTTCTGAGTGGACGAGCTCAGCGAGTAACGTCGCTCAAACAAGTATGCCAGAACTGAAAATGTTTCGTCAAGAATGACGTTAGAGATATTTGACCTGAGGTCGCGTGAGAAATCGAAAAAAACGGATCAACAATGTGAAGTGTAAACAAGTGTTCAGAAAATCGCCGCATTCAATGCGTGTCGAATATGCATTCAACTCGAGTGACCACACCCATCGAATGGCTCTATCGCGGCTGCACGTGCTCCAAACACCAGCACGTGCTGCGATATTTTATCGCAGGACGACGTCCTACGGATTTCAATCGAAGGAGCACATGCTGCAAGGTAGTCCAGCGCTAACGTAGAAACACACCGACACGCGACGCGGCCGGCACACTCACATGCGACGCGGTCAGCTCGCTAAGCGCCATCTGGGGCTGCCAGCGGCTGGACGAGGTCTTCAGCGGCTGGTGGGCCAGGTACCGCAAAAAAGACCGATGCCAACACCTGACAATGAGTCCCACCTCAAGAGTGCTTCGTATGCTTTCCTTTTTTGGAAAATAGCTTTGTCAGCGAGTTGAATGTGTATTATACGCACACTGAACGTTTTATTTTTTAGGGCACGTGCTGCAGTTTGAAACACGATAGGAGTACGTGCTCCCCTACCAGCAAATACCCTGAATGTGCTCGAAACCGCCTTGCCTTCGAGTTGAATGCGTGTTGTCTGTGTGTACCGGAAAAAATGCTGTTTATCCTTTACTGCGTACAGAATAGTTAATAAAAACCAGTAAGACTCAATGATATACCAGCAGCACCGTAAGGATAACCTTTACCCGGAAAGGTTTTCTCACAATAAAGTTTACGACAACAGAAAAAATTTTTAAATGCCATGACGAAATGAATCCTGACTGGTATAGTCAAATATTCAATGAAATAGGAGATTTATATGTTCTTACAAAGGGTTTGATGGACAGATGGTAGCAAAGGAGTACTAACAGATACTGAGAAACAGCGGCGGTGCGACAAAAATGGTCGCAACAATTAACATCGCGCGACGTCGCTGCCGTCGCTCCTAGCTCGCGGCGGGGCTCGCTCAGCTCGCGCACTTTGAAAGCGCACTCAAAAACGGAGAAAACAAAACCTACCCTCAGAAGCGAGGCGAAACACAGGATGAACCGTAGGCTTAGGTAGGAACGCTTAAAGTAGCACGTTCGCGCCATAATTACAATTCAAACGCTTCTTTACCCTCGCCGCCGCGTTCACGCATGCGTTCGCGCTCCAGGGACTTCACTGGATGTGCTGCTATGTGCAAGGGATATGCTGGCTTCCACATCACCTATACAGCATACTGCCTGGTGTACTGTATACATTATATATTATCGAACATTCATGGTTGAGTGAGCAGACGCGTCGAAAAAAAAAGCTGAATCTACGAGAGTGGGTCCAGAGTCCCTTTTGAAATCCTTCATGAAAAAAGTCAACTGAAAAGTCAGACTTCTGTTGCGAAAGCTCCAGGCCGACAAATGGAGGAGTTTGCAAACTTAACCTGCTGAAGTCTCGAGATTTCCCCACTTTTATGTATTTCGCTAAGGAAACATAAAGATTGCTCTTCAATTACTTGTACAACTACTACTCAAAGTTTCGCCGCACTTTGCCGCTCGCGACGCTCTTCATAAACAACTGCAAAAACAATTTTACTCAAAAACAGAGCGATTTTTGGGAACTTCGGTCCACGAAGCTCATTATTAGGTAGAAATTTCACCTGTGAATATGACAGCGTTTTCAGAATTTAAAACTGTCTGCGTTCAAAAAAGTTGCAAGCGTCGGACGCTTTTTTGCCAATATGGCGAATTTTTTCCGTTTTTACCAAACTTAGCGCGGGTATTGTAGCTAAGACTCCAGGCGTACTTTTATAGTTTGTGAGTGTGTGTGTGTGGCGGGGGGGGGAGATTTTGTTCCCAAACCACGGATCAATTCAAAATTGGTCAATTATGGCGGTCTGTTCGTAGAGGGGCACACCCACACATCTTATTGTTAGCGGACGACTAATTTCAAGTGTTTTCTGAATTTTGGAGGAAGACACTGAATAACACGGAGAAATCGAAGAAACAGAGAAAACCTTACTCCAGGAAAAATGTCAGCCGTAACCTTATCGATTAATGACAAATTTGGAACCGAGCCATCCATAGCTACAGTATACTTACAAGGGAATGACCAGACCTGGTCGCCAGGGGGGGGCTTGCATGAACGCAGCGAACGGTTTCAGGGAGCCGTTCCGCGTGCCATGCGCGCAGCGCCGAGCAACGGGGCGGCCCCGAATTTCGTGGCGTGTATTGATATGCCTGATTTTCGGGGCCGCCCCGTTGCTCGACGCTGCGCGCATGGCACGCGGAGCGGCTCCCTGACACCGTTCGCTGCGTTCATGCATGCCGCCCCAGAACTATCCATGAGACCAGGTTTTTCTGATCGACATATCCTAGCTGCCCTAGTAATAGTAAAAGAAAAAGTTATGGACGTAGAAGTTGCGAGCTCTTTAGGTAAAATAAAATTTATCTGCCATAAACTGTCTTTATCGTTCGAACTACCGAAAACGTGACTCATATTCGTGTTCAGCGCCTTAAATATTCCCTTTTGAAAGAAGTTTGGGCAAAAATATTTTTCTTGAATTTTTTTATAAAGAAATGCTGAAAATTTTATCATTACTCGGGCAGCTAAAACAGGGTTTATACAAGTACTCGGGAGGTGGTCGATCAGAAAAACATGGCTACATGCGTAGTTCTGGCAGACAGGCCTGGTCACTCCCTAGTTAGTGAAAATACGCAACCGCACCACGTTGCCGTGGACTGTAGATAGTTTTTTTCCCGCGCTGGCGCATTGTACGTAATTCTGGGCGCACCGTGTTTTTAGCCGAATGCTTCCACCATCTACCTCACTGGCCGCGCAATGTTATTCTTGCAATTGTGAATCCTGATGCTTGAAATTTCACTTTCGGAACATCATTGGTCGACTTGTTCCACTTAAGCTTCACCTGCGGCGTGTTTTGGTCTTACGGTAGCTCATTGCAGTAGGCTCGACATAATAGTCATTGTAGCCTCCCGTAATGTTTTTGTGTATTTCTATTTCAGGTGTACCATCAAAAGGAACTCCGGTAAGTGGCTGCTCCTAAATATAAGACACAAATGTTCCGTAGCTCGCTTCGAGATAATTTTGATGGCACAAGTGACAGGCATGCGCGGATTGGCATAGGTTCCTTCTTGTATCATAGGTGACGTTTTTGACATCCCCTTGATTGCAGAACAAAAAGATTAGCATGATAGAGTTTCGAGTATAGTGCATGATTGCTTCCGCGAAGAATGTCGATGCGTGAACGGCGTTCTCATTCGGCGTTAATGAATAGCCCAGCTGACGTCGAAAATCAACCAAAGAACTCCCTCCGCTGTTTTCACTGTCCATTATGTACGGCTTACCTTATTGCCGCGGGAGATGACGTGCATTTCGTAACACTAGGTGCCATCTCCTAGGACGTTCCGCTTTGTTTTGACAGACTTAACAAAGAACTATCAGAGGCATTTTTTGTTCACGTTTGTACGCTGTAATGAGAACTAAATGAGAAACATTTTGAATGAAAATTGCGAGCCCAGGCTGTAATAGTGATGCTTAGAAACTGACGCGCACAAAAGTGGCGAAAACTCTCCGATATTGTGTCGCTAGTGCTTCCGTGTAGAATGCCGTTGAACGTATCCGAGTAAAACTAAGCTGGTTTATCCACTGCCATCGTCATATGTTAACATACCTCAACGCGAACTGCGAAGTTAGTAGGCGGTTAGGCTAAAAAAGACCAAAAATTGCTCAAAGCCATCGTCATAGTTGAACAATCAACCACTCGCGTTCATGTATGTCCTCTCGAAGCTGAAAATCGTGGCCGAAGTCCTCATTTGGTTTTCTTTGCTGGTACCCTCTATTTTGAAATACAATACCCACCCTTAAACTTCGCAGATTAGCGAAAAAGACGTTTAATCGCGTTTTTCTCGCCCCTTCCTTATAACTTCCCTAATTTTGTTTTCGGCGCATTGTTGTTATGGGCATCATTGGAATCACCTTAGCGAGCTCTACAAAATGGTGCTGAAATGTTTCTGGATACCTCAATTTTAGACAAAATTGACATGTTTTAACACGTCCTAACGTCACCCTACTCTCTCGAGATGCATTGTTTGAAGGAAAGCAACTTCACAGGAGCGCAACTTCGCTGGTGTTGCGGGAGTTACAAAGGCGTTTTCATCGAAGGATAGCGAAATGTTCTTTATTTTCGATTAAAAATCTGAGTTAACATGCTAAAATCTCAATGTCGAGCACACACTTGAGGCGCTTTTCGGAATCTCATCGGCGAAAATTTTCACTTAGCTCCCTTTGACCTTTACCTTTTTCTTTACGTTTCTGGGACTACGGTAGCGGTATTCTCCAATCTCCCCTAACCTCCCCTGGAAATGATAAGAACTCTCAGTTTTGTGCGATTTATTCCTTAACTCGGTCTTTGCTTTTGTCCATACCATTGTATTCTCACTTATCATTTTCAGAGCAACCGAGTTAAAGGCAGCATACACGCTCGCAAAAGTTGTTGAGATAACTGCATTAGTGGGGTCTTACGGGCCCTAGAGGAGCCCTCACGAAGTTGGAAGAGTTGAAAACGAGTTAAAATGACCGTATTTGAGCCGTATTGAGTCACAAAATCATCCTTTCTCCGCCCATCGGTACAGGCTCCGCCCCTCAATACAAACGTTCAATGCTCGATTGCGGTTATTTTGGCTCATTTTTTACGCTTCTAAGGTCGTAAGCGGTCCAGAAAGGGCCGTACGAGTACATTAGCGTCGTTGTCCCAACAAATTTGTCACTAGCTCCGCTACTTCAGCCAATGCGGTACAACTCGTCCACTTCTGGGCCAATATAGAACGAAGTCTTATATCATAGTTTCAGCCGATTTTTTTCCGGTTTTTTCCTTATCTCTGAATATTAACAGCTTCAGACCTTCGATTCATTCCATAAAATAAATATCATTTTAAGCCTGTATGCTGCCTTTAAGACGTGAATCACACAAAAGCGATTTTTTTTTTGATTCCCGGAGGAGGCTCATCATCTACAGAGGGGGGAGAGCTTATCATTTCCAGGGGAGGCTAGGGGAGGTTAGAGAACATGGAGACTACCACTCCAGGACCGCACTTAACTTTCTAGAAAGTTCAACCCCTCTTCCAAAGCCAATTAAACTTCCGAGTACTCTCCATTTAGGAACGAAATTCACATCCGCGATTCTCTGAAAGAAATCGCCTGGAATTCACCGTCAATTCCTCATGAAATTGACGCGAAAATACCGCAGTCAGCGAAGATACGGAAAAACACCGCGAGAAATAAGAGAGTAAATACCGCAAAATGCGAATTTCCGTAGTCTGCCGCGAGTCTAAGGCGAAATTACCTTTATAACAGTCATGGTTGAAATGAGAGCGCCCTAATACAGCAGCGGAGACGGCGTCATTGACGACGTGGGGGACTAAAAAGCAAAGGATTGGTAAGGGTTGATAATTTGATTTTTGAATATAGTGGCATGGCAGAAAACATGGTAGATTCGCGGCACAATTTTGGCATGGCCGCATTTTTGCTTATTCGAGACAGTCCAATCTTGGCGAAATCCAGGCGATGCCTTTATTTCACCGCCAATCTGCTGGGAAACTGTCATTCTGGCCCCGCTTCGGCATCGAAGAAGAAGGTTTCCAGCACAGTTTCGGCAGATTCCAGGCCATTCCTTTTAGAGTTGCAAGCAACCGCTGCTGCAGCAGCAGTTCGAAGATAATCGTGGTCTTTATTTCGGAGTCAGTTTACTCGGGTATATCGGGGGAGTATGCTGCGTCTCATTCACCGTCACACTTTCTCGCCGTCTCTGCCCTCGCTTCTTGCTTACACGTGAAGTAACACAGCAATGAGTTCGTCGATCGGGTGGCAGGCAACACTTGAAACCGTTAAGAGGCCATGGGGGTGAAACAGCACATGTTTTACAGGTCTGGCAACATGCAACATACACATGAATGCCGATGGTTAAAGACAGTGTCCGCGATAAAAAATGGTCGTCGAGTTTTCACCGGAAATTGAAGGTAAGAGGACCCATTGCAACAGTAAGGTCGCGAAAACGGCCGAAAACGAGCCATAAATAACCGAAAGCGGTAGATGTTCTGCGCTCGCCTGTCTCCTTCATAGTTACATAGTTGAGGTGGGCGGGGCGGAATCAGAACTTGAGGTTCGAGGCTTGTCGCGGCAGACTTCTAGTTACTGGTTTTTTTCTGAGGTAATTTTCTGAAATAGTCGCGGTGAATTCGCGGTATTTTTCCGTATCTTCGCTGACCGCGATATTTTCGCGTTATATTCATGAGGAATTTTTCAGAGAATAGCGGATGTGAATTTCGCTAATAAATGGAGACTACTTGGAAGTTCAACTGGCTTTGAAAGAGAGGCTAAACTTCCTAGAAAGTTCAGTGTGGTCATGTAATCCAAAAACGGTAAAGAAAAATATAAAGGTAAAGTGACCTGAGTAAAAATTTAAAAAGCCGATGACATTCCGAAAAGTATCTCAGGTGTGTGCTCGACATTGAGATTTTAGCATGTTCACTCAGCTTTTCAATCGAAAGTGAAGAACATTTCGCTATCTTTCGATGAACATGCCTTTGTAACTCCCGCAACACTAGCGGAGTTGCGCTCTCGTGACGTTGCTTTCCTTCTAACACTGCATTTCGAGAGAGTAGGATGACGTTAGGACGTGATAAAATATATCAATTTTGTCTGAAACTGAGGTAACCAAAAACATTTGAGCACCATTTGGTAGAGCTCGCTAAGATGATTCCAATGACCCGAGCTCGCTAAGATGATTCCAATAACCCGAGCTCGCTAAGATGATTCCAATGACCCGAGCTCGCTAAGATGATTCCAATGCCCTTTACACTGCGCCAAACACAAAATTAGTCAAGTTATGAGGAAGGGGGGAAAAACGCGATAACACGTTTTTTTTTTCGTAGATTCGCGAAGTTCGAGGGTGGGTGTTGTACCTTTCAGAACTGAGCTATCAGCATATAATTTTAATAGGTTCTAGATGCGCTTATTTGTAGCTCTCACACCGGAGAGCAGCTCTCTAGCTCCACGAGAAGTGTTCAAACAAGATCAATATGGCCGTGTGGGAAAAAGGCCGCCTTTTTGACCAGAATCGCGTGGTTTTTCCGATCTTCTCAAATCTCAGAGAACTTCTGGGTGGTCATATCAAGTTTTTGCGTTTATCTTGTGCAAACAAACCGTCTTACTACGGTCGATCCGAGCACTTTCGCGAAGCTCCGGCATGTGCTTCTTTGGCGCATATGGTTTGCATTTTTGATTTAGGCTCCGTTCATACGTGGCGAGAGCGTGCGATTACGCAAAATCGATGGTCATCGTGGGCATACGATTTGCTAGCCGCTGACAGACGCTCCTTCTTGCGCGCCCTCGCCCGCTCGCTCTCGCGCGCTTACGCCATCACCACGAAGCAAGCAGCAAGTTTCAAGCTTACTGCTCCATCACTAAAGCAGGTGGCATTAAACGTGTAGCAAAACTACAGTCCTTGTTTTTCATAGTCCCACCATGGAAGTCGAAAACCGTGTGAAATCATCAGCCTTTGCGCCGACTCGAGCGATTGATCACCCGATCAAACGTTTTCAATCGAATCAACACGAAGTAGGGGGTGTTTCCCAGTGTTAATTTGCGGGCACGGGCTGCTCCAGCGTTGGGGAGCGTTGAGAGGCGCACAACAGCGGGAACGCCCGCTCTCGCCACGTATGAACGCTGCCTTAGTCTGACGCATGGGCCAGAGCGGCTTCACGAGAGAATGGGGTTTCGATTCGCACGGGGTGATCTACAGTCGCCGCCCCGTCCATTAAAGGCAGCATACACGCTCGTAAACGTGATTGAGATAACTACGAAAATAGAATGGTATGGCTCAGAACACAACGACTACGCATTTTAAAGCGTCAAAAACGATTCACAATGCCGTTACAGGAGTAGCAAGTGTGGCCCCGCCCGTATTTTCGCGCCGCCTGTATTTGCTCTTTTCGTCCAACGCAGGGTTGCTGGGTCATCTTTGCTGTCAGTGACGTGTGTGGTTCACTTGTTAGGTAATCCACCAACAGTGTCGACTGTGAAGATGACCCAGCAACCCTGCGTTGGACGAAACAGCAAATACAGGGGGCGTGAAAATACGGGCGGGCCAAACTTGCTACTCTGTAACGGCATTGTGAATCGTTTTGACGCTTCAAATGCGTAGTCGTTGTGTTCTGAGCCATACCATTCTATTTTCGTAGTTATCTAAATCACGTTTACGAACGTGTATGCTGCCTTTAATCAAACTAAAATTATTGCGCGAACTCTATATATTCGTGTAAAAAACCGAAATGCATGTCACAAGCGGCAAGCCCCTATAGTTTGAGAACGCAATGAAGCAGAAAATGTCAAACCGGTTTGAATATCGATTGATTTTTGGCCAGTTGAAAGTCAGACATCGGATGGCTCTTACATGTACAAATAGCCTCTCCCGCTCGTGAGTCCGGGCGGAGCAAGCAGCGGAGCGGTCGGTCATGACATAATATAACAGTGATAAAATATCTCGACATCATAAGCCCGACAGGCCTTGCTTCAGCCGGCTCAAATTGATGGAGAGCCTATATGTATTGTAGCATCCTACCTAATAAAATCCATAAAACCTCTCTGCGTCACAAAGTCCAATGACGATTTCAGGTACAGGGTCGTGCTTGCTGCGAGCGACAGATGCGCAATGCTATCTCGTTGCTATCATCGTTTGTCGCGGTCGCAAGTTCGCGCCCGACCATGAGAATTTCGCATCGAAACAGAGTGTATGTAATAAGCATCGTACGTAGACTAAGATTTTTTCTAGGGATCCAGTCTTTGTCATGTTTTTTTTTTTGAGAAAAAGCAAAATTTTCTATAGCTAGAACTATCCCTCTCCTTAAAGGCAGTGTTCGCGATAATCTGGAATTTTGAGATTATTCGCTATATTGATATAGGGGTCCTTGGGTAGAACTAAAATGACGTCGAATTTGAGAAAAACCCGCCAGAAGGGCACGAAATCCTTAAGTTTCACCCCGCCTCTTAAGTATCACAGGAAGTGTTTGTTGTGACTATGGAATCTTTTGTGGACCCGTCGTTTGCAATTCTCTACTCTTTGTTTCTTCGTACTATCCTTAGAGACCTAACTAATCCTGCTTTGCATAAAATATTCTTATATTTTCGATTGACCCAATTTCCCAACGGTGACAAACACCATGAACATGTTTACCCAACCGGACAACTAGTCCAGGCCAGAGAAAACATGTAATTGAAATACGTTGTTTTAATGCGCTTCTCGCCGTTTCTTCGTAATTTTGGTAACACTTGAAGGCTAACGCATTGTTTTATGTGAAAAACTCGGGGACAACAATCATCGTGAACACTGCCTTTAATGGACGTTCGAATGAATGATCATCTGTGCATGTATCTCCTGACCTATTAAAGGCAGTGTCCACGATAAAGACCATGTCTGATTTTTTGTTGGAGATCGGCAACTGCGGGGCCTAGCGCAACTCTAACGTTGAGAAAACTAAGAAAAATGAACTCGGAACGGTCCCCTACGGTCCCAAAGTTGGACACCCGTCAGCTCGTCACACCCCAGATGCACATTCCACGCCCACTGACGTGAACAAATTAGTGCTGAAGATTGTGAGATGAGCGATGGTTTCCGATCAATAGCCCCGTTCTTCCCTTTATTCCCAACTTCTCTCTTTACTGTGGTCAGCTCGCTTACATCGGCTGCAAAAGACGGAAGTTACAAGCCTCGGACAACTCGTCCACAATGCTTCCATAGCTGAATATTGAGGGGCCATAACTCCGTTTCCAAGGGGTCTTGTACGATTCCAAAAACATCATTAGAATCAGCATGGGACCGTCTTCAAGATAGGCGGAAAAGTAGAAAAACAATTCTTATCGTGAACACTGCCTTTAAGTTGGAATCTGGTTTTTTTTTTCTGAAGTGCACTACCTAACGGCTCTACTTGGGCAAAATTGTGAGAATTTTCGATTTTCGAATATATTCGAAAATCATTTTTTTGCATTTCGAATTTTCGAATATATTCGGAAATCAAATCTTTCGAATTTCGAAATTTCGATTAAATTCAAAATCATTTTTTTCGAATTTTAAATTTTCGGATATATTCTAAAATCGAGTTTTTCGAATTTCAAATTTTCGAAAAGACTCAAAAATGATATTTTTCAAATTTCGGATTTTCAAATATATTCGAAAAAATGATTTTTCGAATTTCAAATTTTCGAAAATATTCGAAAATCAAAATTTTCGAATTTTCGAATAACTTTTTCGAATTTTCGAATAATTTTTCTATTTTTCGTATAAACTTTCTTGAATTCACAAATAATAGTACGATTTTAAAAATTGGTTTAGAGCTGTCATTAACTGTGACTATCACTTTGTAGAAGTATTCATCGGCCTACCACAATGTTAGGCGCTACTCATGCGGCACGCGTGACGTGCGGGCGTGGCTTTGATGTATTAATAGCCTGGCGCTTCGCCCGCGCGCCACGCGCGTGACGCCCGCTCCGTCATGGTGGCGGCCGTAACAATTTTTTCGCCATTTTAATTATTGATCCGTCTTCAATTTCATTTTATTTAATAATAATTATAATAACTAAATTGTAATTTTAGTGTTAACTTCTGCTACTATGATAGTGATCGCATGTACAGATTTTGCTTGCTCGGCAAAGTTAGGGCCCATTTTATTCCGCTCCGCCATAGCGTCGCCGCTGGAGTATTGATAGTCCCCGCAAGCGCGTCACGCGCGTTTATCACAAGACGCTTGGCTTCAGGCGAGACTTTCCTTTCCGGGGAAGCACCTTATCGCACCCAAGCGCCGAGTCCCTAGCGCCGCTCTCAAGACCTACTACTATGCCTCGGCGCGGCCTAGGCAAATTTGCTGCCGCCGAGCTTGCACGACTTCAGGTAGGGGGTAGAGCTGAACACTCGAACCTGAATCCTTTACGTCCCTTTACCACCGCGGAAAATGCCGCTTTTTAGCTAGAAGGAAGCCAGTGTTTGGGATTACTGAAAAATTAGCCGGAAGTTGGCAACTAGCTTCTTTCCACATGAGAATACTGGCAAAATCGATTCGCGATCGGAACCGGCCAAGAGACAGCAAAGCGCGGCAAACGCCCTATAGCGGTGATAACAATCGAAAACATTTTCTCCGCCACCGCCGCGTTTTACCATTTTTCTTAACAAGTGGCATTTGAAGCGGCAGCAAAGGTATGAAAAGGGCGTTAGACTAATGGTGTAGTTTTGCGACACGAGGTCGCGTCGCTCTGCACAGCGACAGTGACCGCCTCCCTCCATTTAAATCTGTCGCTGTCGCAGTGCGCTGTGGCAACGACACAGTGGCAACGACAGGCATAGGCACATTCGCAGTACTCAGAAAAATGAAAACATATTACATGTAATAAAAAAGGCCTAAATTAATATACATGTAATATAAATTGGCCAATGTATATTACTTGCAAATTATCTCGACCGATGTATGCTACATATAATATATCGGTCCCTCGCTCACAGGCTAAATGTCACACGTAATATGTTTTTGATGATGAAAACATAATACTTGTAACATAAGAGATGATTACAATATACTTGTAATACATCTCCGTCAATGTATGTTACATGTGAATTATTTCTACTTAAGTAGATTACATGTAGTATAAGTGTAACATAATTCAAATATCTCCAGCAACTGAGGGCCCACGCTGAACACCTTCTGCAAACCTGCACAGCATACGGGCCGCCTCATACCTTACCGAAGAGCGCAGGCCCATGTGATTGACATTCGACAGAGTGGTCACTCCCCTGGTCGAGTCGTTGATCTCTCACTCCTCATGATTCGTTCAAATCGTAGCGAGGATTAGAGGGAGCGACATGCAATATTTTTGATGCAAGCTTAAGCCCATTGCTTCATGTATGAAGCTGTGCGTTCCAAGCATTTCCTGCTTCATCTATGGAGCGGCAAGTTTTAAGCTCCGGGAACGTCCACGAGAGCTTAAAACTTGCTGATTCGTACCTGAAGCAGTAGCCATGGACTTGCAGCTCCAACCCTTAAAGCATCGAGCTTCAACTTGCAGCTCTAGTTAAGTTACATGAAAGATCAGTGTATGTTACATGTAATATAAGTGTAGGTTACATGCGATATAAAGGTAGTATACTTGAATGTCTCTAGTATCTTACACTTTATATTACATGTAACATGTTTTCATTTTTCTGAGTATGCCAGCCCTCCACGTCACCTCGCTGCCACGAACACGCGCCAACTGTTCCTACGACGGCCAATGCCACTAGTGGCCAGTCCGATGCTGGTCCCGCATTTGTGCTAAATGCCATGACTGTTACTCGTGGCAGCGACAATGTATACCACTGACCTTAGGCAAAGTTTATACTTCCGCCGCCGAGAGGCGCGACGTAGTGCGATCGTCTAAGGGGTCGTTTATACTTTCGTCGCCCAGCGGCTCGCCGAAGTGCAATCCTACAATGTCGATCGTGCTGCGCCGCGCAGGGCTACGCGTAACTGTATTTTGTTTCTGTATTTTGTTTTTTGTTAATTTCGTAAATCGTAAATCGTAGGTTTTTAAAAGCCTCGTAATTCGGAAATCGTAATATACAAGGTCTGAGCAGAACTAAACCTCTCCAGCCGCGAAGACCACTTTAAGCTAATGTTTCTAGAGTATTCATTGCAGATTAGTGAGCTCGATCGCTCCCGTCCGTATTTCAAGTAACTGTTTCTCTGCAACGGGAGAGTTTTGGAAGCTAAAACCCTGGTACTGTCTATGTATGCCTGACAGCTACATAATAAATGCGAAAACGAGAGAAGAACGGTTTGCGTTGGCTGGCCGTTCAAGCCAGCCTATCCCACCGATGGAGCCCCTTGTACGGTGACGCAATAAATATTTCACACGATCCAAGCGTGTGAGAAACCTAAATCGGGCGTGGGGTGAATAGGCCAAGATGCTGCTTTGACAGAATGTGCTTTCAAAGGTTGATCAGAAAAAAAAGAACTTCTAATGAATTTATGATCGAGCATTTCGATTATTCGAGTTTCAAAAATTCGAATATGCTCTTCAAAATATTCGAATTTGGAATATTATTCGAAACTGCTATTTACGAAATGTTCGAATTTCGAATAGTGCTCGAAAGCCCGTTTTCGAAATATTCGAATTTCGAGTATTATTCGAGAACAAAAATGTTCGAATTTCGAATTTTGTATGATTCGAAATTCGAAAAATCATTCGAATATTTTTTGAATATAATAATTCGGTGTGAAGAATACTAACGGCCTTCAAACTTGGTTGCGCTATGTCAGCCCCGCCCATTCTCTCAACGGCCAACTAGGAAATGGGCGGGTAGTGTATAGCGCATACAAGCTTGAGGGCCGTATAGGACTACTTACTATAGTTCCCACGATAGCTTTAACCTCTAGTCAACTGCAAGGCGCTTCTAGTTCTATCAATGACGAATAGGCGTGGTTGGTTTCACATTCACCCGGGCCAATGGATTACGTGGGCTCTCTCTTTCTGTGGAGAGGGTGACGGTGTTGGGCTACACTGTTTCTGAGACCGGCTTCAAAGACAGTGCCTACATCAGAAGTAATTTTTGATATTATACTCCGGCCGCCGTGTATAAGCAACTCTGCCAGGCGCAGATTCTCAGTTCGCTCAAATGAGCGAGAAAAGGAGCGGAAAAAGTCGACCACGCCCGCAGGAAAAAAATGGGTAGCGCCCATCGACAACTTTCGTTCTCAATAAGTTTAAGATGCGAGATGGGGAGGCTCACAGAATAAAAGATTAGGGCAGGAGCCTACGATAGAGGGAGGTGGGGTGTTCTATTTTTCAACATTCGCTTCCGACAAAGGGAGGTGCTATAAAAACCTAAAAAGTAGGGTAGGTATCGCTATAAACGCGATCGTTGTGCTTTTCTCATGAGAAGGTGGATTTGAAGATTACAAAAGTGGAAATAAATGAAAAGTCTGAGGAAACACGCACAGGAACAAATTAGGACGTCTAAGTACTTGGTGTCCGTGCCCCAAAAGCAACGAGATTTTTCGGAGGAGCGCTTTCGGCCGGCTTTTTATTTTGCTCGTTAAATACTTCGGAACTTCTTCAACCCATTCACGACCACTTGTCCCACCGGTGGGACACGAGCTGACTACCACTTCGGACCGCGTGTCCCACCGGTGGGACACCCTTTTCGAAAATCGATTTCTCCGCCACAAGAAACTACTTACGGACCTACATATGATCAATTTCTTGACCTACCCAAGACCTAAATAGAAATCTCGTGGTCGATGAGTAGGTCAAATGCAACAACATATTTAAAATTTTCTGAAATCTGGTGGGCTGATGTAGAGGAAAAAACAACTGTAAAGCAGCTTTAGGAGCACCTAATGATTTTTTTCCTTCTATTGCTAGCTTTTAGGTTGCCCAATAGGAACCCATCGTTTGAAACTCGTGTTCTTTTTTGAAAGCGTTGCCGCTCAGCTGACCCCGTTTTGGTTTCGAGTAATTGAACCTCGATAACGAAAGCGTCTCGGAAGCTCAAACTCTGACACTGTCCGACCATCGTTGCTAGCTACAAAATAGACGCAAAAAAGTGAAAACAATTACCCATGGGACGCTATTCGAGCCAGCTTGTCCTACCGGTGGGACACGTTATACGGTGACGCAATATTGCACGCGGTCCGAACCTGCAGCCACCCGAAATTGAGCGTGGTCGTGAATGGGTTAAAGGCAGCGTACGGCAGATTGTGCGAATTATCGCCCAATACGTTTGCTATCTCATACCATGAAAATCTTTGAGCGTGTCCTCGATCGTCGAATCCGCGAAATCGTTGGAATCACGAAGAATCAGTGTGGCTTTGTTACCAACTGTGGCACCACCGATGCCATTCATGCTGCCCGACTACTGATCTAGAAGCACTGCGAGAAACAGAAGACGCTCCATCTTGCCTTTCTTGATTTCGAGAAGGCATTCGATAGAGTCCCGCATGCAGTTGTCTGGGTTGCTTTGCGAGGTGTTTCAGAAGAGCTCATCGGCTGGGATAAAAACTTTTATACTGACCCAAGAAGTCGTGTTTAAGCCGCCGGAATTTCGACCGAATTTCCCATCTCTGTCGGAGTGCACCTAGGATCTGCTCTATCCCCGCTTCTTGATGTCATTGTGATGGATACAATCACACGAGACTTACAGAAGCCGGCTCCATGGTCGCTGCTGTATGCCGATGACGTGATGCATTCATCTAAAGATAAGGCTGGCCATGAGCGACAGGTGCAAGCCTGGAGTGATCGACCGTCTAGATTCGGACTACGTCTCAATGTCAAGAAAACAGAGTATCTGAGCACAGACGGAAATGGTCAAAGGTCTATCAAGATCGACGGTATCGAGCTACCGCGTGCTGAAGTTTTCAAGTATCTTTGATCGACTATGGCATCCCATTGCGGTCTAGAAAGCGGAATTGCCTCTCATGTGAGCGCAGCGTGGTTGAAATGGCGTTCGGCGATTGGGGTTCTCTGCGACAAGAAAGTCCCCGATCACCTGAAGTCAAAGATCTATCGAATGGTTGTGCGACCGGTTGCGCGGTATGCCGCAGAGTGCTGGCCTGCAACCAAGGATGCAGAACGTAAACTTGGTGTGATGGAGACGAAAATGTTGCGTTGGTCTGCTGGTGTCACCCGCTTGGACCACATCACAAACGACGACATCCGGCAGCGTTTCGGCGTTGCTCCAATTGCTGAAAAGCTCCGTGAAGCTCGACTGCGGTGGTATGGCCATGTTCTGCGTGCTGGAAACGATACCGTTTGCAAAGCTGGCCTGAATCTAGATGTACCTGGCAAACGACCCAAAGGACGACCAAAACAACGCTGGCTTGACACGCTGCATGCCGATCTGAAGGCTGCCGGTGTACACCCTGACCAGGCTCAAGACAGGGAAAAATGGCGCCAAGGTATCAGAAGAGCGGGCCCCGTTTTGAAGCGGGACAAACGCTAAAGAAGAAGAAGACTTTCTCGCCAACGTGATAGAGATAACTACGGAAATAGAATGGTATGGCTGAGAACACAACGCCTGCGCATTTTTAGGCGTCAAAAATGACCCGGAGTGCCGCTACACGAATGAGAAGTGGGTCCCGCCCTGTATTTCTCCGCCCCCTGTATTTGCCGTCTTCCTCCAAAACAGGGGTGCTGGGGCATTCCCACCGTCGTTGATTTATGTGGTTTACTTATTGTGCTTATTGTACCACCCACAAACGTCACAGACGGTGGAAATGGCCCAGCACCCCAGTTGTGGAGGAGGACGGCAAGTGCAGAGGGGGCGCGAGAAAACAGGACGGGTTCAATTTCTTACTCGTGTATCGGCATCATGGGTCGTTTTTGACGCATCAAAATGTGTAGGCGTTGTGTTCTTGGCCATACCATTCTATTTCCGTAGTTATCGCAGTCACGTTTACGGGCGTGTATCTTCTTCTTCTTCATCGCAGCATTTGTCCCACGTTGATGCTATAAGGTCGGCTTGTTTCGTTCTTGTCCTCCGCTTATTCCTGTCAGCTGCGTCTCTCAGAGTGAGGCGCGCTTCAGCCATGTCGGCTCTTACGCAATCGAGCCAGCGCGTTTTCGGTCTACCTCGTGGTCTATTATCAGCCACATCCATAGTGAGTGCAGTTTTGGCCACGGAACTAGCATCCTTTCGTTGCACATACCGAAACCAACTTAGACGGGCTTGCTTCATTTTTGTAGGTATTCGTGCAACTCCGAAGGTGGCACGCGCAGTTTCGTTCGTGACCTGATCCCTCAGACCGATACCCAATGACCATCTGAGCATTCTCATGTCCATGGTGTGTAAGGGCTGTTCGACAGCTTTAAAAGTCGGCCAGCATTCACTAGCAAAAAGCGCGATGGGCCCCACGACTGTTTTCAAAATTTTTAATTTGAAACGGAGTGGAATCTTCTTCTCACACGTCACGCCCTCAGTTGCTCTCCGTTTCATCCAAGCGGCCGTTGAGCGTCTCTGAACTTCCAATGGCACATCCACTGTCGAGGTGGTTTTCGAGCTGAGATATTTCAAGCAGCACACTTTGTTGAGGTCAGTGCCAGGGAGGTGCGTTAATTTTTTTTTCGTTAACCGTTAATCGTAAATTTTTGAAAAAAAATCGCGTTAACCCGTTGATGCGTTTACACGTTAGTTTTAGATTTCGTTAAAAGCTTCAAAAACATTACCTGACCACAACGAAAATCTATAAACCATTAGAGGTCTGGGAAAAAATAAAATAGACGCTCAAATGACGTCAACAGGACGTCGTGGAAAGTGGATGGGGCTATAGATGACGTGGCCAGGACTTCTTGGAAAAGGAGTAGGCCTTCAGTTGATGTCATGGAAAGTAGGTAGGGCTTCAGATGAAGACGTCGTGGAAAGTGGGTGGGCGTTCAGATAACGTCAGCAGGACGTCGTGAAAAATGGTTAGCACTCCACGAGGGCGTGCGTTGCGTCATAGAAAGTCAATAGCGCTTTACACAGTTCATTCAGAAATTATAGGCTCACCCTTGAAAACCGAGGTTTTCAAAACGCTTTACAGTTTGGCGATCCATACTGTTCACTATTGAATTCAGCAGTGCCAAAAGCGTGTGCATACTCAATCTTATGAATACTCCACGATTTTGAACAACTTAAAGATAAATTTTCGAATTTTTCACCGTTCAGAAATGATAGGCTCACCCTGTGAAAATTCCAATTTCTTACTTTGAAAAATTTTCCGTTACAAGTCCATTACATATCATTGACGTGGGTACATCGTACATCGTTGATGCTAAAGTGGGACGTGGTACTGCTCTTACTACATCTGAACGATCAGAGATTCGTGCCCTCGCCTCTGTTGGACTGAGTCAGTGAAGAATAGCGGCCCAAATCGGACGTTCGCAACACTGTGTTGGGCAGTTTCTTAGAGATCCGGCTTCTTATGGAAAGGCAACGTCTACTGGACGCCCCAAGAAGGTCACCAGTCAGGATGGCCGAAGGATCAGTCGCCTAAGTTCCAACAGCACGCTGTCGCTGAATCAAGTCAGGTCTGAATTATCGCTTGATGTTTCGAAAACAACTGTCTGGAGCACCTTAAACGGCAATGAAAACCCGCCAAGTTATGAAGAAGGCCCCGTCAATGTCCGCCAACCATAAAGAAGCTTGACTGGAATTGGCAAGAAAAACATTGAAACCGACTGGACAAAGATAAGGCGATCTCCCATAAGCCAAGAAAAGTTGAAAAATGAGCCTAAAATTGTTCAGGTCATTTTCTCCAACGAGAAAAAAATTTAATTTTGATGATTCTGATGGAGCTGGGTACTACTTGAGGGATCTCCGCAGGGTTCCGTTTATCTTCAACAGGGAGATTTTCCGTGGTGGCTCGCTGATGTGTTGGGGAGCATTTTGCAGCGAAGGTGTTTTGGAGATGGCCTGCACTCCCTGTCGGATGAACTCGGAGGAATACCAGGAAACTCTGAGGACACATCTGCTGCCGTTCTTTTCTTGGATACGACGTCAGCGCTTCAATTTCCAGCAGGATAACGCTGCAGTACATAAGTTGAGGTCTACAAAATCCTGGTTGGAGCAGCAGCGAATTCGTGTGATGGAATGGCCTGCGTGCAGCCATGATTGCAACCCCATAGAGAATATCTGGGGCATAATTGTGCGCCAGGTTTATCCGAACAACAAGCAGTATGGCACTGTAGATGAGCTAAAAGCTGCTGTTCTCGAAGCCTGGACCAACCTTGATAAGAATGTCATATCAAATTTGATCCTTTACATGCCTAAGAAAATTTTTGAAGTCATTGCTAACGGTGATGGACCTATATCATACTAGATTTTATTATTTGCTCACGTTTTGTTTAATAAATATTTGTTTTCGCAGGGTGAGCGTATCATTTCTGAACGGTGAAAAAACCGAAAATATGCCTTAAAATTGCTCAAAATCTTGGAGTATTCATAAGATTGAGTAAGCACAGGTTTTTTGCACTGCTGAATTCAATGGTAAACAGTACGGATCGCCAAACTGTAAAGCGTTTTGAAAACCTTTATTTTGAAGGGTGAGCCTATTATTCTGAATGCACTGTATATAGCGTGAGACGCGTGGCAGAAACTAAGTAGCTCTTCATGTGCGGCGTGCGCCGTGTAAAGAGTGATAAGCCATCTATGAGGAAGATGCACTGCATCCTGTAAAATTGTTAAGCAGAATGCTGTGGAAAATGAATAGGACTCCAGAAAGGGTGTGTGGAACGTCTTGGCAAGTAGTGTGCTACACTGTCTGACATACGTAGAAAGATATCCTTGAAACCTTGTTCAAAAGCTCTATAATCAACGGCACTCGCCGCACTTCGGATTGGTTTGAATGTGATTTGTACATTTCCTGATCAATGAAAAGAGGTCGGCAAAAGATCAACTTCCATGAATTATTAGCTAACACGCTCGCCACTGTGTGAGCGGGGGCGGTTTTGCTGCAATGAGATTTATGCACATTGATTTCCTACCAACCGCTTGTTGTTGATAAGTAGATGTGCATCTTTTGATGAACTACATCATATGTCTTCACGTGTCTAAAAATGGGCACGTAGTCTTCATGTTTATGGCAGAATATAGTCTTAAAGGAAAAAAACTGCGTCGACCATTTAGATGCAGAACGATTTGATGATTTTCGCAGAAGAACTGCTCTGCCAGCGCGTAGCTAGATGCCTCACACGGAGACCGGAGATGCCCAGGGTTTCGGAGGCATCTAGTCTAATTTTGACCCGAGATTTTACGTAAACTACGAAAAGTTTAGCCTCAGTTGGTGAAATTTTAGCTACAGGGCCGCATATTCTACGTAAATTCTCGCTACGGCACCCGCATATTCTACGCAATTTCTCGTTACAGCACTCGGTCTATCGACCCACCCAGCCCTGATCCGTACTAGAAAGGCAATCCCAGCTGCGATCGACAGCATCGCTGTTTCTTCCCCACGGCCTGCAGCATCCCAGTGGTCAAATTCGTCCTCACCGTGGTCTCCCAAAAAGCGACACCGGGTCACCCTCTTCGGCCAGTCACAGAGTGACGAGTAATCACTCAGTGAGATGACTGGACCAACACTGTTCGAACGGCATCCCTGCGTTCCGCGTAGCCAGCGCGGGTTTAAGATTGCATTCAACACAGGCTGTCGCGAAATCCGTAGATTCTTGCTACAAAATTATAGCGAGAATATACGGGTTTAGCGACAGAGAGATCAATGTATTGAATTTAGCCTTCGTTTTTACGTAGAATACGTGTAGAATTTGCACCCTTGTACCGTCGACACAAGAATATGCGGGTTTTGGCTATCGTAGCTAAAACCCGTAAATTCTCGCTACATGGAATGGAGCGGCGTTACAGGCCGCGCCCTCGGAGGCATCTAGCTACGCGTTGGCAGAGTGTATACTGTATAATCACATGTCATTCGATACACTGATGATACGCTCAAGAGTATCACCAACCCGGCCTTCAATCCCCGCTCCTAACCTTGTTTTGTACCTCACTCAACCACAGAGTGGTAGATTAGGTCTCACACGCCCTCACCACTGTTTTAAATAAGGTAGCTGAGTTATCATCAAAATTGTTAGGTGTAGGTGAAATTCTCGTGATAACTTGTGAACGGTTTCTCAGCCTCTGAATAGGGCATTTTTCTTTTCCGGAAATATGAAATATTCAAGAATATTAAGATTTGCTCCTTTTCTTAACTCATTTTAGTGCGATGTTTGTTAAGCGAATAGAAGCGTGTTCATGTACAAACATGGTTCTCGGAAGCAAAATCATAAGTTTCGTAAGAATAGGTATAATTCTGGAACTGGAACATCGCCTGCTAAGTTTAGAAGAAGGTAAGTGTAGCACGGGAAGAAAAGGATAATTCTCAAAGTTAAGCATCACTTTGACTAATTCTAGAGTAATCTGCGGACTTTTCGAAAAAAAAAACAGAAAACATGAACTCCTTTGCCAATTCGAAAATTTGTTTCTGTGCAACTGCTGAAAACATGTAAGCAGAGATAGCCGTGCATAGTTTGCAATAAACTTATCAAAATAGGATGGACTGCAGACCTAAAGGGAATGATTTTGATGGAATAGATTGCTGCTGACTGTTTCGTTGATCTCACACCCTTTTTAATACGGAGAATGCCGCCCGCAACATGGTCGCACGGTTCAGTTGCTGTGCGCGCTGTCGATGCGACTAGCATGTGTGGTTCGACTCCGTCACATAACTGATTTTTGCAAATAAAATCATCCTGTAGAGAAGGGTCGCTCCGGGTTGGCGACAATAGGTGTCATCTGGGCACGGTGTACCTCAGGTCGGTTGCCATCCTTATGTGGTGGCGGCGGAGGGTTTGCTACGGGCCCAGAGTTATCGACAGGGCTCTTACGTGGAAGGCCGGGTGAGCGCTGTGATCATAAGCCATAAATTGCCTTCTATATATACTTAGTTTAAGAGGCAGCAAGGGAAAAAGGAGTGTTACACGTGTGTCTTGGGACAGCATGAAGATTCCAGGTGCTTCCTCAGGAACACGTCATTTCTTTGTGCTGCACTCAACACATTCTGGTTGAGTGAAGTCCTTTGTCTTCGCTTCCAATTTTACATCTGTCCAAGGAACTTGTCGCTCAACTGCTAACAGCACTATTTGTGCTGCAGTGATCATGTATTAAATGCATAAAATCCTTTTCAACCCTGAGTTCGGTCTTAAGCCGCGTGGTTTAGTTAGTGTGCGAGTTTCCAACACACGGGGAGGAGAAATGAAATTCCAACGTCATTCCACTAATCTTAACTCCAGGCAGTACACAGAATGTACTTCTTTACCAACAGAACAATTCTTACCTTTGAAAGTCTCAGCGCAATTGAGACTATTCCAAGGAAGTTTAACTTGTTAAAAAAATTCATCCGCAAAAAATTACGCCTAGAAGTATGACAGGTGATCCAGCTTGAGCAGTTGGAGAATCACTCTAATCATGTCATTGTCCTGTACTGGTAACACATTTCTCCCTGGGTACCTGCACATAAGCTCTTGCTTGTGTAATAAATAAACTGCAGTTCTGGACAAGGCCAGGCCACTAAGCCTTCGTTAAAATTTCTTAGATGGTTTCAGGAGGGCACACGAGCTTATTCAAATCTTCCCCTCTCGGAGAGAAAATTGAAACAGAAGTTTCAGATTTTTTTTGATCTTTTCAACACACGATTTTCTCATATACTGCTACTCATAAGTATAACAACACCTTCGAAATAGGCGTTTAATATGTTGGATCGAGGTTTTAAGTATTGCGGAAAGTTTCTATGTTTTCTGCTACGACAGAAACGATGGATCACCTGGTATGACTCCACATCCTCATTTTGTTATATGTATGTACGAAAAAGTTTGTATTTCGTACGACGCATAAGCGTTTCAGCACTTGATAAAGATGAAAATGCCTAGCGATGACCACCACGTTGTACTAGTTTCATGTGTATTTATAATACTGATTCAGTGTGATGCTATTTGGCTATTTTCCCGGTGAACTTCACCTGCTTTCTGAGGAGAAAGTCCCGTGTTAGTTCCGTGAACTTAGATTTCGGTAGAACTACAGCTAGCTAGGACGACCAGCTGGATGTACTAAGAATCAGACAGTTTCTGTCCTATCACTAAATTGCTATTACCACTTATTCGAATATTCGAATAAAAAACTCACTTAATTATCTGCGGCCATTTAATGGATGGACGGAATCCTAGTTTTTTTTTTATCAATTATGATAACCTTCCACTCGCCGTAGAATATGAGGTTAAACGTTGTTGAATCATTTCGATCATGAATAGAGAATTAGATTCATTCGAAAAAATCAATATTATACTTGGGCCTCATCATCATAATTATTTTATATGGTTTCATAAGATCTCGATGTCGCTCGGGTATTTTACTTTTGATTTCGTTATTTTGACTCAAATTTATTTCTCTCTCTCTCTCTCTGCTAAAACTTATTTTCACTTTGTTATTGGTATCACTTTCTGAGAATAGGTATTCAATAAGATTTCAAACACACTCTCAAAATATAATATTTTCAGGAAGCGAAAAACACCTGATTGCAGCTGTGTCTACTCGATGTGATCATGTACATATGTACATATATATTATTTCATTCCTGCATTGTTGAGCTTTTTTTCAAGGAAAAAACTTTCCAATAATCATTAACAAGAGTTTAGTTGCCACGGGCGTGGTTGAACCTGCTTTGAGAGAAGCTGTTTTTCTATAAATTTTTCATCTTTTCGATTTGTAGCTGCCGAACGGAAATGTTTAATGAATGTTGATCCCAGATTGCAAGACACCATCAAAAAACTCTGGAATAAAATAAGAGAAGCAAAAAAATCCATGGCTGTCAACCTCTTACAAATAATTATGAAAAACATTTTTAATGAAAAGAACTTGCCATAGCGGTGCACGAAAGGATTAATATAGATGAACAATACCAGTAAATACAGCTGCAGTCATTTGTTTGTTTTTCTTCTGAAAGCAGTCAAAACTAAGCGGCGCATTCAAAATCTCTTAAAAAATCTCAAAAAGTGAATGCAAAAATACAAGGTGAAAGGAAGTTTCACCGAATAAGGCAAACAATCTGCAGAACAGAAGTTTTAAAATCGAAAGGAGAAATGCCTAAATGACATCAAATCGTTTGACGACCACGTGAAATAACTGCAGTGATGCAAGCCCAACAAATCAAAAAACTGAAACATTCAACAATTGAAATTTGAAATAGAAAATCAAATCAAAGGAGCCATTCCTCTCAAATTCTCCAAGGGAGGGTTGGGGGCTGCTGAGGCAACTGCGGGGCATTTGATCGACTCCAAGCATTGCAATGGATTGCATTGTTATCCTTGCCGCAGCTGATAACTTTCTATGGGGAGATGACAGACTGTTCCCTCGTCGCGCGCGGTATTATCCCTGCCGCTCTCCCCGTTCGTGAGTGCTCTTTCCGCGAATCTCAATTCATACACCTGGGTCGCGCCAGTCACCAACCATGACTATGATCGCAGGGAAATTCGACTCGGGGGAGAATTTCGTGATGGCGATTTCGTCGTGTGCGCCCTCCTAAACCGCGCAGTGTTTCGTCATTCTCTGGCACTGCCTGAGAGGCTGATCTTACAACGACGTGACGGGAAGGGGAAGGCCACCACGAAAGGGCCAAATAATGTGAATGTGAGCTCGACCTCAGATCACGATTTCGTGTGCAGGGTTATTTTTTGTGTTTCCTGCAATCCAAAAACCCTCTCTACATCTAGCCTCGGAAAGCGTAAAGTGCCAGTTTAGTGGCACTCTGGAGTGAATGTGATGTTGAGGTTTCGAATAGTTTGCTACCACCCCTGGAGAAGGACGGTGTGTGAATGAAGACACACCGCTCTCCACTTCTTTTAAATTCTACCCTTTATCTATTGGGTATCATCAATTTTGTTTACGAGAGCCGAATGGGGTCTGTATAACATCAATCGTGAGATTACGGCAGCCCCCTTCTGGCGCACTTAACTTCTTTCTTGTGACAAATAGCACCACCCTGAACCAATATTATAAAATACAATTAAAAGTGGTACTTTGGAGCTTGTTTTTTTGTAATTATTTGTGTTGTCTACTATTCAAGTCCGGGCAGTTTGTTTCTCCAATCCTGGACCTTTACTGTCGTTTGTTCGGATTTAATAGTTAGTAATATCAGACTTATAAATCAGTTGTTACGTGCTTGACTTAAGCGGCTTCACACACATTGATTACTAGCCCAGCTAACTGTTAGTGGCGGGAGGCTATGTCCTAGGATCACACTCTGGTAGGGCACTTGTCTTATCCATTCAGTCGCTCGTTAGCTCAATCATAGTCAAATCTCATGTGCAGCCGAATCCTGGTCAGTCCTTCTGAGAGCCACGAGAGGCGTTTGTCAAGGAAAACTCGAGGATGAAGTTTATCGTGAACAGTGCCTTTAACGACAAGGGTAGTCTCCTCTATTTGGGAACAGTCGTCCGTCGTAGGCTGAGCGGCCCCTATACTATAGGCTCCGAACTTCCGAGTGTTTTTTGTGGTCATTAATCGAGTTTTTTATTGGTTTTTTGCTTTCAGCATCAGATTTTGTACTATGCTCATTTTGAGCCATATTGTGAACGCCGGTGATGGCCCAGAAATAAATAAATACTGATGAGTGGAAATTGATAAAACATAGTATATGACTACGTGAAGAATATTTTTTCTACACATATCGATCAACTTTTCTTTCCTCACAAATCATCTGAAAGAAAGGTGAACATGATTTGATCGAAAGATCACGTCTCAACTTACTAGTGCCTGATTCCAGCATACCGTGAATGCTGAAAAATGCTATGTCAATTGTTGTGGGGAATAGGGATTATAGAAAGAAACAGTTTGAGGTTTGTTAAATTTCCTAATGCACCTGGATAGATCAAAAACCCTAAACATATTATTTTCTTGGTATGAAAGTGAAACAACTTTGCCCAGGGTGGAAGTTATTTCGAGCTATGAACACGAGCATGAGGTCCATTTTCAGTTTTTAGGAAGATTACGTTAGGATAGTGTGGATGAAAGATAATTTCTTGAACTGCTGAAAACGGACCTCTTAAAAGCATCGTTTACGACGAGTTTCGTGTTCGAGTTCTCCATATATGTATAATGAGAGCTCTAGTACCCTATATAACAGCTATGTTGGAAAATCGCGAGAAAATCACTGAAAACCCCTTTTTCAGACCGAAAATAACTAATTCGAAGAAAGATTCGATCGTAAGAGATCGCTGTTTTGACCAACGATCTCACTACCAAATGAGCTTTATCCTTCTTTTAGGTGATTTTGGAGAAGAAAAGGGTAATCGATGTGCATAGAAAAGTCTTTCTTCACGTAATCGTAAAGTATATTCCATCAATTTCCCCTCAGTTGTACTGTATCAATTGTTGATCATTTAATTATATGAAGGCTGACAGCAAATTTTGTCAGATGACTGACGGAGGGCCGGCCCCTTTTGACGGAATTTGAAACATTTGACCTCATTTATCTTCGCAATAAGACTTTTTTAACCGAAAAAACTCTCCCTACGTTCTTAGGTGTGCCCAGAAAATCATTCGAACCAAAAAAAATGGTGAGTGGTTTTCAGCGCGAACGATGCCTATAAGCCCCACTCATAGGTGGTCGCCTCGATTAGTCGGCACTGCCAACAGTGACAAAAACCCATCGAGGTAAAAGGTCTTGCACTGAGTCGAGACAGTTTGGAACAGTTGGCAGTTTCAGTTGCGATTGCCGAGCGACTGGGCTATTTCATAGCTGGACGAAGCGACCTGCTTCATTTTGTTCCTTATTTTTGCTGCTTAATTTTGTTGGGTCGCTTCGACTAGTCGCATTGCTTTCATAATGGAAGCCATTCGTCTAGTCAAAGCGACTAGGCCGAAATCTTTCGTCAAGACGTAAGGTATTCGGCTCCAAATTGCATACGCCACACTTTTCCACGTCTCCGTGTTTGCATTAATATTAGAATCCTTGAAAACATTGTTTTTGTTTTAGAATAACCAAAGTTCTTTAGGCAAGGTGAATTTTTTCGCATCAAATGTTTTATATGGCTGTCACGACCTAGCATGAATGAAATCGCTCCTTCAAAAGAGTTTCAGCCCTCCGATTTCCAAACAGCGCCACTACTGCTTTTGTTCTTTTCCCATTCCAGACGTAAAAATAACGGGTCAGGGGCTCTCTACACACGAAGGGAGGAGCACGGACGAGCTTCATTGCTGACGCGACGCGCGCGAAGAAAGTTTTCATCTGATTATCCCATCACTGGAGCGCGCTTGCCACAAGCTCGCGAGATCTCATGACATTTCATGTGTTTATTGATTCTCACATAACTATTTCTTCATGTTTCATAATACAGAGCCAAACTGGTTATCGGCGGGAATGATCCCTTCAGTACATCTAGAACGGTGCTCGATCTTTAATACCATATTACACTTTTTACAAATATCAAGCGGTACAACGGCACGAGAACATACAATAATTATTGAAATGAGTGTCCAGGATAAGATAATGAGAGGAACGACCCAGGAACTTTAAGAAAAGTCGTGTGAGAATGAATAAAAACATGAAAGCCCGTGAAATCTCGCGAGCTTGTGGCAAGCGCGCTCCAGTGATGGGGTAGTAGGATAAAAAATTCCGCCGCGCGCGTCGCGTCAGTAATGAATCTTGTCCGTGCTCCTCCCTCCGTGTGTAGAGAGACCCTGACCCAAAATAATGAATATCCAACTGAATACGGTAGCAAAACTGATGGATGCTGAATTCGAATGTTATGCCTGAATATGTGGTTATATATATATATATATATATATATATATATATATATATATATATATATATATATATATATATATATATATATATATATATATATATATATATATATATATATATATATATATATATATATATATATATATATATATATATGTATATATATTGGGGGTGTGTATACAAGTTTGTTGGTACCTGCTCGTTGGTGCCCCTGCTTCTACTGAACCCAGCAGACGTTTGAGTGTACACAGGGAACGTTCGAGCGATATAGCGTGCACAGCTATATCGCGAAAGTATCCCGCACATTGCATAAAGGTGTCGCCGTCCGGCACACCAAGGCCTCTGCTCCATAACACCTTAGGATCCATACCTAGGGAGTTCATGGAGTCTTTGGTCACAAGCCACAGTTTCGCCACCCTGAACTGTCGATCGCTGTCGAGTAATATCCAAAAAACTGCGCTATCCAAACTTTGAGCTATTTCCATGCACCGTTTGCTGCTTTGCAGGAGACCCGCCTCAAGGGTAGACCCGTCATCAGCGTCGAAGAGTACACCACCTACTGTGGTAACGCTGACGATAGGAGAGTGGGAGGCTGTGCAATAGCTGTAAGGAAGGATTGCAATGGTATGGTCAAGGAGTTTGGCTCAACGTCGTGCCGGAATGCATTCGTACGATTGCGGGATCACAGAGGATTCAATCTGTGGATAGTGAGTGCTCATGCGCCCACTGAAACCGCCGAAGACAATTCGAAGGATGCGTTTTATGAGGAAGTCAATACGTTGCTGGCCAGGATACCTTGTCAATATGCTGTTGTCGTGAGGATTGACGCAAATGCGAAGATGGGACTTGATCAGGAATCCGAAGTACTCGGTAAATGGTTCTACACAGTGGAGCAAACATCGGACAATGGCTACCGCCTTGTCGACTTTTGTGAACGCAGTGGTCTGATTATTGCATCGACATCAGGGATGTGCGGCAAACAATTTTCAGATTTCGGCAAACGGCAATCGGCAAGAAAATCCCAGAAACGGCTGGCAAACGGCAAACGGCAAACGGCAAAAAACCTCATCCCTTGATTGACCCAAAAGTTATTCGCATGTGACGCCCTACTTTTTTCCTATTTCACACAATACAATCTCAGATCAAGGGAATAGCTCAATTTCAAGGCATCAGATGAACAAAAACAAGACATTTGGGGCCTCATGGAAATCAAAGAAGTCGCCGCTGAGGCTTCGCGAGGATGCGGCTCTGGCTCCTACAGGCACGGAAGCGGCACTATCGCGGAGTCGCAGCGACAATATCATGCCGCCCCTGCAATATTGCCGTTGCGGCTCCGCGATAGTGCCGCTGCGGTGGCTGCGCTCTGACAAAACGAGTGTCAACTGCGAGTAACCCTTACGAAATGAGCCGCAATGCAATTGGGTGGGTCCACGAACAAAAATACACCTGCGGCGCTTACGTCTTTGATAGGGACAGAAGGTATCCCCGTTATTGCGATGTAGGAGATACGGGATGAACGTCAAATTTGGGCCATTGAACCAGCAACAAGCTCGTTCTACCACACAGGACAATTATTGGTAGTCGACGCTGGGTGGCTGGGGCATCCACGCGGAGTTCGTGCGGTTCCAACACGGAACTGCCGCAGCAACGTCGCGGCGTTGTCGACCCTCGAGACACTGAAACAGAATCTACACAGCACAGTAATAATCACGAAGCTCCTGCGGTACTGCGTTGGAACTATCGCGGCACAATCGAAGGTGGCGAAACTTTCCTGGCACTGCAGCGGCATAATTTCTCAGAGTCCCTGCCCACGTGTGCCTCGCAAATGCTTCTGTGTCGCACAAGCGCTTCCTGCTTCTTTTAGCTACACCAGAATCAGTCGAAACTCAGAATCAGAAACTAAAGCACCACTTTGGAGTTGGACTATCCAAGGTAAATACTTTCCATATGATCATCCATCAGTTTTTGAGTCCTAGCAGATCAAATGATGGCAGCTCACTGCGTCAATGAACAGAGGGTGGGAGGGGAACTTAGAGCACGTGACGCCCATACTCACGACCGTGAAGGCATGGTAGACCCAGATAATGGAACACCGCTTTTCCTTCTATAGCATACCATTAACTCCGCGACGCAGTGTGATGTGTTAAGTTGGCGGCGATCAAGGCAAAGCGCTGTACATAGAGGCTCCCAGGAGCGCTTAGAGGTGGTTTACGCGTAGTTTCAGCAATGTCTGGTCCCTTTCCCGCTAGTCTTTAAATGAAAAACTCGCGTTTAGGTGCAGTTTACCGCAAACTTGCCGCGAGTTGACTCGCGTTTCCGAACCCATTTACTACCGCACCAGATCAGTCAAAACCCCGGATAACGGTTGAAGGCAGTGTTCACGATAATTTTCGTCCCCGAGTTTTTCCCATAAAACAATGCGTTGGCCTCCTAGTGTTACCAAAATTACGAAGAAACGGCGAGAAACGCATTACAACGTCGTATTTTACTGACATTATTCTATATCATGGACTAGTTGTCCAGGTTGGATGAATATGCTCATGGTGGTTGTCACCGGTGGAAAATTCGGTCAATCGAAAATAGAAGAGTATTTTTTGCAAAGCAGGATTAGGTAGAGCCCTAAGGGAAGAACGGAGCAACAGAGAGTAGAGAATCGCAAAGGCGGGTCCACAAAAGATTTCATTGTTACAACAAACACTGTGATACTTAAGAGGCGGGGTGAGATTAAAGGATCTCATGTACCTCTGGCGCGTTTTTCTCAATTTCTACATCAATTTAGTTCTACCCGGGGGCCACTTGATCAATATAGCGAATAATCAATCCCAAATTGAAGATTATCGTGAACACTGCTTTTAAGCGAACAACGGATAATAGGATTACCCCTAGTGCCTACAAGGCCGCGAGCATGGGTGGCTTTTCCTTTCAATGTTTTGACGAGTTTTGCCGGAAAAATAGCAAAAATTTCGGCAAACGACAAGCGGCAAAAAAGTCCTAAAAATGGCCGGCAAACGACAAACGGCAAGCGGCAATTGCCGCACATCCCTTATCGACATTCAAGAGGAATCATCGCCGCCATCAGCTTACGTGGCAGGGACCAACCCAGCTATCTTCAGAAAAGCAGCGGAAGCGGAAGATGACAACTTTGAAACTACAGATTGACTATGTCCTGACGAGGAATATTCCAGTATCGGACATTCGAAGATCTAGAGCTGTGTGGGATGTCGTATACGATTCGGATCACCGTCCTGTTCTGTTGAACTTCACTGCGAGGGTTCATAAGAGGAAGCGAGGGGCTCAGCCTCTCCAGAGGATTGACATGACAAGTCTTAGAGATGAAGAGTGCAGAAGGAATTTTCGACAACGGGTTTCTATTCAAATCGGAGTACGGACTAAGAAGAAACTTTGCGACGCGGACTCTTTCGTCAAGTGCATCCAGGACGCTTCGAAAGAGGCACTCCCGGTTGTACAGTCTTACAAGAAGTTCGCCTACGTCTCAGAGGAAACGACGTCTACTTACAACAAGGTATGTGCTCTCCGAACTGCAGGAAACTTCGTGGAGGAGAAGCGTCTGAGGAGGAAGTTGCGTCCGCAGCTTCAAAGTGATCGCGAACGAGAGTGGACGTGTAGAGCCAAGGAGTTCGAGAAGGCTCGGCAGGAGAAGAGTCCGAGGAAAGCCTACACGTTGCTGCGACAGTATAGCTGGAAGATGAAGAGATGTTCTCCTGTCTTGAACACTAACAGTGGAGTTGCAGTTGGTGATGCGACGCTGCCAACATGGAAGGATTACTTCAGTTCACTACTGAATCGTCCAGCGCCATCAGTACCTGAGCTCCCGCATGTTCAGAGAGCACATTACGATGTCAGTGAGGAACCGCCGACTGAGTCTGAAGTTTTGAATTGTGTCCGGAAAATGAAGAATGGAAAGGCAGGTGGAGATGACAACATCACTGCTAAAATGTTGAAAGCTCTTCCTCCGTCTGGGATTCGAGAAATGACCAACACCATCCGTGCTATATGGTTGAGCGAAAGGATACCCGATTCGTGGAGACATGCGATCATCGTACCTCTTCACAAGAAACTATCCGTCACGGATCCTAGGAATTACAGAGGAATCTCCCTACTTCGTGTCATGTACAAGGTTTTAGAACGTATCATTCTCGAGCGACTTATCAAACATCGTGGAAGAACGACCAGAGATGAGCAAGCCGGTTTTCGACTTGGAAGATCGACCATCGACCAAGTGTTCGTCGTGAGAAGAGTAATTGAAGCGTGGCCGCGGTATTCGAAGCCATTACAGCTTGTTTTTTGGTCTTTTAAGCCGCGTTCGACTCTCCTCATCTTGATCGATTGCTCAATGCTCTGCGAGCTCTGCGAGCAGATGGAGTCCCGGAAAAGTATGTTCGGTTAATCGAGGACATGAACAAAGGAACAACAGCAGCAGTTCGTACACCTGTCGGATTTACGTCAGCTTTTGAGGTGAAAACAGGAGTAAGGCAAGGAGCCGTTGCATGACCTTTTTTTCAACTTCGCCGTTGATGACAAAATGCGTAGAGTTGCGGAAAGTTTCCTGCGGACGTGATCCTAACACCATCAGGACGCTCCCTTGTCGACCTGGAGTACGCCGACGACATTGTGTTCGTCGCTGAAAACAGCACAAAACTGCAAAGGATTGTGTACTTCGTTTCGAAGTATGCCGCAGCCTATGGACTTCGTCTTTGTCCCGACAAATGCAAGCAGATGCGGGTCTCTCAGAGGCCTTCAACGGGAGTTTGTGTGGACGGACAACGTATCGAACTGGTGGACGATTTCTCTTATTTGGGCTGTTTACTGAAGAACGATGGTAGTTATGCAGCGGATATTCGACAACGATGTGCGAAAGCTACGTCTACATTTAATTCTCTAACCAAGTGTTTGTGGTCTACCACCATCGCGAAGGAAGTCAAGTTGCGCGTCTACCTATCCGCTATTCGCCCTTTCATGATTTACGGATCGGAGACGTGGGCAGCACCGAAGACACAGATGGAAAGGTTGGATTGCACGGAGAGGAAGTTTTTAGGCGTTTGCTTGGCTATTTCTGGCCGCGTTTATGCCATAACGAAGACCTTTACAAGGAAATCGACGCAGTACGTCAACTCTTGTCACGAGGGAGGTGCCAGCATCTCCTAACGCCATCTCAAGCAGCAATGGAAAGTCGACTTCGAATGCCCGGGCATATACTAAGAAGAACGCCGGTTCGTCTCGTGCAACACGCTTTAAAGGCACAGAACACTCTCAGATATGAATTTCGAGAATTTCATGTAATTTTGTAGGAGACCCTTCCTGTATAACACGTGCCAAATGCGAGACCTCAATTCTTCCAAATAAGCGAGATAAAGGCGACCACCACAGGCCCGACCCCCTTCCGAATTTTCGACCTCGATATCGGCTGGATGGATGGATGAATTCTCGACAAATCGCCGTTCTTCAGTCCATTGCCGGACTGTCTCCTTATCCTGACTCGTTCTCGCGCAACGATTGCGAATGAAGAGAAATACAGGCCTGAGACAACTCGTCCACCATTTCTTCACCCTCAAAATCTTGGCATGTTTGAAGAGCCATAACTCTGTTCAGAGGGGTTCTTAGACGATTTCAGAGATACCGCTGTGATTAGCGTGTGACTTTCTCCAAGGTAAGCATTAAATCTGAAAATTAATTTTTTGGGTGTACTGTGCCTTTAAGAATGCTTCCAAATCCTGTCTGGAAACAACCACCTGGGCGTAGGCGAAAGTTCTGGACGGATGTGGCTAAAGAGGATTTGAAGTCACTCGGCATCGAAAGACAGTTCAGGCGCGATGTTTCGTTTCGCAGGAAATGGAATAGTGACAGCTGGATGGAATGTGTTCAAATTGTGGCTGAAGACCGTGAAAAATGGACACGGCTGACTACTAGGATGCCACACCTCGGTGAAGATGCGGAATGACCGCGTCAGGCGAAAGCCAACCGATTAAGTCCAAGTAAGTAAGTCAATGTGGTTTAAAGTGAGCGAATTCTAGAAATTAACGCAGGAAATGGTAGCAAAACCAGAACTAGATTCGAACAATCAATCTCGCGGCGTTGTCCGCAAATCTCCGTCTTTTTCACGCGGAATAGCGTCCCCGCGAGCGATCCCATGTCGCTCGACGATTTGAATTCGCTGCACGAAGCGATTTCTGATCGCGGGAGTATCGTTGGTCGCTTCGACTTCAAGTCGAAGCGACCAGACATGATTGGGGCTTATTTGTATTCAGCGCTCCAAATACCCACTCTGGACAAAACTTAGGCTAAAAGTGTTCAAAAACCTAATATTCAAAACCCCACTTTGCATTGGGATCAGTCCCAGTTTAGCTCTTCCTTTCTGTAAGTTCGAGTGAGAGAATTCCTTGTCGAAAAGTCAGTCTTGAGTGATCTTTTGCGCTTTTTTCCAACGTAGCCGTTGTTATATAGATTGTTGTATAAATCGCTGGATCTTTCGTCATATATAGAAGGCTCGGAAACGAAAGTCATTGTAAACACTGCCCTTGAAGGCACAGAACACCCAGAAAATGATTTTCCAGATTTCAAGTTTCTCTTGGAGAGGGTAACACGCTGATCAAAATGGTGTCTCTGAAATCGTACAAGACCCCATACGAACAAAGTTATGGCTCCTTAAAGACGCCAATATTCCTATTGTGAAAAATTAGTGGACGATTTGTCTCAGGCATGTATTTCTCTTCGTTCGCAATCGTTACGCGAGTGCGAGTAAGGGTAAGGAGACAGTCTGGCAATGGTATGAAGAACGGAGACTCGTCGGAATTCATCCATCGATCAAGCCTCTATCGAGTTCGAAATTCTTGTAGGGGGTATGGCCCGTAGTGGTGAGTGAAGGAGGTCGGGCCTGTGGTGGTCGCTTATATCTCGCTGATTTGGAGGAATTGAGATCACGTATTTTGCACGTGGTGTTCAGGAGGGGTCTACTACACAATCAAATACAAATCACAGAATTGATGTCTGAGGGTGTACTGTGCCTTTGAGGGAGTTATTGCGATGCGGCGCTTTGTGGGTGCACAGATGCCGCAAAACGCCGTTTTTCGCAAGAAACCTGCTGCTATCTAAAGCTTGCTTCAAAATGCTAGGGACATAGTTTTCGCGCACGCAAGTCTGAAAACGATAGGGTTAATTCCGAAAACGAGGTGATTTGGCTTGTTTCCGAAGAAATGGTACGACTTTTTGTCATGTTGTTTGGAACTGAAGAGTTTTGGCAACTAAGCAGTAGCAACGATACGCGAACAGTATTTGTATGCACACATACACACCATGAAACTTTCGTTTTTAAGGACTGCCGTCCGATTTCATTCGTCATCTCCCGAGTGACGCACCCATGTGAAATGGGGCGAAGATTATAAAATACCCTTTGAAAATGTTCGTGCGTGTCCTTGTAAGTAAGTGTTCATGACTCGCTCTGTGAACTATTTCATTTCTATAAGTTGCAAACCTCGGAACTTCTGCCCAGTCTACACGGAGACAAACCCGGATGTCCAAATTCATTGGTGTAGCGCAGAATGTGGTAAATTCAAAACTTGTGATCCACAATTTCAGTAGAGTAAATTTGTGAAATTAGGAGGGCATTTGAATCACGTTAGTGACGACTCCATTTGAAACATGTGGTGAGGGTAAGTGTGGCCTAGACTCTGTGTATGATGACGTGGCTTGAATAGTTTGGCCATGTGTTTAATTATCAACTTCAAAATTGTGTGGGGCTTAAACAATATTTTGGGAACGAAGTCGAAGGGTAACGAGTACTTAATGCCTTCAGCGAAGCGCTACTAGCGTCAAAAGACCGATATTGTTGATTTCACGCTTTCGGTCGCCGAACGAAGTGTGGAGCCGGTATACTATAATACCCGCACTGTTTTACTCAAAAAAAACCGCAAAGTCGCGAAGTCGCGACTTTTGCGAATTTTCTTCAAAACACGGCTGAAAGTGGCCCGTTCGGGGAGCTGGGGCATATTTGGAAACACCATCGAGAGCTCTTGATTTTGAGCACACACATTTCTTGAACTGCGATCAAGGCATATAAGGTTAACAGAAAAATTGAGTGAACAATAACACCATAGATGTCCCCCGTTCTCAGTGAAAATTCATCTTCCACCTTTTGGGTAACAGTCTTGGTGGGGAAATTCCGCTCAAACTCTTCCGTGGGGTTATTTGTAGTGCTGTACACAAAATGAGGTATGCTTCCATCTTGAAACACTACGTGTGCTACGGTGTGTTGGCAGCTGGGACGGTATCATACCTACAGTTTCTAACATAATCGTCCTTAACCACAGAAAGTACTTCGTATTTGTTTTCAGCTTTTTGAATTATCCCTCCCTAGTAAGGTTTGAGCGGATTTTCTTATAGCTCTGGTGCTTGATTTGTTCTGTAGGATAACTCTGACCTTTGTGCTCGAGAGTTAGAATTCTTTTCCTGCCAAAACGTGGTACAGAATGATTTTTCGAGGTGCTGAACCCCAGCATGAGGTCCGCTTCAAGTTTTTTTCTGCGGTGAAATTCAGCGGTTTATCGTGGCTAAGATTGGATTTCTATCGTTCCATCTCCTCACAGCATCCAACAGTTAGTTTGGTTTAACGTCCAGAAGTCAGAGGCAATCTCTCTAGTAAGAAGGTTTCCTGCTTACACGATAGCTTCTCTCCTGTTCTTGGAAGGCTGCGATAGACTACCGCTCTTAAGTTTATGTTTCTAAAAATGGGGAAATCGAGCGGTAGAAAGAGTCGCTAAATCGCATTCAATCGGCTGTCCATCTCGCAGGCTATCCTCGATGGTACTGCATACTATACTTGGGCCGAATCGAATGATCGAACATCATCCGATTGAAAAAAGTCGACTTCGATTAAATCGACTAAGTCGGCTACTCGAAAAGTGGAAAATCCGGCTAAATCGAAAAGTCGCTCATTCGAAAAAGGGCGATTTTCGAATAAGTCGAGAAGTCGATCATTCGAAAAAGGGCGATTTTCGGATAAGTCGAGAAGTCGATCATTCGAAAAAGGGCGATTTTCGGATAAGTCGAGAAGTCGATCATTCGAAAAGAGTAATATCCGACTTATTTAAAATTTTTGCCGCTTTCAAGAGTACCTGGTATACTTGTTTTCCGAAGATAATTCTTCGGATAATGGATCGATTCAAATATTGCCGATTTTTCAAATTTTCGGATAATGGATCGATTCAGATAATGCCATTTTTTCAATGATTCGGATACGGATATCCAGATAATTTCGGATAACTTCGGCTATTTTCGGAACCAAGTTCAACTGAGGCAAAACGGTAAAAAATAAACCAGGTTCTCAAGGCAAGCCTCTGAAAACATCCATAATTGAAGAAACAGTAATACTTCATTACATTTGCAGCATGTTAACATACAAAATTCAAGCTTCATATATGTATATTAATAAAAATATGAAAACAAATCTTTAATTGATCTGTCGTTGGTTAGTACGGCTGGAATGGCTAACTCTGTGATGTGATACTGTATCCACATGTCATGAATTCTTCATATAGAAAAAGTTATAAAATTAACAATAACAAACTTGGCAAAGATAGCCTTCAACTTTTACAAAGCTGAGAATCTCATATGATCAGGCCGAGCGCTACACAAGGCGGGGTCCTCGGAAAAATGCTCAATTCCAATTGAAATGAAAATTTTACGTCTTTTTCGAATTTACGGAGGTAGAAGGCAATCAATCTGTCGTTGGGAGGTCGCAGTATCATCCATACACAGGTTTTTCAGAACAACTAGCTAGTAAAGAGTATGCAAATCAACTATACAAAAAAACTTCTGCGCTGAAGGACTAGCCACTTGGTCATTTCACTTGACTACGCCCTTCTTTTCGCGCCGCAACGACTCTTCCCATTTCGGAAGGATGAGGAGAACCCTGGGTTGATGTACCAAGGGTTGATGTACTAAACATAAGGCGGTACGGAAAAATGGGCGTGGCCGAGTGCATTATTACAATTTATCCGATTTTAACCCAAAAATTATCCGGTTTTATCCGAAATTTTACCCGAATTTTATCCGAATTTTACTCGAATTTTTGACCCTTCGGATAATGGTTCGATTCAGATAATGCCGATTTTAAATTTCCCGGATATTGGTTCGATTCGGATATCCGGTCGGATATTCGAAAAGGAGTGATTCGAATACTAAGTATAGTACTAATTTGCGCTTAACCACTGCAGAATTTTTATAGCCGCAGACAAACATAATTGATATCTTCTTTCTACTATCTAATTTGTTCTTTTTCTTATTTCTACATGTGCACAACGTTCAATGATTTTGTACTGAATCAAGAGCTCATAATATTCTAAATAAAGGTGTCTGAATGGAAATGAAAATATGGAAACTGTGGTCATGTTGATCATCGCGGAGGAAAATCGTCGTATTAGAGGGATCGTACTCGTAGAAAACCATAGGTTTTTTCATATTGTGTATAGCTTGGCTTCTTTAGTGGAAGAAAATGTCGGAAGAGTCCCTAAAAATCTTCATTTGTAAAGAAAAACCAAATCGAATACACTGTAAGAATGACGAAGTTCGCGCCAAAATCGTTTTTGAAAATTTCCTGCATGTGGAGTTTGGGTCATAGTTGTTTTAGTGTTGTTTGATAGTCCCATCAACATTCAATGAGAAAGTGGTAGATGGTGGACCAGAAGTGCTAGATGATCGACCCCATAGCAACTTTCAGCTGGCCGTAGCTTTTAAAGGCAGTGTTCACGATAAATCTCATTCGAGTTCGACTCAAAAATGGGCTTGTTCGGTCGTGAGCTATCCAATAGTGAATAAACCGGAGAAAGGCGCTCAGAATAAGCTAAAATAGCTGTTTGTATCGTTCTGGGCGTGGACGAGCTTACGGGCCCTGTTAGTTTCCACAATTGCGCGCTAATTCCGAAATGTGCGCGAATCGACCGGGCTGAACGTGGCGGAGTTCTTTGGCAATTTGCCATCTAAAACGTGCGCGGAGCCACAAGCTCGTAATAACGGGGCGCGCGGGCTAACAGCAGGTGTGTTGGGCAAACGGAATCTTTTCGCCGTCGTGTGTTTTCGCTGCTTTTTTTTACCCTATCCCTTCTAGCATCTGCCAGCGTAGTATTTCACACTAAAAACTTGAAAGCGAGGTTCATCGTGAGCGCTGGTTTTAGAAGCTGAAATAGGCCTCGGCTGATATCTGAGCTACATAGGTATGGGGTGTCAGCTTGTGCGCTACATTGAGAACGTCGCGACGCATCCGCGCGCGCACCAGGAAAAGGGGCCATCCTTGTCAAAGCTCTATTAATACAGTCAGCGCAGATCGCACTGATATATTGCGTTCCCTGTTGCGCGGTAGCGCAAGCTCGGTGCCCGCATGCTATAACACGTGGCGCCTAGTTTACACTAACCTTTGATAGGAACCGCCAAATATTAGCACGATCCGAGCAGACTGTACACTCGTTGCCCCATACCTCGGTAAATCTAGAAGGCTCGCTTTAGTTTCCAAGGGTTACTTTCCCGCCGTCGTTCCCCCGCACAATAGCCGTTAGACCCTGAAGCCAGCTTCCGAAATTATCATTTCTTTCATTTTTATTTGAAGACTTCCCTAAGTCGCAAATAATTCCTAGTGATTCCTATCAACTTTCTTGTGCTTAAGCTATTCTTTTTTCGCATTCCGATTTCATAGATATGCGGAAAATATGTAATGGAGCTGTTGCGGGAACGAAAAAGTCAATTAGGCTGCCACGCTTTTATGTACCGTCTGAATGGCTGAATGAAAGGGTAGACAATTTTTAAGTCGATTGAAAAAGTCGACTTTTTATTCGAAAAGTCGATCATTCGAAAAATTGGGATTTCCGACTCATCCGAAGAGGTCGATCATTCGAAAAGTGGAAATTCCGGCCAAATCGAAAAGTCGATCATTAGAAAAAAATGTGTTTTCCGACCTATTCGAAAAAGTCGATCATTCGAAAAGTTGAAATTTAGGCTAAATCGGAAAGTCGATCATTCGAGAAAGTCTGATTCTCGAATTATTCGAAAAGTCGATCATTCGAAAAAATTTCCATTTTGCCCAAGTATACTGCATACAACTCTAGGCGACGCTGGCGTTTTGGTGAAAGCTTCATGGGGTTTTTCAGAGATGGCACTTGATATTTTTGTCCCATATTGAAAATTCTTCGAAGTTTTTTTTTTCATTTATGCTCGATTCACTGCCGGACCGTTTGTATTTCTCTTACCGAGAAAGCGACATTTTCCCCCATCGCGAACGTCTGAGATTGCTGTAGGCGAAAGTTCGTAAGAAATCCGTACGGAAGTGTGACTATAGTCTCACTAGGAATTGTTAATGAATATTTTTCGGAGAAAAACGGCTCTTCTGGGTTTATATGGTTCAAAGCAATGCCAGGCGGTCCAATATAACTAAAATCTACAGGAAATCTCAGACCATCCTAAAATGCAGCAGAGAGCGACGAAAAAGTGCGAAACAACAGAAGCATTTGAATTGCTTAAAGGCAATTTAGGAAATTTAGCAGAGTATGCTCCTTCTGAAGGGGTTTTGAAGGTTTCAAAGAAGCTCAATGGATTGCAAGCGAGCACCTAAACTGTCAACCAATAGCGAGTATTACTCATCTCCTTTCAAACCCAATGAAGTTTCCAGGAAATTTGGGTAGGTCTCTGCAAGTTTTATTTTTTGAAACCATGTGGGCTCCTCTTTCGCGAATCTCGGTGAGATCCAACACTTTCTCATAAAACTTATTTCGATGGTTCTTGAGTGGGTTTGTTCCCTAAATAATCTGAAGCTTTGTTTTCACTTCATTTTGGTGTCAATCAGTGCACTTGGCATTTGTGAATGATCGAAGGGAGCAAACTAAGGGCAGGGATGTAGTTTTAATAAAATAGATTGGCTAATTACTGGCTGTCCGCTAACCCCCAATTAACGAGATTTTTTGAATTGCTTGTTTTTCCGGGTTTTGTTTTGCTTTTAAAATAGTCAGCAATATCTTAACACTTAAGAGACCGCGTGTCCACACTGCGCACCCACGGCTGTTTCACCCCTCGGACCGCGTGTCCACACTGCGCACCCACGCCATAAACTTTCAATATTTTTTTGAAGTTCTAATGCGTGAAGCCCCTCTCAGATACGAATAAGTTCTTAATAATGTGAACTATTTACATTCACAGTGGTCAAGCATTTTGGGTGTTCTTAGTAATTTTACTACCACCTCCGAAAATGGCACTTTTTGATTTTTCGAGCTTCTTTGGTCGGAAACAAATTGTCCCAAATTTTGTTAAAGGGGTTATCAAGATGATGCTCATCACGTAACTGATGTCATCTATGTGATTGTCGGAGTAGCAGTGCCACCTATTTGAGATAACTGCAGTAGGTCATCGTTTCAAATTTTGCTGTCTTGATCCCGAGGGTCATTCGAGCTGCTGCACAAGGTTCCGGTGTTTAGTTTACAATTTCCAATGAAATATCCGTCGATTGCGGTTTGATAGCCATCGTTCGTCTTTGTTTCAGATTTCGCTAAATTGCCAGAGGGAAATAACATGGGGGGGGGGGTTGAAAAATTGTGAATAGTTCGATGCTCAAAATTCTGTTGATACTTCACTACGGGGTGTATTTGGAGGCCTCAAAGCACAATTAAATGGTGTTTTTTTTTCAAGATTTTCAAAAGCAACGCTGTTGACTGCCGTTCGTTATCCGTTGACAAACGTTTGAGGTTTTGGTGCGACTTCGCTCAGGTGGTCATTTTTTTTGGGGGGGGGGTGACTGTAAATCTGATTCCCATTTTGAGTTTTTTGATGAAATTTTCATCGGTCACATCGGACAATTTTGCAGGTCAAAGTTTATGAGTCCGCCGAAAGTTCTTCATGAGGTTCAACCGGACATTGCATAGTAGAAGTTCGTTAATTTTTCAAATTTTCAATACTTTAGGTTGGCTCCGCATGGCTCAGTTCTGACCATTACCTGTAACCTGCAGAAAATTCTAGAAGTTGAGAGACAAACGTTTATTTCGTGACCAGCACGCCCAACAACTTGCGAAAAGTGTTTCAAAGCACCTTGTGCATGCAAAGTTGAAATGCCTTTCAAAATCAAGACAAAGCAGGCCCGTAAAAAAGCGGTGGATCATTGCTTTACTATGGCCTCACTTCAATTCTCTATTCACTCTCTGTACTCTGAGCTGGAGTGGAAATGGAGTACTGGTTGTGTAAGTAAGAAAGCCTGCTCCGTTCAAAATGGTTTTCAGCGGACCGCGTGTCCACACATGTCACCCACGGAAGCGATTAGCCATGGAGCGCGCCGGTCGGCTGTGGAAATTCGTAGTGGAGCGGGCGGTCTCTTAAGTGTTAAAACGGTTAGCAACTACTTCGAGAGCAAAATGAAGGCGAGAAAACTAGCATTTATTTAAATCTCGTAAATTGGGAGGCGGGTAGACACCCAAAAATTAGCCGTTCTAACTGGTTTCTGCTCGTGTTTCCCCCGCCTTTTCACTTATTTTCACGTTTGTGATGACCAGATCTACCTTCTCGTGAGTAGAGCACAACGACCGGTGTTATCGCGACCCCTGTCTTTAGGGTTATCCGCTTCGATTTCTCGCACCATAGATTTCGATTTCAGACTTCGCACAAACTCGTTTTTCGTATGTATCGTTCCAAGGTTATTTGTTCGCCACACCATCACGTAATCCGAACGGGTGCTCCAAAGATGGCGTAAGCGTAGCGTCTGGGGTCGAATTTCATCACCTGAACTCAGCGGCAACGTTCGAATCTGGCAGATCGGTACATGACTTGTTATTCGCAGTGGTCAACGTGTTGCGTCACGTATCCTGCCTGCACTACTCATCTGCGCAGGTGGTCGCCATCGGTGGCCATTCAAAAATTCGCGCACGGCTCCGGTCAGCCGCGTATAAACGCATACCGCCCAGCCTGGTTCCAACACCGTCGGGTGGATGACGCAATCATGGCCCAGACATTATTGCTGCCATTTAGCACTAATACATGACACAGTTGCGAAATCCAGGTCTTCTGCTGTCACGTGTAGCGCTTCCGTTAAAGCGCTTTGCTTTGGTGGAATATGCACATTGATTCAAGAGCATATGAGAGCTCGTATCAATTTGTGCACTCTAGGATAGAATAAGCGCGAATAGTAATAAGAATACATTTCTGTTCAACAATAACCCCCAGCTTTTTCGTTTTTAGCAGCACCGCGCGTTTGATGGCTCGGCTCTTGGGAACTCATACTATTCGTCCACACTCCGCAAACTTTCTGTCATCCTTTGCATCACGCTCCTGTGAATAGTAGGTTTAATTCATAGTACAATATGTGAGGTCTGGGGCATTCTTGACGAGCTCTCGATTTCGATTATCAGCAACAGCGAGTGGTGGCTTTTTATCGAAACATCCTTAGCACCACTTATATTTTTCTAGCGTGAACGTTCCCGCCGCTTCTTTGCGAACTTGTGGACTTGCCGTACAAGGGAAGGACCAGACCTGGTCGCCAGAACTATCCATGAGACCAGGTTTTTCTGATCGGCTACCTCTCGGGTAGTCATAAAAACCCTATCCTAGCTGCCCAAGTAGTAAAAGAAAAGGTTTTGGGCGTAGAAGTTGCGAGCTCTGTAGGTAAAATAAAATTAATCTGCCGTAAACTGTCTTCATCGTGCGAATTATCGAAATCGTGACTCATATTCGTGTTCAGCGCCTCAAATATCCCCTTTGAGAAAAGTTTTGTAGAATTTTTTTATATGTTGAAAATTTTATGATTACTCGGGCAGCTAAAATATGGTTTCTACAAGTATCCGAAAGGTGGTCGAACAAAAAAACATGGCTACATGCGTAGTTCTGGCAGACAGTTCTGGTCACTCCCTAGTTAGTGTGTGCCCATTATCTTTGTAAAGATGGATACACGTAACATGTTTCACACATGTTGTAGTGTAATGCAAGTTTAAAGAATTGAATACGCGAGAGTTATGTGGCCCCCGCCACGACCCATCGTAATTGATCATGGAAGCAATTTGTGCCACGTTTCCTCACGAAGGTTGACGTTTTGCATCCGCGCAAAAATGCGTGCAAACGGAGAAACACCGTCGCCGATTCCAACATGCGTGAACTATGATCCACCGTTAAGCGTCGTTTATACTTCAGCAGCCGAGCGGCGAGGCGAATTCCATTATAACGATCATGTCGCGCCGCGTGATGAGCATTGCGGGAATGTTCTGTGCCGCGCCGCTCGATGGCGAGAGTATAAATGACGCCTTCGGGCCCAAATAGAATTTGGCCTCTGAAGGGTGCGGCAGCATGCAATCGATCCAGAGGCGCCGCTCGATCGATTTCCCTCCACTGCATACTATCGCGCTTTTCAGCGAGGGAACTATATTCGTGCCACTATGCTGGTGTTGATCATCGAAATTAGTAGCTTTGGAAATGCCCAGAAATTATATAGATTCACGAAATAGAACAGGTCATAACTGCGCCGCTAAATCGAGTGCTGGGAGCGAAATTGGCTCGTGCTTTTGAGTGTTATAAAAACTCGGGGCAGTTTTAAAATACGGGGCCAGTTAACTAGTAAGGCGAACAATGCTTAAGTATTCTGTATTTCGGAACGTACCAGTAGGTGTCGAGAAATGAATGCGGTAAATGTCTCGCTCTATCTCGCCCTCAGCGGTCAGCAACCTATATTTTCGAGCCGAAGCTACCGCGATTTCGTTCTTGGAGAGAAACCACGCCAATAAAAGATCTCACACGACTGTTCTGGTCAAAACAGCACATCGAATCAGCATTGTTCCGACAGTTATTTGCCAGTGGCGAGCACCACCCTAGAAACAGAAGGAATGAAGATTGAATCCAAGTTTTGCAAGACTAACAATAAGAGGAAAAACAATGTTATTGTTTCTTTCAGTTTTTCCTTCCAATTTGTTTCGTCTCCGTTTCTGTCAGAGAAAGCGTGGTGCACGATTTTTGCTTGAGAGGATGTTCCCCTCTTTCCCAAGTAATTCACCACCTAGCGGGTCACAAAAAATTTGTGGTGGGTTTCCCGAAACATTAACCGAGTATTTACCATGGATTGCATCAATCCTCTCGCATTTATTGAATAACGCTGATCAAGTTTGAAGGCAGGGTCAGGGTACAATACCCGCGCTAAGTTTTGTAGAAACGTGGAGGGTTTGCCAAACTTGGCAAAAAAGCGTCCGATGCATGTAACTTTTTTGAACGAAGACGTTCTTGGATTCTGAAGACGCTATCATATTCTTAACTCGAATTCCTACGTATTAATGTGCCTTGTGGACTGAAGTTCCCTAAAATCATTTGTTTTTAAGTAAATTTATTTTTGCGGTCGTTTCACAAAAAACGTCGCGCGCGGCAAAGTGCGGCGAAACTTTGAGTAGTAATTGTACAAGTAATAGAAGGGCAATCTCTATGTTTTCTTAGTGAATTGGATGAAAATGGGGCTATCCTGAGATCTGTGCAGATTAAATTTTCAAAATACGTCATTAACACTTTCGGGAGCTTCCTGAAAAGTCGGCCTTTTTTTTGCGAAAGCCCCTGACCGATGAAGGGAGGATTCCGAATATTCAATGTGCACAGATCTCGAGATAGCCCCACTCAAATCTAGTTCACGATGAAAAGATAGAGATTGCTCCTCTATTACTTGTACAATTACTACTCGAAGTTTCGCCGCACTTTGCCGCGCGCGATGTTTTTGTGAAACGACCGCAAACACAATTTTTCTCAAATCAAAGCTATTTTTGGGAATTTCGGTCCACAATGCACATTATTATGTAGAAATTCGAGCTGTGAATGTGTTAGCGTTCCAGAAACCAAAAAACGTCTTCGTTTAAAAAGTTACATGCATCGAGCGCTTTTTTGCCAAGTGTGGCAAATGCTCCCCGTTTCTACAAAACTTAGCGCGGGTATTGTAGTATTCCGATTTCGGGACTATTCTACTGGACAATGCGCCCTTGGTTATTCCAGAAATCACGCAGGGAACAAGAGGAAAACACCTCTTTCTGCGCTTTTTCTAGTCCTAGTCCTCCGCTAATTCGAGTAGCCAAGTATTCAGGAAAGCAGCACTGCTGCTCAAGGCGATTTGCTTAACAAGGAAGGACGGACGTGAAGGCCTTGTGAGTATTGCAGTCTAGCGAATGGACGAGGTAGCGGTGGTACTCAGAAAAATGAAAACATATTACATGTAATATAAAAGGCCTGGATTAATATACATGTAATATAAATTGGCCAATGTATATTACTTGCAAATTATCTCGACCGATGTATGTTACATGTAATATATCGGTCCCTCGCTCGCAGGCCAAATGTCGCACGAATATGTTTTTGATGGTGAAAACATAATACTTGTAGCATAAGAGATGATTACAATATACTTGTAATACATCTCCGTCAATGTATGTTACATGTGAATTATTTCTACTTAAGTAGATTACATGTAGTATAAGTGTAACATAATTCAAATATCCCAGCAACTGAGGGCCTATGCTGAACACCTTCTGCAAACCTGCACAGCATACGGGCCGCCTCATACCTTAGCCATGAGCGCAGGCCCATTGGAATGACATTCGACAGGATGGTCACTCGCCCTGGCCGAGTCGTTGACCTACCGCTCCTCACGGTTCGGGTTAATCGTGCGGAGGTTGAGAGGGAGCGACATGCGATATATTTGAAGCAAGCTTAAGCCCACTGCTTCTTGTATGAAGCTGCGTGGCCCCAGCTTGCTGCTTCAGTCATGAAGCAGCCAGCTTTGAGCTTCTGGGATGTCCACGAGAGATTAAAGCTTGCTGATTTGTACCTGAAGCAGTAGCCTGGAATTTGCAGCTCCAACCCTTGAAGCATCGAGCTTCAACTTGCAGCTGTAATTAAGTTACATGAAATATAAGTGTATGTTACATGTAATATAAGTGTTTGTTACATGTAATATAAGTGTAGGTTACATGCGATATAAAGGTAATATACTTGAATGTCTCAAGTATCTTACACTTTATATTACATGTAACATGTTTTCATTTTTCTGAGTAGACCATCGCTCGCGATCGAACCATACTGTCATGTGGTGTGGCAATCGCAGCGCGGCCAGCCGCAACTAGTCGCGTCTTGTCATTCCGCTAGACTAGAAATGGCGAAAAGCCTCTACGTAGCTTGTCGCTGATGCTCCTCGCACTAGGCAACGACGATTGTCTCTCAGCGCAGAAGTCGCGACAAGAATGGTGAAAACTATGCTTTCAGAAGCGTATGTGAGAAGTGCGTGTTGATTGGAGCATTATAGCTCGAGGTCTCTTTCAGCGTTTCCGTAAGGAATACGTTCCATATCTCAATATCTACTGTTTGAAACGAGATTGGGCTCTGAAACCGTAATCCTTTCTTCAGCACATGGCTGAGAAGATTCGAGGCTACGATTCTCAACATCAGAACTAGGTCGGATCTTACCTCAAAAGGTGCACTAATCCTGCTCTTGATACTCGAGTGGATGTGGTCTGCTATAGGAAGTCGCTGTTTTAACTCGTTTCGAAAATATGAGAGTTTAGGAATTCCGCGTAATAGTCATGCACGATCTTTTTCCCCTCACTGAAAGGGTTAGCAGCTCCGTACATACTACACGTGTATGAAAAGTAATTTACGAACTTGTTCTTTAGTTATGATAACAACAACACTGGCGATGCGATAATCTTTATGGCCTGGAAGCTTTGTCGTCATCGTCCATGCAGGAAGTGGTGATCTACTGACTTGGTTGAGTGAATCCTGAGAGAAGTACAAGCAAACTAGGTTCCGTGACGTCATCAGTCAGAAGTACTAGTGGGACTTGGTAGAAACGAAAAAAGATTTCAAATTCCGTGACGGCATCACATGTACCCACATTGGCAAGAAGTCGAAATTCCCAAACAGGTACTTTGGTATACATGAATTTGTAGATCACAAAAGCATGACGTCTCGTCCTATTTTCAAGAGGTGCTCAGAAAAATGAAAACATGTTACATGTAATATAAAGTGTGAGATATTTGAGACATTCAAGTATATTACCTTTATATCGCATGTATCCTACACTTATATTACATGTAACATACACTCATATTTCATGTAGCTTAATTAGAGCTGCAAGTTGAAGCTCGATACTTTAAGGGTCGGAGCTGCAAGTTCCAGGCTACCGATGCAGGTACGAATCAGCAAGCTTTAAGCTCTTTCGAACATCCCAGGAGCTTAAAGCTTGCTGCTTCATGACTGAAGCAGCAAGCTTGGATCCCACAGCTTCATACAAGAAGCAGTGGGCTGAAGCTTGCTCATACAATATTGCATGTCGCACCCTCTCATCCTCCACACGATTAAAACGGATCATGAGGAGCGAGATATCAACGACTCGGCCAGGGTGAGTGACCACCCTGCCGAAAGTCAATGCAATGGAACTGCCCTCATCACTAAGCTATGAGGCGGCCCGTATGCTGTGCAGGTTTGCAAAAGGTGTTCTGCATGGGCCCTCAGTTGCTGGAGATAATTGAATTATGTTACACTTATACTACATGTAATCTACTTAAGTAGAAATAATTCACATGTAACATACATTGACGGAGATGTATTACAAGTATATTGTAATCGTCTCTTATGTTACAAGTAATATGTTTTCACCATCGAAAACATATTACGTGTGACATTTGGCCTGTGAGCGAGGGACCGATATATTACATGTAACATACATCGGTCGAGATAATTTGCAAGTAATATACATTGGTCAATTTATATTACATGTATATTAATTCAGGCCTTTTATTTTACATGTAATATGTTTTCATTTTTCTGACTGATTGCCTTCACTACCCTCCAGTGATATGTAACAGTGCGAAAGCAGTGAGTGATGTCATAACAAGATGACCCCGCAGATGCAGTACTGAATGGCAGCATATCATATCAGATTCATTAGCTGAGCTCTTCCTATGCAGTCATGAGATGCCACGGCTCCATACTCAGCAGTTCGTCCATACCCTGCCATTCTGATTCGGCTATCGCTTTTACGATATATTCTGTCTGACTATGGTCTCTGTGGTCCGATTAAGCGAGGAACCTTCCGGCGGAGTCCGAATTACTCAACAGTATCCCACCAGTGCTTGCGATTCAGTTTGGCCTTTGCCTGCCGACAGGACTTCTGAGAAGGCTACCCCTGCTGAAACTTCTTTCCAGAGAAGCTCGAAGAGGCCTACAAGCCCTATCCTGTGCCCACTTCTATGGAGCTCATTGCGGGTAAGCCTCGTGGCTCCGGGCACCCTCGCGAGATCACTGGAAATCGCAGCAGTCCCTGCCTCTTCGGGAGGTAGGCAGAGAAATGCGAACCAGCGCAGCGGCGGTGGAGACGCGAAGACACTCCCAGTTTCGGAGAGCAAAAGTGGTGCGAAGGACTTTTTCGTCCATCATGCGAGGTGGGTGCTGTTTTGCACAGTCTGTCAGCAAGCGAGCAGGCAAAGGCAGTCATGAAATTATTGATAGCCGACCTCCAAGTATACTGTACCTTGGCAAAAATCGCTAGATCGCGCGTTTTTAACGCGGAAAGCCGGGAGTTGGTCATGTTAGCGTAAAAAACTTGGCTATAGACTATTTTAACACTAATCTGGCTTTGCTACATTATCAAATCGGACTGATGAGAACATATCCATTAGATTTGGAGCATTTGAAGCCGGAAAAGCGAGTATTAGGTTTGATTAACTTTGAAGTAGGAAAATTGATTATATTTGGCAGAAGTCAGGCGTTGATACCATATCAAACTCAGCTGGTAAGAATGCACTAATGGTTTTCACGTTTTCAGCTCGAAGGAGCGGGAATTCGCTACTGATAAGGTGGGCATAGCGAAATAATCATCCTTAGTACAATTCACGCACTGAAACCTTACCAAATCAAATTGATGAGTTCGTAACTCTACGATGTCGAGCAATGTGAACCGGAGTTGCTCGTTAGTTTTTTCCCGATCGAATCGATTCCAGACTGACTCGATTTTCTAATTTCCAATTTTCTTTTTTATATCATTCGGTTTTTGGAAACGTTCGGAAATTTTGCTTTCCGATTCTTCGATTTCCAAAAAATGATTGAAATTTTATGTTTTAATTTTTGTTTTTGAATATTCAATTTCTCGAACATCTGAATTGGATCAATGTATCATGGTGGCCCAAAATATATTGAAAAAAGCACTTTTGCTCGATCGACTGAGTTTCTCAGACAGATCTTGATACACCATGAACTCGGACAGTAAGTTTAAGTGTAAACATGTAGGTACAAAAAAAACAAAAATCTTTGTCTTATCCAAATTTTCACAATTCTAAAACTTCCTATTTTTTTCAAGGAGGTCCTCAATTTCCTGTAAATCCGGTTTCTGATAAAATAGTCGAAAAAAAGAAGTTTTTTATTCGATAATTTTTTTTCGTGAAGTTCGACGATCATACGACTTGAATTTTTTTATGAAGTTCAATTTGTGATTTCATATGTCTCAATCCGGACACGTTGTTGGTTGTCCGGGAGGATAAGCGGAAATTCATTTTAAAATTTCACAGAAGCTCAAGGTATGGGCTGAGTGTATTCAAACGCTTTTACAAAATTTCCACAGTGTCTACAAATTTTCCAGCAACACATCAAAGCTGCAAACGTTGGTTGGCATTTGCACTTTTCATTAGAGTTATGACCTTATTGGTTCGATTTGATAAGGTGTCCGTACCCGAAGTGAGCTAAGAAAGATTAATTTTGCTATGCTCAAGTTATCGGGAAAAGCAGGATTTTCTTTCCGGGTAAGTGAAAGAACTTTTTTCTCGAACCAACAAAAATTTTTGCTCATGCGGTCGTTCCAACGAAAGAAAAAAAAAGTTGGAAATCAGAAAATCTTGCTTTTTGTACGAGTGTAGTGCTGGCAAAGAATCGGCAACAGTAGGTTTAAAACTGTGCTTATCTGGGCCAAATTCCGGTCCGCAATTGCGTCTCGACACGCTTTGCAGCCGCACTCGCTCGAGTCAGTCGGGTTTCCAGCGCCAAAGTCGACTCGATTTAGCCTTTATACAATTTTCTCCAATTTTTCTTAGTTTTCAGTTTCCTAAACCCACCTAAAGTCAGCAGTTCGGCGGCTGCGGCGCTGGGAGCTCTTCTGAAGCGGGAGCGCTCGGTCGCAAAGCGTGTCAGGACGCAACGACTGACCGGAATTCGGCCTAGATAAGCACAGTACAAGAATTGAGAGGTGAAAAATCGTGGCAAGGATTTAACAGCAATTTGTGGAAAAACCGATGCCGTCGAAGATTGGTGACGATAATGAATAGGCGTGTAGTTATTGAGGTCCCTTTATTGTAGTCCAGAAGGGTGACCGAATTTACTCGAATGAGGAAGGACTTAAATAATTTCTTCCACATGTCTCAAACATATAACTACGTAGGGAATGAGTTTTGAGTTTCTCTGAATTAACCATTCCTTTTTATACGCCTTGAACAACAATTTTCAATGCTTCATTTCTCTATCAATTCAGCCTTCTAAGTAGGTACTATGACGTTAACTACTAGTTTGAATATCTGGTCAGAATCACAATGCTGTGTTCGCAATGGGAGACACCCACAATGAATCATCACCGGGACAAAGTGCAATGTCGGTGCAATGCCAGTGATCGCCGATATGGCTCAAACAGCGTTGGTTCAATATCTTAGAGTGACGAAGTTTTGCAAGGAAACCCAACATCTCGCATGATCATGCGTGTATGGTCCCGGTTTCAATCAGTTCATTCTGCGAGCTTGGAACGCGAGCTCGCGACATAAAACTCATAGTTTCGCATGGATTACTACCGTCCCAGAAGTAGTTTTTGATATTTCACGCGAAGCACGGCCAAACGTAACAACCCTTCCAAACGAGGGATCTCATCAGCACTTAATTTAAGTAAGGGAGAAACTGCAGGGAAAAATCGCCCCCCTCCAGTACCCCAAGAACCGAATCTGTACACACAGCACCGGAAAGAAAACCATGAGCTCTGCTTTTGTGCTTATTGTCATTGAGCATCGCCGCACATATGGGCCCGTAGTATACATTGGATCCGACTCATTTTGGAAAACGGCCAATACTGTTTTTTACTTCACCGTCAACCTATTGCTTGACGAAAAGACTGTCTTCCTGTCGGAACTCATGATAACATTCATGCGAGGACAAATTTTTCGTCGACTTCATCTTGAGTGTTCGTAAAAAAAAAATATTTGAAATGAGTCGGATATCCGAAAAAATCGGATGTTTTAGAATTTCTTGTCACAGAATCTCCTAGTAACTTGAAAGTTGAGATCATTCTGCCTTTTTAGTCCAGATACATCCGAACGTAAACCTTTCAATTTAGGGCAAAGCAGAAAAGAGCGATTTTTGAAATTATCGTCAATGAGTCGGATCCAATGTATAGCCCGTAGTAAACCCTCAGTGCGCTGAGGTGAGCTCCCTGCAGGCGGTCAACTTATGCAGGGAGGCATGGCCGAATCAATCAAACCGTCACACGGTTAGCGATGGCAGGTCACCCTGCGCGAGAAGATGGCGGTCACCCGGCTGGTTCAACGCACTTGGGGTGCGAAGAGGATCACCTCCACGCCTGCTGGCAGCTGTTGGGCAAGGAGAAATAGCACAGGTTGCGCGGAGACGCAGCGCAGCTGTCATTTAAACATCGTAGGTTGCCCCCGTGCGACTTACGGGTCTCGCATGACGGTCGTCGCAGTCCGCAATTTCGCGTATCACATCTTCAAACAGTAGGCCGAAACCAATACCGAAATCAATTATTTTTAAGTGGACCGGCTAGGCGAGTGTTCAGCGAGCACTAAACAGCTGGCAACAGCCGTATATGTGTCGGTATCCGGCAAGTAATTCATTCCTGCAATAATAAGGTGAGTTGTTTTTGCAAAGAAATGGTTTCAATAATTATTTCTGAGTTTTTTTGTAGCCATGGATAGGATTTAACGTGATTTTCGGGAGAACTTTGAGTTTTTTGTCTGTTTTTTTTTTCGTCATATTGCTGGGTTGCATTGTGGGATGAACGGTGGGAAAAGTGATTCGTTGAACTTTTTCATGCTGCTAGCCAGACTCCTTTTATTAACGAATACATTTTGATTAAGGGTGCTGAGAGGCCTCAAAACATTTGATTTTCTGAATTTTCGGTCAATTCAAAGGCACGAAATCCGAATATTCAGCCAATAAAAAAGTTATCCAACAATACCCATTATTTGTTCGGAATATTTATTCGATTCGATCGGAGGCCGGATTTTCGACATCAGTCATTAATTCGACATTTTTTAGGGGTGTTATTCGGATATATTCATACATTCGCGTTTTTCTACTAAACTTCGTCCAAAACAGTTATACCTTCGGCAATCCTAAAAAGGCCTTATTGAACCGATACATTCGGATTTTTTGGAAAAGATCATATTACCTTGAAATTCATTCATTTTTCATTCCACAATGCCAGAAAACCCAAATCACTCCTAAATGAAAACGACTGTTAAAAGACTTAAAAAATACTAGCACTACCCTAGAAATTGGTCGACTCAGTATTCAGGGCAAAAATAAAATGAAGCACCGAGCGCTATCACTCAGAGGTTTTGAATCAAGTTAAATGTCACTTTAAAGTAAGTTACTTGAAGTCTTCAAGTAACTTACATTTATGTCACAAGTAACTTACTTAATGTCGCAAGTAACTTACTTTTATGTCACAACTAGCTTACTTTTAGCAGACAAGTAACTTACTTTTAGCATACATGTAACTTACTTCTAGCATACAAGTAACTTACTTCTAGCATACAAGTAACTTACTTTTAGCATACCAGTAACCTACTTCAAGCATACAAGTAACTTACTTCTAACATACACGTAACTTACCTTTAGCATACAAGTAACTTACCTTTAAGATCCAAAAATGTTACCTCAAGGCAACATTTCTTTTACTCCTGACTTGCATGTAGCTTGCTTTACCCTTTTCAACTAAGCTGTTTCTAACCTTTGTCCCTATGTAACGGGTCAATTACATTCAGGTTTCCAAAAGTTTCCAAGCGAACATGTAACTCAGCCTTAAGTCTGTAATGCCTTTAACAGAGTAACAATAACAACCTTGGCGAGAGAGAAATTTATGTATAAAAAGTTGTAGATACAAGGAAAACCATTACGCAATAAAATTATATTCAACAGGTATACAATACCAGATTATATACAACGTAATATAGACATACATACGGTATTATATACAACACACGACATATATACGGTATTCTATACGACAGGTTTACACGTAAATAGTGGAAAGAAAACACGTCTTCGTGCTTTTCAACGCCATCATTGCTAGAAGAGTGGAATGGGGCTCCGTCAGAACTCCTCAACACAACAATAACAGTATCGGAATCGCTTTGTTAGAAAATGAAATGCTTCAGAGGAGAGGAGGTCTTGAGGTTTTTCATATCTCGCTAATTTTTCAAAAACAACGACTTCATCCATATATTCATTATCCAGCGATTTAGAACACGCGATTTCATGGTTAGTATACTTGTTGCAAATGGAATTTGTCGAATAACCGACTTTTCGTCTATAGTCGGATATCGCAGTTTTCCCAACATCCGACTTCTCAAATGTGAAGTCAATTTTTTTATCCAACTGAAACTGTCGCGTGGTCACTCGATTAATCGATTCGGAACCCGGGTACGGCGCGCGGTGTGAATGTAAACGCCGGAGGGTCTGAGCTGCGCAAGGATGGAGGGAGGGGGGTATGAGCTCCGAATTGATCAAGTGAGCCATTCTGAATGGAAGTAATACTGTTAGAAGTTCTGTTTTGCAAGAAATTCGATTATACCGTCAAGTTTAAGGGAAATCTTGTTGTAACTATCTTACCTTGAAGGTTAAAATTATAATAAGGCTTTTCTAAGGTTGAATATGAATTTAATAACAAAAAAACAAATCAAACTTTTTGGAGGTGGTCTGACAAATTCGCCAGAAAAGTGACCAATCAACGCTTCTAGGGGGTCTGAGAAAATTACCCGTTTTCTGGGGGGAGGGTCTGAGAAAATCACCCGTTTTGTTCTTTGAAGTGGGGGCTGAGTACAGTTGACCTTGTCCACACCCCGTGCTGTACCCTGTTCGGAACGCGAAAACAAAATGAAGAAATTAACCTCTGGGAAAAATAGTCGATAATTGACAGAATAAGTACCATCAGGGGTATGGTATACTTTGCCGCTGTCATGAGCGATGCAATCTAGCACAACTCGCGGACGGGACCTGCATCGAAGCAGCGGGATCGGTCGTCGTAGAAACACTTATGGCGCGTCTGTCGCAGTGACGTGTCGGAGAGTGCTGACATACTGCAAATGTGCCAAAGCCTGTCGCTGCCACTGTCGCTATGCAGCGCAGCGACAGCGGGAGCTCCGAGACGGGCGGTCGATATCGCTGTGCAGAGCGATGCGACCGTGTGTCACAAAAGTATACCATACATCTAAGATAATGCCCTGTCTAATAGTAACATACATAATATTGGGGTTGCTGCAACAAAAGTCGTTTGATTGTGAAGATCTTTCCATAGTAATAAAAGAGAATGGCGTCTGTCCGTCTGTCAATTATTGGATGCGCATTTTGTAATTGCAGACTTTCCTGTTTTATAAGGGTTACGCCCGAAACCATCGAACGGGAATGCAGAAGGGGTGTGCAGAACGGCCTAGAATGTGGATGGGCCTTCAGACGACGTCAGCAGAACATCGCAGAGAGTGGTTAGGCCTTCGGATTACGTCAGCACGTCGTCGGTGGGACGTCAGATGACGTCAGCAGAACGTCGTGGAATATAGGCAGGGTTTCATTTGACGACAGCAGGGTATCGTAGAAAGTTAGTAGGCCTCCAGACTACGTCAGCAACAGGTCGTAAATGTGAGTAAACCTTCAGATGACGTCTACAGGACGCCGTGGAAAGTGGGTGGGGCTTCAGATAACGTCATCGGGACATCGTGGAAAGTGGTTGGGGCTTCATGTGGAGCTTGGGCCACGTAGGTATATTTCAGTAGCGTTTCATGTGAAGCTTGTGCTGCTTCGTGAAAAGTAAGCAGCGCCCATTGTGGTGAGGGCGCCGTTTTTCAAAGCCCAGTAGAGCTACTCAAAAACCGTGCGCCGCGTCGTAATTAGTGAGTAGCATTCAATGTGAAGCGTGCATCACGTAGTAGAAAGTGATTAGCGCTCCACGTAGAGGATGTGATGTGTCGTGAAAAGTGAGTACCGCCTATTGTGGTGGGTGCACCGCTGTGTAAAAAATCAGTGGCGCTTCACGAAAAGCGTGCAGAGCTTCGTAAAAGTGAGAAGCGCCTCAATCGAAGCGTGCGCCGCGTCGTAATTGGTTAGTAGCGCGTTATAAGGAGTGTGCGCCGCTTTCTAAAAAAAGAGTAGCGTGCGCTACGTTGTAAAAAGTAAGTAGCGCTTAGTGGGAAGCCGCGTTGTAGGAAGTGTATAGCACTTTATGCGGAATCTCACCGCTTGTCGACCACCTCTGACCCTATTGTAAACTTTTTCTTTTGTTGGGTTAGCAGACAGCCCAAGGGATGAGGAATCACCCTACCTGTTTTTTCAATACTTTTTCTTATAGTGATCCTTATGTTCAAAAACAGTACATGCGCAGAATGATAAAACCTAATGAAAGAGAAAACTAGAATAAAAACTTTCACATCGATATGACTCACCCTAAATTCGACACCAGGCGGACTACAGGAAAACGCTTCCGGCCGCTAACGTGTCGCCAACATCGCTCAGCAGCAAACGCTCGTTGACAACATTCTCCTAAGCAGTGGTGTACTATTTATGGGCATGAGAAAACAGTCATCTCGTACAATCGCCCAAGAGAATAAAACACGCCCGAGAGAATAAAACAAGTGGTGGTGTAAAGCAACAATTGGCAATTCCTTTTCCGGCAATAGAATATCAACAGAAGAACACTCTGGGTTGAGTGCAGACCCTTTCGGAACAATCTCACCCATTCTATGTTGTTCTTCTGTAGGACACACACACAACACACTTGGGAGGGGAGGGGGCGGACGTAGTTCCAAACCGCTGGAAGTGAGTGAGTCCCCAGGAAGAGCCAAGTTGAAGGGGGTGGGGCACAGATTTCACGGACGATCACAGCACCACTTCTTGTCCTGATGGTCCGCCGCGGACTGTCCTCGATACCACTGCCCTTAGGGAGGTTGCCGTACTCACGCTCCACTTAGATTGTGGGAGGGAGAGGTAAGAGAGGATTGCACTACCAATTCTTCCCGAAAAAGGACGATGCCCCAACAGACCTGGGAGAGTTGGCCGCGCTCCCTTTTTGATACATGAGGGGACCGCACTCTCGACTGACCGCTAACAACACTATGTCCAAGCCTGTTTTGTCGAAGTTTGATCAGACTGAAGCCTTTTTCAGAAAGGTTGTTTTGAGGTGCTGATCCAGGATACAATGTCCATTTTCCGGGGATTTACGGAAGGATACGTTTGCTGAATAGCGCTGAGCCAATCACTAAGCCGAAGACTCGTACTCCTCCGAAAAACTCCCTATGTTAGTGGAAATGTGAGCGCATAATTTTTCCCCTACTGGATCCAGAGAAGCGAAAAAATCCCCGTTCAATAAATTCAATAACACAATTCTCAAAAAAATTGTGAATTAATTAACAAAAATTAAGGTGCTATCCGATCGGCGGGGGGGGGGCGCTGTGGTATTTCACTTTTTTGTAATTGTTTATTACAGGGTGAACCTGCGTAATGTATCGTAAACGGTAAAAATAAAAACGCGTAGAGACTTGACCACACCTATTTTTTTCATCTTTTCGTGCCCAAATATCTCTCCTGATTTTAGAAGGGGAGGGAAACCACTTTAATGCTCAAATTGCTCAGCGGCACGAAAAAATGGGCGTGGCCAAGTGAAACACCATAGTGAACTGCAGTAGCACCCACACTTTCATATCAAAAAAGACAATGGGGACTAACTTTATTTGGAAGTTTGAATTCCAACACCATCTCCGAAGTTCCGAATTGTTGTGAACCAAACACACTATAGATGTCGTATGGGCAATTTTTGAATCTTTCAGAAGTTTTTTAAACAGGTTTCCTCCAGAAATCGATGATTTTTGTGAAAGTATTTTTGCTACTATTTACTTCTTTGTGGACTTGCCTGCGCAAAAACGTTGGGAAATAATATAAAATTTTCAATGTGAACACCGCCTTCGAAAAGAAAACCCTAGACCTTTCATTGGGTGGTCAAGTAATAACGTGACATTGAATACAGATGGATTTATTACGCACAAGCTAGGAGCAACCTCTGGTTTATCCATGTGTTGCCCCCTTACAGTTAGATGCATACATACATGAGGGAGTAATGATACTGGCGAACTCTTTGAATCTTACTAGGGCTTGCCTAACATTTCCGGTGGGCTTTTATAAAACCATGTGCTGATAGTTGTAGGTATGGGACGCAGCATTGATAATCCGTTTTCCGAATCCCCTAAGTGCCCCGGAGATTTACAGGAGATTTCCGATAGTGGGCATTTTCTTAGCATTGCGTAGATAAAAGAGGTACATGAACGGCAATTTTCATGATATTCCCGAAAATTGTCTCGGATTGGACTGAAAACATGTTTCTAGGGGTTGCTCTATGTAGGTGCTGATCACGGATCTGAGGTTCATTTGCCAATATCTGGAAGATTCCATCTGATTTGGTCCGAAGCTTCAAAATGCTTGGAATTTTGCGGGCAAAACGCGACTTTTGACGATTTCGAGAATGCTACGATCAAATTGCCTCAAAACTTGTACGTAAGGGTTATTCGGCCTACCTAACCCGAATCTGCATCCCGTTTATCGATTTTCGATAGATTACGGTGGGTTTACGGTAGCTCGGTCAAAGTCTCAAATATGACTCAAAATTTCACTGTAGGTGTTATTTGGAACGCTGAACACGAATTTGAGGTCCATTTTTCGATTTAAGAAATTTCAAGGTGATTAAGGCCAGATAAAAGGCATTTTGCCTACCGTAACCTACCTTAACCCTAAGTCAGGCGAGGAATAGACCCAAGATTTGGGTTCTGCGCTTTAAATAACCCCCAGATGCAAGTTTTGAGCCGAATCCAAAAAAATTTTTCTCAACACCCCGAAAATTCCCTTACTTTTTTTGAAGCATTGAAGATGCCAGTTTTCGAGTCCCCGCAGCCATTTAGGCAATTTCCAGCACGGATTATTTATATACTGGCGGAGACCTACAGCAACGACAACATAGTTTTCCAAATCTCCACGAGAAGTTCAAAGCAGTCCCTAGTTAGATAAACCAAAAAGGCCTTTTAAAGGCTCCGTCCATAGCAGACTTCCTAGCGTCAAGTGACCGTCAAGTGACGCTGGGGGTTTGCATCTTCAGCATTTGTTATTGATCTGACTCCCCAGCGACCCCCCGGCGACCACTGCAGCCGGCCAGTCGCTGGCGGTGGAGGCATAGTGACCGTAACGGCTGTCATTAATATTATCGATACCATCGTTAACCACGTGCCGTCCTTGGACACGTTGATTGCGTCAGCCGCCGAGCGTCATGCATCAGCGTTTGAGCGCTGGCGCATGATGCTCCGACGCATTGACGCTTTGCCGCTGGTCGTCTGCTATGGACTTAGCCAAAGTGGCGTCGCTGCGAAATTCGGTGTCGCGGAGAAGTGGTGGGTGATGGGGGCGCTACGCAGCGCAAACCGTGCGCGCGACGGGAGCGAGCGCCGCGCCTTCAGAGTGCGCCAGCTGAGCGATCCTCGTCGCTAGCTGGCAGCGACGTCGAGCGATGGAAATGGTTTAGACCATTTTTGTCGCTGTCGCTGCAGTACCGCTGTTCTTTCTCCGTGTCTGTTAGTTTTTCTCTGTCACTATCTGTCCATCAAACCTCTGTCAAAACATTTACATCGCCTATTTCACTGATTATTTGACAATAGGTACCATCCAGGATTCATTTTGTCATGGCATTCAATTATTCTTTTTGTTGTCGTTATGTTTATTGTCATGAAAATCTTCTCAGGTAAAGGTAATCCTGACGGTGCTAATTGTGTTTGCTGAGATATTCTTCAGTGTTACTGGTTTTAATTGACTATTTTGCACCAACAGCGATGTTTTCCCTGCGATTTTTCAAACTTCACATCGTTGCTCCGTTTTTTTTTTCGATTTCTCACTCGACTTCACGTCAAATCATTTTTAGCGCCTTTTTTAATGAAAAATTTTCAGCTTCGACATGTTTGTGTGCTGGCATTCTTTTGTTTGGAAGAAAAGCCAGGTTTATTTGTTGCTTATTGTAGCTAGAAGTTTGAAGTCGAGTAAAAAATCACCAAAAAACGCAGCATTGATGTGAAGGCTAAAAAACGTATCGACGAAATGCTGTTGGTTCAATGCTACGATCAAAATGATCAATAAAAAACGGTGACTTTTATCAATATACCCACGAGAATCAGCACCGTCAGAATCACCTTCAACTGAAAAATTTTCCAGAGCAATGACATTTTTCAATAACAATCCCACGCAAGGGATGGCAATAATAATATTAGTTTATGCGCCCTAATCGAACTGGAATGGCGGCGAAGAAATTAGAGACTCAGAGACAGAAATATTATGCGGCGAAAAACATAGCCACGCCCACTTTCACTCGCTCTGAGGAGCGACGCCACTCTGAAAGGCCCTAAAGGCGAATGGAAGCACTCACTAATTGTTAGAACGGGAATCAATGTTGAAAACATTAGCAGCACAAAAGTGGGCTTATAGGTTCCAAAAAATAATCCAGGAAGTCAAAAAAAATTATTATACAAAAGCATATTAACACAAAAGAACACATGTTTCTTAAAAAATGGTTCAACGCTGAACAATGTTCTGTTTCAAACGGAGAGTGGCGTTTTCTCTGAGCTTGCCGCGAAAAAAGAATACTATAAATGTTCCGTCTTTGACTGCAAATTTTCATGTTTCAAAGTCAAATCTCACAGGTTCTCGTCAACCCCATCACTATTGTGAGCAACCGAATTCCCGACCTCACCCTACTCTTTTCTGGCTATTTTTCACTCGCTAGATAATCTCTGGGTGGTAGAAAATGCTCACCACTTCATCAACATAAAAAAATCACAAATATGCAAAGAAATGGAGAAGAATAAGAAGAAAATTGAAAGGAAACAGAAAAAATAATCCAATGCGAGGGGTGTGGGAGTAGGAAATCGATCGCGCTAGGGACGGCACGTGTGCTCGGTCACGGTTGAAATCCTCGACGAAAATCACTTACATGCGAGGTTTTGGAAGGCAATTCAAGTCACTTGCGAGATTCAGAAGTCGCAAGTAACATGATTATGTCCGTGTAAGTTACTTGTGAGTCACAAACTCGCAAGTAACTTAAAAAACTCAGATAAGCCACAAGTAACTTGATTTTGATCGGATATCTCGCAAGTAACTTGATTCGAAACTTCTGAGCAGTGGCTATCAGTTGGAGTATTTCTGTAGAGTTTTCATAGCAACAATGATTGACAGCAGTATCAAACATCTTTCTTCAGATTTTTTGTTGACCTCCCCGTTTAGGCTAGAGCCAAAATATCTTTTCCAAAACGGATCCAATCTCACTCAAGGCTAACGAAGCCACAGAAACATTTATGAAATCATATACTCATGCAAGAATTACTCTTGGTATTGCAAGAAGGGAATGCTGGATAGAGGAAGGGAATACTAAATTGGTATAGAAATGAACGTAAAGTTCATATGTCATCCCTCATCATATATTTGTTCGAATCATGGATCTGTGAAATCAATATTTGCTAATTGTATTTAATATACTTGTCTTACGCAGCGCGTTGCATAGCTGAAAAAAAATAACAAATTGTCTGGTAATTATTTAATTTCGCTTAGCAGGGCTGCTGGTCGCGGCTTGCTTGCTATATGGTGTCATAGTACTCCCTTAGTGGGCAAAACTTGTTCCGCCCAGAGAACGGTTTCCTGCTCAAACTCTGAATTTCATAGGCAAAAGGCAGGAAACCCGTCCAAAACAACACTTTCACTGTTGGGTGTAAAATCTTTCACCTGGGGCGGCATGCACGTATGCAGCGGGTTAGGTTGGGGTTAGACAGGGTTTGGGGCGTTGGCGCGTTTGATCATTGCTGTGCGAGTGCTGGAGATGGTCAATAGTTGGGGTCTCAACCGGGTTTCGGCTGCCCCACCCTCCTACGTAGGGGTTTGCGAGGGAAGCATTTTTCAGTGCTAGCCTAACCTTCTTTTAGCCCTTGCGCTGCTGTCATCAGACGCGCCGACGCTCCAAACCCTGCCTAAGAGGTCGTTTATACTTCCACCGCCGAGCGGTGCGGCGATGTGCAATCCTATAACATTGATCGTGCCGCGCCGGGTGATCAATATCACAGAAATGCACTGTGCCGCGCCGCTCGGCGGCAGAAGTAAAAACGACCCCTAACCCCAACCTAACCCGCCGCATTCGTGTGGAAATCAAACGTTCGATTTGTCGTTTGTTAGCTTCTGCTCCTCGCGCTCCTCCGTCTAACAGGTGTATTGCACAGTCTTGCAATCCTTCGTGAAGTGCAATCATCACAACGCCTCAGCAAAACCTTTCACTTTGACGAAAATCGATCCTTGGCGATGCGCGCCGAAGTCTCCGTAGGTAACCCCTACACCACGCTGACGGGTTCGGTAAACCCACGTCCACTCTTTGTCACCATTAGCCTTTCTCATTGAATGGCCACCTCTCGTCTGCCATTGATCGCTGATCACAGTCTCAGCCGATTGCACGGGGCCGCCGAGACACCTCATCGCACCAGCCGTCATACCATCTGCGCGAGGAGGGGGGTTTACTACGAGCCATGGTTTCCGTTTGCGATTTAGTCTGACGCATGGACCAGGCGGCTGGCTATGCGCGATTGGCGGCCTCACTGGAGAATGAGGTTTCGATTTGCGCGGGGTGAACTACCGTCGCGGCCCCGTCCATTCATCAGACTAAAACTTTTACGCGAATTCCGAAAAACCAACCAGTTTTTTCGTTTGCGAAGACCTTGGTTCTCTTTTTGGGGCGAAACGCTCGGTTAAATTTTCGGGGTATTGGGGGCGGGGCCAAAATTTTCCCAGCTTTTCTCGCTTATTTGAACGAACTGAGATTTCGTGCTAGGCTGGGTCTTAATACACGGCGGCAGCTTATAATATCAAAAAATACCCCTGAGGTAGGGCTGTGCCTTCAATATTTAGTTAGTCGGTATTGCTGCTCCCGTCACCCAATGTTATTGTCTGAGTATTTGGTAACTGCTTCATAAGCAAAACAGAATGCGACAAAACAGGCAATTATCGAAATCTCGTTAATTGTTAGCGGGCCAGTGATTGGCGGCTCTAGCTTGTTCATCCCGGTTTCTTCTGCGAATTTTCACTTATTTTCACCTTTGAAATGGTCAGGTCTCCTTTCTCGTGAGGGTATGACAACAGCTGTTGTTATCGCAAGCACTGCATTTAATTGCTCATGATCTCCTTAGGCCTCTTACAGAGTTCGATCGCTGTGCGACGCGATGACATGTTTTGAATACAGATCGACGTGCGACGCGATCTCGATCGATGCTCATGATTATCATCCCATCGCGTCGCGCGGCGATCGAACTCTGAAAGAGGCCTTACGGTGAGCATGAAGTTAAATTGAATACATGCGCAGTCAAGTGGTAAATGTCCGGAACGGATAACTTCTGGTCAACAATCTATCAACCTGTGGAATTGCCGCCTTTTTCAAATGTCCAATAGCGCCAGTGCCCGAAAATGGAGTTTCAACAATTCAGAAACTTGCTGATTATGTGAGATCAAGCAATGGTCTAACATGATAAGCTGACAAAAATTCGTTGTCTCTCTTGCAGCACTTGCGATGTGTTCATTGAGTATACATGTGTGGATAGATGGGAAATTGAATGTTCTCATAGAGTGAATAGAAAATTCACAAATAGGCTTATGCACTTTACTGCCCTCAAAGAAGGTTATGCGTTCTCTCGTACAGCCCCCGGACCGGGCCTAATTTCCTTACAGGCTGAGTGGCTTCTAATTTGCGGAGAATGACGGGAATGTACTTTCTCTACCTTTTAGACCTCGTCGCTACGTGATTTTTTTTGTATATAGTCCACTCAACTGCATCGTGTACTATTACTCGTTCGCTTGTAGAGGCATTCTCAGCTGTGCAAGACTAAAAAAGCAGTATGAAAGCTCCTTTTAAATTGTCATCCTTGATCACGGGTTGGTTTCGCTCTACACGAGCAGCAAGTTTGCGAAGCATGAGGGTCAGGCCCGCTCTTCCGAATATAATCAAGTTATTCGTGCTTCAGGTGAACTTCGTCACGACTTGCTCAACACTTGGTATCCCACAACGACTGCGCAAAGCTCAAATTTTCCCTTTGGTCTCGATTTTCCAGCGAAGGCGCAGCCTGCACCTCTAACTACTCTTACCAATAAAGGCGCTGCGCTAAATCTTTTGGGGTAGAATGTTGTTGTTTGTTGTCTCGTACGTCGGAAAAAGTTCTCTACGATTTTTCTGTACACATGAAGCGTACATAATTCAGTCATCGTCTATGGCTGTCAATATACGTTCGCTTAAGTTAAGTTGTGCGCAATATTCAAGCAACTTGTTCGAAAGTTACTCAGCAATACATGCGACGGAAATGCGACAGAATGCTGTCAGATAGCGCAAGAGAGAAGCAGCAAGGGATATGAAAAACACGACATAATGTTATGCATAATCCTGGGAATCCCTCGGGAGAGGGAGGGGGAGGGGAACCAGTACATGGTATTTGCATACGCTAAAGTAGTACACTAAATACAATCAATTTTTCGCAGATTCGATTACGCTCTAAACACTTCCCTTATGAGTGAGCTATGCATTACATGCGCATCGACCGGGGCGGACACGCTATTAGAATGAACGGATAGTATAAAAATCTTACCGTACGCAGCCGGGGCAGTTACCTAAGAATTCTGAATTCTTCTGCCCGAGACAAGGCTCTAGATGATTTCGAATTTCTCAGAACGAGATTCAAGGCAGCGTCCACGATCAAAACAGTCCTGGAATCCACAACGTAAATCGAAAGGTGCGCGGCTAACTGCACCAATAATGCCGAAAAAGCGGCTACGAACGAGAACGAAAGGGCCCTAAACGGCCCTAAACTTGAGTGTTTCGCTCGCGAAACGCCCACTCCCTCGAGGGCTACCGATAGAAATGCATAACCGAAAACCCGGCTTTGAGAAGGTAGCCGATTATCGAATGGGGTAAGTTTTGTTGAACGGAGTGGGTTGCAACCTAGTGGATGTAAGCTGTTTTTCTAAAGAAGGGGTTTTCAGTTTTTAAAGGAGTGGGTGGGCGTGGCGTGAGCAAAATGCTCAAGCTTAGGGCTCTTCTGTGCTAATGCTTAGCCGTTTTTTTCAACCTTGTTGGTGGAAATAGTCTCGGACCTCTGGATTCCCGGCGAGTTTTTGAAGGTTGATTTTATCGATTCCCCTCCATTGCATACTACAGCCCCTTTCAGCGGTAGATCTCTAATCAGCGGACTGATTAGAGTTCTACCGCTGAAAGGCGCGGCAGCATGCAATGGAGGGGAATCGATCGTGCGGCCTCGCATAATCAATACTGCTTCATTGCATACAACCGCTCCTTTCAGCGATAGGACCCAAATCAGCCCCTGAGCATTCCAAATGATTTCAAAATCGTTTGATGTCTCAGGCATCAGTTCGATTCGAGCGCCGTCAGAACGAGGTTGTACTGTTGAACCGCTCTGGCTCGAAACGAAAAAAAGGGGCGGGTCAACCCTGAACGTGGCTCGTTCTTTTCAGGAACGACATCGGCTCACCTCTCAAAGCCGGGATTGCACTCTCGCTGATGATTTCACCACTCCGTGGATCGTGCGTTGGTCCACCTGTCATAGTCGGGATTCTAATAAGATGATGACGTCATCATCTCGCTAGCATCGATTTGACGCCTTACACCGCGATGACATGATCCCTGATTTTCGGAGCATGGTGGCTATATGGCTAAACCACCATGCTCCAAAAATCAAGGATGACGTCATCGCGATGACCGCTATACAGGGTAAAGGGCGTAAAATTGATGCTAACAAGATGATGACGTGATCATCCTGGCATAGATCATGAGATTCCCCCGCTTCACCAAACACTAAAGTTCATTAACACTCAACACTAACACCAACACTAATAGCATTTACTTCTACCAAATTGTATGACAACTTCAGTGCACCGAGTTTATGACATGACATGATTAGATCGTTCGAATGAAAAAGTCTATAATGGCCTGAAAAGGTGATCAATAAGCTAATAACCGTGCTTTTAAGGCAGCAAACACGCTCACAAGCAGCATAAATAGTACCGCACGGTCCCTACAATGTCGTTACGGCGTTTGAAACGCTGAAAACCATCCAGTGGCCGTATTCATGAAACAGCGGGCGCAGGAAGGAGGCGTAACCTTTCCGTACCTGCCGTATGGCCACTAGTTTTGTGGCCCCTCTGTCGAGATGTCGATAGTGGCGGCCTCCTCTTCGCCACCTGCCAGAGCAGGGACAAGCATAGGTAGCCACATCCATAGACGGAGAGGAGACCGCCGAGTAGGAAACTGCTGTGTCCCAGCCCTGCTATCAGTGCATCCCGGCGGGCACAGCATGCCCGACCTTAGTCGTGCGGGTGGACGGGCAGAGCGCGCGCTGCCTGCCAGTAACATATTGATCATTTTCTGCCACGTGAGATCGACGTAGCAGGCAGCCACCATTCTCTCCGTCCACCCGCTAGGTGGCTAGGAACTTTCCTATCTACCCGCCAGGTAGAAGGTGGCCATCCTGTCTACCCGCCGGGTACCTAGATCGGAAACTCGTCCAACAGCGGGTAGACTTTGGACTTTCCTAGGAGGCTCCCAGCGTTTCGTAAATACGGCCACAGGATAACAGAATTGGGAATCCCTGTTCCGCACGACCGTAATTTCCTCCCCTTCGAGTAACAGAATGGAAAGTTAATTTTGAGAAAACATGTGATAATTGAGAGTGATAGCACTATCAAATGGGAGTGCACAGGAGAAACAGTTTTATTTATTTGAATATAACATGTCTGTATACCGATTAACTCTCGCCCACTTTCGAGAATGCCACACTACTTCGGCTGGCTTTTCAAAAAGGTGGATTTTATCTTTGCACAAACACGTTATAATCAGGTAAATCAAGCTGTTTCTCTCGTGCACTCGCTTTTGATAGTGCAATCACTTTAAATTATAACATGTTTTCTCAAGTTTAACTTTCCATTCTGTTACTCGGAGGAGCGGGAAAATACGGGCGTGCGCAACAGAAATTCTCAAACTCTGTCATCCTGGATGGTTTTCAATGCTTCAAAAGTCGTTGACGGCACGGTCGGGGCTGTGCGGACCTATTTATGCTGTTATGTCGACCATGTTTGTGGATGTGTTTGAGTTTGAGAACCCAGACAAAAATAGACAAGAGAAGTAATAAGGGTGGCCTGAAAGCTGAAAAAAAAACGGAAAGGACGCACAAAAACGACAAGGCGAAGGGGGCCAGAAAGCAAAAGGCATCAAACTCCCACATTTTCTCCACCTCAAGTATATGAGGAATTAATCAAACCCCCCAAATCGCATTCTCGGACTCCAGAAAACATTCCCTTCTCCTTTTTTTAGAAAACGGCTCATGTCATTGCTTGTCCTCTGTCTTATATATTTAACCAAACCCTTCTGTGTGGTGAAGTACCATCTAAATGGAAGCATAGTTTTGTCACACCCATACTAAAGAAGGACCCACCAAGTAGATGTGAAAATTACCGTCCAGTTAGCATTACTTCAAATCTCTGCCGCTTGTTTGAGAAGCTGCTCAAGAAACACATAATGAATCACCTTGAAGGCAATGCTATCATCACTCATGAGCAGCACGGTTTCGTGAAAGGCAGATCAACCGAAACGAATCTTCTAGAATGCTTGAATGATTGGACTATCTGGCTGGATGAAAAACACAGGTGTGATATAATTTATTTTAATTTCCAAAAAGCCTTTGATAGTGTCAATCACAGGAAGTTAATCTATAAAATTCATCAGTTGAAGTTCCATCCAGTAGTGACCCAGTAGATCGCTAGCTATCTTGAAAACAGAACTTTCGAAGTGCGAGTTGGGAAAAGTCACTCAGAGATTTTTCGCATATCAAGCGGCGTTCCGCAAGGAGGGGTGTTGCCACCGCTTCTAATTACTATCTATATATCTGAGCTCCCATCGCAACTACAAATAGATGGGGTGAAATGCAAGATATATGCGGATGATGTCAAGATCTATCGAAAAGTTACATCTACTGACGACGCCTCTAAGCTGCAACGATCAATTGATCAAATGATTGTCTGGTGTAAGGAATGGCAGCTAAAACTGTCTCCCTCGAAGAGTCTTCATATGCACATTGGTAATTCTAGCGACAATTTTGTATATAACATAGAAGGATCAGAAATTGCAGGCACTGATAAAGTGAGGGATCTAGGATATCTTTACAATAATAAGCTTGATTTCTCGAATCACATCACAAATATATCAAAAAATGCTATGGGACGGACTTTCCAAATCTTCAAAGGTTTAGCCACTCAAAACGAGCAAGTACTGCTTCTGGCTTATACTACTTATGTGAGACCTATTGTGGAATCGGGCACCTCTGTCTTCAACCCAACGAGCAAGAAGTTTACGGCTGTCCTCGAAAAAGTTCAGAATAACTACACGCGAAAACTTTTCGTCAGATGTGGTATATCACAATACTCTAGTACACCTAATGCAACTAGGAGAAATGAGCTACTTGGCCTCTACTCCTTGGCATCTCGGCGGGGACTTTTTGATGTATGCATGGTGCACAAGATTCTCAATGGCTTCAAAGTTAGGGTGAGAGCCGATGAGTTTTTTAAAAGGATTTCTTCAATCACTCGTGGTGGAAGAAACAAGATAACTTTTGCTCGAGCCAAAACTTCCTTGCGATCTAATTTCTTTACAAACCGTGCTGGATCCACCTACCTCAAATTGACAAAGTCGCAGACGTTCACGCTATCACTACAGATTTTCAAGCGAAGCTTGGCTCTGAAACTACTTAAGCCGTAGTGTTTTCTTCAGAATCAGAACATTGCATCTGGAATTTTCTGATCACTGCTTATCGCCTATGTTACTGTGTATATTATTATTGTGTTTTTCTCTTTACCACGTGTGCCTTATGCAACGTAATAAACATAAACATAAACATAAACATAAAATGAATAACAAACATGAATGAACATCGCAAGGAATGGATCGGTCCAAGCAGGCGTTTCGTTTGGATGCTGGTCCAATCGAGTTGGTTGATTAGTTCTGCGCCAACCCCCGACTTCTCCCGTTTCTCTCGGGTAAAACGGGAAGGCGGAACCATGTCAAAAAGTCTATCGTTCGTCCCGGCGCGGCAGAAAAAAAGCGGTTCGGCCATCGGTCGAATACAGCTGGTGCCTGAGGTAGTAAGGCTAGCCAAACGGAACTTTCCGTACAAAATGAATTGCAACGACGGCGCAGATGTATTCAGAAGTATTCAAAATTATTCGAATTCGAATGTTTATCCGAGCAGTAGGCTTCAAATATCGGACAGATTCGGATGACCCTTTCTTGAAGTCTGAGGGCTGTAGTAAACTCCCTCATGAATGAAGTTGACACGATTTTAAACGACGGACTGAAGGAATGTTGAGATGATCTGTTAGACTATCTTAATGATATTATGAAGGATATGAATCACATCTGATAGCGCACCATTCAGATGACTAACATTTTTGAGATGATGCTAACTTCTTCAGATTACCTGAACTTCTTCAGATAATCTGAACACAGACCAGCGAGAGAGCGTGCATTTTCGGAGGAGCTCGTCTGATATTTCAGAGTACCCTCGAAACAACTTCAAAATTTCAGGTGAAATATAAGCTATCATCATCAGCTATTACAAAACAACAAACATCTCATTTCATTTACTGAGAAAGAAAGCTTGGGGTTGGTCAATTTGTGAATGACCTCTTACAGAATAAGGCCCATTATTCTTATCCTCACAGATATCATCATGTGTTATCACATCATGAATATGCGAGAACGACCGCTTGAGGGCAATTAAGCGCTAATGGAATAACCACGGACCTAAGCTCCAGCGACCAGTTGTGACTGATAACGATAATTATGAATCAATACAAAGTTAAGATCATCTGAAACATGTTTGGAAGAATATCAGATCATCTTATCAAAATAATATCAGATCATCCGATAGAGATGGTTTACTACAGCCCTGAGTTTCCAACAATATTCGAATGGTACCATTTTTCGAGGGCGGATTATCTATTACTATTCGAATAATGCTATCTCAGAATTTCCGAATTCGAACAGGTATTCGATTGGCCATTATTGGAATTCTTCGATTTGAAACAGTCTGGATGGCACAACTCTAAAATCTACTAGGAGTAAAGTCTGCGCTCTTATAGGCAGTGTTCACGATGAAAAACGTTTTTCTGTTTCCCCGCCTGTCTCGAAAACGGCCCCATGCTGATTTCAATGATGTCTCTGAAATCGCACAAGACCTTCTGGGAACGGAGTTATGATCCCTCAAAAATTGAGCTAAGGAAACATGGTGGACGAGTTGCCCGAGGCTTGTAACATCCGTCTTTAGCAGCCAATGCAGGCATGCTGACCTTACTAAAGAGAGAAGTTGAGAATGAAGGAAAGAACGGGGCTGATGATTGGAAATCATCGCTCATCTCGCGATCTCGAGCATTCATTTGTTCACGTCGGTGGGCGTGTGTTGCGCTTTTGAGGTTTGCCTTGCGCTTGAAGTGGCAACTTCGGGCTCTTTTGGAGCTTTTCCTGGCTCGTTTTTATGCGTTCTTTCGACGTCAACGTAACAGTGTGCCCCTCCACTACCCATTCCTAGTAGAAACTGAAACACATTTTTCATCGTTAACACTGCCTTTAATGGCGGCGTTTGCAATAAGGAACTCTCTTTTTTTCTGGTAGAATCCAGATCGTTGAATTCTTCTGGTAATGAGGTTGAAGGGAGAACAAGAATTTTTTTCCAACGAGTAGATCACAATCGTGTGTGTCAGCCGCCCTATTCTGACTCGCTCGGTGGAACTGCCGCCGGCGCAATAGCAATCGAACCCGCGGTCTGAGGTTCGCAGCACACTTGCTGTAGCTACTTCTAACATCAGCAGCTGCTGCCAAATAGCAGTTCATACGCCCTTCGTCGCCGACCTTGACCGCTTACACATTGATACTTAAAGGCACAGTACACCCTCAGACATGAATTTGGTGATTTCCATTTGATTGTGTAGCAGACCCCTCATGTATAACACGTGCCAAGTGCGAGATTTCAATTCCTTCAAATAAGCGAGATATGAGCGACCACCACAGGCCCGACCCCCTTCGCTCACTACCACAGGCCCGACCCCCTAACAGATTTTCAAACTCGATAGCGGCTCGATGTATGGATGAATTCCAACAAGTTGTCGTTCTTCAGTCCATTACCGAACTGTCTCCTCATCCTGCATTGCTCTCCTGCAGCGATTGCGAATGAAGATAAATACAGGCCTGAGACAACTCGTCCACCAAATTTTTGCCCTCAAGATGCATGCATTTTCAAGGAGCTATATCTCCGTTTGTAGGGGGCCTTGGACGATTCCAGGGATACCATTGTGATCAGAGAGAGGCTCTCTCCAAGATAAGCTCTAAATCTGAAAAATATTTTTTTGGGTGTCCTGTGCCTTTAACCCCGCTGGAGAGGGTGCTAGCCCAAATTGTATCTCCGTTTGCACAACATGCTGCTGTTTGCAGAATATGCTGTTGATGAAGAGGGAATGCTCTTTAGGGCAGACATCAGGTCCAACCCCTCCTTATTGGCAGCCTCTTTATCCTGCTGCTAACAGCTGCAGGAGTCGCCAATAAGGAGTCGCAACACAGTGTACGTTGGCAGCACATGCTGCTGTCAGCAACACCTGCTGCTGTCAACGAGTGGTTCAGTCCGTTGTCAGCCCAGGGATGTAACTCATATTGTGCTGTCATCCAACCCCGTGGGACCGTGAGTTACGAAGAACTCAGCATCCAAGATTGAGCGCAAACAAAGGCTTCAATCGGCATGTTCCTGGAATGCACGACTGTCAGATTGTAGACATCCTGGAAGCGTATTACGTAAGGAAGATGACCTTTTCCAGTTCATCAATTATACTCAGCTCCGAATCGGGTGTTTGGCGACGAGCGCACGGATCATCCTGATTTATGATACTTTTTTGCCATACATAATTAATATTGACGAAGAAAAAAGGTTCTAAAAACTTGATGTCGTATGCGGGGCTCAGAATACTTTATCAAGATTATGTCTCCCGACACTTGCGACCATGAAGATCACAATATCCTCAAAGATGGGATAAAATTGTGGGGATAAAGATTTTCCAGAGCTTCATGCACACGTTAATGACAATCAGTCAACGAATTCGGAGCAGAGTGAATCACACAACATTTATTTGAATTATTTCACTCAAAGCACATGGAATCACATAAATGCATTTGCCAAGTTCGACCGACATTTCTGTTGAAATCAGATCCAGTGCAGGTAGAGCTGAAAGGTGAAAAGATAATCCTACATGCAGTCCAGATCTTCCCCGACTCTTTCAGATAGCGTTTTCTTCTCTGCGATCGAGTAGTACTCAAGCAAAAATGTCCATACGATGTGCAAAGGCATTCCGAATTTCCTTCTAAAACATGTATCTTATACATAGATTGCAGGTGGAGCGCGGGTTCAACTGTATCCTTGGTTTTCACTCAAATTTGAAGCGAAGGTTTAACACATATTTTTGTTCATGGTAGGAGAAACGCCGCAACGGTTTTTGTATGTACTCAGTGGAGTGGACTAAAGAGAGGAGACTGGCATACCTACACTTAGTCTGCAGCACTGAAATTCCTGACTCGGTCGAGCTGCACAGATTTTGTTACTACAGAGGACAGAGTGGATCTTCCCAAGATGCTCTCTGCTCGCTGTTCACAAATACATACTTTTCGAAGATATCCCATGAACTGAAGTCTTTAAGCACTTCTGGGGTGCATTTGGCATTCATCACAGCCTTTATTTGTTGATTCAGAAGGGCACATTTTTACTGATAAGCCTAGTGTTCGTGATTAGATTGGGAAAGCGGAAAATGTGGAGCCATTTTGGGTAACGAAACAATGCTTTTTACACATCAAATATCAACAATATTCGGTAATGGGCGGCTCACACGTTGCAAACCAAGCTGGGTGGCACACAAGGTTCACTAAAATTGAGGCTTGTTGTGGAGCACAACTAGTCAAGAAGCCGCAGAACAACTGTGCTCTTGACCGAAATCGGGTCCAGAACTATATTAAACGCCTACTAATACATGTCGTGCAAGTTTCCGTGAACAACACTTCCATTCTTGATGAATGTTGCTGGTTTGAAAATCTGCTACCCCATAGCTGATTTGATATCCGCCGAAACACCTTAAATGTCGCAGTTATGATCGATCCTTGAAAAGTACGGTGTCACCCGACGAAAAACTTCAAATGTGTGAGTGAGCGGTACTTTTATGTTCGCATCAAGATCGTGAGAGCGCGATTTCAGATTTTTTTCGTAACTAGAGTTTTGGCTTGGCCGAGGAGGTCAGTGAAGGGTGTTTTTCAGCAAAAACGTTCCCAGATAAAAATATTAGCTGATTTGCGAATATTTTTATCTGGAAACATTTTAGTTTTCTAGTTCAGAATGAAGCAAAATGCACTCTGATCATTTACACAGAGTTCACGCAATCAATTAGGTCTACTCAATGGACGGGGCTGCGACGGCAGTTCACCGCACGCGATCGAAATCCTGTTAGTCGATGATGCCGTCAACACCGCACGACCAACCGCAATGGGCGCGCCTGATCCATTCACTAGACTAAATCTGATACGGAGACGATACCTATAATGAGTAAAGGATCACATCGTATTTTAGATATGTATTGAATCAGTAAATGAATCAGTACGAGCTGGTTCAGAGAAACGAGCTGTTTATGGCCTTGCGGAAAACGGCGTGATCGATGCGCTGATCCGCAATAGTGTTATTATCGGGATGCAAGGAAAGTATTTTTTTAGCAAATGTTTATGCCGGAAGATATCAGATGTTACAGTTTTAATACAATAGTAAATTCCTTGAATATTTGGGGCCAAACTTGTGAACTAACAAATCAAAAGCGCTACTGCTTGATTTACGTTATTATTGCAGGACAGGAATTAAGGGAATTTCCCCACATGCCCTCCATTCCGTAGCAAAATTTACTTTGGTCCTTCGCGTGCGTGTGCGGAGGAGGGCAGAGATAGCGAGAGAGGTTGCAGATACAGCACAACAAATGGAGGAGTTTTCCCGCCTTTTGCAGTTGGAATCGTTTTCTGGATCACCTCTCTTGAAAGGAATAGCCTGATTTTGTGAACTGTAAGATATGTTAGATATTAAAGTATCAAGACAGTTATGTATTCCTTGAGAATCTGGGGAAAAACTAGGCAAAAGGGCTTGTTGATTGAATCCACAGCTCAAAATGCGTGACTGCCCTCCCATCACGGCGGCGCGCCTTACAGTGGGGATCCACGCCGCCGTGAGCTGTGGATTCGATCAACAAGCCCTTGTAAAAACTTCCTTTTTTTGTATACTGGAACCACAACCCGAGGGGGAGAAGGAGAAGCAGATGAACCCGAGTAATAGTCTAAAATAGAGGGCGTGTAGATGATGAAGTGAAGGAAGGTTCCACAGGATAGAACTAAAATGACGCAGCGATGACAGAAACAGAAAACACGGAAAGCCCGCAATTTCGCTTTCTCTTACCTCACCTTCACTGTCATAGCAACTGATTAGTGGCCCGACGACACACCCTTTGAACCCGTCACCTTCTCTTTTCTCCACTGCTCGAAGCTTAATTTCAGCAGTTTTTTTTGCTTTCCCATTTCATCTACATTGTTCTGCACAATGTATCCATACCAGTTCGTGTTGGTAGTAAACTGGAATGTCTCATTGATCACCGTGGGCAACTAGTCCACCCCGTTCTTCTTCAGCTTTTTCATTGTGATATCTGTACTACATATGTATGTATGATCGCTCCGGTGATGTTTCAAACGCGTTCCGTCCATGGGCTAGAATGATTTTTGTGATAGGACTTTATGCGCCCGACGCATTGTTTCGTGAGCTTACAAAATTTGAGGTGAGCACTCCCTTTCGCGTTGGTTCAGATCACGTATGCCGGTCATAATCAGTTATATCAACACAAGGCACCAACAGCCGAACCCGTTCTTCAAAATCAGTACTCAAACGACAGCTAGATGTCAGTAAGAGGTGGAGTGAGAACAAAAAATGCGGCAGTTATGGAAACAAAGTCATGAACGAACTTGGGAAAAATATCCCCTAATGCACATTCTGCTCACGTCCACTCCTGATTTGCGTAGTACGGGAGACGCTATTTCGTGCGTTAGGCCATTACCACATAGCAAGCGACAGACGCGTCGCGGTCGCAGAGCGCTGCGACGTCGCTGTCGCGAGCAGCCGACCTTCCCTAAGGAGCAAAAAGCACCCCACACGAAATTTCATTCGCTCGCTGTCGCAGAGCATCGCACTGCGACGGACAGTCGCCACAACCAACGATTACAGCACGGTTTTCATTTTTCAGGCGCAGCACATCTCCTCATCCCAGCGACCGCGCAGGTGCATGCAGCGTGTTCCTGCGACAACGCGCTTCTACGGTCTGGGTCCAGTCCCTACACGACACGTTGCAGTCGACCAACCCTGTCGCAAAATACATTTGGTAATACAATGGTCATAGCAAAATTATCCCGATGGATGATCTTGGTTGCTATCCAAAAAGTTGAATTTCGTGTGAGCAGTCCGATTGAGGAAGGATAGTTCCTGAAATCTCTCGTCTGTGCCGCATATGTGCTCATCAAGCGCGTTATTTGAACTAATCTCCTCGGCAGATTACCATCGTCCTGACATTTGCGAAAATCTTATGTGTGTTAGAGTCGCGGTTCCGTCATCTTCAAGCCTTCACAGTCGACTGAAAAGGGCATAAAAAGAGTCATTTGGCGAGAATAAAACGCGAGGTTAATTTAACTAAACCTACGCTTTCGACGCTACAAACCCTAGACTCAAATTTAACCGAATTCGCGTTACAGCTGTAAATTTGAGTCGAATCATTTGTTTAGTCCTGATCGTGATCGCAACTAATGCGTTGAGCTGTGATAGTGCACCAACGGTGGTCTTAGTGTTTTTTTGAAATTCGAGAAAGAGGACAAGAAACGCGACTCCGTCAGGGAAAAAAACTATGTCGCCCACTGAATTGAAAAAAAACTTTGGCGTGTATCACCGCATCACAGTATCATTTTGCATGAACCAAGCCTTCACTTGTCCTCGCCCAAAAAAAGGTCTGTCCTCCTCTGTAATTTTCCTCTGCTAGGGTAGGACACCGAATCCTAGCGCACTTTAGTGAATCTTTTCGACTTGGTCAACAAATTCACTATCGAGGCGTTTCGAATTTGTCAAGCTTTCACATCGAATTAAGATTATATGTAGCTACGTTGAGTACTGGTGAGAGGCTTATTCATACGCAATCCTTATACTTAAAGCAGTTATGTCCCGATGTGTGTGTGTGTGTGTGTGTGTGTGTGTGTGTGTGTGTGTGTGTGTGTGTGTGTGTGTGTGTGTGTGTCTGTGTCTGTGTCTATGTCTGTGTGTGTGTGTGTGTGTGTGTGTGTGTGTGTGTGTGTGTGTGTGTCTGTGTCTGTGTCTGTGTCTGTGTCTGTGGCTGTGTGTGTGTGTGTGTGTGTGTGTGTGTGTGTGTGTGTGTGTGTGTGTGTGTGTGTGTGTGTGTGTGTGTGTGTGTGTGTGTGTGTGTGTGTGTGTGTGTGTGTGTGTGTGTGTGTCTCCCGCGGATCTCAGCAATGGCCGATCAAAACTGGAATGAAACATTTGGGTGGGTAGGACATACATTGATTCCCAAAAAATCAGCGTGAACCATCTCTTGCGCGCCTCGGGGCAACCAAGTTTGTCCGTGGGGCGCACATTTGGCCGTGGGTCATGAAAACCTCCATGAGCCATCTAGCGCTAGAGGGGCTACGCTCTAATCGTAGCGACAGGTATTCTGTAGTATACGGGATGCTGTATAGAATTGCTAGGATTTGGGGAGTGCGCAGGACCTCAGTGGGAGTGTGCAGGACGTCATGTAAAGCGTGCAGGTCTCCAGTGGGAGTGTGCAGGACGTCATGTAAAATGTGCAGGAGCCCAATGGGAGTGTGCAGGACGTCATATAACGTGTGCAGGACCCCAGTGGGTGTGCTGGACGTCGTAGAAAGTGTGCAGGTCTCCAACGGGAGTGTGCAGTGACGTCATATAAAGTGCGCAGGGCCCCAATGGGAGTGTGCAGGACGTCATATAAAGTGTGCAGGACCTCAGTAGGAGTGTGCAGGACGTCATAGAAAGTGTGCAGGACTCAAATGGGAGTGTGCAGGACCCCAATGAAAGTGTGCAGGACCCCAATGGGAGTGTGCAGGACGTCATATAAAGTGTGCAGGGCCCAAATGGGAGTGTGCAGGACGTCATATAGAGTGTGAGGGACCCCAGTGGGAGTGTGCAAGACGTCATAGAAAGTGTGCAGGACCCAAATGGGAGTGTGCAGGGCGTCATAGAAAGTGTGCAGGACCCCAGTGGGAGTGTGCAGGACGTCATAGAAAGTGTGCAGGACCCAAATGGGAGTGTGCAGAACGTCATAGAAAGTGTGCAGGACATCAGTGGGAGTGTGCGGGACGTCATAGAAAGTGTGCAGGACCCAAATCGGAGTGTGCAGGACCCCAATGAAAGTGTGCAGGACCCCAATGGGAGTGTGCAGGACGTCATATAAAGTGTGCAGGACCCCAATGGGAGTGTGCAGAACGTCATAGAAAGTGTGCAGGACCTCAGTAGTAGTGTGCAGGACGTCATAGAAAGTGTGCAGGACTCCAGTGGGAGTGCGCAGGACGTCATAGAAAGTGTGCAGGACCCAAATGGGAGTGTGCAGGACCCCAATGAAAGTGTGCAGGACCCCAATGGGAGTGCGCAGGACGTCATATAAAGTGTGCAGGGCCTAAATGGGAGTGTACAGGACCCCAACGAATGTGTGCAGGACCCCAATGGGAGTGTGCAGGACGTCATATAATGTGTGAAGTACCCCAGTGGGAGTGTGCAGGACGTCATAGAAAGTGTGCAGGACCCCAGTGGGAGTGTGCAGGACGTCATAAAAAGTGTGCAGGACCCAAATGGGAGTGTGCAGGACGTCATAGAAAGTGTGCAGGACATCAGCGGGAGTGTGCGGGACGTCATAGAAAGTGTGCAGGACCCCAATGAAAGTGTGCAGGACCCGAATGGGAGTGTGCAGGACCCCAACGGGAGTGTGGAGGACGTCATATAAAGTGTGCAGGACCCCAGTGGGAGTGTGCAGGACGTCATAGAAAGTGTGCAGGACCCCAGTGGGAGTGTGCAGGACGTCATAGAAAGTGGGCAGGACATCAGTGGGAGTGTGCAAGACGTCATAGAAAGTGTGCAGGACCCAAATTGGTGTGTGCAGGACCCCAATGAAAGTGTGCAGGACCCAAATGGGAGTGTGCAGGACCCCAATGAAAGTGTGCAGGATCCCAATGGGAGTGTGGAGGACGTCATATAAAGTGTGCAGGACCCAAATTGGAATGTGCAGGACCCCAATGAAAGTGTGCAGGACCCCAATGGGAGTGTGCAGGACGTCATGTAAAGTGTGCAGAACCCCAGTGGGAGTGTGCAGGACGTCATAGAATGTGTGCAGGGCCCCAGTGGGAGTGTTCAGGATGTCACAGAAAGTGTGCAGGACGTCACAAAGAGTGTAGAATTGAAAAAAAAAACCAGATTTTGTTTTTTTTTCATGCTAATTCTTAACCTTTTCTAGCGATGAAAACAGATAGGAAAACGTGTATCTTGAGAAGCGTGTGACGCTTTCTGAAGAGGGCGCAGAACTCCGGAGACATTTCCTTGTCAATCTCAGGAAACAAGCAGCAGCTCCTTCCCGATTCGTTACTCACTACAACCGCTCAGTCATTTCAATTTTTTAACTTCCATATATTAGTTCATATACGCTGAAAGTCTGAGCTTATCGAAATCTGCTTCTCAAAAGATAATCATCCACGTAGGTTCATATTTCATTTATTGTGAACAGGAGCATGGCGTTGGTCAGTTAGGGAAATAAGACGTTTTTCCTTATGATGACAGAGATAGTAATGCGAGAATATTCGCTTCGGAGCTTTACAAATCGGAAGGAAGGGCAGTGGATTGCGATATAAAGGGAGGAGGGACGGAACGGGCCGCAAATGTGATGCCGGTAGCAACCGGCGATCTACCGCTGCCTTCTTATGTTTTGCTTTTTTATGCCGTATTTTTATACCCTACACCCTGCTGTAAACGTCCGGCAGCCTGTTCTGTTCGGGAGAGTCCATACGGACAGCAACTTTCGGGTAGGCGGAAGTCAGTCAACACCGTTGCCTGATTCAGGAAGTTGGCGCACTTGAAAGCTTTCTTGAGCGAAAACTTCGCTAGGTCTCGCTAGTTGAAATTTATTAGTAATATGCTTCTAGTTGGTTTGGAGGCGAAAAGAGGAAGAAAAAGCATTTCTAGAGGTGAAAGTGGGGGCCGGGCATTGGTAAGCGTTCATACATCGCGAGTGCGCCCATTCTCGCTGATACGCGCTTCTCAACGCTGGTGGACGCCCGCATACGCAATTACATTTATTTATCGGTTTATTTATTAAGTACGGTGTTCGTTAAGTATTTATTATGTTGAGGCAAACGTGATAAAACAATCCTCTAGAAATCCTGCATACAACTAGCGTGAAGTGAGATGTTATAAAAACGATTATTTCAATGACAAGTACTGATAGCGCAATAGCTCCTTCCCTGCAAGGCGCTTGAATTTCAACAGGACAGAACGTATTAGCATATGGCCGAGGTTAAGTGAGGTGAAGGTGGATCCTGCTCTACAAGTGAATAAGAAGGTCTTTGGGTGCTAGATAGGAGACTTTCACTGGAGTTCCCCTGGTTCTTGAGGGGATCAGCATGTAGAACTTTGATACAATCGTTTTCAAAATGCCAGCAGGTATTTTGAAAACTATACAAACATAATTGAGTTGACGATGAGATTGTAACGTATAAAATTTAACTTGAGAGTTCCTAGCGACTGCACTAGGTATCCTGAAATAAAGCTAGATTTTCGCCCTTTCAACACAATATATAATTAGCGTGTGAAATTGCTTTGAGTTTTTTTCAACTTGAAGAATAGATGTTATTTTCTTTGGTGAGAGAACCGATGTTTCACTTTTCGAAATGGGTCTTATATACCTTTTGTAAGCTCTCAGCATTCTTATCTGTGATTGATAGCGCTTGAAAAAAAGAGAGGTCCTTGGAGAATCTTTCTTGCACAAAAAAATTGTAGTGATTACGGAAGGCAAGTTAACTGTAGTACATACATATGCATGGCGAATATCTCTAGTCTCGGATTGGTCCATTGAACAACGCTTGACCGAGTAATTGATCATTGAAATATGTGTGTTGAGTGCTCATTCTCCACGGGTTGTGATGGTCGAGGTGGAAATTTGATAGACCGGTGCAATTGGATCAAATCAGGTTCGCTATCTTGTGTTATAGAGATGAAGCAGTGAGCTTAAAACTAGCGGCGTCTTTTCTGAAGCAGGCGAGTGCGAGCGAGCAAATGCGGCTGGAAGCAAATCTATATTTATCGATTTCGCTCAGTCGCAAGACAAAAAAATCTACAACCGGGTGAGGAAAAAAAAACTTTTCTTCCTCTTCACTAGGTGAGGTTTTGAAGCGTTTGCTGCACCATTTTCACTTTTGCCATGAGAAGGACACTCGCTATCTTATCGGATTTCCCATATCTGCACGACTATTGTGGTTCTTCACTTCTTTTTTTTTTGTCCTTGCAAGAAGTACATGCTGCTTTTGTTCACGACGACTACCCATGTGAGTTTGTGGAAACTCCGCACGGCCGCCGCGAATGATCGCGTCTCCTCCATCCGCTTGACTAGGTTTTGCGAAAGGCGTTTTTGTTACTCCTGACCGAATTCTGGCTGCCCGTAACACACAGGCTAGCGTGATCTACCGATAATAACATATGTCAATCATACACATGAAAGTTAGCCGATAGCTGCGAGCCCAATGGGTATGAACTCACAAAACTCCGTGAAAACAAATCTCTAAAATTTTCACTCACGCGATCATTCACCTGTTAGGGTGTAAAATGACCAATCAACCTTGACAGCTCTAGGTAGAGATTTAGTAGATATGCTGGAACATGCTCAGTCAAAGCCAGAGATTTTCATTGCATTTCCACATGAAACTCGCAAACCAATAGATGAAGCGGTGAGCGGAAGAAATCTCAGTTTGGAAGAAGATCTGTGCTTTTAAAGATGTATCAACTTCGACAAACATCAATACCAAAATTTTCAAGAATATACAAAAGCGAAATTCGAGAAATTCGCAAAACAGTTTAGAGCAACTGAAGCTGCTATATCGCAGAGAAATACTTCATGATCAGCTCCAGGTTATGAGACATCTACACATAAGTTCTTCCTAACTTTTGCATATATAGTCGAGCCTAACTACATAGGTCAGTAATCCCCGGGGTGAGTGGAAACACTTATGTTTATAGCATATACATCACAAATACTACTTCGTGAGCATAGAATTTTTTCATTACAACATCGTTGCAAATCATGCTGAGTCCCAACATATTCCTAAGACATAAGTACGCTGCTACCGATCAGTGGAACCAAGAACTACCGTAACCATCCCATGAAGTTTTTCAAGTGTTACCTTGAATAGGAGCAAATCTTTCGAGCCAGCTTTACTTTTTGCCCATTCTCCGGCGTCGTCAACCATTTCAAACGGCTTCTTGAATAGAGTATTCTGACAATTAATGCATACCGACCGCTTCTCAGTCCTTTTATACCACTCATGGTTATGAGCATTCGAGATCGTTTATTATCATGATTTGTTTATGAATGATTACGGTAGCCCGGCGTTCCACTGCCCTATATGAGCATTATAATTCCTAAGACTAGAAAATCTAGAGTTGTCAATACCATCAGAAAATCTGTGACGAATCTTCGTTCTTCGCTCTACGAGGTCAACTATTGTTGTGAGCGTTTTTTGCCGTGTGTGCGCACTTCGTTTACCTTTTTATTACGAATTCAATGAATTCTCTTCACTGATAATTGGAAGTTCTTCACAAACTATAATATCGTTGATCTCTGAAGCGTGGACTTTGATATATGTATACGAATGGGTGAAAATTCGCGAATATGCAAATATCCAGGTGTGTTGGCTAGCAGTCATGGAATGGGGTCACCTATGCAAGGCACGAATAGAATGTGTTAATTGGTCGTTATTGACTAGCCGAGGAATTTACCGCAGGATTGTGCTACTCCAAGGATTATCTCTTCTTTCTTTCTTGATAATGCCTAATTATGACGGGATGGTGATGAAGTATGCCTTTAATCCGTAATTCAGGACAACGTGGGAGAATTCAATCCTTGCTCTGAGCTGGTCTCTACAAAACCGCCTAACGGACGCGTAAAGACACGGATTCCTGGTCTTCATGTGTTCTTCACATGAATGAGGAGTACTTTCCAACTTCTACTGAATGGAATCACACAAATGTTGTTTTTCTGGTCTGAAAAAAAAACGAGCAATGTGAACAACAACAATCGGTACGTCAACTAGTCTGCCACTCACTACTCGCCGTTCATAACGTGTACGATCGACACATGTGCGATTACTACTTACATACTTCTTGAGTAGGATTACAGCTCATTCTTTCACTCACACTGAGAAGATCAGCCCATAAAAACTCGCAGGTTGAACGTTCCCTGTGTACATTACATTATCTTGTCATACATGAAGAAACCTCTGAAATATTCTGTTTTTTTCGCACACTTGATGTATAATACTTTCACCAGCAACAAAAAGTTAAACATAATAAGGTAATTGAGGTAGCATTAACTTTCTGACTATGGACTAAAACCTAAGAATCAGTATAAATGAGGACAACGGTCACTGACTTTTGAAATCATACATCTTGCTCTGGGAGCTGGCGATAAGCTTCTGTGCTGCTCAAATCTCTGCTGAAATGCTCAGCCGATACCCAGTTGGTGACATATGACGCACACTCAAAGGATATATTCAGCCTTCTCTCCCCTGGTTAATTAATCGGTGACGTCAAGTAAAATTAGAAAATGGACTTCAATGAAAAGGGCCTTCCTGATATCGTGAGATCTCCGACTTCTTAAGTATTAGCAACATGGAATATCCCGCTCAAGAACAATCAGCGAATCTTTATCGAGGCCGTTTCCTCAGTATCACCGCAGTATGTAGTGAGGCAACGGAGCTTCGAAACCATTACATCGTTTGGAGTGAACATTCGCGAAGCAAAATGAATAGATGAATTGAAACAGAAAGTGTTCATTTGCCCCTTAAGAACATTTTCTTCACTTCATTCCTTCGTACAACACAACGTTAGAAGCAGGGCACACGATGAATTTAGTTTTGAAGTTTCCTTCGCAAAAATCAAAAGTTACCTTTTTAATATAACACACGTATTTGAGAAGTGTGGAATGGTGAGTTTAACAAAATGTAAACAGTTCAAGTTACGAGACTATGCGAAATGAGTAGCTGTATCCGATCTATCCTGTCGCCAAATTCCCTGCTTTTGTTAGTAAGCAACAGTTCAGGGCACTGCTTCCAACAGTTAAAGGCAGTGTTCACGATAAGAATCGTTTTTCTGCTTATCCACCTATCTTCAAGACGGTCCCATGCTGATTCCAATGATGTTTTTGGAATCGTACAAGACCTTCTGGGAACGTAGTTATGGTCCCTCAAAAATTGAGCTATGGAAATATGTTGGACGAGTTGTCCGAGGCATATAGCTTCCGTCTTTTGCAGCCGATGTATGCGAGCTGACCTGAGTAAAGAGAGAAGTTGGGAATAAAAGGAAGAACGGGGCTATAGATCGGAAATCATCGCTCATCTCAATATCTCGAGCATTCATTTGTTCACGTCGGTGGGCGCGGAAAGGGCATCTGGGGGTGACGAGCTGACGGGTGTCCAACTTTGGGCCCGAAGGGGGCCGTTCCGAGCTGATTTTCCTTAGTTTTTTCAACGTTTGGGTTGCGCTAGGCCCCGTAGCTGCCGATCTCCTTCAAAAAAAAAACAGACATGGTTTTTATCGTGGACACTGCCTTTAAGGGGAAGGATGGAGTGTGCGGGAAGATGGAGGGGCGCCGGTTTCAGATTTCGGTCATGGAACTCTAGGAATTTAAAAGAAAAAGTTTCAACATAAACGCGAAAGCATCCCTGATTCTTTAAAGTACTGAAACCCCGCGTAGGCGAAGTTCAGACGTTCCAAAGTTTTCTTCGAATAACCAGCTCCGGAAACACGCAACATATGTGCCGTGTAGTATATCTATGGTGACATTTGAAATGTAAGAAAATCGAAAGACCTCGTCGTAAATGAAGCCACATTTGATTGGAATAGAAGCACTGTACCAGTATACGGTAGCCGTTTGAAAAGCGTGCCGCACTGCTCTATTGTATCAGAAGACCGATTTGATATCGTTATCACGTCATATGATGGAGTGCTGTTGATCATTCCAGCTCAAACAGCTATTGAATTCCACTTTTCGCTGAGCCTATACTCAAACACAATTAGCCACACCTATAATATGTAGCAAGACTGTTTCTTATGAGTTGACGATCCTTGAGAAGCACGTCACTTCTGTGAAGAGTGAAGTGAAAGGATGGAGGCCTGGTCACTGTTACTGTGCATCAAAAGTATACTCTGATTTGGCCTTTTTTCTGTAAAGAACTGTTCCTTTGCTTGTTGAAAACCAACTCTTCTTATCCACCCCATCTTAAAGGCAGCAGACACGCTCAAAATGGTATTGATTTTATGACATAAATCAAAGGTTTGGAGCTGGTTGTATTGGGAACTGACGAAAAAACGAACGAAAACTGTGTGCAAATAGAGGAATAACGGTTATTTTGATATCAGGGGAAAAAGGACGAGTTTTACGGCGCGTGGTTGAAACAGCGAATATTAGCAACAAAACGGTTGAGATAGAGAAGCCGATATACTCTTACAGCCTGCACTGGATTGTTAACCTCGTTGGAAGCATCAAAAACCAGCCAAAGGGACCGCATTAGTACTATCAATCAGGTCGAGTTTGTATTTTGGGGCGGGGTTGCAGAAATTTTTCGATTGGCATAGCTGAAATTTAGTAGTTTTGACTCGTTTTTGACGCTTCCAACGTCGTGAGCCGTCTACTAGGAGCCATGCGACTTCAGAAACGTAGTTATCTCAAAATCTTTTTTGAGTGTGTCTGCTGCCTCTAAAGACGAAGCTGAAAATTCCGTTCCGAGATTCGCAGGTCATGACTTTCACATTCCCAAGCTTAGAAAATCAGTTAAGGTTCAGAGTTGAACACTGATCCAAACCACAGATATGAGGGTGAAGAATATATGTGATGCGGTAATAAGGCGTTCTCGAGATATTGCTTACCGATCGACCCGAGCCTTTCACGCGGCGCATTTTTGTTCATTATTCTAGTCCAACTTTTTTCAATAGCAAATGTTTTTGTTGATAACTACGTGGCGCCGACGCAACATGCCACTGTGCCGCGGTACTGTTTTTCTTAATACTTGAACAGCTGGCGAAATTTAAGGCAGTGTTCACGATAAAAAAATGTGTTTCAGTTTCCACTAGGAATGGGTAGCAGAGGTTCACAATGTAACGTTGACGTCGAAATAACGCATGAAAACGAGCCAGGAAAAGCTCCAAAAGAGCCTGAAGTTGCCATTTCGAGGGCAAGGCAAACCCCAAAAGCGCATCACACGCCCACCGACGTAAACAAATGAATGCTCAAGATCGTGAGATGTGCGATCATTTCCAATCATTCGACCCGTTCTTTCCTTCATTCTCAGCTTCTCTCTTTACCCAGGTCAGCTCGCATACATCGGCTGCAAAAGATGGAAGTTACAAGCCTCGGACAACTCGTCCACCATGTTTCCTTAGCTCAAATTTCGAGGGACCATAACTCCGTTCCCAGAAGGTCTTGTACGATTTCAAAGACATCATTGGAATCAGCATGCGGCCGTTTTCAAGATAGGCGGGAAAACAGAAAAACAATTTTTATCGTGAACACTGCCTTTAAGCTAGCTCCATATCAGGTGATTTCTTGAACAATCAAGTACATACAGGACGTTCCATCAACAACTAAGTCTCGAAGTCGAATTTTCACTCAGACCGTCACTTCGCGGTTATTTTGGTATGTTATCCTTTTTTGACCTGAAAATTTTGTGGCCCACTTTTTACCAGTTACCCGATTTGAGAAACTCATTTTTATCTCATTATCGTCTTCAGATCTGTAGACATTTACGAACAAATATCGGAGCTACTCGATGGAGTGTATTTGTTATCCAGAAACGGAAGAAGGTAGGCGAATGTCAACCCCTTTTGAGGCAGGACACGACAGCGACAAAGCAAGGCCCTCATGCCATTCGCTCGTTAATGTGCGCTACAGTAGGCTATCATGTCGTCTTAAGCGTTTTGCCTTATTTCCTTCGGTGGAATAAATTTTCGTTGATTTACGAAGTGTTCGCACGGGTCCGCCCTCTACATGGCACATATGCAGTATATATTGGATCCGACTCACTCATTTTCGGATATCCATCGGAGTGAACGGAATTTTCATGATTCAAAATCCAATTCATCGAAAAAACCTCGAAATCCGAATGATCCAAAATCCGGATCACCGAAAAATGGTCAAAATCCGAATGACCCAAAATCCGATTCACCGAAAAAACGCCAAAATCCGTTCGATCCGAAATCTGAATCACCGGAATGTGCCATGAGTCGGATAATGATTCGGATACCGAATATCCGAACAATGTCATGATTCATATCGGATGTTGAGTCGGATATTGGTAGATTCGGCATGTCCTGTTACTCAAGCAAGCGTATCTGATGTCACTACTCGACATTCCATTCTACAGTAGCCATACAGGTGCGTAATTACACTGCAGGCATCCGATTGGAGCGGATCGTGGAATTTACGCCAAATTTTCTGTGCGTAATCAGCGCGGAGTTTGCGCATAATTGGCATTAATCCTCTTCGTTTGGTTGTCTGTGCGTGTATAGGGCCTTTTAGAGTGACGTCGCTTCGAAATTCTTGGCGTCCAATCATATTTCTGTCTCTGCGTCTCTCACCTCTTCGCCGCCGTTTGTTCGATTGAAAAAAAAACAGTGAATTAGGGGAAATAAATATTTTACAGTTTATGGACAGGTATAGTGGAGTCCACCAAGTGTGTCTCATTTACTTATCAATAAGAAGCGGTCGGCTGGGGATAAATGTGCATGAATCCCATACCAGCGCGCTCGATACCGATTGAGCGAGAGCGGTTGTGCTGCAACGGGTTCCATGTTCATTGATCTCCAATCGAACGCTCCTCATTGATAAGTAAATGAGACACTCTTGGTGGACTCCACTATACTAACAAAGGAACATCAACAAATAGAAAGAAACTACGGCGGGACGGCAGCGACCGCGACAAAAATGGTCGAAATCATTTTCATCGCGCGACGTTGCTGCCGTCGCTGCTAGCTCGCGCTTTCTGAAAGCGCGGCGGTCGCCCCCCGTCGCATGGCACAGTTTGCGCTGCGTAGCACCCCCCACCCCACATTTTTCACACCGTCTCCGCGACAGCGAGTTTTGCTGCAACGTCACTCCGGAAGGCTCTTGGGGGTATGGTATACTTTGCCGCTGTCCTGACCGACAGGCATGCAATCTAGCACAAATCGCTGCGGGACCTGCATCGCAACAACGGCATCGGTCGTCGTAGGCACGTATCTCGCGCGTCTGTCACAGCGACGCGGAGGGCTGACATACTGCGAATGGGCCGAATCCTGTCGCTGCCTGCCACTGTCGCGGGCCGATGCTTGCAGCACACTGCGACTGCGACAGGTTTAGGGCCTAGTACATACTTTCCGCGACCCGCGACCGCGACAGTGCATATTTGCAATATCGATTTTCGATCGATTTAGGTGACAAGCATCATGTCGCGTCGCTCGTCGCGGAAGGTATGCACTAGGCCTAAAGGGTGGGAGATCCGCGACAGGCGGTCGCTTTCGCTGTACAGAGTGACTCGACAGTGTGTCGCATAAGTATAACATAACCCTTATGGCGCATTGAGGGTATGATTGGCTCCCAAAAACCAGGTGTATTGATCGAATGGGCAATTCTGTTTTAGGTGGATTAGACAGTAATTCACGGGTACACGGGTATTCACGAAATCGATGGGAAGGGCTGATACTCATGATACTCATCTATACTAATGTTTTAACATTACACTCGCTTTGAAGAGATTGTGAAAAGTGATCACATCTGCTTGGTTTGCAAATATTCCGAGATAAAGATGATCATTAATGAAATCTTTCATCATAGTAAGGTAGAAAAATCTTTTTGTTTGGAAGATTTTTGCAAGACTATCGATTTTCGATAGACTTTTGAAATTATACCATCTTTTATCCGGCCGAATATCCGACTCGGATATTCGGATTCCGACTCTCCAAAAAAAGGGCGAAATCCGAGTGATCCAAATTCCGAATCACCGAAAAAACGTGATTTTCGGATTGATCCGAGATCCGACGATCCGTCTAGCCTCCCCGTCCGAATGACTCGGATTATCCGATGTTGTTCTTTTTAATCTATCCGTTTGAATCGGATATTCGCGACCTTCGATTTTTGAGTTATCGGAAATCCGAGTATCCGAATTTTTTTGATTCGGATCCAATGTATAATATGCAGTAAATTGCGAATGGAAAGAATTTTCCGTACGACATTCAAGCGCTCTTTTCAGGCACAAATTGGAAACCAATTTCAATCCGGAACTCTTTAGTTCGCAAAAAAAAACCATGTTCAGCAGTTATCTAGCGGAATTTGGAATATTGACATAGAACCATAGTCAGAAGTGTCCAAGCGAAGTGTTAAAAAAGGCTCTATAGATTACGAAAGAGTGAGGATGTGGGGAAAATCACTCCAGTCAATGTTTTTGACTAGATGTGTACATAAATTCGAAGGCTCATTGATTGGAATTCAATTTCAAGCCAGCTGATGTTCTTGATATAAGAGGTCATCGATGCCGATGATATGGAGTGGGCTCGTCCACCATCGAAAGACAAGAAAGTTCAGGCTTCAAATTTGGCCCAAAACAGCGGTTTTTTCGCGGTTTTTTCCTATAGGTCCTACTACTCGAACCCTTTAAAGGCAGTGGTCGCGATTAAATATGTCCGTCTTCTTTTAGCCTTCAAACCCTTTTCTGGATTCAGAGTAGTAAGACCTATGGGAAAAACCGGCCAAATTTCGAGCCTGAACTTTCCTGTCTTCTGATGGTGCACGGGTCCACTCATTGGTACCGATGATCTCCAATATCAAGAACATCAGCTGGCTTGAAATTGGAATTCAATCAATGAACACTAGACTTCGGATCAGGGATGTGCGGAAAAATTATTTTTGGAAACAGAAAACAGAAAACAGAAAACAGAAAAAAATCTCCAAAAATGGGCAGAAAACAGAAAACAGAAAATTTTCAAAAATCAATAAAGCGTGTTCAGCGTACACTAAACGAAATTTTTCAAAACATTGAGATTTTTTTATACATTTTTTGAGTGATTGAGTGATCTATGCTTCTTTCATTGAATTTTCAAAACCTTGCAGTTGGCCAGAGCAAAAAGTAGAGACGCTCAAGAATTGCAGATTATGAGTGCGATGAGGTGACAAATGTTCATCAAACCTTCCTTTTCCCAGGCAATAAAAGCTCGATTATTTATTAGAAGCTCAATACATATGTCTATACAAGGAGTACGGATTGAATTCGGAGCGAGCTTTCCGTTCCTGAGAGTACATATTTTGACACCTATTGCGGGATAACTGCTGATTTGAACACTGCACTACTCCTCAGAGCTGAAAGTAACGCCCGTACCACCTGTGCCGTCAGAGTATAAATGACCTGACGCGTCGTTCGCTCCACCGTTGAGATTCTCTCGTACCTCTGTGGCAGAATTATAATCTGCCTCATAGGCTCTCCATCATTTTTTTGGCGCTCCATCTTAACTGAATTTCTTGCCATCTGCGTTGCAGTGAAACAAAACACGTATTTAGAGTTTTGCGTGCATGGTACAGTTTGGGCCAACATTACCCCGCTCCATCAAAGCGGGTACGTTGGGGAGCGGGTATTCGTAGAGGCTTGACTCTGAGAGAAATTGCCGCTGCGGCTCCGCGATAGTGTCGCTTTGGCGCGTGCAGGCACCGAAGCGGCACTATCGCGGAGCCGCGGCGGCACTACCGCGGAGCTATAGCAGGGACCCGATAGCACCGCTTTGGCTCCGCGATAACGCCGCAGCGGCTTCGGGAGAGTGTCTGCTATGGAGTGATTAAAGAATTATAAGACAACTAGAGGGGGTCTATATGTAAGAACAAAAATTCGCACCTGCGGTCGTTACGTCCTTTGTCTGATAAGGACAGAGGTTACCGTCGCTTTTGCGCACAAGGAAACACGGAATGTACCTCAAACTTGGGTATATTGAACCGGCGGCATTTTCTTTTCACCACACAGGACAGTGCATCGAACTCCACGCGGGTTCGCTGCTGCATCCTCGCGGAGCCTAACGTTCTAACGCGGAGCTGCTGCGGTACTATGGCCGCGATGTCGAGGCTCAAGGCACTGTAGCAGAATCTTCTGATCACGGAGCCGGTGCGGCACTATCGCGGAACTATTGCGGCACAGTCGAGGATCGCGGTACTTTGCCGGCACTGCCGCGGCACATTTTTTTAGAGGAACGGGTTTCGTGCTTATTTAGTGGGTTGCGGGGACCAGCCGACTTCCCTTTGAGTGCCTTCATCTCCCTACATAAATCTGATCCAAATTGAAGGATTCTGGAGGGTTGGTTGGTTTGGCTCACCTCGGCGAGGGTCGAACCCGACCGTGTACAGCGAACAGCACCGTTTCCTCCCACAACGCCACACATGCCCTAATGAATAACCACGCGAGATAGAAGTGTCTAGGGTGGTACAACTGCAGAGAGCCTGGGTGAAGTACATCCTCACCCTTTCGGCTTAGCTTCGAAGAATCCAAAAAAAACAGTCCTGCTGCAGATCGCGGTACACGTTTTTTCTGTTTTCTGTCCAATTTTGCCTATTTTTACAGAAAACAGAAAACAGAAAAAATAGGCCAAAAATGGGCAGAAAACAGAAAATTCCGCTCATCCCTGCTTCGGATTGACCTACTGTTTTCTTGTTCAACTGTTTGTTTTCATTGTTCAACTGTATTTATTACTTAAATTAGCATTATCGCTGTGAAATTCCATTGTTTTTGATTTCTCAACATAAGACTGCGATCTTTTTGGGCGGAGCTGTGCACATGTGCACGAACTGGCAACTTAGGATCCTAATAATTCAATTTTTTACTCGTTTTTAGCAGCGTAATCTTCGTTGTATTTTCGTCAGTTGCGAATCAAGCAGATTTTTATAATTTCTTCCACAACTTTTTCCATCGCGACCACTGCCTTTAAAGGCAGTGTTCACGATAAAAAACCGCATTATAGTTCTCGATGTTTTTGGGTAGGTAAGTTCACTAAGACATGGTTAACAGGAAAAAGACACCACAGAGCAACCAAATACCAGAGAAAAAATGTTTAAAGAAATCTCCGAAAAAATAATTATGCTAGCTTGTGTGTTTCTCCGACATCAGGTTCGATGCGTGGTAAGCAGGCAGACTGGCAGACATCGATCCTGAAGTCGGGAAAATGGTTTCGCGCTTCAAAATTCTTAGGTGCATGAGTGGATTTGCTTTCTGTTTCCGACACCAAATATTCTTCAGTAAATAAGTGGGGTGAATGTAACTGCTGGGATGTTAGAACATTTTGCGATGAAAAATAACATTTAATTCGGTGCTTGTTCGTACGGTAATACGAATTATTGATACTACAGAGTTTGGATGTAATGGTTAACTGATATTGGGCTCCTGAAAAGTATAAATGTGTTGCGATAAGAAAGAGATGCAGGGTGGTAGAATTCTAAATGAACAGCTGGTATAAAGAAATGTTTTGTGTATTTCAGCTAGTAAAATATTGCACCTCGCTATATGTTTCCAGACGCTTAGAGGATCTGAGTTCTATGGCGACTTCTAAGCCTGACTGGACGAAAAAATTCAACCGCGAATGTCAGGGTAAAAAAGGCTGAAAATTTGATACCGCTCGAGTCAAGTATTCCGCTTACACCAAGTTATATGTTGCACTTTCGCTGCTCTGAATTCGGATAGAATGTTTACAGACTTTTCGGAGAATATGGGCGGTCGTCCCTTTGGTCATTATTAGACGAACTGGTTTAAGATGAGTTCACTGTTTTGAGCAAACTGCACGAGGAACGTGTTGTCATGCGGAGTTAAACTCTATTGACGGTTTCGCAGGTTCGTGAGTGGTACCGAGCTTCACCATCTAGTGAAGCTGTAAAGTACCACTTCACATGATTATGCGAGATGTGAACTATTAATATCGATTCGGGCACTTCAACACAACTAATTACTCAACCTTCTCAGACGTAACAATTTCAATTTTCATATGAAATTTAGTGTTTACTTCGCCTTCTGGGCAGCTTATCCTGGCTAATCAACCAGCTTTTTGTCTGCTTATTTATTTCATTATTCAGGAAAATACCAACAACGGGCAAGTTGCGACTACATACGACCAGAATCTAAATAATTTTTTTGTTCAGAGAGTTAATGAAAACCGGACACACCGATTCAAAAGCTGACCATCAACACCGTTAGCAAAGACGATAATTACAGGGAAGCCAACGGTTGTTAGAGTTTAGCGTAGTTCGAGGATTGACAGGAGACTATTGGTGATCATGCTCTATAATAATCATCATCTCACATTAATACTACTGCGAAAATATCCTCTCTCCGATTAATTCACGACATTGCGCTCTAAAGTTAAGCCTGAAAATGACTGTGGGTTCTGAAATAGCGAAGCTCAGGTTGGTCTTCTATCACTCAGGAGTAGAACGTCATTGGGCACTTGATTAACCCCGAAAACCAATATTTAGCGAATTTCCAATGTTGTGAACCTCCAAAAACCATCCTTTTGCGACATTCGAGGGAATTCTTTAGGTTTCCTAGACGGTTCAATTCTCGTAAATAGTTGTTTGCAGCCCATACGCCCATTCCGTGGATAAGACGCGCTATATTATCTAAAGAAAAGGTAAAAAAACACAGGGTTTGTATAGGTTACGATGAGTTCAATCAAGTTATTGAAGGCATGTCTCCAAAACTCTTTTTGGGTGTCTCAAAGTAAACAATTTCAATTTAATGGTTATCACGAGATGAATTTCCGTTTCGAAGGGTTTCGAGGAAAAGGTGCAAGGCTATCGCGTAGCAAAAAGGGAAATTGCGCAGGTTACGTAACGGCCAAGAACGGAATCCATGTAATAACTACTTCTCAAGAGATATCTGATTATTTCTGCACTTCATGTATCCTCAAATTGGCCTCTGTAAGGAAGGCGAACGATAAGCTTAGGCGGTCCGTTAGCGGCTATCCGCCCCTTTTTGAATAGACCAGGCGGCCCCTTCATATCCGCGTAGGTCTAGCCCCGCCTCTAGGGGTATATAGGTGGGCAGAATAGAAAGAACTAGCGTGGTCCTCTCCGGCTTCCCCCACACCTTATACATATATACGTATACTGAAATACCCAATCACTCACATTGTAATTAGTTGAAAGATGATCATCGCACTTCTAGGATTAATCGCTACCGCACACGCCAACTCCAACTATGAGGTTCGTCATTAAATACAACTTTGTTATGATAACAAAACAGTTTTGAGAGTTTTTTTCTTGTTTTGATTGTGTTGCTATCATAAAATGGAACATGTTTCTAGGAATTAAAAGCATCTGTGAGGCACCTGAACAACGAACTCGACAAAGGTGTGTTTTTTCCTTCTGAATTTTTCGCGCCTTTCCCTCGATGGAATCGCTGAGCTATATTTCGACTGAACAACGCATTCCAGCTCAACTCACCAGGCCTGCTGAATTGAGGTTTTCAAGTAATGAAATGGACGACCGAGTTCTACCAGCTGGATCCTCAATTGAGCTCAAGTGTGAAGTGTATTCTGTGCCACCTCCTACTTTCACATGGTGTGTTACTTGGAATACTTTTAACTACATCTGATGAATATCACTGGTTACCGAAACTCGAGATCTCCCAACTCCGAAACTTGAGTACTCCCAAGTGCATATTATTCAACACCAAATTCAGAGATTAGGTAAAAATTGTCAATAAACCATGGTGATGTGATGGAGATCATTGCCTGAGATAAGCTCAATTAGCTTACCAGAACTGCGAGTAAAGTGCTGCTTTCATGGTCACATGTTTACTGTGTTAAGTGGAGTTGATTTTTTTGGCCCGGGAAACTATTCTCACCCCTTTTTTTGCCAAGGAATGTCTTTGGTATCACAAAGATTCCTGGAGACGAGTTTACATTGCTATTTAATTAGTGATGCGTTTAGGACGCTGAATGGCAAGCGAATCGCCGGCACTCAAGACGCGAATTTGTTTGAGAAGTTGTCCAACATTGGCAAGCAGACTCTTCAAAATGGTGTTGTCACCAGTCGTATCCGGATACCATGTGCGGAGAGAAAGCATCGAGGGAAATACCGCTGTATCGCTACTAACGGTCATAAAACGATTGAAGCTGTCGCGAAAATCTCCATAGGTACGGTTTGAATCGTCACTATTTAAACAAATCCTTCGATTTTCTTCCCAGACATCCTAGCCTATATGTCGGCGTTTTCTAATTTTGCGGCACCCTGCTATGTAATTGCGCTGTCAGAAGCGCGGTACTCATTCAGATCAGCGATCCTTATTATGGAACATTATGAATCATGCGCTAATTTTTTTGCGTTTCGCTATGTTTAAATGTTACAAATCCATTTTAGAATGGTATGTGTTTGACCCGGGTTGCGTAGGTTCCATGCCTCATGCTCCATACTTAATTAAATGAAAAAAAGACAAATTTGATAGCAACGATTCTCAACGCTTACCTTTGCTGTTCATCCAAAGGCAAAATTCACTGAATATATGGTTTCGCTCAAAACAATTCACAAGCAACCGTTTATGCTCCTCTTGTAAGCGGCTCACACGTGGCTGAACGTAGCGGTTTGAAAGCAGGACTTACAGAGGAGAGAGTCATGTCTGCTCAATGCTTGGCTATGACAAAATTCTAAAAAGCTGCTGAAGTTTTGCGGGTCGTTTGTGCTTCACGAAGTCATAGCGGTTGCAAATCGTTGCATCTGTTCGATCATTGCTCCCACAGAAGTTGGAAAAAGATAATTGTTAGGGTACGTAGCGTATCGATGACAAGGAAAGACGATAATTAATGAACCATAAACGTAACGAACAGTCGCCAAGGGTTGCACTGACCGTTTTGGTTTTCCCTTGACGGTGTCGTTTTGTAAGTTTGATATGCACCGACTGTATCTGTATAAATGTGAGGGCAGAAAGGCCATTTCGTTGTTTGCAAGCTCCATAGATATTTGTGATCTTTTGGGAGTGGAGGTGGGATCTATAGTCAGAACTTCAGGCTGGTTTATTAGAAGCCGATCCATGATACACTGTTCGAGACCAACCCAACGATTTTATATCGTTCTATTCTGATAAAGGTGATCTCGAAGATCGGCATCTGCGTTTCAAAAAGTGTTTTTTTTTAGTTCAAAGATGCCAGTATGAAAAACGCAGTCATGCACTTTACTGTAAATCTGTGAGCTGTTCCTATGAACTTTATGTTGAAAGGGCAAACTGTGAGCCCAGTCACGGAAAATTCTTCTCAGCAACAGCATACGCGCTCAAAGAAGTGGTTGAGTTGACGTAATTAGCCCATGCGACCTATAATAAAACGGCAACGTAGCTGGAAGCTTTAAAAAGAACGGAAACCAACGTTTTTCAAGCTATAGACTTGCATGAGGAGGAGGGGTTCGGCTGGTGAATTCGGCAGAGTTCCACAGTTTGCTGCTCAAAGCTATTCAGGTAGTGCCCTTTCGGCACTATTTTTTGCTATTGACACTTGAAACGGCGCAAACGTTCACTAACAGGTCATGCGATTGGGCTAAAGGCAGTGTTCACAATGATTTTCGTCCCCGAGTTTTTCACCTGAAACAATGCGTTGGCCACCAAGTATTACCAAATCGTTCTATAACATGGACTAGTTGTCCGGTTGGATGAACATATTCATGGTGGTGGTCACCGGTGGAAAATTGGGTCAATCGGAATTAGAAGACTATTTTATGCAAAGCAGGATTGGTTGGGGTCTTCGGGAAAGAACGGAGCAGTAGAGAGTAGAGAATTGCAAAGGACGGGTCCACAAAAGATTTCATCGCCACAACAAACACTTCCTGTGATACTTAAGAGGCGGGGTGATACCTAAGGACTACATGAACTTCTGATGCGTTTTTCTCAATTCCTACGTCATTTTAACTCTACTCAAGGGCCACTTAATCAATATAGCGATTAATCTCAAAATTGAAGTTTATCGTGAACACTGCCTTTAACATCAATACTTCAATCACATTTGCGCTCTAGCACCTTTGAGAGCGTGTCGTCCGCTTCAAACCAATTCAAAAATGGCTGGCTGTTTCTCGATTTGCATAAATTTTTTCGCACTCTTTCGTCAGTTCCCAATACTAACAGCTCCACTCGATCGATTTGTACTATGAAATCGATAGGATTTTGAGCGTGCTGCCTTTAATTAGACTGCAACTCTTCTTGTTTACACAATATAAGCATAAGTACGAATTTTCATTGTTGTGTGAGATACTGAATTGGGTGTTTCTGTATTCCTAGCTTTCGTCAGAGTAATTTGTTCCAGTTTAAAGCTATCACAACTAATATTCACATGCATCCAGCCTCATATAATCCATTTCAGTTGGGAATGACCAATGTGCGCCGATGCTGTTACCTCCACCGCAGATCATCCAGTTCACTGACTCTCGCTTCGAAATCCAAGACAACTCAGTACAGCTAATGTGCAGAGTTGCACAACCAGGTGCCACGATTGCCTGGTATTTCATGAAGGATGACGAAGTCCGCATACCGATAATCGACAACTCGGACTTTGAGGTGAGGTAGAGTTCCCAATCGGTTGAGTTTCTAAAATTACTTTACCAACAAGCATACGATATTGCACTAAATCAGTATTCCTATCATAACGCCTTCGTTCACGCATGCAAAGTTCTGACCGAGAGTTCAGTTAATTACGGGCTGAAGTTAAAAATACACCTTACACGTTATCATACAGCATATGTCGCCAACTCCTTGTGAAAACATCGACCTTGTGTAGCCAAAAGTTCGTTCTACTCTATATGCTTCAGTGCGTCGTCATAGTGAACACAACCCTCCGTAATAAGAGTTAAGTACCTCTCTGAAAATATGATTTTTGAAATTCTTGTAATGTCAAGAGCAGGAGGACAAGCAGCTCACAGTACGAGTTCTAGCGCATAATGTCGGAATTCATTGCGAACAAAAGGAGTACACCTATCAGTGGCTCTAGGTTTAAGGTGCCAATTATATAGATGCGAGTGATGTCATTGAAACCTCGAACAACTGTTTGCTCATCAAGCATCAAAAATGGACAGCGACATTGCTGTCACGTGAGCACAGTCGTTTTTGCCCTCTAGTCCATCGTCGTCCAACGCAGAGGGACTAAACTCCATCCATCTACTCATCATGAGTTTTTCGCCTCGAATCTATGGCGTAGCAATATAGATATTAATAGCCTCTAAAGGCAATATTCTAGCCGAAAATGAATCGAGCGTAAATATTTGCTACTTGATAGAAATCTTTGAGATAACTAATATTCGTTAAGAGGAATCTATAACAACACTATTGGTAATGTCATGAAAAAAAAGAGGAAAATTAAATTCATATTGTTGTGTTCTTATTGAAATAGCTGGGCACATATTACCTTCGTTCTGATTTTAGTTGCTGCCAAACGGGGACCTATTGGTGAAACGATGTGACTTCGAAACTCGCGTGGGCACGTACTTTTGTGTGGCAAGTAATGAAGCCGGCGAAGATCGAGCTGAAGCGTGGTTGTACTGTAACTCGCGAGAGCCATCAGCTGAGGTTTGTGGACTAATTAATCTCAATAGCAGAAAGGAGGTGATCACAAACACAAAAAACACACAAAGAGTTCAGCAATGCGTAAAAAAATCCAACAATTTAGTGGATGAGAAACTGTTGCATGCGGAAGTGCTGTGATGTGTACCTCTTCGTACATAAAAGAGAACAATTGTATAATCATTAATTCCTTCAGGACTCCTAACGATGAGAACACAAGCTCTGCAGTTTAGTCACTCCTCAACATCTGGATCTCAACCTGATTATACATCAGTCTAATCAACTCACTACCTGCACCCGTCGTTGGTCGTTACTTCGGTTAACCTCGTGTATTGTAAAGTTGTTGTTTGCGCTATGCTATAATTTTATTATTAGATGGTTAGTGTAGAAGAATTAGAGCCCAGTGAGCGTCGCGCGCCTTCGTCATATGCGCCTGTTTGTACATGACGGACATTGTTTTCGTTGATCTCGTTAATGTCGACATATTCCTCTGATATCATACTCTTTTCTGTATATGTCGACAAATCTGATCAGATTTGAAGTATTAAGAAAATTCCATGTTGTTATGAAAGAATATTTGTCTCATCTTCTGTGCAATGAATCGGGTATATTGAGAGAAGATAAATATTGTATTATTTGAATCGTCTGTCATTTGTAGTATGCCGAGGTTCTTCAATCTTTTCCAAAATTATCCATCCTTCGCGCAGAAAATCGCATATTGTTTTCCATGTTATTGTGTCGCTTGACCTCTGTAGTGATCGAAAATGTCAAAAGGGCCCATGAAAAACCTTCATTTGTAAAGAGAAGTCAGTGTAAGCACTTTATACTTGTTCCGAATCGAATAATCGGATGAGTATCCGACTGTTCCAGTCGGATAAAAAAGTCGACTTTTTATTCGAAAAGTCGAATATTCGAAAAAGTCCGATATCCGACTACAGTCAAAAAGTCGAATATTCGAAAAAGTCCGATATCCGACTACAGTCGAAAAGTCGGATATTCGAATAGTTCAAAATCCGAATATTGTCGCAAATTTGGATCTTACAACATGACTACAAAAAAACTGCTTGTCAATCACACTCCTCGAAAATAATTACGCTCATCCGGGAATCTGTATTTGATTTTAGTTATTAATTTAAACACGATTTTTATTTATATTTGCTTTTGGAAGAAACTTTGTGGGTGTAGGTCAGATGGGAGCGATTTTTTAAGAAACCTTATTGATGTTGCAGACAGACTTCTGCTATTTGTTGGACGACTACGGTGCGTGTCCAAACTATAGAGGCACCATATTTTCGTGCGACCGATGGATCGTTGTGGGCACCCTTCTGTGCGTCTGTCAAGTTTCCTTTCGTATTCAACAGCTCACAGCTCTGCCCATGGGTAGCAAAGTGCCTTCAAGGAAGCGGCCTGTTACGCCCACTCATTCCGTAGCGCAGGAATTTTCGGGTCATCGCGACGCTCGGTAAAACCCTCTTATACTACATCGAAGGTATAAGGGTGCAAGCTCTAAGCATACTCCAAGCAAAAACAAAGGCGAAGTTCTCTATTCCGATCTCGCTGGCGCTAAGCCCGTGAATTCTCACCTTAATTGTTGCGAGAGTTTATGGGCCAGGGTTATTCAGGCTTGCGACAGGTCGCAACGGGGGAGGTCGTAAAAATTCCCGTAATTTTTGAACAAAGATGAAAATTTGAGGGGGGAAGGGTGGGCTCGTAAATGGTCTGAAAAAAAAATGGCGTTTATCTTCCAACCACTTGGAAAGGTAGAATGAGGTGGGAGTATTAAGTCAAGTAGTAAGTATGTAAGTGGTGAGTAAATTAATTTTTTTTCAATTTTTTTCACAAGCCTATCCATGAGAAATAACCGTTGCGTGGGTGCTTCCGAGTTGTAACTGTGGCTCAACGCCGGTCCCAACGAGGATTGGCTGAAAAAAGGAATAACTCTGCGAAGGTAGCGAGTTATGTAGACTCCAAGATGTCAAATTAAAGAGATTTGGTACTAAATATAGGTACCACGATTTTGGTCGTGAAATTTTTTCCATCCCAAGAAGGGGGGGGGGGGAGCTTGTTAGTCCACAGAGGAGTCGTAAAATTTTGGTCACCTGCCGCAACGACCTGCTTAACCATGTTATGGGCTTAGCGACAGCCTGTGTTGAACAGCGATCTCATTCCGCGTTGGCGACGCTGAACGCATGGATGCCGTTCGTAGTGCTGGCCCAGTCATCTCACGAATCGATTACTCGGTACTCTGTGGCTGATCGTGGAGGGTGACCCCGAACCGCTGAATGGAATACCGTGCCAACGATACTTTCGACCGCGGGGACGCTGCAGGCCGTGGGAAGAAACGGCAGTGCGGTCGATCGCGGCGGAGATCGCCCTATAGTACTGATCAGGACAGGGTGGAAAATCTTCCACCCTTTTTCCCGCATTTTCGGCAAGAATTTCCGTAGTTCTTGAGGGTGACGTAGCTAAAATTCCACCAAGCTGGGCTAATATGTCCGTAGTTTACGTAAATTCTCGCGATAAAATTAGACTAGATACAGGCTACGAAACGGCGAAATTCACATGGTTCTTACGCGTGCTGGTGCAGAGCGGAGGTTAGAGACAGTGAGAGAGCGGAGGACAGACGGAGGCTGAGGCATCGCGCGCGCAGCTCGCGCCTCGATTGATGTGAATTACGACGTTTTATAGAGGGTACCTCCAAAACCCTGGGAATCTCGTGTACTCGTGTGAGGCATTTCGCGACCCGTCGGCAGAGAGCAGATTCTCCCAGGAAGAATTATTCCTAGCATTTTTTTGGAACTTCTGTGTTTTTACGTTGTTCCCAAGCTGTAGTGGCAATTGTTTTCACGGTAGTAGAACTCTAAACATGTGACATTTCACAGCAAATCAAAATATAATAGGCTCTCTACCGCAATAATCAACTTCAAAAACAAGGTTACATTTAGAATCAACCTAATTTCTTTACAAGAAAATCGGCGATTTTTTTTTTGATTGCGAACTGCCTTTTTCACATCTTAATTGAAGAATGTATCACGCTAGCAGTGTATTGCTACGGAAACTCCGCCAGATAGCCATATCGGCCTGATTTTGGTTTGAAAAATGATGCTTTAATCTGTCAGAACGCCCGCGAGTGGATGAGTGAGAAATCGACGTGTTTTCATGTAAAAAAAACAGTTACTTGCACTTCAATTTTTTTCATAGTCGGATAAAAAAGTCGACTTTTTATTCGAACAGTCGAATATTCGAAAAAGTGCGATATCCGACTGTAGTCGAAAAGTCGAATATTCGAAAAAGTGCGATATCCGACTGTAGTCGTGAAGTCGGATATTCGAAATGATTTCCATTTGGAACAAGTATAAAGCACACTGAATTAAGAAAAAAAATTGATTCTGGCGTCAAAATCGTTTTTGAATTTTTCTGCATTCGCAGACCTCGTCACTGCCATTTCTGAAGTTTTTCTGCATGTGGGCTTGTGCCGTTACTGTTTTTCATGTTATTCGACGGTCGCATCGACATTCTATGAATAAGTGGTAGATGACTGGTAAGAACGGATGGCGGAACCGCATCTTCAACCCCTTCCAACTTCATAACCCTACGCTTCTGACGCGCCAAAGTTTACCGGCAGCGCGAACGATGCTTTTTAGGGCACAATAATCCATAGAATTATTTTTCAGTTTTATTACCGGAGAGAGTGTCACGCTGATCACGGTGGTATCTCTAAAACCGTCCAACACCCCCTATAAACAGAGTTATGGCTCCTTGAAGATGCCTATTTTTTAAGCGTGAAAATTGGTAGACGAGTTGTGTCAGGCCTGTATTTCTCTTCATTCGCAATCGTTGCGCAAGAGCGAGCCAGGAGGACAGTCCGGCAATAGACTGAAGAACGACGACTTTTTGAGATTTCGTCGGGGTTTTATTACACAATCAAATAAAAATCACAAAATTCATGTCTGAGGGTGTACTGTGCCTTTAAAGGCATCACGATGAAAACCATATATGTATTATTTTTTCATGTTTCTCTACAATTGGCCTCTTTAGTGAACGAAAATGTCGTAGGAGCCAATGGAAAACCACCCACTTGTGAAGAAAAACCAGGTTGAATGCGACGTAACAGAAGATTTGAATTTTGCGCCCATATTGTTTTTGAGGTTTTTCTGCATTTGGAGACTTGGTTAGCCCCATTTAAAAAGTTTTCCTGCATGTGAAGATTGTGCCATTAATGTTTTCCACGTTGTTTGACGGTCACATCAACATTCAATGAAAAAGCGTTAGATGGCCGACCCATGAGTGCTAGATGATCGACCCCACAGCAGTTTTCAGGTGGTCATAACTTTTAAATGGAGCATTTTCGAAGATCCAAGCTCCGTGGACGATGGCAGCTAGCCCGAATCTTTTGATTCTACACAAAAATTAGAAGTGATGTCCAGCGTGGACAATGCCTTTAATTAAAGGCAGTGGTCGCGATCAAATATGCTTGTCGTCTTTGTCTCTCTAAACCCTTTTCTGGGTCTTGAGTAGTAGGACCTATAAGAAAAAATCGCGAAAAAACCATTGTTTTGGGCAAAATTTGAAGTCTGAACTTTCTTGTCTTTTGACGGTAGCGAGCTCACTCCATATCATCGGCATCGATGACCTCTTATATCAAGAACATAAGCTGGCTTGAAATTGAATTTCAATCAATGCAGCTTCGGATTTATGTACACATCTAGTCAAAAACATTGACTGAAGTGCTTGCTTTCATTGTTCAACTGTTTTTATTAGGTAAATTTGCATTTATTTCGTCCTCTGAATGTCGATGATTTTTGACTGCTCGGCATGAGACTGCGATCTAATTCGTCATCGCTGTGCACGTGTGCACGAACTGGCTGCTTTGGGCCTTAGAAACTCTAATTCTAGCCCGCTTTTCACCGCTCTACCTTTATAGTTTTTCAGCTGTTTTTAATCTAAGCTGATTTTTGTAGTTTTTTCTATAACGTTTTTCATCGTGACCACTGCCTTTAAGGACACAGTACATTGAAAAACAAATTTTACGAGAGAGTCAAGTGGCTTGATGTGACTGGCCGAAATTACAAAGCATGAAAGGTGAGAGTGATTCTTGATTTACTTGTGAAACTTTGAGAATTAGTGTTTCGATAGAGAATGAGGCACCTGCTTACAAAACAATTTAACTTTTTCTTGAGATAGTCATTGTTGTACATCAGCAACATCGCACCTAATCACGAGCTGTAGATGATACATTTACATGAAGGCATCTTGCCAAATTTGGTCTAGGCAATACAAAATGCGCGATGATTGCGGCAAGCTGTGCAGTGTTTGCGATACCGCCGACCAACGGGGCAACAACCTACCACAGCAGCCTCGTCCGTTCACTAGACTAAGCTCTACGGAAATATCGTATTGGGTTGATGCATAACTATCCGGCGTTTTCTAAACAAATTTTATTCAACAACACGCGATCGGCTCTGCTGTTATTGGAGAGCTTGTGGGAAACCTATACGGCGATTTCCCCACTTTTCCAAGCTTGCTGAGGCGAGCGACCGTGGATTCATTGACATTGAAGTCTTCAGAAAGCATTCGTGTTGTAAAGGGGTCTGCAGAGTTCAATTTGCGCGGTTGCTCGCAGCGACGAATAACGATGGGTGATGCAGTATTGATTACATTCAGCGATGAGGGCGACCGACGCAGCATGAATGGCGACGAGGGGGTTGCGCAGAGTGTTTTGACGCCGCGACGGCCCTGCGTCACTGCCAGCGAGCAGCAACCGACGCCGCGACGATAATGTTTGTAAACATTTTCGTCGCCGCGTCAAGACTGACGCTCGGCGAGCAGTCGCCGGTTGGTGCAACTCTGCAGACCCCTTAAGACCCTCGTCATCTCCCACGGCTGCCAGAAGAGTCTGGTCGTCGAAATCCGGTGGCCAACCTCTTCCTGGATTATCCTCCAAGCTGATTTCACCTGATTTGAAACGGGCGAGTCTCTCCCTACACTGACTTTCGCTCATTGTTCATTTGACAGAAGTTAGTTGAGATCGCGAAATGACTGTGCTGCTTTCCATCCTTTCCAGTGGTGGTAGAGCATAATATGGTAGAAATGACTTTAGTTTCCGTACGCATTTTCCTGGAACAATGAGAAAATTAATCTCACACAAAAATAACAAACAAAGCGCTTTTTCTCACGGACGAGAAACGCGCCGATATAAACGCCGGATAATTATACATCAACCCAATACATATCTGAAAATGTGACAAGAGCTACCAATATCAGGCTGGTTAGAGAAGATCCTCTGAGCACAGGAGCCTTTCGGTATTTTCTGAAGCAAAAGCATTGGTCATTTATGTAGACCTCCCGCCAGTTCCAGTCTAATGAATGGACGGGGCCGAGGAGGTAAATCTCAGTTGGCGATTGATTCCCCGACGAACGGTGGTGTCGTGAACGCAGCGCGGATCGCCGCAAATGATCGCTTTTCGTCCACTCGCTAGACTAGAATTCGGGTTCGTGCGCGCTGTCCCTCAAAGGAGGAGATGTCACTTGTTTTGCAGCTCGAACTCCACTCTGGACCACCCGGTGCATGGATCCACATGTACACAAATGTGTAACTAATTTCGGTAGCGTCGATGCTAGGCCGCTTTACAGACGCAACATAGTGTTTGACTTCTTTATTTCTTCAATGTGGCTGATAAGCATCGTTGCTGTCACTCCTCGTGCAAAGTATATACTGTGTTTTTAGAGTAAAAGAAGCTTACTGCTGACTGGTTTTCTCAGTCCTCCAGCCTATAACGGCAGTCGATAATCAATGGCTCTTGCTTGATCGTCTCTTAGCGTCAATCGATGAAAAGGGAGGCCTGATCAGATGGAAATGCTCAGCTTCGATATTTTCACACATTGGGGGAGGGGGTGAGGAGTTCGAAGGCAACGTCTCACCCTTATCCCTAAACCGCGTGATGACGACCAAATTAAGTCTACTCTTTTAAAGGCAGCGTTCACGATGAAAATCGTTTTCTGTTATCCGCCTACCTTGAGAACGGAATTATGGTGATTCAAATGATGTATCTAGAATCGTATGAGACCCTCTGGGAACGGAGTTATGGTCCCTCGAAAATTGATCTAAAAAGCATGGTGGACGAGTTGTCCGAGGCTTGTAACTTCCGTCTTTTGCAGCCGAAATATGCGAGCTGACCTGAGTAAAGAGAGAAGTTGAGAATGAAGGGAAGAACAGGGCTAGTGATCGGAAAATCTGGATCCCGAGTTTTCATTCGTTCACGTCGGAGGGCGCGCTTTTGGGGTTTTCGTTGCGCTCAAAGTGGCAACTTCGGGCTCTTTTGGGCCTCTTACTTTCTCGTTTTCATGCGTTCTTTCGACGTCAACGTTACAGTGTGCCCTTCCATTACCCATTCCTAGTGTGAACTGAAACACATTTTTTATCGTGAACACTGCCTTTAAGGAAATTCCCCACCGATGGGTGAGAGCCATGTTGAAACTCCCGAAAAAAAAACTTGATTTACGACGCTGGTACATGGGTGGAAGTGCCACGAGTGCGGTCCCCGTCGGAGCTGTTCGATCGACTGATTCCCACCCGGTCGATACGCACAGAAATAGTGACAGACGGGTGCAGAAAATCCACCCAATGAGCTCGTGTGGGGTGGTGGCCATCTGTGAGATGTGGGTGATCGAGAATGATCATCGACGAGTGTAAATGTTGTTGTTATTGAGAGTGGTTAGAGCTGTTGATGATTGTCTTGATAGGTCGCCTATAAAAGGGCTGTTTTGCAGAGTAGGTCGCACTTCGCTCAGTTTTGTGTTCCGGTTGGAAGTCTCAATAAAGGCTTCCAAGAAAACGTTTCCGCAGAAGAAGAGGTCAGTGGATCGAAAGCGATCCCCAGGATCGTTACTCATCATGTATTCCAACCCCTGAAGAGGCGGGAGAAACGGGGGAGAAGCGTGGGAGGAGCGAGGTTCCTGATTGGACGCAACACGGGGATAGCGACGACCCACTCGCTGCTTCCCTCCAGTTTTTCACGCCTCTTCAGGGGTTGGAATACACGTTGACCACCACCCGCCTGTCTGCGACCGCCTTCTTGCGTCCACATTGCACCAAGTCGATATCGATGTTCCCGGCATGCACACGGGCAGGGCCAATGCAAACGAGGCCGGTTTTTCCGAACCGGTCTCAGACGGACTCGGCCGGTTTTTCAAACAAATCTGATGGGGGTCTGCTAATCTAGAGGCATCAAACAGTGAAGAGGGCAAGAAGAGCAAAGAGAAGGGCTCAGCATCGCTGCTGGCTACCCTGCTAGATTAATCTCACAGATTGCCGTAAAAGTTCTTTCGGAGAATGGACCTGATTTAGTCTTTACCACTCGGTCGAGAGGAGAACCGCGAGACGTCCCGTGCGAAGGGAATGTCGTACTGTGCTCCCTTAAATAAATCACAACAAGGGACGTTTCAAGGAGTTGATTGGGAGGGAGATTCCTTACACGTTAAATCCCTTAACCTCCTCCCAAGCATGATGATCGCGAATATAAAGCCGCAACGTCTACGATGATGTAAATTCCCCGACTTCGAGGTGGTTCTTGGACAGAGCTGCATCTCGAGAACTGTGCAAGGTGTCTCTGTTCGGATTTCAGGAAAGATAAGGAGCCTCTTTGTAGCTTGATGTCAGAAGATTTTTTTGTAGGTAAAATAACAACCCTAGTTATGATATGTTTGTGTTCATATGCTCTTTGACCATTGCGACCCTTCACTTTCAATGTTGTTTTGCAATGCCTCTCTTAATTGCTATGTTAAAGGAGTCCGTCAAACTCCCTCCTGCTACGATATAGTTAAGAGGGCGCCTCGATCACTATTGTTAGTGACAGTTCCCCAGTGAATAATATACTATTAGTTCACTGGTCTTCAGCAGCTCGGCAGTTCACAACAACTGGGGGTAAAGACGACGGATTTCAACGCTCAACTTCATCCAATCAGCTCGGATCTCGCCTAGATTCCGGCTGAACACCTGACCGGATTCCCCGGCTCAAATTTGGAGCCCGGTCGAGTTCCTGACGATGGCGTTGACCAAGACAGGCCTCAACCTGTGTCTGCTCGAATAGCACAATAAGCTTGAAGTTGACCTCCAAACAGTTCAACTGCTGGTACAGGCCATAAAACGGCCAATGTCTCACCGTCGACTGCGTACCATGCGCTGCGCGACCGCACGTGCGTCGGAAGCAGACGAGTTTTGGCCGCCGCGCGACGAGTTTCGGCAGCCGCGCGGCGGCCGAAACGTCGCGCGGCGGCCAAAACTCGTCGCGCGGCGGCCAAGACCTGTCTGCTTCCGACGCGCGTGCGGTCGCGCAGCGCGTGGTACGCAGTCGACGGGGAGGCATTGGGCGGTTTATGGCCTGTAAATGCCAGATCTGATCTCGTTCCGAAGACGAGCGTCGTAAACGTGTAACATTGATGTGTCAGAATCTAGACATGGACGCTGAAACGCTCCGTAAGATTCAGGAAGCTCGAGCTAAATCTCAGCTAGAGATGTTTAACGAGATGATGACTCGCATGGACGGCATGGTTTCTAGCGTGCAACCAACTGCCCCGACTGCTCCAGTCACTACCACAGAGTTCGTCACAATTTCATTGTAGACGCGCCTGCCAAAGTTCGTGTACGATCCAGATCACGGCTGCACCTTCGACTTGCGGTACAACAGGTTCGAGGCCGTCATTTCTAAAGATGGCACTACTCTGGACGACTCTGCTAAAGCCAGGTTAATCTTCTTCAAGCGGGGTACTGTGGGGGCTGAGATGATAAGTGCAGAAGATCGCTGGCGGGGGGTGACAGAGATGAGAAGCTGCTCTGTAACCTGATGCCCGAAGTCACAATTTTTGGTTTTAGCGCACCTTCCAACAAGCGGTGAACTATAAAGTGCTGAGAGGTTCGGTAAACCGATTTCTGATCAATCACTGAACAATATTTATTAGATTGCGACAACATGAGGAAGTCCTACTATGGGGAGAACGGGGAGACACTCTGCTATAGAAACATCCCTACCAACGGCTACCCTCCGAATCAGTGAAAATCTCCTATTTGTTCTTGGGATAGTTCTCTGCTCGTTAACCCCCCCCCCTCCCCCAATAATGACAGCTGGAGCTCCGCAGCCACTGTAGGGAGGGAGGTAACTGGATTCTCGTTGGCTTTTCAAGCGTGTTAGTGTGAAACATTTGAGAACACACTATAAACGGCTAGTGGCAACATACATTGTCATTGCTAGTGAAGCGAATGTTAGGCAGGAGAAACTTACGAGAATACATGCTAAGCTCGCTATCGCCTCCCTAATCACTGTTGTCTATACCCTGCTGCGAGAAAAGGTGGGTAGATTCTCGTCGGCTGCCCCGGCTGAATCGTGTGAGTTGTACATCCATAAACAGTCGACGCGGAGTTTTTAGTCGCATCGGAATTCGCCTAAGCAATAGGAATGTGTCAACGCGCCTACTTTTGAGAGGCTTAGTCAATATGCCTTCTCCAGAAAAGCATCGATCCGACGAATAAACAGGTTAACTCGACAAAAACTTTGTTGATTGCTCTAGTGATGAACGGATATTGGTCAACGCTGCGCAGTCGAGGTGGTTCTTCACCTCGAAAAAGGAGTGGAGCTTACCCAACCACAAATCTACTCCATGCCAGCCATGTAATGTGAGAAAGCAATCCAATAGAATAAACACAGGAGAAAAAACAAAGGCGACTCTAGTAGAAACTAGACACTCAACCTAACATTGAAAAAGAGCAATTATTGTAGGAAAAAATAGGGTGTTTCTGGATCTAATGTGCACTGTGGTCGCTTACGTTACAGTCTGGTTAAAAAAGGCATACGTGATTATTTATGGTTAGTTCTTCACAGATTTTGGAAGGTCTGTATCTCTGCACAATATCTATTTTTATTGATTTATTTTAGGATTTTTTTATTTTTAACAACATCTATGCCGAGGACAATGACCTTGCGATCAGGCATGCACGGCAAACAGCTTTGAGAAACCGGTAAACGGAAATCGACAAATTTTGTCAAAAAAATGTCCGGCAAACGGCAATCGGCAATCGACAAACGGCAAAATAAAAAAACCTTGTACAAAAAGCGATATGAATGTTCGAAGCGTAACGGTAAAAAACACTAATTTCTCGTGCATATTTCGTATTTCAATAGCGAGATATGAAATAGTTTTCAGTAATATTACATGGTGTTGAACCTCTTACGTTGGTACAATACGTACGTGATATAACAACAGAACAGGAATGAGTATTCTGTTGAACAATGGTAACAAGAATGTTGTGGTAAAAGAATAGTAATTCTTCGAGGTTCTCCAATGTCGACCTTTTTCGATTTAGTAGTCATTCATTTGTTTCGTGTTCAAAATGTATCGCACAAAATTCGGAGTATGGTGCAACCCAAGTTAAAGGCAGTGATCACGATGAAAAACGTTATTGAAAAAACTACAAAAATCAACTTAGATCGAAAACAGCTGAAAAACTATGAAGGTAGCGGTGAAAAACGGGCTAGAATTAGAGTTTCTAAGGCCCAAAGATGCCAGTTTGTGCACACGTGCACAGCGCCGACCAAAAAATCGCAGTCTCATGCCGCGCAGTCAAAAATCATCGACATTTAGAAAAAGAAATAAATGCAAACTTACCTAATAAAAACAGTTAGACAGTGAAAGCAAGCACTTCAGTCAATGCTTTTGACTAGATGAGTACATAAATATTCGCGCAGGTCAGTCCGAAGGTTGGAATTCAATTTCAAGCCGGCTGATGTTCTTGATATTAGAGATCATCGTTGCCGATGATGTGGAGTGGGCTCGTCCACCATAAAGAGACAAGAAAGTTCTGGTTTAAAATTTGGCCCAAAGCAGCGGTTTTTCGCGATTTTTACTTATAGGTCCTACTACTCCAAACCCAGAGAAGGGTTTAGAGCGGAAAGGAAGACGAGCATATCTGATCACGACCACTGCCTTCAGGAGGGTGAGCCTTCGAGCTCCACTCAAAGGAATGAATAGTGCTCTCACTTTACGTGATTATTTTCCAACGACGGCTCTCCGCGGCGTACTTGTCGGCGTGCCTCACGGTGCGTTCGCTATTTGATCGGAATCTGGATAAGAGATAATTACGTGGACATATGCAATAAAACCCACGTTTTTGAGAAGTCTTGGGAGCATCCTTTTGAAATTGCCCAATATTCGACAACCGTCTGTTTGTCCAACCCTTTGAGTTTCTGTTGAAATGCAATCTAACAACCCAAGAACATGCAATTGGGTAGTTTTTCGAGTTTCCCGGAAGATACGATTCCTAAAAAACCGCAGTCTTTTCAAATCACCTCCTTCCCAAACTATGCGCTACACCCTCCTCCCAACTGATCGCCCCCGACTCCATGCATCCAGTTTATAGTCACGCAGCGAATTTATTCAAAACAGATTTGCCTCACACTCTGTACGCCGTCTGCGATCCTTTCGACTCAGAACTTCAACTTTCAACTCAGAAACATGTTTTTCAGCGTAAATGCGAGCATAAGAGGCGACGGCGAAGTGCATGAGCTCACAAACTACCACTTAAGTTCAGAAACACGATGTTTGCACACTGCCAGTGAAGTCTCGCTAACTTTCCAAGGCAGTAATACACTCAGACAGATACATCACACTTTCCGCGGTACCACTATCCGACGTCCCGTAACCCCACCCGTGGAAGGCCAATAGATCGGTCGCGGACAGTCGGCAGCGCCGTTTCGTTGACTGCCCGTACACAGTGAACAAGTACTCTCCTGCTCTCCTGCCACCGCCTTACGGTTAATCTAATGACTGGCAGAAAACAGTCATAAAACAGTTCGCGGCACATTCTAAAGTCCCCCTTCAAGTAAAGGTCTGATCAAACAAAATTTCGAAAATCCGCTTCTGGGGATTTCATCTTTAACTGCTCTTGACAAGTAAGGAGTTAACTTCTACGTGGAAGCCTCCTACACTCACTGATTCTCGCAGTCTTCCCATTCGCAGATGCCATTAACGGACAGTGGTTCACCTGCCCAAGACCAGCGTCGCACACAGCGCGGGTTTTGGAAAGAGTCTCAGCACAGCGTTCTCTGTTCAGCAATCCTTCACTGACTCTACTCCAGTGGGTGGTGTAATGATGATATTAAAGTGAGAATCGATGAGTGAGTGTTCAATGACCCCCAAGAATAGCCGACTGCCCGCCGACACTCCGCGGGAAGAAGGGAAAGCCTCTCCCTCCGCGGGAAGTGGGGCGCTGTGTCACGCCCACAAAATTGGGGCCGCGCAAAATCGACTAACCCGACTTAGCCGGCGGGAAGTGGGCTGTTTTTATCTGAGACAGTCTCAGCAAGGTCTTGCAATCATTCACCGGTGCTTTGTACACTCCTACCGAGCTCCTAGCGCTTGGCTTGCTTCCAGTCGGGTCCTGAACAGTGTTTAGCGCTTGGTGCTTCCCTATTTTAGTCCCACTCACTCTTCCCAACGATTGGCGCACTCCTAGTTGGGTGACATATGCTTTGCCGTCGCTCTGCGCGCTCCCAGTGGAGTACCGCACATTCTGTTGTCACCGGTCCCCCTCAACCCCTAGCCTTTTATTATGATGTAAGATGATTTTAATAGAAATGTCTTGTTATCGAATACCTGAAACAAATTGAGTCTTCTAGTGTTCTTCTTTAACCTTTTGTGCCCTCTTCTCGAATTTTTCAGGGTGTTAGTTCTTGTCCCGAAGAGCCCTACGTCAAATGCCCGAAGTGTCAATAAGGAGGGGACGGGAAGTTAGGTACTCTTCCAGACAAGAGGACTCACATGAGCATGACACTACGAAATATATTTGTACACGAACGAAATTTTCGAAAGATTTTTTCGAATTTTTTTTCGTTCGTTTCCGTTCGTTCAAAATCGTCGAACGAAATTTTTTTCAACTCTCGTTCGTTCGAAATTTTTTCGAGCAAAAATTTTTTAATTTCCACGAATTTCGAAAAAAGTTCGAAATTTTTGACGAATTTCGAAAAAAATGCGAACTTTCGAAAAAAATCGAAATTTTGATTTGTTTCGAATTTCGTTCGTTCGACCTCCATAATTTCGATAGCTTTAAATTTTTGTTCGTTCGAAATTGTTTCGTACGATAATTTTTCGATTTTCGTTCGTTCGACATTTTTTTCGAAATTGTAGTACTATAATACGAAACTAGCGATTATTTCGACATGACCCCTTAGCGCGGTAGGATACACTGACTAACTCGACGTTCAAAATGTATAGCCTGTTCCTCTCTTCTACAGCTGCAGCAATGCTTATCGGGCTAATCATGTGCCTCCTCATCGAGACTAATCAAGAGCACTTTTCGCCGAATTTTATCGAAAAGTGAGTGAATAAACGGCAAACGGCAATCGACAAGATTCGTCCGAAAACGGCAACCGGCAATCGCAATTGCCGCACATCCCTGGTTGCGATGCAAGTAGAGTTGGCGCAATCATTTTAGTCAGATGAACGGACGGGGTTGCGACGGTTGATCACCCCGCGAGAATCGAGACCCCATCATCCAGTGAGGCCGTCTACCCCGCACGGCCAGACGCCTGGTCTATGCGTCAGACTGAAATAAAAACGGAAACCATACTTGGTTTTCTCAACATGATTTACACCCGTGTATGATAGTTTTTAGTGTTACGCTGAGCACAAATACCAGGTCTATCTATTATTCCGTCAAACTCTCAATGGAAGAAATTCAAATATAATCTCAAAATTGAAGTCGGACCACCTCGAAGCGAGTTATAGCGATGCGGCACTCTGTGTGCTCAACGTAAAGCGCCGTTTCTGCAAGGAAATGGTGTGATACGGTAGATGTGTCTGAGTCCCACCGAGTGTTTCCGTGCTGAGCATCTAGGTATCATTTGGAATAGTACCCCGTGAGTACCTACGGTAGCATAGTGGTGCAACATGACCCAAACCGCTTGCCCCTAAGAGGTATAAGCTGGAAAGGGAAGGCTGCGGTTGATGCAGGCCGAGCGCTCGTCAACTATAACCTGATAGCGGACCTCAAATTCGAGTTCAGTGTCCCGAATAACAACCTTCAGGTGGGAAAAAAACGCTGGACCTTGAGTGTCCCGAAATCGACAATAAACAGATTGTTCTCCTGTTGGAATCTTATATATAAGTTGATAGGAGTGTGAACACGAGTAGGAGGTCTGCTTTCAGTTTTCGGAAGATACGGTTACGGCAGGTTACGGTAGGCTTACTGTCACTCAGCTACAGTACCCTGTCGCAATCTTCAGAAAAGCTGAAAACAAATTTTTGTGGCCGTGTGGTCACTTCAATGGGGTTCTAAGTAGCGGACAGATGAATGATCCACTACTTTGCACGTAGAAATTTTTGTGTATTCTGTCTTGTGATCGGGTAGTTTAGCGAGAGACAGCGGTGTGTATAAGGCGACTATAATACACAGTGTGGTCCAGCCGATGATGTCTCCTAGTGTGCTCTTGGCTGCGTTCATCAGCCAACCTGGACTACCTTTTATATATGAAGGAAGCACAATTATCTAAAATTCAAATATGAATTTGATTGCTCCGTCTGTCTTGAAGTGACTTCAAATGGATACACGCTATGTTTCGTGCTCGGTATTGGAACACATGCATCTCGAAGTTCAGCTTCCTTACCACAACAACATCGAAGCTCAGTATTTTTGAATTTGATGGTAGCATTTCGTTTCGTGATGCACGCGATAACGGGATCACTCCTTATTTTTTCACAGCTTACCAGAATAAATACTCATGGGGCCTGGCTACAATCACTTTTATATGAAATACTCAGAGGACACATAAGAATGTTCAATTGCACACTCTCAGATTCTTGGAAACATCCAGGATCTGTGCTTAGGCTTGCATTACTATCTAGCCGCTTTTGAGTGTGAAAGCCAAGAAAAAAAGGCGCGGCCCGTTGTTGTGACTGAGGAATCGGGGTCGCTTATATTTCGCTTTTTTTTTAGAAATCGAGATCTTGCGCTTGGCAAGTATTACACAGAATGGGTCCACTAACCAACTACATAAAAATAACAGTATTCATGTCCGAGCATGTACTGTGCCTTTAAACTTAAATGTAGGACGCCCTCACCTCCCGCTCCCCTCAGCGACCACAGCGAAAAACTGAAAAATTGACCACGCAGAAAAACCAATGCTCAATTCGCAATCCCGTCGCTCTCGTGCACCGACCGCGAAAAAAGAGAAATACAGGTCCGACCTCCACCAAGTTGTCGATCTCAAAATGTACACTGCGTTATCGTAAAGATAGGACACCCACTGAAATTGTCGGCCTCGTGTTTGTTAGGCAAAATAGATCCTTTCCGTCACATTTAGTGTGATCAGGATGTAAAATGACCTCCGTATACCTTTTTTTGGGTTAGATCGAATGCATATGCACTTTTCTAGAATGAATTTATATTTAAAATCGCGTATCAAAAGGATAGGACACCACTGGGTTAAATCGGGTTTCTCGCTCTATGAAATTAATTTATTACGAGTCCGATGGCCGACAGGCATTCCTCGTATCTCTACTGCGACAAATACTCGATTTGGTATACTTTCGACCAAGCCGATCAGCCTTTGCAAGTCGATCTTACCCTAATTCTCGATTATGGTCGCGTGGAGCGCAGAAACAGAAAGATATTGCCGGCCTTTGGCAGAGACCCGATGAAATAAAATATCGTAGAGATTCTACATTCTGTTGGTATCAGTACTGTAGACTAGTCACTCTGGACAAGATAGTTATTTCTGAACAAAGAAGCCGACATCTAGTTATTGCTGAACAAGGAAGCCGACCTCAGACCTGATAACGCGAACTTTCTGGTTGTCCTGAAACTGCTACTTTGTCGCCCGAGAACATGGGGAAATGAAGGTAGACGTCACCCTTACGTCCTCTTGTACTCGCTGGATATCGTCCGACCACTGACGAGCGAGCCGTAGACGTACCTCAAGGACAAATGCTCTGACAGATTATGGGAGATCTTCCTTCGCAAATCTAAAGGCTAAATTGGACAGCGCCTATCCTCGAATTTCTTTTGTACCACTTCTGACCATTAGACCTGTTGTAGGAACAATAATGTATAATTATGCATAGTTATTGTGACGTGTTTATCTTTGTTGTATTGCCTTTTGTGTGGTTGAATTATGTTGCCATTGCACGTGTTGTACTATGACTCATCGCCGTTGCACTTTGTCTTTTGCGGCCGTGTGTATGACTGTGACGTAGCATTGCATTTCAACGCGTATTACGAAACCCGTGTTATGTACGATGTTGGCTATAAGGACATCGGACAGCTTTTAAGGTGAGTATTTCTTCGGTAGCTAATCAAGCTCATTCGTCACTCGGCTTCAAGCAGCAGCTCTATAACAACTGGCGATCAAGACTACGGACTTGGACGCGGCTGCTCCAAAGACTTCTATTCAGCCCCGGCTTTCTGCCTAGAGCCCGGTCGACCGGCTGGTAAATTGGAGCATTCAGCCCGGCTCTCTGCCCTGATCCCGGGCGATCGGCTTATCAATTCGTGGATTCAGCCCCCGCTCTGCCTCGAGCCCAGCCGAACGGCTGATCGATCCACCACCGGTCCCCCGACTCATCCTCGGGCTCGGCCAAGTACTGTCGACGATCCATTGATTCCCGGCTCTCTTTCGAGTTCGGTTGAGATTGTACCGGCTTTTTTGAATTCCGGTTGCACAAGTATCGATCGATTGATTAGTCCCGGTTCTGCCTTGAGTCCGGTTGAACTTCCGATCGATCATTGATCAGCCGCGGTTCTGTTTTGGGCCCGGTCGAACTGCTGATGAAGGACAGCTCACACAGGCCCGGCTCACAACTTTTAAGCGCTGTCGAGCTGCTGTCTGAGCACTATACTTATAACGAGTCGAGTCATCGAGTCTTGGTATCGACTGAAACAGTCGACATCGAGTCATTCGACAACTCGATTATTCGGAATTCCAAAAAATCGAGTTAGTCGAAAACTCGAAAATCGGAATTTCGAAAATTCGAGTTAGTCAAAAACTCGATTGTTCGAAAATTTGGAATTTCGAGCTAATCGAAGACTTGATTATTCGATAGGCCCTAATAGTCGAGTGAACTCGATAGTCGACTGTTTCGAGTCAAAAAATCTACCATTAGGTAGATAACTTCGTATAGTAAAAGGCAGTGTTCACGATAAGAATCTTTTATCTGCTTTTTTGCCTATTTTGAAGACGGTCCCATGCTTAATCCAATGATGTTTTTGGAATCGTACAAGACCTTCTAGGAACGGAGTTATGGTCCCTCAAAAAGTGAGCTAGGTAAGCATGGTGGACGAGTTGTCCGAGGCTTGTAGCTTCCGTCTTTTGCAGCCGATGTATGCGAGCTGACCTGAGTAAAGAGAGAAGTTGGGAATAAAGGGAAGAACGGGGCTATTGATCGGAAACCATAGCTCATCTCACAATCTCGAGCATTCATTTGTTCACGTCGGTGGGCGTGGAAAGTGCATCTGGGTGCGACGAGCTGACGATTGTCCAACTTTGGGGCCGTAGTGGACCGTTCCGAGCTCATTTTTCTTAGCTTTTTCAACGTTAGGGTTGCGCTAGGCCCCGCAGCTGCCGATCTCCACCAGAAAATCAGACATGGTTTTCATCGTGGACACTGCCTTTAACCGAAACTGAGCCAACAGTTGTCGAAGGCGCATTTGCGGACCATGTTGGCGAGGACTCCTCCATACGTTTTGAAGATCTCTAAATAGACGACTATTTGCGTGACTTGTTAATGCTAAACTGACACCCGACTATTTCCACGGTTCTTGTCTCCTAAGAAGATTTTCGCCTGCTGATATATGCTGTGATCCCTTCGAGTTGTAATCCTCTCCAACAATGAAATTTTTTCGATTTTCGGAAGGTTTTGGAATTTTGCCTTTGGGATTTACTAACCAACATTACAAATAAGGATTGGTTCCAATAGAGCTACTCTTACAGGGGAACCACTTTTAGTCTGTCTGGTCATACCGGATTAAATATACTTTTCTAGAAGTACATATTTTATACCCACGCTAAGTTTTGTAAAAACGGAGAGCGTCTGGCAAACTTGGCAAAAAAGTGTCCGATGCATGTAACCTTTTAAATGAAGTTTTTTTTTGAGTTCTGAAAACGCAAGCATATTCATAGATCAAATTGCTACCTAATTATGTGACTTCTGGGCCGAAGCTACCTAAAATCACTTTGCTCTTGAAGGAAATAGTTTCTGCAATCGTTTATCAGAAAAGTCGCGCCCGGCGAACTGCGGCGAAACGTTGAGCAGTGCTTTTACAAGTAATTGAAGGTCCATGCTTTCTTCATGAATCAGGTGCAGGTGAGAGCATGTCAAGGTTCATGCAGGTTGAATTTTCGAAAACTCACAGTAAACACGCTTGAGAACTTCATGAAAAGTCGGAGTTCTGTTGTGAAAGCTCTGGGGTGGTAGCAAACCAAGCGAGAGCTCGACATAATGATCAGCTTAAAGGCACAGTACGTAATTGTGTAGAGGACCCCTCCCGTATAACACGTGCCAAATAAGAGATCTCAGTTCCTCCAAATAAGCGAAATATTAGCGACCACCACAGGCCCGACCCCCTTCACTCACCACCACAGGCCCGACCCCCTTCCGGATTTTCGACCTAGATATCGGCTGGATGGATGGATGGAATCCAACAAGTCTACGTTCTTCAGTCCATTGCCGGACTGTCTCTTTATCCTGGCTCGCTCTCGCGCAACGGTTGCGGTTGAAGAGAAATACATGCCTGAGACAACTCGTCCACGAATTTTTCACCCTTGAAATGTAGGCATCTTTAAGGATCCATAACTCTGTTCATAGGGGGTCTTGAACGATTTCTGAGATACCGCTGTGATCAGCGTGTGACTCTCTCCAAGATAAGCATAAAATCTAGAAATTAATTTTTTGGGTGTCCTGTGCCTTCAAGATGCCACTCAAGTGGTACAGGCCATAAAACGGCCAATGTCTCACCGTCGACTGCGTACCACGCGCTGCGCGACCGCACGCGCGTCGGAAGCGAACGAGTTTTGGCCGCCGCGCGACGAGTTTTGACCGCCGCGCGACGTTTCAGCCACCGCGCGGCGGCCAAAACTCGTTCGCTTCCGACGCGCGTGCGGTCGCGCAGCGCGTGGTACGCAGTCGACGGTGAGACATTGGCCGTTTTATGGCCTGTACCTTAAAGGCAGTGTTCACGATAAAAATCGCTTTTCTGTTTTTTCGCCCATCTTGGAACCGGTCCCATTCTGATTCCAATGATGCTTCTGGAATCGTACAAGACCTTCTGGGAATGGAGTTATGGTCCTTCAAAAATTGAGCTAGGGAAAATGGTAGACGAGTAGTCCGTGGCGTGTAACTTCCGTCTTTTGCAGCCAATGTATGCGAGCTGACCTGAGTAAAGAGAGAAGTTGAGAATGAAGGGAAGAACGGGGCTTTTGATCGAAAACCTTCGCTCAACTCACGATTTCATGTGTTCCTTTGTTCACGTCGAGGGGCGAAAAGGGGCGGGACTTGCCCACAGCGGTGGGGTTTACCCACTTTTCGAAGCCATTTTGCGGCTCCTGGGTAGCTTTTCGCCCCGTTTTTTCGACGCTGTTCTGCTTCTGAGAGCCACGAGAGGCGTTTGTCATGGAAAATTCGAGGATGAAGTATATCGCGAACAGTGCCTTTATGTTTTTGGCTCAGATTCGTAGAAATGCTCACTGAGCTGCAAAAAGCTCAAAAATCCAAGAATTACACGAGAGATCGACATTATGTCGGCCTCATGGGGAGAAATATCCGCAATTTCAGGGTGGTGCTGTCGTCCCCATGATGGCGACGAGAGCGCCATCTCGTTCTTAGCGCTAGAGGGCGGCAAAATAGTGTGTATGAGGAGAGGGTGAGACAGTGGGATCGCCATCTCCGAAATTCTACTCCCGGGTAGATTTTCGTCACCATCATAGCAAGACTGTCTTAAACGTAGTTGGTGCCAGCCGTCGACAGCCGGTCTCGCTCATTTTTTATTGATTTGCTTTCGACGTGTTTCTGCAGTTGTTCCCCCTCGATATTCTAAAATGCTTAATTGCTATACATTTCCTTTGTTATGAACTTACAATCGCGGGCAGAAGTATCGGACCACCATATTCCGTGGGATTTAAATTTAAACATATATTCTTTTGCATCTTAGACGAAATTCTACCAATTTGAGATATGTTAATCGGCATAATATCAGAGGTCTAACACCTTTGTGAAGTCGATTTTTGTTCGATACACTTTACCGAACGAATATTTATACTGCACTGCTCTCATTTTGCTGAAATATATGGGTTTCGACTGAGTTCTGAGAACAGACATCTCCTACGGTACCGAGCAATTTTTTTTTGCAAAAGCGACGTTTTGCGGCGCATCTTGCGCGCACAGAGCGCTACCTTGCCATAGCTCCTTTGAAAATGAACTAACCTAATTATAGAATTTTAATTTCCTTCTCAGAATTCCATCGACCACAATTCAGAACAAGGCAGATTTCGCTATTATGACGGCCGGATCAGTTCATGATGAAATTTTCGAAGGGGTGATGTGCAATTTGTGATAATCTTCTGGATTCAAATCTATCCCATTATAACACTTTAGCATAGGAATCGTTTCCTACACTAAACTACCGTATTTTCTCTTTTTAAAGTACATGTACTTCTAATACTCAGGCCTCTATTTTAAGTGTACTTTAATTAGAGGTGTGCTTCAAATAGAAGCTGTAGTACTTCTGATTCTCAACCCTCTCTTTTTGGTGTACTTCTATTAGAGGTGTACTTCTAATAGAGGGTGTACTTCTATCATTCGGCGCAATTTTTGAATGCACGATGGTAGACAGTTCGCATTTTCGGCAGAGTTTTCTAGTCTAACATCGAAAATTTGTATGTATCGAATTTTCAGACTGCAACCACGGAAACATAGCCGCTTATTATGCTTCTCTGGGCCAAATTCCGGTCCGCAATTGCGTCTGGACACGCTTTGCGGCCTTTCGAATCGGTCGAGTTTTCAGATCTGAGCCAACTCGATGTGGCTTTTTTATACAGTTTTCTTAATTCTTTTTAGTTTCCAGATTCTGAAACCCACCTAGAGTCAACAGATCGGTGGCTGCGGCGCTGGAGTCTTCCCACCCGGGCGCGTGCAGCCGAAAAGCGTGTCGATACGCGATTGCGGACCGGAATTTGGTCCAGAGAAGCACAGTAGGCTGGATCGAAATAGGTCTGCCAAAGTCACTGATATCATATTTGAAAAACAATTGTTAACATCCTCGCAAGTCAACTTCTTCCAAAAATGGTATAAATTCAATACTGCTTTCGTTAGCAAGTCCTTTGTGAGGAAGAGAGAGAGATTAAAAGAAATCAAACCGTTAGGCCTTAAAACAATGGAAATGATAGCCTTTCTCCATAGTCCGGAACCGTTGAAAAAGTGCGGTTTTTGAACGAGTTCAGAAGTAGTTAATTGACAACAGCTTTAAAGCGAGTTCTTTGCGTCCTCATCCCACTTTGAGTAAAGTTTACCACTGGTGTTCCCTGTTTGCCTCGTCGAATGAACGATTTCTCTACATGAATGATCCAGTCTTCTTAACGCTGGGGAATCTTGGCTTTTCAAGGTTCGTTAAAGTCAACGTCTTGTGTCAAAACAAGTCAACTTAGAATGATTAAGACCTAATCAGATCTAAATTCTTGTAAATCGTCTGAATGAATTCCGTGTATTCGCCGTGAATAGCAACAATAAGAAGTTTCAGCTCTGTGTCTTTCTTTGGTAATTTGAAGTTCGCTGAAGTTCCATCAGATCGTCCCATACAAACAACCTTTGACCGAGAAAGTGATGGCCGATAGTTTTTCTGTATATATTCGAACCTCACAATATTGAAAAAACATCTCGTGCAAACTGGTCTTTCTCAAATGCCATATTGGAGTTGCCAAACTCTTACCCGAGTAGCGGAGGTCAATTCGGAGAAGAGGTGTACTTCTAAAAGAGGTGTACTTCTAATACTCACACCTCTATTTTATATGTACTTTCAATAGAGGTGTACTTCAAATAGAGGGTGTACTTATAATACTCAGCCTTCCCTTTTAGGTGTACTTTTATTAGAGGTGTACTTCTATTAGAGGAAATACGGTATATTTAAAAATGACTTCAAAATCAAAATCGGACCACTTTCGAGCCAGTAATCTCTGTGCGCGCAAAAAAAAAAACATCGAAAAACTACGTTTTCTAAAATCTGCTCGGTACTTGAGGCGGCAGTTTGGTACTTTGCACATAGAAAGTTGTATTATTGAACGTGCACGAAAAGCTCTAAGAATCATAATTTTGAGTGAGCTTAGTGTTTCACTTATAGTCATCATGTTGTAATGTTTTTATACTGGTTCACTTCAAGAATATTTTTTTTTCGAGAAAATCTACAGAAATCAGATCATGTTGCACTGTTGGCCGTTTATTTTGACCGCTTGCCATTTTAGTAACTAATATGTGTTCTCGAAGCTTGTTTTCTATTAAATGGATACCCATAGTTTCTAGCTACAGCAAGGTCGCTTCGGAAAATCGCCCAACACTACCCAAACCCTTGAAAATTCATTCCAAAATCCAGATCTCATGAAAAATCGTTTCAGAAGCCAACTTAAAGGCAGTGTTCACGACAAATCTCGTTTTCGATTATTCATGTGGAATAGAACGCTGGCAGATGCTGGAAGGGATAGGGTCGAAGAAAGCAGCGAAGACGTTCCAGAAATCAAAAAAACGGCCGCGAAGTGAACATTTCATTACCCCAGAAAGCCTGCTAAGCCCGCCCCGCCCCCGTTCTGACGAGCTTGTAGTGCCGCGGACATTTCTGATTGCCAAGCAACTCCTCCACGTCCAGCCTGATCGATTCGCGCACATCTCGCCAATAGCGCTTGCTTGCTGGAACTAGCAGGTCACGTAAGCTCGTCTGCACCCTGAACCTGTACTTTTGTTTGAAACCGTCATTTTAGCTCAGTCTGAGCACTTTTTTTGCTGTTTCGTCGTTTATTCACGAACAAATAACCCTATTTTTGAGTCGAACTCGAATGTCATAATCATCGTGAACACTGCCTTTAAGAACAGAGCTGTACGCAAGCTCCATAAAGCATTGAAATTCATTGTGTTACTGTTTCATTATAGCAAAGATATATGCGAAAGACCGAGCTGTTTGGAAGTGGGTGTTCTGATCAGGGATGTGCGGCAATTCCCGTTTGTCAGTTACCGATTGCCGTTTGCCGGCCGTTTTTGGACGATTTTTGTCGATTGTCGTTTGCCGTTTTTTCTCTCACTTTTCGACAAAATTCGGCAAAATACGACTAACAGATAACAAGCGCCGCGACATTGACGCAAAGTACATAAAAGGCTAGCCGCGCTCTAAAAACAAATGATTATTCAACTCTCGCGTCTTTTATATAGAACTTTTGTGTCTTTTGAGTGGAACCTTCTGAAAAACAGTTTGCTACCCGGGTGTCATTGTATCCAGCTCCCACTACGGTATCGTCACTCCCATTCGAAGGGTTTTATATTTCTGAAGTCTTTCTCGCTCCTATGAGATCGGCCGGATCATGCAGCGCAGTGGTTAGGCATGGCAGAATACATCAGTGATAAAAGAAGAATCACTTACGATAAGCCCGGTAAGCCTTGCTGCCATCGGCACAAAAGGAAAGAAACAAGCCGCACTTTAAAAACTTCAAGCTAGTTGGTCTAAAGGCAGTGGTCGCGATGGAAAAAGCTGCTCAAAAACCATAAAAAGCGGTTTGGTTCGGGAACAGCTTTGAACTGAGAACGTTTCGAGCCGAAAAACGGGCTAGATTTAAAGTTACTAGGACCCTTACCCGTGCACAGCTGCACGGGAGACCAGCAGTTCTCCGAATTATTTTCAGGCCGCGGCGAGGCTCGTCGCGCCGCGGCAAGATTCGGACGAGTTTCACTTGTCGTGATGATTACAATTGGAGCATGTTATCGCGCGCTGCACTATTTATTCACTTCCCGACCCATTTGCAATTTCTTTCGTTGTTTACTTTGTAATCTGTTTCGCCTTTCTCCTCCCCTCATTTCGCTATTAGCTTATTTTTTATTTTTGGAATACTTCCTGTTGTCTATTTCCCGTTTTCTATTTAAAATATGTTCGATCAGAAATGCCTTAATTTTCAGGATATTTCCTTCTTCAATGTTCGTGCTATTGTCCGGTATTGACAAAAAGCGGGATACGTTACGCTCGGTCGACAGAAAAGAAGTAAGTAGTATTATACCTTGGAAACAACTTCAGTCTTGATGTGACATCTTTTCTAATTTTAATAGAAGGTGGACTTCTGTTTTGCAGTTGTTGCTTACAGAGCTTCTCTGGCAAAAAGACGTTTGCGACCCCGTAAGAGATTCGGGAATTATTGGGTCGGAGGGTCGCCGATTTGGAGAATCAGTTGGCGGAGCTCGAAATCGGCCATGGCGTTAGTCAATAACGAGGCGGCAACTGAAAAAGAGATTGTGCAATTACACGGGACGCTTTCTTTCACGCAAAATTTCGTGAAGTCAACCGTCAATTGAAATGCGAGGTCTGTAGTTACCTTCAAAACTCGCAAGTTACGCGCAAAAAAAATTACTAGTTTTTGGCCTAAAAATATTTGAATTTCGCGCATGTTTTATTTCATCATCTTTTTTTGTTCGCTCTTTCGCGTTTTTTCTTTCAGTTGCACTTTACTCCTCATCCTTCGGTACGTATCGTAGCTTGCACAAATCTATAAAACTCACGAAAGCTTGGCATGAAATGTGCAACTATTCAGCAGTCACCATATTCAATGCTTGCGCATTTTCTTCCTCCTGTCACATTTTGCTCTGCACTCGCAGCAACATAGTCCAAGAGCTGTCCGACAGGATATTCCATCTCAGACTGAAGTATAGCTGTCTGAATCGCCATTATGGGTTCTCTGCTGCTCCTCCGTGACCTTCCTCTCGAGTCTCTGAAACCTTGAGCTTCGCTTTCATAATTGCCTGTTTTTTTTTCGTGTTCTTGTGGAACTCGAGTGAAAGGTCTAGAATGAGATCAAGCAGCTTGTGAAATTAGCTTTTTTCAGTTCTGAAGATGTTTGTGTCGAACGCACCTGGACGTCAGCGGCAGGCTGCTGTTAACAGAAACCAGGTACATTTCTGAGTTTGTCCTATTCTTTCTTTTCTCGTCTCCGTCATTTCTTTTCTCGTCTCCGTCATCTCTTGGATTCGACCTTTTCCCCAAATCAACCAATGCGGGGTAGGATAAGACTGAGTTCACACTTCCATTGAGCGACGCGATGGTGTACTTCGAATGAGAATCGACGAATGACGCGTTAACCATCCATATTCATCAAATTATGCCATCGCACTGCGCAGCGATGGAGTTGTGAACCCGGCCTAACGGGCCTATCTCAGCTGCTTCGAGGCTTACCGAAGCTATGATAAGGACCCTGTTATTATCCAGATGAAATAGCCCTTTGCACTATGACAGTTAAATCAACCGTTATGTGGAACAAACAAAATCAGCATGTTTATCGAATCACATGTGTTGGTTTTGCTCGCTTAACCTTTCTCCTGAATACGTGGAGACAAAAGTGATGATAGGGAAGGACATGCCGAATCAAAGTGGAACAAACCCGTGAAACTCGCATGATGCATTGGTACAAGTGGAACGAGGACCAGCTAATTCAGTAGAACACCCATTACAGAAGAAATACTGTTTCCTATCATAACCTTCCAAGACTTCCGTGTACACCGGTTGAACATCTCGTTTGAACTAAATGTTTAGACTCTATATATTTTGCGAATGAACCAGAATTTCTGTGGAACCATATGAAGCCTTACAGATATCGTGGGTGCCGCGCCGTAAAGCTCGAGCATTAGCTCTTCAATCCATTTTGTCATTTCGACAGAGATGCCAAAGTGTTGTACCAACACGGCATAATACAGGATTTTGTCGTTTCTCGCTGAATAGAAATGTTATGCTATTGGGTGGTTTTCTCCGATTCCCCTAGCCTCCCCTAGTTTAGAATACCCTATGCTGGAAATGATAAGAACTCAATTTTGTGCGATTCATTCTTTGACTCGGTCGTTGCTTCATTTACGGCGAACTCTTATCATTTCCAGAGGAAGCTAGGGGAGATTGGAGAATAGCACTCATTATTGTTGCGTATCGTTATGAAACGGACACATCTCATTCCTGCCTGGATATGATGGGTGGGGTTCGATTTCTTCCTCATCAACATCCCCAACAGGTTCATCATCATTCATGATTTCTTCCTCATCAACATTCCCAACAGGTTCATCATCATTCATGATGAAGTCTCCATATAGGGAATGAATTTGTTATGCAAATACTCGGGATTTCTCAAATCTGGGAAACTCAGTCGCTAAATAAATCTACCATTTTGAGCTTCAGGCGGGGGTTCAAGCGGCACTTGGACTTCATCCACGGTTCTCGAGTCTTCCGGTTGCTCAGAAAGAGCGGCCAGACGTCTAGCTAACTCCTCACGTCCTCTAGTAAACTCATCTTGGATTCTCCCTGAAGCAGTATCAGTTCTGGGGGGTGTCCATTTGGTATGAAAACATTAAGAACCTTCAAAATTAAACTGACTTCCATAGTTCCTCGCCCCGATTTGATGAACGCTGATCTTTCTTGGCTTCATGTTGCAAACTCTCACAAGGCGAAACGGATGCACGTACACGTAGAGTACGAGGAGTCAAGTCTGTAACTGGCTCGAGAGACCTCACAGAGATCGCGAAAAATGCACCAAGTAGGCGAACGATGCTGCGTTGGGCTTGATACTAGTCGAGGGGGTCATTCGTGAAAATGAAGTTAGTCATCCATGAAAATGAAATGAAAATGAAAATCTGCAATTATATATCACCAGTCTGATACGCTTTCAGTCATTGTTCTCATGCAGACTTCATGGAAAAACACTGAATCCTTTAGGTGTTGGGTCAATTGACATCAACAGCAGGGGTTGTCACAGTTGTACAAGAGGACGAGATTCCCATGGAACATAAGTAGAATCATCCCCCAGGTTACATTTTTTCGTTTTTCGTCGCTTCATCGAGTTTGAAACCATTTTTCAGGCAACACTTCACGACCGAAATTCAATTTCACCGAGAGCCCAGGAAACAGTGCGGCGACGCAGCCACGTTTAATTGCTAGCCTTGACGACTGCATCGACGGAGGATCTCTGTTGGAAACTCCGGCTGCTTTCTTTCTGGCAGACAGAGTCAGAAATGGATTATTCTCGCAACGAGTTTACGATGTACCTTTTTTGGAATACGTTTGTTTATTGTCTTGTTTGCATCGCATTATTTCACAGGACTTTGTTGGGTCCAGTCGAGCTGAAAAGATTGTTCATTTTGTCCACGAAGAGCTGCACAATCGTCTGGACGACCCTCTCACCGAACGCTGGGAAAGAAGACTTGTTGTAAGTTGATGAATCGTTGTATCGCAAACTGGGGGAGAAATACCGAACCGGAAAAATTGCCAGCATGGCCGTCAAATAAAGAGTTGGGGTGTTTTGACTAGACGAAAAGTGCGGTACAGATCGCCACAAAGCCATAAAATACTCTACTTTTTTCATTTGAATGTTTGAACCGGTCGGTCTGATATAGCAATGCAACTTATATCATCATTTCATTCCCTTGTGGCAACCGGCTCCGACACTGGGAGAGGTCATCTACTGGACTTATCCGGAGGATCTACGGTTATCAGCTGTAGATGAACGAAATTCTTCTGTAGATGACCGAAACCTAACATGTTTTTACAGGTATACTAGCTTTGCAGTTTTGGAGGGAATTTGAAATTCCGGTGTAGGCGGTAACCTAACGTGTTTTTACAGGGATACACTGTTTCCGGGTTCACACAGGGGACCCTGTGGACATGCCACGGGGGTAATCCTCTTTGGGGTCCCCACTGGGGGGGGGGTGTGACCCAACCGCCACGGTCCGCAGTGGGTGCACCCCACAGTGGACCGTGGGGAGATGGCCCCACCGTTGGGTACCACCCCCCCCCCCCCCTCCCCCTCCCTCCCGAGCCGTGGGAAGATCGCTTATCATTGATAAGAATAAAAAATATGATGTGAGGAATGCCGCCTTTTATCGGTCATTTTCGAATTGGAAACTCAATAAAAACCCATCGTTTTGTGATATTTCGGAGGTGGAATCAGTTTCAAGTGTATTGCAAATGCAAATTTACTCTCAGAGTGACATACGCTCCGCACAAGTCGCGAAACAGCTAAAGGACATATAAAGAACTCTACAAACGAGAGATGCGACGCCTGGAATCACCAGTGGAAGGGCTTTCTCAATAGAGAATTGCTGCCATACACACCGCATCGAAGAACAGGAGCCGTTCGTAAATGTGAGACTGGACCCTCCTACCTACCCATCACCCACTTGAAGAACAAAATCATTTTTTCAGATGGTTTGAATGATGTCGGACTCTCGTTTCGTTGTAGACCGAACGACACACCTTTTTAAAAAGCGGCATCATTCTTTCGATTTCTCTTCCAAAGGGTGAGTTCTCCTTAACCCACGTCATCTATTGGATGATCACTTTCCAAATTTTTACAGATGACCACACCAAGGCATGCCATTAAGGGGTACTCTGTCCGCATCAACGGGAACAGAGGTCGCTCGCCGCTAAAGACGCTTCCAGAGGTGATTGAGAAAACGATGATAGGTGGGCATTTTACGGTTACCCTTCATTTGCTTAAACACAAATTTTTTGCAGTTTAGAATTTGTCCTGGACTGCTTTTCCTACGGGCACGACGAGATCAAGGACAAGCCAGGAGATGCGCCACCATCCAGGTAATTGCCACATGAACTACAGACATCCCATTTTGAATTCAAAACCAGCCGCCATGCGGTCCTGACTGATGGTTGGGGGAGGGGGAATTGACTCAAAGTGTGGCGAATCGCGTAGATTGGTGTTTTTGGCTTCAAACTAGTCGGGAGGGGGGGAAGCCACTTGGGACAATGAAATGATTCATCCATGAAAATCAAAATTTGTGCTGATATCATGTGCCTGATAGCGCTATCAGTCATTGTTTCGTCGAGACTCCATGGAAATACATTGATTTCTGAGAGCGCTATCATTCATTCCAGACTTGAATCCTGAGTGCCCCCCCCCTAACTAGTTTCATACCGAGTTTAAAGCCCCCCCCTTAAGTATCTCATGTTGCTTTTGTGAGAAAGTTACACACCTTGAAAATCAGTCTTACGGACTGATGGGCGGCACCCCTTTTTATTACTATTTGTCGATTTTTCGATCAATCAGATACTTCCTGTCGCTTGGGAGGACAGACGAGGAACGCGAATTAGTTCGTCTGCAGTTGGCAGCCGAACGAATACGGTGGAGAGCGCAATTGTTCAGAGCTGTACAGAAGTCCCTGTCAGTTATTATCGCTCTAAGTTCCTCTGTTTTACTCTTCTTGAATTTAAATCTCTGTTTACAGACAGGATATTCGCGCGTTCGGCCATGAAATCACGAATGGACAATTTCGATGGATTCCTATCGACGTATGTTTTGCTGTTTGTTTGATCTATTTTTGTCTCCCGATTGTTTGGATATATCGTCAATTTCCCCATTTCAGCATCGTGCGAAGAGGCCGCGCCAGGCAAACGAATCTGCGAATGTTGATGCTCCACAGGACGAAAATGTCGCCTAAGCTGCCTTGTCGGAGTGGAATTTTCATTTCCCCTAGCCACCCCCCCCCCTGAACATGACAAGCGTCCGCCAGAAATGGTAAGCCTCCTCAGGAATTGATGAAAAATTTCATTTTCGTGTTGTTCACGTATTGGTACGGAGATGTGGGTGTGGTTGGAAGCAACGACCGAGTCAAGCAATCAATCGCAAAAAATACGATATTTCGTATCAGTTCCAGGGCAGGCTAAGGCTCCCGTCATAGCCACTCGAAAACCGCCCGTCCTGGAGCCACACGTTCGACATGTATGGGAAACACGCAAAACGGGACAAAATGAAGTGATAAAAGTAATCCTCAACTGAAAAAAACTAAGGGATAGGAATCACCTTATGATCTGATAAAAATTCACCTCAACTGATAAAAACCACTTTGAATGATGAAAATCCGCCTGGTACGACTTGGGACGGGATACAAAAGGTTGAATTTCATCAGATGAAGATGATTTTTATCACTCCATTTTTTTTCCGCTCCGAGTGTTTCTCATACATATCGACCTGGTGACACCAGGACGGCCTGTTTTCGGTCCACTATGACGGGGGCCTAAAGGGAGCTAGGGGAGGTAGGACAATACCACCCTCGGATCATTTTGATGAAATTGAATGCCTCTTGTTTTGTGGTCTTCTTCATTTGTTCGATGCTGAGTTGCTAGGTTTTTGTTGTTGAGTTTTCGTGAGTTTTCATGATCTCATCGTACGTGTGTGACTACAGGGTCATATCATAATCCTATTTTTTGCTCATTCTATCGTTTTGAACTTCTCTAGGGCTTTTATCTTGAGAGAAATATTTTTCTCGTAGAAAAAATGTTTCTCATGAAGTTGATAAATTAGGTAGAGTTTTTATTCAATATTATTCGCTGTTATTTGATCACGAGAAGATTGTTGTTTTTTTTAGCGTCACACTACAACATAACGGTTTTTTATGTGCAATACTTCTTTTTGGAAGGAATATAAATGCATGTGGCTATTTATATGTGAACAGAACATGTAGTTTTTGCAAGGAATATAAATGATTATGGTTGTTTATATGTGAACACAAGAATTCGAATTGAAACGTGTAACAGGATTTTTTCGAAGGGCTAATCTGAAGAAGGGGAGGGCGTGGCGGGCACCAGAGAACGGGAGGGGGTCGCCCCGTTCACCATATGACGTCATCGACGAATGAGCCTCCCGGCCATCGAGTCGTTTTGCAAAGCGTTTAGCATAGCGGTGGGCCTAGGAGGGCCGCCCCGTGGCGTCTGTGGCGTTATCGATCGTGTCACGTGGTTTAGCATCCCGTTCAGTGACCCGTTTTGCAAAGCGGAGAGCATCGCGTTCGCCGTCGGAGGGTTGCCCCGTCCGTTCTGTGACGTCATCATTCGTTTAGCATCCCGTTCACTCAACCGTTCTTGACGGCGTATGTATGTGTTGTTTTCGATCAACGGGATGCTCAACGCCTTTGCTAACGAAGGCTGTCAGAGTTGACCTTTTGGCTCCTGGTCGCGGCGGGACCAACCGCGTGGGGGGGACGCACCTTTGACCTTCACAGTGCAGCACTGGTGCTGAAATTCAATCAGTATCTTCGCTATTGATTCCTTCTGTGATTCAGAGCTAAGAAGGTACATTACTAGCTCTACAATAAAGAAAATTAAGGCGGATTACCACTTTTTTGAGATTTATGCATGGTTTCAAAGTTTATCCCGACACTACATGGCCCTTTTCTGAATTCTGGACATTTCATGACGGTATTCAAACGGTTATCGGGACTTCTTGAGGGCTGATAATTGAGGGTAGATTTGATACAAATGGCACATATCTCAGTATGTTAATTCGTCAATTCTGAGCGGAAATTCGACAACAACCCTAGTTAATTTGTGAGTTTTAAATATTGAGTTTTCTGAGGGCTTCAGAAGTTAGTAAAAAATTGCGCATCATTTTCTAGGCTGTTGACATTGGGGCGAAATGATTCCACATAGCATGTCCTTCAATTACCTCTCAGGCATGATTAGCCGAGATACTCGCCTTCAAGTACAATCTCATAATAGTGACCTTACTCGGTACCAATAAAACAGGCACCCCGCGCCGCAGTTGGTCCCGCCACGACCAGGAGCCAAAAGGTCAAGCTCCGTAAGCAACAACCTGTTTTGCACCACATCGACCACATCTGTTTAATCATTTATACATTTCTCAATTTTTTTAACCTGACAATTCGACAAACAAAAAGATTCAGCGGCCGATAACATTAAACGTGTTCGAAAGATGATTTTTTTCATTTCTTTACGCGCGGTCGGAGCGTGTTCACTGTAAACCGATCAGTAAAAAATATTTCGTGACGGTTGATCATGGAAAAAACAGCGATTCGACGCCAGTCACTGGTCATAACAAATAATATAACGACCCTCAGAAATCCTGGAACCTTGTCCTTAATTCATATTCATAACCTCAAATTACCCAGCTGAAAGAAGTTCGGAGTTTCTGTTCGAGGGAAGGAGGCTCCAGTGCGCCGCGTCCGATTTAGGGTTGGAGACTAAAGCGATTAGATTTTTATTATTCTGAGTGGGGTTATTAAATGTTCCGTTTCCCCGAAGGTTTAGAACCCTGAGGTGAGCCAAATCTCAAGAGTGCGAGATTTATATTTGACCCTATTCTCGGAAAAAGCCGGATCTGTGAGTAGTTTCTTCGCGATTTGAATTTGGAATAGAAATAGTGCAGAAATTGCCGGTGTATCAAAATTCCTCAAGTACACTAGAGCGCTCATTAATTCAAAATTAATATGAGCCCATACTCCAATAAAATCAGGTGAAAAATTAGGATTTTAACTGGAGAATCCCAATGCTCTCATCCTGTTGCATAGCGGAATGATGGGAAGAAATCAAGTATTTGACGTTGAATGGAGTTGTTCATCCGTGATTGACAGTTACCTGAAAATTTTTACTGCTAGAGTTACGTGATCCTCGTTCTGGCCAAACAGGGAAGGGGCCATATGCTGTCAAGATTCATGAAAAAATTGTTCTGCGCAGTTAAAAGCACGGTGCGGACTTCTGCGACAACCACTTTCTTTTATTCTTACAGGTTCTGCTGCTGCTCGTGATATTGTTACGTGGAAGTTGAGGTCCAAGATGGCGGACGGATGCAAAAATGAAAAGAGCTGCAGTTGGCACCATTGAGAACGATTCTGAGGAATCCACATATAGGTTAGGTTCGTTGATTAGTTTTCACATTCCTTTGATTCATTGCCGCTCATTGCTGGCAGGTTTATTTATTTATTTATTTATTTATTTATTTATTTATTTATTTATTTATTTATTTATTTATTAAATACGATGCATAAGGCATACGTGAGAAACACAAACACAGCAGGTTAGTAGTGTACAGATTGAGCGCAGATATGAATCGCTGATACAACGTGATCTCCATCCCATCACCGAACTTCCCGTTAAAAACACAGTAACTTCTTTCTCGCAATACGTTTGAATGATCTCACTCCAGATCGAACGCAGGTATCCCTTCTCTAAATGAAACAAAGAGGGATCCAGCCCTGCCCGTGAACGAGCAGGACCTTAGTGTACTTTTTGGGATTACATATGAAATTTTCTCTGTACCACCTCTGGTTCTAGAATGAATTATACAGTAAAATTTAGAAACGTCTACTCTCATAACACCTGATAACATTTTAGCGACAGTGACGACATCACAAACCTTCCGCCGAGATTCTAACGTGTGTAGCAACAACTCCCTGTTCCGGTTCTTTGAATTGGGTATGCTACTGTACGGCAACTGGAAAGCCCTTGCAAATAATTTGCGTGTGAAATTCTCTTGGGTTCTCTCTAGCAAAGAAATGTCTTTCTTTTTATGTGGAGCAAAAACCGATGACCCACTCTCCATAATTGGCCTTATGTAAGTTTTATATGCCCTTACAAGAACATCTTTATCGCACGTAGAAAGTGCTTTAAAGATGGGGAAAGTGCGCGAAAAAGCCTTGTTGCTCAGGTGTTTATAATGATTCATAAAATCCAGTTTACTATCATAGTGAAACCCTAAGTCTCTTACCGAACCCACTGAATTCAAAGCTTGATCAGCAAGTTTATAAAAACTTGGGAAGCTTGGAACTCCAATTCTCATGTAAATAGTTTTTTCAGGGGCTAACGGTAGCTCCCAACTGAGTGACCAGCTGTAAATCTGGTCTAAAGCTGCTTGCATCTTAATATGGTCATCAGGACTTTCAATCATTGTATAAATCTTGACATCATCTGCAAATTGTTTGCATCTGACTCCGCATCTCTCTAAAATTGTAGGGAGCTCAGCAGAGTACAATGCAAAGAGGATTGGAGACAGTACTCCGCCCTGTGGCACTCCGCTGCTGGCTTCTCTGGCCGTTGAGAAGCATGAACCTATTCTCACCTGGAAACTTCTTTTCTCACGGTAACCCCTCAACCACTCTATAACCAGGGGATGGAATTTCAGTTTGGTGATTTTGTGAATCAATTTACAATGATCTACACGATCGAAAGCCTTGGCAAAATCAAAATATACTACATCACAGCCCTTCTTAGCATCCATGTACTCAGTCCAGTCATTGACACACTCCAGAAGATTTGTTTCCACAGATTTACCTGGCATGAATCCATGCTGATTCGGGGGAATGATAGAGTTCCTCTTCAAATGTGACATGATATGTTTTTTCAATACCTTTTCGAAAATCCTACACAAGTGGGAGGTTATACTCACTGGCCTATAATTTCCTGCCGAATTGGCGGGCTCTTTTTTCAGGAGGGGAGTTACGAAAGAATGTTTCCATCTTAACGGAATTTCCGAATAACACAATGATTGGTTGAACAAATACGTGATGGGCTCAGCAATTATATGCCCAGTACTTTTCAGAAAAACAGCCGGCACATAATCTGGAGTTAATGAAAATGAACAGGGTAATTTGTTGATGAGCTCAAATATCGTAATACCTTCAAACCATGGAAAAGTGTTCATTTCAAAATTAACTTCAGGATCAAACGGTGGTAAAATATCATCACTCACATTATACACCTCTCCGAATTTATCTGCTAAGAGATCTGCCTTATCCTGATCTAAAGTTGCCACTTCTCCTCCTTTTTTCAGGCTGGGGATCGTGGTTGTAGGTTTAAGTTTCTTCTTCAAGAATTTGTAAAATCCTTTCTTGTTGTTACTCTCGATAATTTTCTTCTCGACACTTTTGTTGTATTTTTTGAGCCGACTTGTGAATTTACTTGAGAAAGCATGAAATTTCTCCCAATCACTATCAAGATTTATGGTGATAGCTACCTTAAATAAACAACCTCTATGGTCTAACATATTTTGAAGATAAGATGGAAGAAAGGACCGAGTGGCACACACTCGTTTCATAGGGACGAATAAGTCGATGCTGTGATGTAATATAACCAAAAACATCTCATATTTGGCGTTGACTGTTTGTACTGTTTCGAATGACTGTCTCCAATCCACAGATAGGAGGTAGTCTGAAAGTCCAACAACATCGCAGCCTCTGAAGTACCGATAGAACGTCACTTCAGACTCAGGAAAGGAACATGATAAATGAAAAGCAAGACTGTTATGATCACTAGAACCAACAGGTGGATTGAGGTTAACATTTTTCACCAGTTGTTCATCATTTGCTAATACCAAATCGAGGATATTTTACCCTCGTGTCGGCAAGGTAACGTATTGTTTTAAGTCGTGTGAGTTTACAAAGCTTGCAAAAGAAGAAGATAATGGTGTCATCGGGTCTTCCAGATTATCCCAATCAAAATCAGGGTAGTTGAAATCTCCAGTGATAACGGAAGGATGTTCGCATGTTACCAGATCGCTGAGAGCATTTATTAACCCGTCATTTTGCCCAGATGGGCACGATGGGGTTCTGTAAACAAGAATGAAACGCAATTTGTGACATTGAAAGAGAACGTCGACTGCTAGTATTTCATACGCATCCATTACGGATTCGGAGAAATTTTCTGTGTATCCAAAACCGTTTTTAATGAGAATCATGACACCACCACCCTGTTTCCGAAATCGATCACAACGTATAGCAAGATAGTTACTTGCACTACACAACAACGAGGCGAGAGAGTGAGATGAATTCAACCAAGTCTCAGTGAACATACATATGTCATAGCAATCACAGAGAAGAAGCTCAATATGGTCCGAATTTTTCGCAACAGATCTTACATTAGCATAAAAACATTTGACTTCATTAACTGAATATTGAGCGTCATTCAGTTTAAAGTTCTCTGTGATTGCGGACAAGCCCCTATCGCATGCATATCATTTTGCGAGTTGACCAACGCTCCATGACCACCATTGGATCGGGAGATATCGGCACTTGCCTCCTGATGCCTGCTAACAGGAACGTTTCCAAGCTCTCGTCGTCTTCTTCTTTCTTCAAATGGAACAGACTCCCTGAGATAGAGCCGTCCATTTGGGAAATGCCGAAGCCGAGATGCTCTGCTCAGAGCTATTTTCTGAAAACGAGAGGCAGGAAGAACAATTTTTAGAAGGCGGTTCTTTCCTGACTCTCGCTTTCCCATTCTATACAGCGACTTCGGATAACACTCAATTTTAAGAAATTCGAGTACAGTCATGACACCCAGAAAATCATGGTTAAGTCTATCACTAACACTAGTAGATAAAGATTCTGGTACACCATGCAGTATTAATGACCTACGTCTTTCCCATTCACTCTCAAAATTAGAGGGGAAAGATTGTGTTGAGATCGGAGCTGCACATACAGTAATCGGAACGTTGTTTTCGGTATTAAGGTTTTTCGACAGGATATCATGCCCAGACTGCGATCTTACCGTAACATTAACGGACTCAGGATGAATGGACTGTGAGCAAGAACACTGATTTCGCAATCTGCCATTCTCAAAAGTGAGGATCCGGACTTTTTCTTCCAGCTCCAGATTTCTCTTAATCAAAAGCTCCATTTGCTCCTTCGATTGGCATAGATAGATCAGCACATCTTTCACGTGACCAGGTAGAGACGTGTCTTCTTTCACCATGTCAATAGCCGCATTAGCAATATCGTGATCAACCATGAGTCCAGATAATATATTAGACGCCATGAGACAAGTCCGAAAAAAATACTATCCAGCCAACTGAAGAGATCGAACGAGATATGAGAATTCCAGAAAAATACACCTTACGAGGCGGCACTTTCTTCGAAAACAATGTAATGGACCCCTGCCGCCGGGGGGAAACGCAGTTCTTCCAGTATATGTACGTATATAACACCACCACGTAGTCGATATAAGCAGTAGTCCAGCAGCCGTGAGGTTGTTACCACGAGTAGCCAGGAATGATATCCAATATCAGAAATGTCGTAGTCGATATATGCAGTAGTTCAGCAGCCGCGAGGGCTATATCCACGAGTAGCCAGGAATGATATCCTCTATCAGGATTGTTGCTGACGAGCTTCCAATAACAAGTCGACTCGGTCGGGAACACTCAAAACCACTCGACCGCTCAGAGGCAGGGAAGGATGTCGACTGGTTAAAGCACTTGCCCACGGGAAAGCTGTGGGGACATTGATACAGGTGAATCAGTTGTTTTTGCCTGGAAAAAGGCCCTACTGCGGACCTGAATTTGATCAAGCGTCGGCAAATAGGCATTGGAGTCATGATTAGCACCCCAAGGAACTCGCCTTAGCCAAGTTCAAATCAATGCAGAGACTTCGACATGGGGACTCTCGCAGTTCCCCACCCGACTGACGCACCTCTAAGCGTGTTTCTTCTTTTCGGTCAGCAAATTTTACGCCCTTCTATTTTTTGAAGCTTATTGCGTCGCCCTCCGCTGTTACCGAAAAGTAATCGGTTGACCCTGCTGTATTTAAGCTGCCGTATATGAACCGCACTTCCTTCACAAATAAACACGAAATGGACCGGATAGCCGCACTCAGCACCTCGAAAAACAACTGGACGAGGGTCAGGAAAAGTGAAGAAGTTTCTTGTATTTGAATACCTACGATAGCATTATTTTCCCTTGAGAGTGTTCAAAGTCGGGATCAAGAGGCTGTTGTAACGCGAGACAGCTTGTGGGTTGTAAGAAGTCGAAATAGACACTAATAAAATAAGCGTTGGATAATGTGTGTCGTGTGCGATCACACGCACTGCGCGGCACTTAATCGCCGTTGCCAGAGAACTGGTCAGCGTCTGATTTTTTCAGCCACGAAGAAGGGCACCGATCCGGGGTTCCCCTCCCCTTCCACAGTTAGAATACTGAATGATCGTTCTAGGAGCGAATTTATATAAAAGTTTTTCGTTAATTAACACGATTCTTTCAAAGGTGAATATCTTTGCCGTGGTTCTTTTCAAATGGACTGACTTTTCGGTCTCAATCATCTTTCTTTACCTATCCATACGCCTAGCGGAACAACCTGGAACAGGGTCAAGCGGGGCGTTGCGTTTTTTTAAATCGCAGCGACCCCCCTACTCATCAATTTTTTCCAGAATACAATTTTTGCGACCCCACCACCACGAGGCGCGATTTCTGGGCAGTTTATATTTGATTACTGAAACTGTCAGGCACGAAAATTCGTTCAATAGCCGGGCTTAAATCTAATCTTTCCCTTTCGTGATCAAAATATCGAGAATTTTTGCGATATCTTCACCAAACTTTAATTTTCGGACCGAAATTTTGCGGTCCCCTCCTAACCTTCCTTTTCGGGCCAAAATCCCCCCCCCCCGAACCCCCCTCACGAAAGTTCACATCCCCGCTTGACCTTGACGTGGAGAGGAATGCAATGTTATTCTGTACTACATCATCCGTTGGGCAAAAAGGTAGAGAAGAAGAAGAGTGCCCATTCGGAAACTTTCCGAGTTTTCAGAAAAGTCTTTCGGCTCTGACTTCCAGGACTTCTTCTTCCTTCCGGTACTGAACTGAACACGATCATGGGGTTTCTTTTCTTGGTAATCTGAGACTCACTGTAGGCCGCGGTATATATAACTCAACCTGGTACCAATTATCAATTGGCCCGCATTGTATGGGAGCACAGACGGCACCCATTATTCGACGCTTGTTTCAGCTGTGCCACATGTCCAGTCAGCAACAGAAAGAAATCGTGTCCATAAATGAAAATTTGTGTAAAGGGTTGGAGGAACTCTGCTGGATGAACGAAATTTTGGGAGGGGTGATAATAACATTTTGGGAATTTTCGAACACAAGGGGGTCGTAACATCACCAAGGTCCGGGACATCGGCCTGCTAGACCGTATACCAACAACCCACGACTCAAATTTGCTTTTAGTCTGATGGTGTTCTATTCCGTGGGCAGTGACAAGTCTAATCAGGGACCTCGACCGTAGTACTGTAAACCTGTCGTGTCGTGTTCAGCTCCCAGACTGTTCCCCTGAACGAAGCTGAGCACTTTTTTCCTGACTCCTGAGTCTGAAAAGTGGAATAGTGCTGAGAAGTGTCCGCTTTTAGTCTTTAATGGATGTTTGGTAGCTAGGGTATGATGATGTGTAGTCTATCTCCCTCATTTTGAGCCGGCCGAAGTATGGCTTATCGGGCTTATCCTGTCAAAATCTCCTTATCATTGTTTTATTTTGCCTTGACTGACCGCTCCAATGTTTGCTCTACCCGGACTCATCATAGCAAGCTAGGCTATACGTAGAATACAGGGAAGTCTTGGGCCTGGGCAAGCGGGCTATGGGAGATCTGTTCACAACGCACATTTTACTCGAACCTGTGGTTTAAAAAAATTGGTTTTATCTTCATTATTATAGTCTATTCTTGCAGATTGCTTTGTTGCTATCATCAGCAGCGTTGCGTGCCAGACTGGAGGCGGACAGTTCGAGCCACCACTGCCTGTTCACAATTATTTGGTTTTCGCTGGTGTGGGACGTGCAAGTGAGGTAAGTTTTTGTATCTGGTTCGATTTTTATTCACGTTTTGGACTGCTACATTGTTAAAGCGCTTCTAAAAACGTTCTGCTCTTTTGGTCCCTCGGTCTTTTATGAGTTTAGATGAACAATCGGCTATGCTGTCCTTATCGGAACAAAAATCCGCTCCGCAGTTACGGACGACCGCTGTTTCTTTCAGAGTTCGGTCGCTGTGCGACACGCTGGGATTATAATCATGAGCATCGATCGAGATCGCGTCGCACGTCGATCTGCATTCAAAACATGCCATCGCGGCCATCAGCGATCGCACTCTGAAAGAGGCCTAAGGGGTATGGTATACTTTGTCGCTGCAACGAGCGACAGGCATGCAACCTAACACAAATCGCGGCGGGACCCGCATCGGAGCAACGGCAACGGTTGTCGTAGGAACAGATGTCACGTGTGTGTCGCAGCGACGTGTCGCGGAGGGCTGACATACTGCAAATAAGCCATAGCCTGTCGCTACCACTGTCGCTGTCGTTGTGCAGTGCACTGCGACAGCGACATATTTATAGGGCGGGAGGCGGTCGCTGTCGCTGTGCAGAGCGACGCGACCGTGTGTCGCAAAAGTATACCATACCCCTAAGTGTCGGACGGCGGAATACCCTGCTCGTCTCACTGCGGGCAGAGACCGAGGAGACAGCCGTGTTCACTTGTGAATTTCTCCGTAACCCCGAAGAGGCACTCTGATATGGGAGGGGCCTAAGAGCGCATGGCGCGCGCATTTTCTCGCGGACGAGCCCCTTTCGTATCGCTATGCTTTTTCTCGGATGTTCCTGGAATTATTAGCCACCGTCATTCGATTTCTTCTGCACTGCCGCCCAAATGATTACTATTTCTCCTATACGTATCAAGTGCTTTTTTGCCCTCCCTCAATTACCCCTTGTCCTAGCCCAATCATAATGGTGCTGCAGTGTGCTAACTTACCATGTGGTAAGCATTTCTCCCATTTTTGTCAGGGAAAAGGTTACCACTAGGAATGCCGCCTTCTCATCCGGAAAGCAAGCATGCTCGTAACGATCAAAATGGACGCAGGGCTACCGTAATCCTGTGCGTAAATTAAATAGCGCCAGCTGCATGGCTGCGGACTTTGTCACATATTTTACGACAGCCATAATTTTTTGGCGTATGACCGGCCGCTCAGGTAAATCTCAACCAGGAGACGTTGTGTTACCCCAGAAATGTCGAGAATTATTTTTTGGCGAATTTATAAATTAGCAGGCGGGTTTGATTGTTGTTGTAAAGCAGTAAGGGGATAACTGTCGAACTGTGTCGACGGTGCTTTACCTGAGATACATTTTTTTTGCCGTAAAAAATAATGTCCTTCTACTATGGCTTGAAGATTGTATAAATGAAATCATCCTTTTGTGACAAGAGTTTCAAAACTTTCAAGAAATCTCTTTTTTTTTCGCGGATCATTCTTCTACTCGTGTCGCTTTTTTAACGCGACGGAATTATACTTCTTCACAGTTGTGATGAAACATAGCTCTATAATCAACTGTTATCATCACGCAACCGTTTTCAAAGCAGGCTAATGGTGAAAAGGAAGATTACTAATTGTAACTTATAGCTGGTCAGGAAATAGAGTAATATATGCGACAAAGTCCGCAGCCATGCAGCCAGCGCTATTTAACTTACGCGCACAAATACGGTAGCCCTGCGTCCATTTTGAGCGTACTTGTATCCGGAAATTGGATCCCGGCTTTCGTTGTGATTTTTCTAGTGTAAGAGGTTATGCATCACCAATGAGGTTATGGGAGACAGATGAGCGAAAATTTCTGTTTTCTGCCCATCTTTGCCCAATTTCTGGTTTCTGTATAAACAGGCAAAATATGGCAGAAAACGGAAAAATCGTGAACCGCGATTCGCAGCAGGATCGTTTCAAAGACGAAATGCCGAATTCATCGAAGGTAGTCCAACACTTTGAGGGTAAACCAAACCCAGGTTCTGTGCAGTTCCCCCACGCTACTAATTTTAATCTCGCTATAGTGGTTATTCATCCGGACGCGTGTGGGGTGGTGACAGGAGGCGCTGCTGTTCCGTGTACACGGGCGTATACAATCCTCTGCCAAGGATCGTATACGTCCAGTTTGCTCAAGCGCACCATGAATCATGGTTTTAAGCTATTCATACTCCAATGCCACGCTCGGGCGTCTCACGCTAGCGTTTAGAAGTAGGAGGTGCGCATTACATAAACAGTTTTCAACGTATTCTTTATATCCTCATTGTTATGGCGGGTGTAGCCGCGAAACAAACGGCTGCTTACCGCTCAGCAGCCCGTGCGCCTGTCAGGTGCGCCCGCTGATCACCACATTTCTCGTCGGCGCGCACGGCGCAGCGCAGTCTGCTGAGACGTTCGCTGTCATCCGTTTCGTGGCTACCCCGACAATAAATGGTTGTATGGCTTACATAAAATGGCAGATTTTCGTATTTAACTATTTTACTATGTACCTATTCAGGTTTATGCTGTTCTGTTCCGGCTCTGTCGAGGAAGCCTCTGAATATGAAGTCGGCCATATACTGGCAGAGAATGAACGAAACGAATCTTCCGATGAAAATACTATAGGATATTGCTGCGACTAGTAATACACACATGCCGTACTCGTTGAGGCGTACTTTTTAAATAAAGAGTTTCTTCTTTGGCGTGCTGGTTTCCGCTTTTCATGTATCATTTTTGAAAGACGGCTTTCTATTCAACACGTCCTACACACTTCTTGAGTTCTCTCCTATCGCACTTAATCGGTCGTTTTCACTTCACAGGAAAATCTATTTAATATCTCGAATCGTTAAAAATCGAAGAAATTTGTGGCACAAAGGATGGGGAAATAAGAGGGGAATCCACCTGAACTTGAAAAATATTTGAAAACGCGAAAATTGGGTTGAGAAAATTTCCGTAAATCTACTCAAAATCTGAAAACATCAGAAGTCTGGGGAAAATATTAAGTACCCTCTATAGAACGTCGTAATTCACATCATTCGAAGCGCCAGCGGCGCGCGCGACGCCTCAGCCTCCGTCCGCACTCCGCTCTCTTACTGTCTCCAACCTGCGCTCCTCACCAGCACGCATGGGAACCATGTTAGTTTCGCCGTTTTGTAGCCTGTACAGTGGATGGGGGATTTTTCGAAAAATCTAACTCGACTCCAAAAGGTGATCAAGGTATCAAAGCTAATCTCAGTTTCTGAAATTAACTGCTTACCTCGTACATTTGGTCTCGAGGATGTTGAACGGCCTACCGGTGAGATTGAAAAGTTGTTTCAGATGGAACCTAAGTGAGTGTAGGTAAGAAATTTAAACTTACAGGCAGCAGCAGGTAGCATTTTCTATGGAGCTGAGCAAAGTAGTATTGCGGAGCTTTTCGACAATATGATGGACTGCCGTTTTGGTTGATCGCCGCGATCAATCGATATACCCTGTCCCAAACGAGATGGCAAGCCTAGAGTCCAAAGAAGCAGCGCGCCGTCCTCTGCGTCTCTGACATTTTCCTATTTCTGAAAGTTTTTTAACTTACTCCTTTCATTTTCTTACATACTCCATAGCTCTTTTGCGTTCTTTTATCTCGAAATGCTCGTGATATTCACTCTCGATACATATTTTGTTCTGCACGTGGCAGGGAAAGTTTTTCAGGATATGGATGACAGGTCGGAGCGTACAGAGTCGTCTAAGCCGTTGATTTCACCGTAAACTCGATACTACCGAGCTGTTTTAACTTGTCTGAGGCCATTATTTCACTTCATTGTTTGGTTGCAGTCTCTATAGTGTCTCAGACAACTTTAACATCGATCCAGGTGCTTCAGTTCGCTAATGATGTTAGAGACGCAGAGGGCGGCGCACTGCTTCTTTGGACTCTAGGCTTGCCATCTCGTTTGGGACAGGGTATAGACTCGCCCTGCCGGTCATCAATACAGGGTGGTAGTGATTCCGCTCTGCTCAACCGGTGGATCTTAGCGCCTCTGAAGACGACGATTGGGTCGAAACGTCAGGCCAAATAAAGATCCACCGAAAACCTTGTATGGCATAGAAGTCACTTGCAATATACAGGGTATACAGTAGTCCATCACTAGTCGCGCCTTTGCTCAGCACCGTAGGGGGTTTTTAGAGTTCCACCGCGGCGCGGCTTGTTTTCATGGTTCATATGCGAATCGACGAGCGGCGCGATATCGATCGATGCCCACAGAAAACATCTCATGGCGCCGCGCTACGACGAAACTCTGAAATAGGCCATAGACAGATGGCTACAAAAACAAAATCGCATATTTTATAGAGGTTTTGTAATATTTCCGACGACATGAAAACAAATCGGTCAAAATAGAAGAAAAACGAAATAGAAAAGTCGTTGCGCACCCCAGTTTATCAAGTTATCGAGCGCTCACTCATTTGAGCTGATGAGATGATCACATGATATCATATGTATCCGACCTCAGACGCTTTGGTATACAACACCTGCGCCGTAGGTCACGCATTGCTCTCAATAGTGTACGGTCGCGACGAATGTGCGAGATCCTTCTAAGAAAGACCGCCATCATCACTTTACGCTGCAAATATTTCTATCGACCATCCAAAGGACTGTACATCGAAATAACAAAAGTCATTCATTTCGTTTTTTTCCTCTATTTCTTCTGTGTGTTCACCAAAGCATTTTTTCATGAAAATTAGGAGTGCTGAATGTAGCATTAGAATGAATGGAGAAATTAAGCTTACCATAGTTTTGTTCCTTTCCTTAGACTTTTGCAAGGTGTTTCACTCGATGATTTTCACTGAAATTCACCACCCGGAGTCCAAAATCAGATGCTCTTTAACTATCACAAATACAGAGCTACCCCGGAACTCTTCAATGAGGAAGGTAGCTTTATTTCAGTTCAAGGAATCGAAACCAATAAAACTCGATTCATTTGTCTAGATGAGGATTCGATTAAACCCAATTCTATATTATATCAGTCCAATGCAGTTTACCAGTCCTGTCATACATGTGCGCGAAGCTGTGGCATAAGTTTAATACTCTCCATTCAAGCTTGAATTCAAGGTCAAGCAGGTCGTGATGTATGACCTCAGTAGAGTAACGACATCATTCCCTCGGTGATAGTTTTTTCCGATTTTTATTATGAATTCCTTGTTTTCTTGTTAATCAGTTCCGCTGCTATCGATACCAGGAGTAAATATGTGTCATATAAAAACCTTCTCCGCTTTAATAATTATTCCCTCGCCGAAAATCTTACGATCCGCACCAGCATTGAAATTTTCTATTCTAAAATAAAAATTTTAAGATCCCAAACCGCCTGTTGATAATTCCAGAACTGTTGCTTTTTTTAAAGAATAATTTTGAAAATTCCCATGAAAAAAAACGAGGATCTCAACAAACCTTCGCGAAAACCGTTCTGATTTTATTTCGAGCCGAACCTCTGGTATTTTGTCCGAGTCAAACCGATATTTAAAAAGTTTTTTTTTCAAGTATGACTTCGCTGTGATTCTTTTCAAAACGTTTCAAAACTGTCCAGCTGGTCTTAAGAATAAAGTTCGACAGGGAATAATAATTAATGCGGAGAAGATCTTATATGACACATACTTACTCCGATGTTACGTAAATCTACCACACCTCGCCTCCGTCGGGAGCGCGCGCTCGCGTCGTGGCGTTGCACTAGAGCGCGCTTTCTCATAATCCACTGCAGTTCCTCGCTCGTACACTACTCTAGCTAGGTGAATTGCTATATTTAGTGTATGCTAGACTTACATCGGCCTCCAAACGGCGCGTATAGCTACAGTGTTAGGGGAGACGGCACTCAACAACGCGATTCTTGCAAAAATTAATAAAAAAGGGAATTGATGAATTCAAGTGGGTTCGGTACACTAATTGCTACACATATGTTCCTTCACAGTTTGGTCAATACAAGATGAATGCATAAGAAGGTGGTACATCAATGTCTTATGCACAGTCCGATGAGCTGATACTGGTATACCGTTAGTTCATGTTCAAACATGCCATTTCGAGCGCACTATACTGCTTAAAAACTACAGTTTTGCTCAGGAAAACTCTTATATGTGATGTTTGGAAAAGTATGCTCAGGAGCAATTGAAAATTTTCTCCATAGATCGCAATTTCTGTCTTATTTCTCTAAGAACGATGTCCAGATTTTCGAACTCAAGCCCCTTTAAATCAATTATGTGGCGCACAACATTTCGAAACTCAGTGAAGGCGAGCCAAATTGATTTTGAACAATTTCCCGCGCTGGGGGAAGTATATTAGCCCTCTTTCGATTCAGCCGGCTGTTACAAGTATTATAATTCTCCTGATATGGTTGGCGCTGATCACTCTGTGCCCTGTTTGCAGCAAGGTGCTCCGTAAACAGAGTTTCTACCGGGACTTGAAGAATGTTCATCAGTACTCCGAGGACCAGTGCAATGAACTGAAAGAGGAACGAAATTTGGCGAATTAGCAAATCACCTGTCCTATCTGTGGTGAGAAACAAGGAAGTCAAGAGGGATTAGCCGTTCATTGTCAAAAAAGGCATTCCGAGGATGGAGCATGCGGTCGTCCACACGATTACATAGTATTCTGTCTCACCTTTGCCAACAAAAACGAATACAAGGTTTCGGAATTTTCTCTTGCTTAGTGGTGTATTAATACATTCTGCACGGACCTCAGGTACCCATTCGCAATACTAAATGCTTAGAATCACCATACAGCCCCGTTAAGACCTTCAAATCATAAACAGAGGGGTATGCCTGGTCCGCGCCGATGGTTTGTACTCCGAATGAGTTGACCGCAATTCAATGCGTTATTTAGTCCTTTTGCTTCTCTGTAAATATAAACTTTGGAGATTAATTTTGATTTAGCTATGGCTATCGGACGAGTGTGAAAAAAAATTGCACTTCGCTTATTCATAGGTCTTCAGTGGACAAGGAGAATTAAAAACATTAGAGACAGAGCGAAGCCAGGACCTTCATGAACAACTACGGGAGATGAGGCGCAGGTCACCCAGCGCCGGAGCTGGACCGTCCAGTGCCATATGACTCACAAAAAAAGCGAATTCTGCGATGTTTCACACTTCTAGATTGTAGATTATTCTTTCTGTCTAGTAGATTATACTTTGAAAAATTTGGAAACGATGTTGCCAGACGACAAATGAGATGAGTATTGGAGCACCACCTTCTTATGCATTCATCTTGTATTGACCAAACTGTGAAGGAACACATGTGTAGCAATTAGTATACCGAACCCACTTGAATTCATCAATTCCCTTTTCTTAGTAATTTTTGCAAGAATCGCGTTGTTGGGTGTCGTCTCCCCTAACACTGCAGCTATACGCGCCGTTTGGAGCCCGATGTAAGCCTAGCATACACTACATATCGCAATTCACCTAGGTAGAGTAGTGTACGGACGAGGAACTGCGGTGGGTTATTAGAAAGCGCGCTCCAGTGCGACGCCGCGACGCAAGCGCGCGCTCCCGACGGAGGCGAGGTGTGGTAGATTTACGTAACATCACTTACTCCTAGTATCGATAATAGCGGAACTGATTAACAAAAAACTAGGAGTTCATAATGAAAACATGAAGAAAGACTTTTTTTTGTCAAAATTCACAGGCGCACGATAGCGTGCTCCATTGGTAAAGCCCTGAGTACTGTAGAGCTGTGGAAACGTCGCTTTCCGCGCCCATCCACCGCGCGTGACGGACTCGCCGCGTGGAAACGGGAGAACTGCAGTACACCCGAAATGTGCAGCTGCACATTTCCGCTCAAAACGTGCTAGTTTCATGCTGTCTACAGTAAAACATTATCAACGTGCACAGCCAGAAATGAAGCTGAAGTTAAAAAAATAAAACAATTCTCTGGGAAATGAAGCGTTATAGTATATTTGGCTACCTCGAGAGATTGGAAATATACTAGCGGGCCGGACCAACAGCTTTTAGTCACTGATCCAACCCTTATTTTGAGCCAGCTAATGACCTCGACACTGCAAATCAGCGATGCCGATTATGTGGAGTATGCTCGTCCATCTTCAAAAAGCATGCTAATTTGAGGCTGTAAATTCCACAAAAAAAATTTGCGATTTTACATGTAGGATCCACTACTCTTAATCCAGAGAGGATTCTGGTGAAGAAAAGTTGACAACAACATCTTATCGCGACCTTTGAACGGTTGACTACCTCGAAGCAATTGCTAGTATCATAGTGTCATGCTCGAGTGGGTCCTTCGTCTGAAGAAGTACCCAACTTCCCCTTTTTTGAGGCTCGGGCAACCAACATAGGGTTCTTCGGGACAAGGGTTAACATCCTGAAAATTTTTGGAGAGGACAGAAAGGGTCTTGAAAGACACTGAATGGCTCAAGTGGTATTAGATATCTGATGTTTGTGGTTTCTAAAAAGAGCGGGTATGGTCTAACGGTATGAGTTCAACATCAAACTGGTTCTGTGGTTTCAAAATTTTTTTGAAAAGTCTTCGTTCAGTAAAAGCAAAACTATCTTGCTCGTAAGCCAATCTTTAGAGGCGATCCTATTATAGCTGAAGTTATCGCTCCGGCCCTCCGAAAAAGGTTGACACCAGACAACCTCGGAAAACTATTCTAACACCAAAATTTTCTTATTACCGATTTTCAATGGAATACTCATTTCGGCGCTTTTTTTTCATATCAGGCATTCTACTGAGAAGTTCAGCTTCCCGTGGTGTTATTGAAAAAACACATTTCTTATCTTGTGATTGGGATACGAACACTGCATGAAGAAATAACCCTTTTTTCTACAGTTACTTTTCGAACATTCGTATCCTTTTCTGTACGAGGTTTTTTATTTTGCCGTTTGTCGATTGCCGATTGCCGTTTGCCGGCCGTTTTTGGGCGGTTTTTGTCGATTGTCGTTTGCCTATTTTTCAAAATCGTTTGCCGCACATCCCTGGTTCTGATACTTTTGCTCACTACTGTAAGTACAGGCCATAAAACGGCCGATGTCTCACCGTCGGCTGCGTACCACGCGCTGCGCGACCGCAAGCGCGTCGGAAGCAGACGGGTTTTGGCCGCCGCGCGACGAGTTTTGGCCGCCGCGCGACGTTTCGGCAGCCGCGCGGCGGCCGAACTTCGTCGCGTTGCGGCCGAAACTCGTCTGCTTCCGACGCACGTGCGGTCGCGTAGCGCAGTACGCAGTCGACGGTGAGACATTGGCCATTTTATGGACTGTATATCTTGAAAAAAAAAAACTAACAGGCGAGGAGATGAGTAATCAACGCAATACAGTAAATATATATCAATATCAATAGGGATTTCGGGTCCATGCAGATCGGCTCACTCTGACAGTGCTTCTTCATTGACTGTGCCTCGTGTATGAGTAACACATGTTCGAAAAAAGAGAATACTCGCAGAGAGGAATGCACAGAACACGCATTTTCCCCGCTTCCTTCTATGCATGCTCTTTGATTGGATAACTTCGTGAAATTCTGCTCACTCACATTGGATAGTACACGTAACGTTGACGAATCACCTATGAGTTCTTGAAGTCTACTTATCGCATTTACTACTTATCATATCTTATCTTATCTCATTTACTACTCTTCTTATCGAGAACGCAGGGAACAATTTTTTGAACATCCGAATAGGTGTCAAGGACGCCCTCTATGAAGCAACTACTGTCCAATCGCTCACAACGTCGTTGGGTGGTGAAACAAATCTGCCCTCAGGTTGCCGCCATCCTTCAAACTCGTTTGACCCGGGTGATGGGTGTAAGAGCGGCCGCAGTTGTCATGGCGCAGTGGCAAAGCACCAGTCTCTTGCACGGTGAGCACTGGTTCAAATCTAATGCTAAATGTTGTTTTGAAGGCAAGCGTGTCGAAGCATCACATTCTTCTGCCCATCATGTCATCCTCTGATAATCAATTTGCACTAGAGTACCACTTTGACGTTCGTGTTAAGTGGCGATTTCAAGAGGTTTGTTGCCACCCCTGGACTCTTGTATGAGAGTTTTCAATAATTCAAACTAAACAAACCTTGAGACTCTCTTACGTGCAACTAATTTATGGAGAAACCATACAGATTGCTCTTCCATTACTTGCACAAATACTGCTCAATGATTCGCAGCACTTCGCCGTGCGCGACGTTTTTGATGAACGATTGCAATGAATATTTTCTTCAAATACAGAGCGATTTTAGGGATCTTCGGCCCATAAGTCACATAATTAGGTAGCAATTTGACCTGTGAATATGATTGCGTATTCTGAATTCAAAAAAGTCTTCGTTCAGAGAAATTGCAAGCTTCGGAGGTTTTTTTGCCAAGTTTGCCAGATGCTTGCCGTTTTTACTAAACTTAGCGCGGGTATTGTATTTTAGACGCAGAACACGAGCGCTCTCTTCGCAGTTGATTAAAAGCACTTTGAAAAAAGTTATACGCGGTTTCGAAAGCTTGATGGCAAGGGAAGGGTACCCCTTCATGGAGTGTTCGGGTGCACTGAAAAAAGGTCCGCATTCTCCTTAGAACTTGCATGTAGAGGTAGCATATTTGCTGAACGCGAATCTGGGGTCCGTTTGTCAAAATTCTAAGGTTCACTATAGGTTGTGGGATGTGTCATGCTATTTAGGAGGCGAAATTTCTATTCTTAGTAATAAAAGAGAGTGGGGTCTGTCCGTCTGTCCACCAGTTATAAGACGTGCATACCGTAATTGCAGACTTTTCTGTTTTAGAAGGGTATACCCAAAACTATCGAACAGGACGCCGTAGAAAATGTGAGGGACCCATTTAGGCGTGCGACGGACGTCGTGGAAAGCATGGTGAACCCAATTGGGAGGGCGTCGGATGCAGTAGAAAGTGTGCGGAACCCGTGTAAGACTGCCCCGGACGCCATATGAAGTCTGCGGGACCCATGTAACCGGATTGCCAAGGGTAAGTAATAGTTGTTTCCTCGTAGGAGCATCTTTCGCGCTAGTACCGCGATCCGCGATTGTGCCGTGTTCGTCTCCCCATTGTCCCTCAATCCACCTCCTTTCCGCGGTAGTTGCCCGATCAACCCATCCGTGGTCATTCCTGTGCTCATACCGTGATGCTCTTTCCCCTCGGTCCGGTCCTCTCACGCTGGACAGATTTGTAAAGCAGCACGAAATACGGCAAGGGCAAATACCTTAAAGCTTCGAGTTGATCTGATAGGCAGCACTCATTCGCGTGAAACACCGATACGCCATGGATGATAGGGCGCAATACAATAAGGGGTGAAGGCTGACAGTATTTAGCGATCGTCCCGCGTTAGCGCCAGGCTCGGTTTCGCGATGGAGCACCGCGGAAACGTCGATGGTGGAACGTTGTACGCGAAAAGGGAAAGGAAAAAGAGTGTGATCTGAGTAAAACAGTCTCAGAAACTCAATCGTTTAAATTTGCAAAAATTGAGTTAGGCGAAAACTTGACCATTCGATTATTCGAAAAATCGAGTCAATTTGAATACTCGATTATTCGAAATTTGAAAAATCGAGATAGTCGAAAACTCGATAAATCGAAATTTTGAAAAATCGAGTTAGTCGAAAACTCGATTATTCGAAAATTTTGTCGAGTCGCCGAAGTATACTGAGCACTAGTACTCTACGACTGATCAGTCAACGCAACGAGTGAACATTTGTGAGCCAGCCGAATTGAAGATGGACGCTGCAACACTTCGAGAAATTCTGGATGCTCAAGCCAAAGGACAGCTGTCGATGTTCAACGAGATAGTCAAACGCGTGGAGGGGATGGTCTCCAACACAGGACCATCCGGCTCGACTACTCCTGCCACTGCAACCGAGTTCGTCACTAACTCGCTGTCAACCAGGCTGCCAGAATTCATCTACGATCCAGACAATGGATGTATCTTCGACGTATGGTGTAATCGATACGAAGACGTCATCTCGAAGGATGGTGCCACCCTAGATGACGCCGCAAGGGCCCGACGGATTGCTTCGAAGCTGGATCCCGTTACGTACGCGCGCTTTACGAGTCACATCCTTCCGAAGAAAGCTTCCGACGTGTCGCTGGCGGATACTGTGAAGACACTGAAAGAGCTGTTTGGACACAACACCTCAATCTTCGCCCGACGCTACGCATACCTGAAAACGCACCGTGTTGACGAGACGTTGCGTGACTTAACAGGACTTGTCAATCGACGTCATGAAATGGCGGAATTCAACGACGTAACTCCCGAGCAAATGAAGTGCCTTGTGTGGATTTGTGGACTGGCCTCTCGAACGGATGCCGATATCCGTGCTCGTGCTCTACGCAAGATGGAAGACAATCTTCAAACGATGTTGAAGGAACTCGCCTCAGAGATTCAGCAATTCATCGACATCTGACAAGATGCTGCTCTTCTCGCATGGTCTGCTCCACGATCGAGCGTCAATGCGGTCAAATCAAAAAAAAAAACAAGCCGAGACCGAGTGCTCCCTTCTTCTTTCAAAGGCTCGAGATTGAGAACCGCCTTCTCCATGCTTCCGATGTGGAGGACCCCACTGGTCAAGGGACTGCACGTTTATCAACAAGACGTGTCACGACTGCAAAACCGTTGGCCACAAAAGAGGTTTCTGCGAGAACTTCGAGAAGAAGAGTACGCAGCACAGAAGAAAACACAGGCGAGCAAACAACGTCGTTATCGCCTCTACCTCATCCGATTACGCTCCTGTTAGCCGTATCTACCGTTCAGTGCAGATCAATGGAACGATGGTCCGGATGCGTCTCGACACCGGAGCGTATGTCACACTGCTCAGCCAATCCGATTGGATCGCGATCGGCCGACCGAAGCTGCTTCCGCCGCTCATCACTTTGCAATCCACCAACCACAAGAAGCTCAACGTTCGTGGACAATGTGAATACGACTTCGACTTTGATGATCACAATGGACGAGGTACATGCTACGTCGCTGATACTTCGTCATTGTTGGGCCTTGACTGCATTGCTCAACACGAGCCGCTGTTTCGCCGTCTGACAGAAGGCTCCGTCTTCAAAGTGTCTTCATCTACACTGCAATTTACCCTAATGACTCGGCTAGAGAACCAGTTCACGGCAGTGTTTGCACCAGGATTGGGACGGTGCACGAAACCAAGAGCAGAACTCGTGCTGAAACCCGACGCCAAACCTGTCTCTCGCAAGGCTCGCCCAGTCCCCTATGCTGCGCTTCCGCGGATCTCACAAGAAATCGACCGTTTGGTGGCCACCGGCGTCGCCCGTAGATCACTCAGTATGGGCGCCACCTATCGTCACCGTGCGGAAGAAAGATGGTTTAATCCGACTCTGCGCAGACATCTCAACAGGATTGAACGACGCACTCGAGCAGCACCAGCACCCTCTTCCAACACCAGATGACATCTTCACAAAGCTTAGAGGCATCGTACGTCCTAAAAACCACTCACCGTTTTTGGGTTTGATTCGTTGGTTGATCCCGCCTGAGAACGTAGGTGGAGTTTGTTGGGTCCCCTACGCATTAATGGGAAAAAATTTGAGATCGAGTGGCTCGAATTTTGTCAAAAGAGGCCGGCCTTTCGACAGCCATGTGGTATAAATAGAGAACAGCAAGTAGCTTGTCAACAAGTTATAGCGCGTAAATGAGTGGAAGTTGACGTGTCGTTTCCCGTTAAGCTACTTTCCTTTCTCTATTTATGCCACATGGCTGCCGGAAGGCCGGCCCCGTCTGGCGGAATGGGAAGCATTCGATCTCCCATATCTTCAAAATAATGCGTCGGTGACCCAACAAACTCTACCTACGTTCTTTGGCGGGACCAACCAATGATTAAACTAGAAAAAACGGTAGGTGGTTTTCAGCGCGTAAGATGCCTTTAATGGCTCGCTCCTGGCATCTTCCAGCAACACATTGACGCTCTCATCGCCGGGTTGGAAGGAACTGCGGCCTACCTTGACGACATACTGCCTACCAGTAGGACCATCGAAGCACACAATTCTCGTCTTGAAGCTGTGCTCCAAAGGAGCCAAAACTGTGGATTCCGAGTTCGACTGAAGACGTGCTCTTTTCTGCAGACGAAAATCACTTACTTGGGCTTCATCATCAATACGCAAAAACGTTTTCCGGATCCCGCCAAAATTAAAGCGATCCACGAGATGCCGCCTCCAAAGAACGTCAGTCAACTTCGCGCTTTCCTCGAGCTCGACAACTTCTATAGTACCTTCGTCAAAGACCTGCACAACCTTGACGCTCCGCCGTATGCCTTTATTAGAAAGGATGCTGTCTACAACTGGGCCAGTAGCAATCCCCGTTTGTGGTGACCTTAAATAGGCAGCCAACCTGAGGTTGGTGACGCCTAGATGCCTCCTATGGTTGACACCCTGGAACGAGATCCATCTCGAAGGGTGGCGTTGAATGCAAAACTCTCAATCTTAGGAGCGTTTGAACCAGCACAGCACGAGCCTAGGCGACGGACGCCCATTACAGCGCCTTAGACCACTAGGCCACACGTACACATATGAGTGGACGTTTCATGTTTTTCTACATACACTCCCTCCACAGTTCTTCGTATCCATTGCAACTTTGATCGAGGTAGTGGTCGTATATATGGGTTTCGAGAACGTGCCCATGTGTACCTTTCATGTATAACAATTCTTCAGCATTGAATGATGGGATTCTAGAGTCTTCCACGAAAATCATCGAACCGACAGAATTTTAGGTTTAGAAAGCGATTTTGAGATTATTTTATAGATGGCCATTTATCACCGATATCACGATACGCAAAACTTTGAAATTTCATTTTGGAAAACACAAGGCCGCAATTTCATTGCAACCTTGTGTTTTCCTTCGCAAGGTAAACCAAAGAGTTCAGAGAGGATTTTTTTTAAATTATGGACTAATTTTTCCTCAGTCTGTTTCATGCTTCCCAGTCCACATTCATAGAAAGTAGTGAAATTGTTCCTAGAGAAGTGAAAGACAGTAGCCGCACTCAGATGAACAATTCTACAGAGTTTAGTAACTAGAACACGCGGATCACGTAAATTTTATGCTTTTTCTCGAGAACGAAACAACTGCGCAGCCATCACTTTTAGATGGCTATCTTTTCGAATCTGTTCTTACCTGCAGTGAGCGACTATTTAAAAAAATTCAAAATTGGTCGAATATGGCCAAAACAACTTCTAGGAAATTAAAATTTAGCTCAGAATTGTAGTAAAGCATGTGAAATCTATAAAGAAGGCTCCTTCATGACAGCTGCGTTCAATTCGAAGTGAATCTCTCACCAATCTCTGCCAGGAATCTTCGAATCATCAATTGAACCTTCGAACGTTTCGCCTGTCTTTCCTTTCAGCTGGCAGCGGAGCTGGATGGCTGCCAGCCGGCAGGTGCAATTATTCCTTGGCCCCCTAAACAGCGAGAATGGCCGCCCTGCTGTGATGGGGTGATAAGTGGTCAGCGGACTGGTCAGTTCGCAAGCGCTCCACTGCCTTCTCTCGGGGCGCACTTTACTCAAAAAGTCACCACCATTGGACGTGCACGACCCCACGTCCGCGGTATCGACCAAAATTCTCTTCGCATCGCGCGCTATTTCTCTTTCCTTTCCGGCGGTGAGCGAAGTCACCACCCGTTTCTTGCAGTCAGCCACCTCGCAAAAGAACGCTCACTGCTGCCAGGTGGCTTACTACAACGGTCATTAACTTGGGCGCCGCCTGTGCAATTCTATGCCGGCGTGTTCACATCGATAGCCAATCACTGATTGACACTGTCACCACGCAGTGACAGCCGGTAGCTGCCACCTCCCGAGGGGATTGCTACTGGCCCTGGACACAGGGCCAGTAGCAATCCCCCAATGTGGTGACTTTAAAGAGGCAGCCAACCTGAGGTCGGTGACGCCCAGATGCCTTCTAAGGTTGCGACCCTAGAACGAGAATCATTCTTGAAGAGTAGCGTTGAATGCAAAACTCTCAATAGTCGACATATTTGAACCAGCACCCCACCAACCTACGAGACGGATGCCCAGCACAGCGCCTTAGACCACTAGGCCACGTAGTCATGTGTGAGGGACTCTTTCTGTTTTCCTACATACACTCCCTCCTCAGTTCTTCGTATTCATTGTAACTTTGATCAAACTAGCAGTAGTAAATGTGAGTTTCGGGAGCGTGCAAATGTGCCTATCTTTCAAATTTAATAGGTTTCCAACCTTGGATGATGGGATTTCGGAGTTTTTCTCGGAAATCATCAAAGTGAGAGAATGCTAGGTTCAAAAAACGATTTTGAAATTTTTTTGTTGGATGACCTCTTACCACTGAACCACGATACACAGTACTTTGTAGTATAATTTTCGAGAAGCGAACCTCGTGTTTTTGTCACAATGTACCAAGAAATTCAAAGGATTTTTTTTTGAATTATGAACTATTTTTCTCCTTAGTCTGTATTTGTCCCATTACGTGAAGTCTTGCCAAAGGAGCTTAATTTAGCGCAGCGTCTGAGAAATATGATCAAATTCAGATCTGATTTGTGGAATAGAGCTTCGGCATCCGGCCATTCGGAAGCATGGGAAGGTTACGAGGTCTATAACAAAAAAGTTGAAAAAGCTCTTACGAGGTATCAACTCTACGTAGAGAGAAAGGTTATTGATTCAAATGACAAAAACAGGTTTTATAGGTACGTCAGCTCTCATAGCGGTGATAGAAACTCTAATCCCAGCCTTATTGATGAAAACGGAAACGTTTTTTCATCTCCTGCTGGAAAGGCGGATCTTTTGGCGAACGAATTCCAAAAAATGTTCAGTGTACCTCAGGAAGTCGATACAGAGCTAGTTCTGTCTGAAGACCTCGAGCTACCCTGTCATGCTCAAATGGAGCATTCCTTAAAAAAGACATTTTTGAACTTTTATCGAAATGGCCAAATTCTTATTCACTCTCGCCGGACTTCATTCCTCTCGCTTTCATAAAGAAAATTCTCCACCTTATTTTGTATCCTCTCGAGCACATTTTCAATTTGAGCTACATGAGAGCTGAAGTTCCTGGAAGATGGAAACATGCATTTATTACCCCCATTTCCAAAAAACCTCCACTTAGCGATCCTAGGAATTACAGGCCTGTAAGTATAACCTCCATCTTCGCACGAACTTTTGAGAAAATAGTGAGAAAACACCTTGTTAGACATCTCGAGCAAAACAACATCATTTTGGAAAATCAGTTCGGCTTTATGAAAGGCAGATCCGTTGAGACGGCACTCATCAGCTCTTTGAATGATTGGACGAGTAATCTGGAGAACAGGAGCTTAACAGATGTCATTTATTTTGATTGCTCTAAAGCCTTTGATAGGGTCCCAACGCAAAAATTACTACAAAAAAGGGCAGTCATTGGTGTTCATCCCAGACTAATAAGTTGGGCTCGAAATTTTCTATTCAATAGGACCTACCAGGTTAAACTTGATGGTACATACTCTCCGGTTTATTCAGCTTATAGTGGAGTTCCTCAAGGAGGCGTGCTCTCACCTATATTTTTCCTTATTTCTACTTATGAACTTCCGAACTCCATTTCACGTTTCGGTGTCAACTGTAAGATGTACGCAGATGATATCAAAATTTATAGAAAAGTAGAGAACTGCGAGGATTCTAGGGCTATACAGGCCGCGATTGATTTCATAGGTAAGTGGGCAGTTACATGGGAGTTACCCTTGGCCATAGAAAAATCGAACCACCTCCGGATTGGAAAAAGTAATTCTGATTTTGATTCTACGTATACGTTAAGGGGTCAGATTCTCACGTCCGTTTCTGAAGTAAGAGACCTAGGTTTTCAAATATCCAGTGACTTGAGTTTCAGAACACACTACAGAAGTTTGGTTAGGAAGGCTAATTACCGTACGTTTAATCTTTTCAAGGCCCTCAGATGCAATAACCCTCCGGTACTTTTACGAGCTTACAAAACCTATGTGAGACCCTTGGTTGAGTGTGGTATCGCAGTCTCTAACCCTGTGAAGAAGAAGGACATTGACTTACTAGAATCCATTCAAAACAACTACACCCGCAAACTAATGATGAGGTGTTCCGGACTCGCTTATTCCCAGGTGCCCAATGGTGCCGAGAGAGCTAGAATTCTAAAGCTTCCTAGTCTTTGCAGGAGAAGGAAAAGGGCTGATCTCATAATGATGTACAAATTACTCACTAGAAAGTTGTCTATAGACCCCGTGAAATTTTTCGGAGCTCCCATTTCGAGAAGCAGAAGCGGGAAGCTAAGACTCTATATTCCAATTGCGAGGTCACGAGCTAGGTCAAGTTTTTTACTAGCCGTGAAATAAATTCAAAAACATGTAAAAACAAGTAGATGGGGCAGAAGAACCATCCTAATAGGCAAGAAGAATATCATGTGTTCTTTAGAAGGGACTTGACAGCATTCAAAGACATGCTCAGTAGAATCGCATTCTCACCTAGGATTTGGTTGAACTTTCTCAAGCTGCGGTAGGTATGGACACGCGTACATGCAGACTTTGCTGGACCTCTGGATTGTCAATTCTACCTACTCATCGTCGACGCATGCCCCAAGTGGCCAGAAATCATTCAGATGACAACGATCTCGTCGTCTGCAACTATCTCCGTGATGGAAACGTCTTCTCACAATTCGGAAATCCGGAGACCCTCGTTACGGACAACGGCACGCAGTTCACATCTTCACAGTTCTCGTCGTTCTGCGGTTCTCGAGGAATCACCCACGTTCGCGCGCCACCGTTCCATCCACAGAGCAGTGGACAAGCCGGACGTTTTGTGGACACTTTCAAGCCAGGACTGGCTAAGTTGAAGGGGGAAGAACCAATAGCAGATGCACTTCAAACCTTCCTTCAAACCATATCGGTCGACTCCTTGCCCATCTGAACCGAAAAATCTATCTCCCGCCGAGACCTTCTTGGGGCATCGGATGCGAACCGAACTGGATCTGCTGTCTCTAAACGTCACAGCACGAGGATCACGTGACGTCAAGATGGAACAACAATTCAATCGCCGACATGGTGCTCGGGCTCGTCACTTCGACGTCGACGACGCTGTTTACGCCAAGGATTACCGCAGTCCGAAAGCCACATGAACTCCTGCCGTCATAATGCGTAAAACATGTAGCTCCACCTATATCGTCCGCTGTGGAGGTCTACAGTGAACCCGTCACATCAACCAGCTACGACCGAGAGATGATACGACAATATCAAAACGACTTCTGGACGTTTTCGACTTGCCGATGAACAACAACCGTGCTCAACCTGATGATTACCAATCGACTACACTGCCAGCGAAGCCGCCTGCTCCTCAACAGCTTAGACGATCTACTCGACGCCGTCAGCCGCCGTCGCGCATGGTCGTGGATCCGTCAAGGAAGACGTACAAGTGATAACTTAACTGGGGAGGTGTTATAGGAACAATAATGTATATTTATGTATAGTTATTGTGACGTGTTTATCTTTGCTGTATTGCCTTTTGTGTGCTTTAATTAAGTTGCCATTGCACGTGGTGTACTATGACTCTTCGCCGTTGCACTTTGGCTGCGGCGGCCGTGTGTATGACTGTGACGTAGCATTGCATGTTAACGCGTATTACGAAACACGTGTTATGTACGATGCGGGCTATAATGGCGCCGGAGTGTTTTTGATGTGCGCAATTCTTTGGTAGGTGATAAAGCTCATTTGTCACTCGTCTTCAAGCAGCAGCTCTACAACAAGATCAATCGCGGAAAAAATACTCTCGAGCAAGAGTCGATGACCTATCCCTCTATCACACGCGTCTAAGAAGGCGAACATCCGGAACTATTTCAAATTCACTTTTCTACAGAACAGCTAGATGGATGAACATTTTGCCACTCGACATACTATCTTGCGAAAACTCGAGAGTTTTCAAGGTTAGGTCGGCAAAGATGGATCTCTTAAGAGCACTGAAATTTGATGATTGTTGATTCAGTCATTTTGTCCTCTGATATATCTATGGATTTATTTTTTCGATTGTTTCAGTCTGCCCCGATAACTTCTAGCCAAATAACCCTTCTCTGGTGCTCTCCTGATGCAACAATAGCTTGTCTCGACGTCAGCTTGTTATGATGGGTCGATGAGCTTGGAGAAATTTATGTTGAAAAAGAAGCAGTCTTTTGAGACTTGTTGGACTGCATGATACTCTGCGATTATTTGATATGATGTCGTTAAATTTCCTTCTCCTACTCTGCTGCCTTGTTTGACTTAATCATATTAAGTTCGAGACAACGTTTTATTTTTTGTCTTCTTCTCTACGAGCAAGCCTTACTCTTCTGCACGGACTAGCTCATGTGCTAAAGGGTCTACCCCCGGCTCTACGGTTCCGATCCACGTTTTTGTTGCCACTGTAATTTAACCGCATTTCGGTTAGTGCTCAATACATACATGAGCCTATATTCTCACTCGTTTTTTTTGTCTTTATCTTCAGTCGCTTTTCTGGTGCTTCGGTTTACTCACTTGGCTGTTACTTTTCTGCAGTGGCTTGTACCCTTGTTCAGCTTACCGGTCCCACGGAGACTGTCGGTATACTCGTGTTCCGAAGTTGCGGTAAGTCCGGTGATGTCTTACATGACTGAGAGCATCATTGACGGCTGATGCGGACATCTGTACATTTGCACACTCGAAAGTCTCAGCTTTCTATGAGTAACGCGGTTCCCGAGGCTGAAATCAGCACCAATGTATCCCCTCCTCAAACATTAGTACCGCACTAACCTAGTGTCGAATTAAAAACTTATAGCCATCTAGTACTGGATCTGTTATCGTGAGACAAAGGGTTTTCTTTACTTGATGTTTACTCAGTTTGTATTTCTGTTTAACCTGTGTTTTATAATGCGCGTCCTTTGGACGTAATGATAAATAAATAAATAAATGAATAAGTCTCGGTCAGAAACCATGGATTTTACACAAATAATCGAAGTAGTTGCTCACCTTAGCCGTCGGAATTGAAGACGCAGACCTCCCATAAGCTGTCAAAGCATTTGCTCGCCAAGGACGTCCACATCTTGCGTTCGCCAGCAGTCGGGTGATCTCCAGTGAGTACCAGACGATATACGAGTTGCACCTACTTTCATTTGCCCATGTTTTCGGGCAACAAAGTTGCAGTTTCTAGCAGGACAACCAGAAAGTTTACGTAGGCAGGTCTGAGGTCGGCTTCTTTGCTCGGCAAGAACTACCCTTTACCTTTATTTTGAAATGCTTTATTGGAATAGGTTCGAGAGTGCACATCCTTCATTATACAGGGTACAATGAGCATTTTAGATGTGAATAATCGAGTGCCTCCAATTTCCGTTTTATTCGTTGTGTCTACTGCAATTGGTTTATTTGTTTTCGTACATACTGTTGCACCTCAGCGTGCATGCTGAAAAATAAAAAATAAAAAACAACCTTGTCCAAAGTGGCTAGTCTACAGACTTGATCTCAACAAAATGGAGTATCTCTGGGATACTGTAGTTTGTCGGGTCTGAGCCAATGGCCAGCGATATCTCTCGATTTCTGCGCTCCAGCAGGTCATAATCGAGAAATAGAGCAAGATCGACTCGCAAAGGCAGCTGAGCTTTTTTGAAAGTATACCGAATCGAGTAATTGTTGCAGTAAAGGTTCGAGGAAGGCATATTGGGCATTAGATTCGTGACCAATTCCATCGATTACGATTTAACCCAGGGGTGTTCCATATTTTTGATAAAACATAAATCTACGTATTTTACAAAAAAAGGGTTGTTTCATGGTTTTGAAAACGTGAACAAAATGCTTTTGAAAGTGGGCGGGGCTTCAGAATGAGTGCGCACAACATTGCGAAAAGTGCGTAGGGATCCAAAAAACATGCAGATATTGTCTTGAGTTGTTTCTATTTCATAGCGGAATAGCCAGTAAAGGGCACCGCGATTGTAGGATCACCTGCGGGAGTATTGCGCTGTTCTGAGCCCCTCCCATCGGAAGCCGAACGCAAAGTGCCGTGATGCAGATTTGTGTTCGGAACGCGCACACTTTCGTACTGACCGCGGCGGTATACCGGTCGGAACGCTCGCAGTGGTGCGGTCGGAACGTCGCCGATTCCGCGTTCGGTCCTATTGTTGCGCGTGGTCGACCCTATTTTCTGTCCAAGAACGCACACTTTCAAAATTTATTTTTCTCGCCCAATGTACATGGAAGCAAGGGTTACCAAGGTAAACATGATTGATGCACTACCAATTTGTTGTTTATAACTTTAGAACGACCGAAGAGATGCAGTTTAAGCTTAATTGGTGTTCACTAATCGTGTTCTATACAAATATTATAGTACAAATTAAAAGCTGTGAAAAATGTGCAATTTGATGTCCTTTTTCGTTTCATTGCCTCGAAGTTAAGGAAATTCCATTGTGTTCCCCGATTTCCGAATCTCCATATGTTGCCGTGCCATTAAAATGATCCGAGTGATCAAATCGCTTCATGTGGTCAACAAAAGCATCTATCAAGAATACAAGGTTTGAAAAAGACTGTGGATGCATTACCTCCGCCATTGCCGGTCCCAAGCCCGGATGAGAAAGGAGGAGGGTTGGCCCCCCGTACTACCGACGGGTTGGAAAACTTAGGTGGTAACCATGGAGAGTCTCTTAGAAAATAACGATGAAGCTACCGCATCCGGAGCAGCCGATGCGCGAGCACTAGGGAGCCAGGGTGTTGGTGAGAAGAATGCTACTGGCCAAAATGCAAGACGACTGGTGACGCCGAAGAAAGAGTTGCGGATCGGAGCGTGGAACGTGAGAACGGGATATTGCGTTGGACAAAAAGAAGTAATTGCCAGGGAGCTGTCGAGGTCCAAAGTATCGATTGCTGCGCTTTCCGAGCTCAGAATGAGCGGTTGTGGAACGGTGACCATCCAGGTTCCATGAAGTGACGAAAAGATGGTGCTGTATTACTCCGGTGATGAGCGGCATCATCAAGGCGTTGAATTCATGCTAAGCAGGGACGCAGCTGGAAGCGTGATAACGTTTGAGCCGATATCTGGCAGAATTGCTGTCCTAGTCTTGAGCGGAACGATAAAAACAAATTTTGTGTCTGCCTATGCGCCCAAGGAGCCGAGTTCTGACATCAACAAAGACGCGTTCTACGCACAACTCCAAGACGTTCTGAATTCGATCCCGAAAACCGATGTTACCATTGTAGCGGGCAATTTCAACGCAAGAGTCGGAACTGTTAGAACCGGATGGGAAGGAGTGCTGGGAAGGTTCAGCGTCGGTGAAATGAACGATAACGGTTTACGTCTGCTTTCGTTTGCAGCGTTCAACGGGCTTACGATTGGAAACAGTCTATTTCAACATCCCCGGAAACTTCAGTTAACATGGAGGAGTTCGACCGGACATGGTATAGCCACCTTGGATTACGTGCTGGTGAACTCTCGTTTCAGGTCTTCACTCAAAGACGTGCGAGCCATGAGAGGACCTGACTGTGGATCGGACCACTATCTCTTGCACGCTGTAATGAAGCTTCGTTTACGGCGACCTAGGCGTGTGGTGCTTCGTAAAAAGAAACTGGACTGGTCCCACTCGATGACATCTGGAACAAGAGAAGCGTTTCAAATCGCGCTGTCAAATCGCTTTGCAGTGCTTCTAGATGTATTGTTCGTAGACGAACATGAGGAACAAACAGTTGATGTCGTTCTGCAATGTGCAGAGCCTCTCTGCCTTGTTATTCGCCGGCAAACACAGCCATGGATATCGGACGAGTCTCTCTGTCTCGTGGATGAGCGGAAACGAGTGAAGCTAACTGACTTCGGACGTTATCGGCAACTATGTCAAGAGCTTCGTCATAAGTTGAAAGAGGAGAGAGAGTCGTACTGGAACAAGATGGCCGACGAACTGTAGGAGGCGGCTGGAAGAGATAATTGTCGCACATTGTACGGTACACTGAACCGTCTCAGAAAGAAGACCAATCCGGCTAGCGATTGCATCAAGAATACGGACGGGTCCTGCGTTCTGTGGATGAGCGCCTGTTACGATGGAAGCAGTTCTTCAGCGAGCTTTACAGTCACGATGCACCACGAGGCCCGCTTAACGAACCGCTTCCAGTGAAAGTGTCACAGGAGGCGATGCTTGACTCTGAACCCACTCTGGACGAAGTGAGAGCCGCGATTCAGCGTCTCAAAAACCGAAAGGCGCCTGGTGTAGACAACGTTACTGCTGAAGCGATCAAGGCAGGTGGTGATGTGTTAAAACGACGATTACATCAGCTGTTCCTCCTCGTATGGCAATCAGAACACGTCCCATCTACCTGGAAGAAGGCTATCGTTGTGCCCATTCACAGAAAGGGTGATGCCAGGGACTGTAAAAACTATCGCAGAATCAGTCTGTTACCAATGGTTGGTAGAGTCTTCACGAGGATAATCCAGTCCAGACTTCAACGCCATCGAGAGCACACCAGTCGCGAGGAACAGGCAGGGTTTCGTAATGGTCGAGGCTGCAGCGACCAAATATTCGCTCTTCGTCAACTTTTGGAGGAAAGGATCCGCTGTGGAAAGCGGGTTGTTATTATCTTCATCGACTTCAAGTCGGCCTTTGACTGCGTGCACTGGCCTGCCTTGTGGAGAACATTGGAGCGCGAACACGTTCCGGAGAAAATTGTGAAGCTCCTGCAGGGAACATACAGCGGTTCAACTAGCTGCATTCGCGTCGGGGGCAAGCTGTCCGAAGACTTTGCGGTCAATGCAGGAGTCCGGCAAGGAGATGTGATTTCGCCACTGCTATTCAACACTGTGGTCGACGCCATTATGAGAAAGGTTTTCAAAGATAGAAGAGGGGTCCAATATGGCGATAACGAGTTCCTCACAGACTTGATGTTTGCGGACGACAGCGCTGTGTTCACCGATGCTGATATGGAAGCTACGAATTTGATGAAGGATATAGCAGATATCGCAGATTCGTACGGTCTACGGATAAACAAGGACAAGACCAAAGTCATGACGTCAGACGGTTCACGTGCTTCTGTGTTCTTCGAAGGAGCTGAGCTCCAGCAAGTTGAGGAGTTCAAGTACCTAGGATCGGTGGTGCAACAGCGCAAGGTAGTGGCCACAACTGAGATACAGTGCAGGATCGTGCAGGCGTGTGCTGCTTTTGCTTCACTAGGCTGGTGTCTGTGGAAAAAGGGCAATGTGTCAATCAAGACCAAGATGCGGATCTTCCGATCGCTTATAATGCCGATTCTATTGTACGGCTCAGAGTCGTGGACCTTGCTCAAGTCGGATCTCAGCAAGCTAGAGGTCTTCCAAATGCGGTGTTTGCGGCAAATTCTTGGAACAACATTAAGAGATCGCATAAGCAACGACGTTATACGAGACAGCTGCGACCATCAACCGACAATCGAGGAACAAATCCGAACGAAGAGGTTGCGCTGGTTTGGACACGTATGCAGAATGGAAGCCAGTCGACTACCGCACAGCTTGCTATGGAGAAAACGCCCAAAACCATGGAAGGTCGAGAGAACTGCCCAGAAGAAGACGTGGGTGAAGCAAGTCGAAGCTGATCTGAAATCTCAACGGTGTAGTGTCGTTAACGCTAAAATAATTGCGGCTAATCGTTCTGAATGGAAGCGTATCGTTCAGGCCACTGGAGCTCCTATGGAACCTACAGCAGTGTACTGGTTGAGAGATCATCCCGCTCCGCCAGCCGCCAGCTAATAGGATGAGTGAGAGTGAGTGAGTGGATGCATTCGTCGGTTGTTGCATACCTTAATGTATAGTGGCTATGTTGCTTTAAAGGCAGTGCTCACGATAAATTTCACTTCCGATATCTCAACGGCTTACGGAAATTCTGGTGCTCTATATAGCAAGGCATGCTTAAAAAGGACACGAAATACGCGTTTTTGAGCCAAAATAGGCCCTCTCTTGTTTACGTTGATTTATGAGCGTGGAGGAATTGACCGCTAGAAGGATGATACCTATCAGTACAATGAAGCGACCAAATCACTTATCAGCACTTCCTTCACTTGATCATTCCTGTAATCTGAGTCTTCCTTTGTTCGTTCCGAGGGGGCGGATCTGGGGCACCAGGCGTGTCATGGGCACCAAAACGCATGTTTGCAGCCGTTATTTTGCCGCTCCTGGCTCGTTTTCTACCGTTCTTTCGACACTGGGAGCCTGGGATCCTTCTCGCCTATCATTTCACTGTGGAAAGTCAACGAGGATGATCATCGTGAACACTGCCTTAAAGTAAAACCTAGTTTACATTTCAATGTAGACTGTTTCTTGTAACACAGGTGGCTGATTCGCGGTCAACCAACTATCAAGTGCGCGTGGTTGACTCGTGTTAAAACACAGAATAACTACTACCCCTGGTTTCATGCGAGCGACCAAAAGTTTAACCGTAAGGACGAATGCGTATAAATAGCTGGAGAATTGAAGCCCTACCATTGACTTGCATTCTAACGTCGAGCGTCTTCTGGTAGCGGCATCCTAGAATGTTCCCTTCTACAGCAATTGTTTTTTTTCTGCTGACCTCTTTAGCGAATTTTATGGCAAGTTGCCGTAATTTTTTGGTTTCTCTTTACTTTGACCTCTAACGGGGGAAGAAATTCTCTGCAATTTCAGTAAGGTTTAGCCGATTCTCGACCAAGCGATTATACCAGGTTGTTTAAGAAGTTCTGTCGTTCGATAAGAGAGGGCGTTGCTACCAGCCCAAAATTTTTTGTTTTGTTGGTACACTCTTCATATGAACGTTTGTGAAGTTTCTTTTCAATCTGTCAATTCATTCTTTGTTTACAAGCCATTTAGTTTCGCCGTGTCACAGCAATGGAAAAAATTGAATACTGCGCAGTGACAAAATTCTTTTTTTTTTTGGAATGTGTAGCACCAGAAGAAATTCACGAACGAATGTTAAAAGTGTATCATGATTGTCCACCTACAATTAGAACAGTAGAAAGATGGGTAGCTGAATTTAAACGTGGTCGGACAAGCCTCGAAGACGATCCAAGTGAAGGACGTCCAAAAAGCGCATCAACACCAGAAATCATAGCTAAAGCACGGTTTTGGAAAATCGTCGATTGACTGAGAGAGATTCAGTAGAGGCTCTATACATCTCATTAGGCAGTGTGAGCCATATTTTAAGTGAAATTTTGGGTTTAGTAAGCTGTGTGCACAATGAGTGCCGCATTCGCTAACAATGGAACAAAAACATATTTGAATGCGACTTTCTCAGCAACATTTGGAGCGTTTAGGAAAGGATAAAGTGGATTTTATGCGTCGATTTATCGCTATGGATGAGACTTGGTGGGTCTATCACCATGATTCTGGGTCAAAACAAGATGCTAAAGTCCGGAAATCGGCCAAGAAGGTTATGGCATCAGTTTTTTTGGGATGCGAGAGGAGTTTTGTTTGTTGATAACTTGCAAACTGGTAAAACAATTGATTCGGAATATTACTGCAACTTTTCGGACAGGTTGAAGGAAAAAATTCGTGAAAAAAAAGCACCCGGTTTGCCAAAGAAAAAAATCCTCTCTCATCAAGACACAGCACCTTCTCACATAAGCATTTTGACACTGGCTAAAATCCATGAACTGAAGTTCGAATTGTTGGAGTATTCACCGTATTCACCAGATTTGGCCCCCAGCGATTTCCATTTGTTTCCAGAACCCAAAAAATTTATGCGTGGCAAGCGTTGTCATCAAATGAAGAGGTCATAACGGCTGTTAACACTTAAGAGACCGCCTGCTCCACGGCGAATTTCCACAGCCGACCGGTGCGCTCCGCGGCTAATCGTTTCCGTGGGTGACATGTGTGGACACGCGGTCCGCTGGGAACCATTTTGATTGGAGCAGGCTTTCTTACTTACACAACCAGCACTCCATTTCTACTCAAGCTGAGAGTACAGAGAGTAAACAGAGATTTGAAGTAAGGCCACAGTGAAGCAATGATCCACCGCTTTCTTACGGGCCTGCTTTGTTTTGTTTTTGGAAGGTATTTCAACTTTGCAAGCGCAAGGTGCTTTGAAACACTCTACGCAATTCTCTGGGAGTGCTGGTCACAAAATGAACGTTTGTCTCTCGACTTCTAGAATTGTCTGCAGGTTAGAGAATATGGTCAGAGCTGAGCCATGCGGAGCCAATCTGAATTATTGAAAGTTTGAAAAATGAACGAACTTCTACTATGCAATGCCCTATTGACCTCATGGAGAACTTTCGGCGGATTCATAAACTTTAACCTGCAAAACTGTCCGATGTAACTGATGGAAATTTCATCAAAAATCTCAAAATGGGAATCAGATTTATAATTACCATCCCCTCAAATGACCACCTGAGCGAAGTCGCACCAAAGCCCCAAACGTTTGTGAACGGATAACGAACGGCAGGCAACAACTGTGCTTTTGAAATCTTTAAAAAACATCATTTTATTGTTCTTCGAGGCCTCCAAGTACACCCCGTAGTGAGGTATCAACGAAATTATGAGCATCGAACTATTCACAGGTTTTCACCCCCCCCCCTCTAGTTATTTGCCTCTCGTAATTTAGCGAAATCTGAAACAAAGATGAACGATGGCTAACATACCGCAATCGACGGAAATTTCATTGAAAATTGCAGACTAAACACCGGAACCTTGTGCAGCAGCACGAATGAACATCGGGGTCAAGACAGCAAAATTTTAAACGATGACCTACTGCAGTTATCTCAAATAGGTGGCACTGCTATTCCGAAAATCAACTAGAGGACATCAGTTACGTGATGAGCATCATCTTAATAACCCCTTTAGGCAGAGTTTGGACAATTTTGTTCTCATCAAATAAGCTCGGAAAATCGAAAAGTGCCATTTTCGGAGGTGGTAGTAAAATTCATAAGAACACTCAAAATGCTTGACCGCTGTGAATGTAGATAGTTTACATTATGGAGAACCTATTCGTGTTTGAGGAGAACTTCACGCTTTAGAAGTACAGAAAATATTGGTTTTATGGCGTGGGTGAGCAGTGTGGACACGCGGTCCGAGGGGCAAAACAGTGTGGGTGCGCAGTGTGGACACGCGGTCTCTTAAGTGCTAAAACGTATTTTGCAGATCTTCCGGATTCTCACTTCAGGGATGGGATCCACAGATTGGAGGATCGTTGGAGCAAGTGTATTAATGCTCAGGGAGATTATACTGAATAATAGAGATTATTTTGAACAATGAAATTGTGTTTTTCTTATCTAACGACAAAACTCATTGGACAACCTGGTATTTCTAATTTGCTCTTCCATGTTCTGAAGACCGCGATCCAATAAGACCATCTATCAAGCTCTTGATCCAGTTCAACAACATTATTAACAACTCTGGGTCGCGAAACGATCCAAAGTCAGTTCCAGAAAAAAAAACATTCGGAAATGTGGGTACCAATCGACTGGAAACTAACCATTTCTAGATAGTTGAAGAAACAACTTTTTTTCCAGCGACGGAACTTCACCTACCACCCTTCACCAAAAAATTGGTCAGAAAGTCGAAAAAGTGTCGCTTGTATGCATGACCTAATGTGTGAGGGGTTTCTGTACATACATAGATGTTAGCATGTCAAGTTTCAAAGAGGAGGTCATAAAATCAATTCCAAGCCCAGTCATGACCGGTGGAAGGTGCGTTGGTCACACGATGGTTCAGAAGCTCCACCGGACCATCGGAGCCAATAATGGAAGGCGAGAATTTTTTCGGGTTTCGAACCCCTTTTCAGCTTCCCACATGAATGAAATTTTTCAGAGTGCGCAGCGCATGGAACGCTACTCATTGGCCTTAGAATGGTGAGGCCCCAAAGATTGAAATAAAATACGCCCGAGAGGAATCGCGAAGCAATGTCACTCAATGTCAGTTTCGAAGTTAGTAACGTCTACCTCTTTTTTTTAATCTTTCCAAAGGGGTGATTTTTCTGGCCGAAAAATGTTACTTCCAGGGGAGGGGGAAGGTCGTTGTTCCGGACCACCCGGACCAACGTTGCACAAATGTTATGATATGTATATGGCTCGGGTACATACGTACGCTATATATACGTATGTTATAATATATGGCACCGAGTTTACGCCAACCATCAAAGACGCAAAGTATCAACGCGATATGGACCAGCTGCACAATCTGATGGTTTTAACCTGACGACCTGGCCTGTCAGTCACTCCTGGGTGAATCTGAGAACAATTTAAAAAACATATATTACGTTGTCCGATAAGTTCTTGCCGTTTTTTTAAATTAAAAAATTAGCGATCGAAATGAAATTTTTTGGTACAATGTTTTGTGTTATTCGAAAGAGAATTTTTCGCTCTACAAGAAAGTCTATTTGGTTTTTTTGTTTCGATTAGTTTTTGTTAATTTTTAGAGCATTTAAATGGAGTGTCAAGTCGACAAAAACGAGCATTTTCGACACCATCTACTTTTTGCGTTTAACCGAGGTGCCAAAGCCACGGAAGCTGCTAGAGAGATTTGTGCCGTATACGGAGAGGGTGCCATAGCTGAAAGAACTGCTCGATATTGGTTTGCGAAGTTCAAAAGTGGCAATTTCGAGTCATAACAGTCATAACATAACAGGAGCAAGTAATAACATAACATAACATAACAAGTCATAAGTCACACAGGAGCAAGTCATAACAAACAACGGAGAATACATTATTGATTAAATTGTTGTTATTTTATGTTTAAAAATAAAGTTATAAAAAATTTAAAAAAAAAACGGCAAGAACTTATCGGACAACCATATTTTAAATGCCACTAGTGGATGAACAACAAGATTTTTTCGGTCTTACTATTCATGTTCCGAAAATAGATAAGGAGAGAAGAAATTCTCCCACGACATTTTTTTTTCTCGAATTGAAGGTCATATGATTTACCTTGTTTACTTGTGATTCCGTTCTGTGACGGACTTACAAATTTTCATGAATTCTTCTTGTTGTATTGATAAAGATGAAACTTTCTTGATCTTTTATTGGAGCAACGTTTCGGGCCCTTAACCCATTATCAAACACCTGGAACATTCCAGTCAACATTCCAAATACAAAACATGGCAGCACAGACACAGTGGAGTACGTACCTCTACCCTCTCAAAGATGCGTCACCACGGGTGGGTGGGATGTAGGCGGATGACCTACCCTCTCTAAAACGCCGAAATTCACATCATTCGAGGCGCGAGCGGCGCGCACGACGCTTCGGCCTCCGTCTGCCTTACGCTCTCTCACCGTCTCTGCACAGCACGCTTAGGAACCAAGTGAATTTCGCTGTTTTATAGTCTGTAGAAACATGGGAATACGAAACCAAATCCCCCAAGTGAGTCTGTTTATACATCCCTCTCGAAGACCGGCTATAGTAGACAGTGAGGGGTGGGTGGAGGGTCAGAGGAGACAGCTGAAGTGATATTCTGGATTATGCCACTTATCTTTCCTGTATCACTTCATTGCTCGCTATACAGTAATGAGCTTCATAGCTGCTGTCATTTCTTCTTTTATATTGATTGTTGGCTTCGCTTGCTGTATTTCAAGAGCTTCTTTTATCTCACGATCGACCGAATCGGATAGATTTTGATGCAGAATGTAACGCTGAGCTCTGGAGGTGCCTCATGTGTGTGTTTCAGGTTGCAGTGTTCGGAGAAAAGGTTGTCGCGGTAGCTCGTAGATGATTAAGCATAGCACGTAGATGTTCGCCAATCCGGCAGCGAAGTGGCCTTGCTGTTTCTACAATAAAGGATTCATCCCATCTACTGGCAAAGCTAGAGATTGTTCAGGGCTTTATATTAGGTTGATGCAAACGTTTCCGGACTTTTCACGACTTTGAATAAAAAAGTTTATTTCAAAAACAAACAAGGCTCACCCAACAAAATGATAGACTTCACATTCAAGGATCCTTCGCCACCGATTGGGCAGATCATGAGTTCCCGACGCGTAGAACTCTGGCTGTTTCCAGTCGAAGTATTCTTCTAGCAAAAAGGTCATACTGTCTTCGTCATGGTTAGTGATCTCTTTTCCATCTAGGAAGTGCAGCATCGAGCGGAGCAAATGGTAGTCGGAAGCGGCAAGATCTACATGAAGGGTGAGGAAGAACTTCACTGCTCATTTCCAGCAATTTCTGTCGGGTTATCCGAGACACGTGTGGCCGTGCATTGTCGTGAAGAAGGCGAACAGAAACTGCCGGACCTGGGCTGACAAGTTCTTCCTCACCCTCCGTATAGCCAAGATCTTGCCCCATTCCGACTACCATCTGTTCCGCTCGATGCAGCACTTCCTGGATGGAAAACAGTTCCCTAATGATGACGAAGCCAGTTCCCTAATGATGACGAAGCCAAAGTGTCCTTAGAAGAATACTTCGACTCGAAAAAGCCAGAGTTCTACGCGACGGAAATTCATAATCTGCTCAATCGGTGGTGAAGGATCCTTGAACGTGATGGAAATTATTTTGTCGGGTGAGCCTTGTTTGTTTTTGAAATAAACGTTTTTATTCGAAGTCGTTAAAAGTCCGGAAACTTTTGCATCAACCTAATATAAAGCCCTGAACAATCTCTAGCTTCGCCAGCAGACCCTACTGCTTCCTGCAGGACTTCTGCAGGAACGAAAAACGTAGAATGTGAAGTCTCTTCGAGAGTGGTGCCATCGCGTGTTTCCTGACTTCATCTCTGGCAAAGATTGGTCATCTTGCTCACCGGACCTGGCTCTTCTTGACTCCTCAATGTGATCTATGATTGATACGAAGGTCTGTGAGTTCCGTTGTATGGAGTTGCGCTCTCTGAAAGCTGTATTCCGGGAACTCTAGATTGAGATAAATGAGGACTACGAGCGAGAACGCTGCTATGCCTTCCGAAGCAAACTTCTTACCAGTGTCTGAAGAGATAGCGGAGATTTCAGGATTTGGAGGGGGTGTTGTGTTCACAGCACTATGTGTAAACTTATCCATATTTGTTATAGTTGAATCCCGATTAGGTGTTCAAAAAACACTTTGATACCTACGCGCCCATAATTGTGGAACACCCTGTCATACGAGTCTTTGAAAATCATAAGAGTCAGCAAACCGAATAACATGACCACAACAGAGAGATCCGGCCTGGAGAAGGCGAGCAACCTGAAAAATCTCTACTAATTTTTGTGGGTGATAAGTGCGGATGCTTCGTCGTCATGTCCAGAGAACGTGATATTCAATTCTGTTAAGCAGCTCTGTCGGGCTCTTCTGTTAACAACTCAGCCAGTTATGACCAGAACAAATGCGCGTGCAAAAGACTAGAAGGAACATTTGTAAGGATACTTGGTCTAAAGCTCAAAAAATATCCTAGTCCGACTCCTGAAAGATTGCGCTTCCGTAGCGACCAACGACCAACTTATCAAAAGGCATAAACTGGTGCGACACGGAGATGGCAATACTTGTGATAGTACCGCAATCAAATCGAGAACTATTGTTCCATCCTGTGGCGGGCCAACATATAAGATTAGCTGGCTCCTTTATAAGCTCCTTTCTCCCCTGCTCTTGCATGTGACAGCACACTCGAACTATGTTCATCTATTTCTAGAGCGGTTCTAACAGTGCGATTTCCACAATCAGGAACGAGTATAACACCAAAGCTTCGCCGTCGTCGCATTGTATACGAGTGCATATAGCAGGAGAGAGGTGGATGCGTGCGGTCAACTTCAACGGCTACACCACCAAAATAGCTTTTCGGTCTACACCACCAAAATAGCTTTTCGGTATCGTTCTGGGAGAAATCGAAGAACTTCTACGGAGTGTAGTTAAAGTGAACATATTCCGTTTCCAAAATATCTTCTACAAATATGCAAGAGGACTCGCAATAAGAAGCAGATTGGCTCCTTTACAGACCATCGTGTTCATGGACCCTCCCCAGCAATCGGCTTTATGACGCGTACTTTTGTTCTATGGTCTTTACAATGACGACATCTTTGTAGTTAGAAAGTCTCGGCTCTACGACAGTTCTTCTTACGACTCAATTCAACGTGTTTTTCGATCAGGCTCACACTTGAAGAACCATCGCAAAGTGGGGACCTCATATTCCTCAACACGAAGATCAAGATTTCCGAAGGCCAAGTAAGCAGTATGTGGCATAAGAAGAAAGCGTGGCATAACATCATAATCCACGCTTGAAGCTGCCATCCATTGTATATGGAACACAACGTCGTTCGACATACAATCGCAACATCTACCCAGCTTACTTTAACGAACCCTCAAGCAGTCCAAGAGGAATATAGATAAATCTTACACCAAATTGGAAAGGGGAAGTAGAAAATCGTTGCTGAAGGCCACGCCGTACAACCGGAGGGACAGTTCTAGTTACACCGTTTATGAATAATTCTTTCACAATGGACATCAATCGCGTCGTCAAGCACTCAGTGCTCCCAATAAGCCTTGTCTTCCGAGCACCGCCTTTTTAAAGGCAGTGGTCGCAATCAAATATGCTTGTCTTCTTCTCCTCTCTAAACCCTTTTCTGGGTTCAGAGTAGTAGGACCTATAAAGAAAAATCGCGAAAAACCTGCTGTTTTGAGCCAAATCTGAAGCCTGAATTTTGTTGTCTTTCGATGGCGAACGAACCAACTCCACATCATCGGCATCGATGATCTCTAAAATTAAAACATCAGCTGACTTGAAATTGAATTTCAATCAATAAACATGACTCGTCTAGTCAAAAACACTGAAGTGCTTGCTTTCATTGTTCAACTCTTTTTATTAGGTAAATCTGCATTTATTTCTCTCTCTGAATGTCGATGATTTTTGACTCCTCGGCATGAGACTGCGATCTTTTTGGGCGGCGCTGTGCACGTGTGCACGAACTGGCATCTTTGGGCCCTAGAAACTATAATTCTAACCCGTTTGTCAGCGCGCTACCTTCATAGTTTTCCAGCTGTTTTCGATCTGAGCTGTTTTTTACAGTTTGTTCGATATCGTTTTTCATCGTGATCACTGCCTTTAACGGCGCTTTTTACTACATCGCGTCCATATGAAAGTCAGTGTGAGCGTGTTAATTGCAGGATATGCTGTGGACCTAAGAAAGTGAGTCGAATGAGGTTTGCGGTGTACAAAGTATTGTGCCTTTCATGGGATGAATCCTTTATTGTAGAAACAGCAAGGCCACTTCGCTGCCGGATTGGTGAACATCTACGTGCTATGCTTAATCATCTACGAGCTACCGCGACAACCTTTTCTCCAAACACCGCAACCTGAAACACACACATGAGGCATCTCCAGAGCTCAGCGTTACATTCTGCATCAAAATCTATCCGATTCGGTCGATCGTAAGATAAAAGAAGCTCTTGAAATACAGCAAGCGAAGCCAACAATCAATATAAAAGAATAAATGACAGCAGCTATGAAGCTCATTACTGTATAGCGAGCAATTAAGTGATACAGGAAAGATAATTGGCATAATCCAGAATATCACTTCAGCTGTCTCCTCTGACCCTCCACCCACCCCTCACTGTCTACTATAGCCGGTCTTCGAGAGGGATGTATGAACAGACTCACTTGGGGGATTTGGTTTCGTATTCCCATGTTTCTACAGACTATAAAACAGCGAAATTCACTTGGTTCCTAAGCGTGCTGTGCAAAGACGGTGAGAGAGCGTAAGGCAGACGGAGGCCGAAGCGTCGTGCGCGCCGCTCGCGCCTCGAATGATGTGAATTTCGGCGTTTTAGAGAGGGTAGGTCATCCGCCTACATCCCACCCACCCGTGGTGACGCATCTTTGAGAGGGTAGAGGTACGTACTCCACTGTGTCTGTGCTGCCATGTTTTGTATTTGGAATATTGACTGGAATGTTCCAGATGTTTGATAATGGGTTAAGGGCCCGAAACGTTGCTCCAGTAAAAGATCGAGAAAGTTTCATCTTTATCAATACAACAAGAAAAAGCCGTGGAAATTTGTAAGTCCGTCACGGAATGAAATCACCAGTAAACAAGGTAAATCATATGACCTTGAATTCGAGAAAAAAACGTCGTGGGAGAATCTCTTCTCTTCTTATCTATTTTCGGAACATGAATAGTAAGACCGAAAAAATCTTGTTGTTCATCCACAAGTGGCATTTAAGATATATGTTTCTTAGATTTTTCTCAGATTCACCCAGGAGTGACTGACAGGTCAGGTCGTCAGGTTAAAACCATCAGATTGTACAGCTGGTCCATATCGCGTTGGTACTTTGCGTCTTTGATTGTTGGCGTAAACTCGGTGCCATATATTATAACATACGTATATATAGCGTACGTATGTACCCGACCCATATACATATCATAACATTTGTGCAACGTTGGTGCGGGTGGTCCGGAACAACGACCCCCCCCCTCCCCTGGAAGTAACATTTTTCGGCCAGAAAAATCACCCCTTTGGAAAGATTTAAAAAAAAGGTGTAGACGTTAGTAACTTCGAAACTGACATTGAGTGACATTGTTTCGCGATTCCTCTCGGGCGTATTTTATTTCAATCTTTGGGGCCTCACCATTCTAAGGCCAATGAGTAGCGTTCCACGCGCTGCGCACTCTGAAAAAATTCATTCATGTGGGAAGCTGAAAAGGGGTTCGAAACCCAGAAAATTTTTCGCCTTCCATTATTGGCTCCGATGGTCCGGTGGAGCTTCTGGACCATCGTGTAAGCCCCTCTGAGCTTTTTGTTTTCAAAAATATACTCACGCACCGGCTCACAACGCGGCCGCACGCCAACACGCGACCCGGCCAGTGCACTGAGCACCAACTGGGGCCACCAGCGATTGAGCAGGGCCTTCCGCGTCCAGGCGGAGCCAAGTACCGCGAAATTGGGCAATTGAACAACCGACATTGCCTTCATCCGAGTCCTAGCTCAGAAGCGCGTCGTATGCCTCCCTTTTAAACTAGCGTCTTGGGCGTCGAGCATCTTTTTGGGGGCACGCTTTGCCCGTGATGGGCACGCTCTCGTGTCAGGAGGGCAAGCACTCGCATTTTGCGTGTCTCCGGGAAAGTGGGGAGATCGGAGTGAGCGTCGAGCTCCTTTTTATCTGAGAAGGTTTAGGGGTAGGTTCTCTAGGCAAAATTTAAGTCATATCGGAGACTTTAACTGTATAATTACCCTATACTTACCGTGATCTTTCGAAGCACCGAAAGTGCACCTCTTAATCATGTTCAGCACCTCGAATAAGCTGCTTAGGCTAAGTAAGAGCGGAAAAGTTGATTTTGTAGCATTCTTTGCGTTGTAGCCCGTACAGGTTTAGAGATGAGTCGTGCCTTATTAGTTTCATTTGTAGGTGGGAATAAAGCTCTAGAAGACGAATTTAACTAGTTATTATCGCTCACTCCGTAGTTGCGCGATATTGCTATAGGTGCTTAAATTATTCGTCATTCGGATATTCGAATTTCAAATTCGTTCGTTCGAAAGGAAAAGTGAACGAATTTATTCGAAATTCGTTCGTTCGGAATGGAAAATGAACGAATTTATTCGAAATTCGTTCGTTCGGAATGGAAAATGAACGATTTTATTCGAAATTCGTTCGTTCAAAACAAAAAATGAACGATTTTATTCGAAATTCGTTCGTTCGAAACAAAAAACGAACGAATTTATTCGAAATTCGTTCGTTCGGTCTCTTTTAAAAAAGACCTCACTCTACTGGAAAGTTCTGAGAACGCCACTGAAATGAGGCATTCTAGTGCGGTTTTCGCCGTACCGTCGAAATTTCGGTAACACTTGGTGGCCAACGGATTGTTTCAAGTGAGAAACTAGGGAGCAAAAATCTTTGTGAATACAACCTTTTGAAGGGAATCGCCGAAAATTGAGTTCCGACAGCCCGTGGTGTCTTGTCCGTCACTCACTCGAAAAAGTATTACCTATACACCCGTAGAATGATGCATACACTCGACACAAATCGCATTGTCATAACAGCGATATATATGCGACTGTTTGCCCGACGGTAGAAATCAACTTCATTGGCTTACTACAATGTTCGCAAACGACAGCCAATACAAAAACATAAATAGGGAACAATCATAAAAAAAAATCGATAAAAGAGTTAAGCATAATTCACAGAGTTGTCGCTGATAGTTCATTAAAACACTTCTTGATGGGTGTGGAGAATGAAATCACATCGGAGCATAAAATCACCTGAGGAAAAGTTAAGTTTGGGCAAGTTTACAAAGATCCTACAGTAGTATAAAAAAACACTTACGCAAACATACTTAGAGTTGTGATGAGCGGTAACCGTCCGTATTAACCGGACCCATTCCGCTACTCGCTTCAATCTGCAATCGTGTGGTTTAGTGAAAAGAAGCTCAGAGCCAATGTCCATTGCTCTATAGTTTTCAATGGTTAACATTTGTGACAGCCCGTAGAAACGGAACAGCGTCTGAATAACAGGGATGTACACCCCGCAAAGGCCAGTACAGCCTGAGACATGAATTTTGTGAATTTTATTTGATTGTGTAGTCGAGCCCTCCTGTATAACACATGCCAAGTCCGAGATCTCAATTCCTCCAAATAAGCGAGAAATAAGCGACCACCACAGGCCCGACCTCCTTCGCTCACCAAAACGGGCCGCAACCTCTACCAGATTTCCGAACTCGGTAGAGGCTAGATGGATGGATGAATTCCCAACGATTATTCGTTCTTCAGTCCATTGTGGGAGTCTCTCCTAACCCTGGCTCGCTCTTGCGCAACGATTGTGAATGAAGAGTTATACAGGCTGAGACAACTTGTCCATCACATGTTCACACTCAAAATATAGGCATATTTAAAGGCAGCAGACACGCTCAAAAAAGTTGTTGAGATAACTACGTTTCTGGAGTCGCATGACTCCTAGTAGACTGCTCACCCCGTTGGAAGCGTCAAAAATGAGTCAAAACTACTAAATTTCAGCAAAAATTTCTGCAACCCCGCCCCAAAATACAAACTCGTCCAGATTGATAGTACTAATAAGGTCACTTTGGCTAGTTTTTGATGCTTCCAACGAGGTGAACGTTTCAGTACAGGGTGTAAGAGTATATCGACTTCTCTATCTCAACCGTTTTGTTGATAATGTTCGCTGTTTCAACCGCGCGGGATAAAACTCGTCCTTTTTCACCCGATAACGAAATAATCGTTATCCCTCTATTTGCGCACAGTTTTCGTTCGTTTTTTTTCGTCAGTTCCCAATACAACTAGCTCCAAGCCTTTGATTTATGTCATAAAATAGATACCATTTTTGAGAGTGTCTGCTGCCTTTAAGTAGCCATACTCAGAAAAATGTAAACATATTACATGTAATATAAAAGCCCTGAATCAGCATATATGTAATTTAAAATTGGCTAATGTATATTACTTGCGAATTATCTCGACCGATGTGTGGTTTCCGTTTTCGATTTAGTCTCACGCGTGGACCAGGCGGCTGGCCGTTCGGGGTTGGCGGCCTCACTGAGGAATGGGGTGTCGATTCGCGCTGGGTGATCTACCGTCGAAGCCCCGTCCATTCATCAGACTAAAATTATTATGCGATCTCTATGTTACATGATATATATCAGCCCCTCGCTCGCAGGCCAAATGTCGAACGTATTATACACCTGCAGGATATATTATGTGTAATATGTTTTCATTTTTCTGAGTAACTCTCTACATAGGAGGTCTTGGACGATCTCAGAGATACCACTGTGATCGGCCTCTGACTCTCTCCAAAATCTGCTTAAAAGCTGAAAAATAATTCTCTGGGGTTTCTTTGACGTTAAAGGCACAGGACACCCAAAAAAATGTTTTTTTTTCGATCTACATTTGTCTTGGAGAGGGTCGCACTCTAATCACATTGGGATCTCAGAAATCGTCCAAGATTAGCTACGAACGGAGATATGGCTTCTTGAAATTGCCTGTATTTTGAGGGCGAGAAATTGGTGGAAGAATTGTCTTAGGCCCTCTTCACTCGCAGTCGCTGCATGAGTGCGAAACAGGAACGAAGAGATAGACAGGCAGTGAAACGAAGAACAAAGAGGCGATTGAAATTCATTAATTCATCAAACCACTAATGAGTTCGAAAGTGACGAAAAAAGGTGTGGCCCGTGGTGGTGACGGAAGGGGGTCGGCTTGAGGCGCTTATAGCTCTCTTAATTGGAGAATTGAGATCTCGCACTTGGCACGTGTTGTACAAGAGAGGTCTCCTACACAATTACAAAAAGCTTTAAAAATCTTACTGAGAATGTACTGTGCCTTCAGATGCAAAGAAGGCTCACAGAAGTGTTCCAGTGTTCTGAAGCCGTATTTATGAAGGAGTTGTCTTCACCCACTTAAATTACATGCAATATACTGTCGCTGAGTCCTTGTGTAGCGTGTACGGTCAGTCGACGAAACAGTGCTGCCCGACTGTCCGCGGCCGATCTACTGGCCTCCCCGCGCGATGGGTTACTTTACGTCATCTAGTAACACCCTGGGAGGTGTGTAGTTTCTTGTGTGGGAGACCAGCCTCGCACCCGACAAACCCCTCTCCATCTCTGCAACGAGCTTCGCATATCTACCTCTGGTCTCAAAGAAGGCGAAGGGTGGGACACCGGTATTGAAGATTGAAATTGAAATCGCTTTTGAATTTTTCGAAGAGACTATGCTAATTACCACTTCAACCTATTCAAACCAAAAGCCAGGCGCGGTAAGTTTTACGCCTCCTTGCCGATGCCGGTGTTCCATTAATATCGCCACCGATTGTGTCCCGGTTGCTGTAATCAACACTGACACGTTTGTAGCTCAGCCATGCTTTGACCTGCGATCAACATCGATGCTTTCCTATTGGAACAGACTATTGATCTGTAAAGCTACAGATGAAATCATTTGGGAGTTTTTTTTTCAGACAAAATGCTGACAACTCCACTGTTCTCCCTCTATAGAAACTAATGCTGATGATCGCAAGTCAAAGCGTGGCAGTGATACAGCCGGATCATTGTTATTGGTAACAAATGGGACCCAAGTGGATGCAACTTAGAACTTTCTAGACATGTTACTTGTTTTCTTCAAGTAAGTCACAAGGAATCATCTTGAGCACAATTTAAAATTTGGTCGGGAAAAGCCGTGCACAGCCCACCATTCTTTTAGTTCTGCGACCCTTGAATGGGTGGTAGCTTCAAATTACATTTCAGTGTTTTGTTATTCCAGCTGCTTGGAATTATATCCGTGCTTTTGAAACACAAATATACACAGGCTGTATGTTGTATCTCTGTGTGTTAACATGTAACATGTTTAAAAAGTTCCTAGGAGTAGAACACTGGAGCTTTCCTCTCAATCGTCTTTTTTAGCCTCTGGAAAACAAAAGGCCAATTTCTTACGACGTTGTTCTGCTGCCGAGAGCTATCACTTTGTGTGGTCGGAGCGGAATGGTTCGTCAGTTCGGTGCTCCTTGCGGAAGAAATAGAGACTGCGTGCTGCATCTATAGACACACAGAGATGCAGAGTGCACGGACATACGACAATCGTGACATAACCCACTTCGACTGTACATACACATGTAGCCATGTACGAAGTTTTAGATGTCAAAAAAAGTGACATTGTAAAAGTTTTTTTTTTCGCAGCTCTGAAGTTCAGCGAACATTCGAAATCTCAATTCATCCTACCTTTTCGTCGTACGGCGAAGATTTTAATTGGTTTGAATCGCGTCACTGGTGCACATTCCTCGCAGCTGCTAGTCGAAACTGGGCTTGAGGGGACCTTCAAAAGCGGAAACTTCAGAACATGTCCTACCTCTTCGTATGGTTTTGCTACTCGATCACAATATTCACTTCTTCATGCTGTCTGTTTTATTTTGCTTTTGCTGCTTACATCTTTGAGCTTCTTGACTGCCTTCCTTGCAGTGTATTACGCTTCAGAGATTTCGGAAGCAGCGCCTGGCTACGGTTCCACTCACACGAATTGGTGAGGCTCAATTCAACAATAGTACACGTTCAACACGAGTCTTTCTTCGAGCTGTGAGGTTCTTCTGCAGGAGCACAAAAAACGCAAACTGCGACCTACAAAGATGGAAAGTTTCGCCGCATCGCGGTGCCAAAGGCATTGCGCGAAATTGAGTCGAGCGAATGAGCGAGGCGCGAATATTGCGGCAGACCGGGTGGCCTCCGTGACACCACAGTTTAGTAAGGTTTCGATCGCGAGCGTCGATCGATTGCCGCAGCCTCGTCTTTTCACCAGACCAAATTCTACGAAGACATCATATACGCTTCGATTTCACTATAGGAGCGCGCGCCACGTTATGGGCCGGGCATTTGAGACTTGCTTCCTCGATAAGAGCACGCTCTCCTTTAAAGGAAGCGATTCAGGGTACGGTTCGGACTTACCGCAGCTCGCAGCGAGAACATCGCCCTCTCCAATTTACGTAACGATTGAGTTTGCTAAGCCGTGGACCATGGGAAGATATCTCCGTCAACCGCAATTTTTCAAGGGAGTGACTCAATATCAACTTACGCAACCGGCCTACTGCGCTCCCAAGGGGGTCTGCATAGGAGATGCTCAAAGTTCCCGTCCCCGCGATACTCGCAGCGACGAACAGGGGTGGGTGAAGCAATATCGACCACAATCGGCGTTTTGGGCGACCGACGCGGCGTGAAGGGCGACGAGGGCCCACGGCAGGAAGTTTTGGCGCCGTATCGGCCGTGCGTCACTGCTAGCGAGCGGCAGCCGACGCCGCGACGATGTCTAAAGGGCTTTGCAGAGTTGCAACAACCAGCGGCACGCCGCCGAGCGAGAGGTTTGGGGCGTGGTCGAAACCCGACGCGGTGATGAGTACAAAGACCTCGCAGGGTTGCAACGACGTTGTCGTCAGCATCGCATTCTACCATTGCGTACGATCTCATTCATTTGACGTCGCCTCTGGCTAAACACAGTTTTTGTTGGTTTGATATGATTCGAATCTTAAGTCAATGTCTACCAACAACTTCTACACAATATTTTGATCAAAAAGCAGAAAAGAAATCAAGTTTGCGACCAGTAGAGTGATGCCTTAATGAATAGTTTTCGAGATAATAAAATCAGTGGACGGTTTGTGGCAATCGCTTTGAAAACAATGGTACTAGACGACATTGTATTTAAAAAATACTAATTAAAACTGAAAACAAATTAATTCGAGATGAAACTGCGAATTTGGACAATTCTAAGTATGCTCCAATGATTTTCCCTTCAAATTGTGCTACAATATAAAAAAAGTTCTCAGAGGGTTGAATTTATGAAAAGAACAAAAAAAGAAGCTTGAATCGATCGTCGGGGGCGCTCGTCGCCAGCATGGAAATGGTCGAGACCATTCCCCGCCGCCGCTCGGTGGCGGCGTCGCTCTGGGAGTCGCTGTTGTCGCGGCGGCGGAAATACTGTGCGAGGTAACCACGTCGCTGCTGCCGCGCGACACGCCGCCCCCATCGCCCGCTGCGTGGCGCCCCCCATTCTCCATCGTTGGCCTGCCGCAGCGGGACTCGCCGCGACGTCAACTCTGCAGAGCCCTTAAGATGTCATTTATATTCCCGCCGCCGAGCAGCGCGGCACAGTGCATTTCTGTAATATTGATCACGCAGCGCGGCACGGTCAATATGACAGGGGTGCAACTCGCCGTGACGCTCAGCGGCGGAAGTGTAAACGACCACTAAGGGGTCGAATAGAGTCCCGCCGCTGAAAGCAGCGACGGAGATAGGAGCGGCGCGGCGTGCCGCGCTCGCTCTAGATTTCTCGATGCCGCCGATCTCAAAATGCTATGATCGGGCCACGGCAAACTGGAGCGGCGACGCGCTTTTGCGTTCTACGTACAGGGCTACGCACCTCTTATTTAAATATTTAATTGACTGGTTGTAATAATCAGATTCGCCATGTTGGAGCTAGACAATTTCACAGCGGCTTGAGTCATGTTCAGTGTCTCGCAAACGATATATGATTTCACGATTTGGCAAACAGAGCTATTTCAAAATCCGAGTATTTTCTTTCCTGAAAATGGATTTCGTGATCGATGTACACCTCTTCCACTATGTATCTTGTCCTTACGTATTCACTAGACTTGGGGGCGAATCGAAAAGTTATTCAAGAAAATATTCGAAATTCTATATATTTGAAAGCTACAATGTCTAATTCTTGAAAGATTCGATTTGTACGGGATTTCGGACTTTTAGTTTTTTCGGGTACTCGGGTAATTCAGGGTAATAAATCATTTTTTTATCCAGTTATCGATTCTTTTGGAGTTCTGCGTTGATGGGTGTTTCGGATATTCGATTCATTCGGGATTTCAAATTAATTGGTTCTCGGAATATTCGCTTTTAGACAAACTTAAATATTCAGTTTTCCGAAAATTCGGTTCGGGTCACGGCATTCGAATACTCTCTGTCACTGATGAAAAATTGGAGAAAACCCGTTAATCATTCTGAGAAAATTCGAGACTTCTAATTTTTATCTGAATATGCGGACAAATCTTGCGATTATTGAAATCGAATAGAGGACAAGTTTTTGAGAATTTTCGTTAATTCCAAAAAAAAACGGGGAGCCCTCATTCAATTATTATTTTTAATAATTTTTTCAACATTTTTGAAAATGTGTTATTCGACGAAATTCATTCAATCGGAAATTTGAAAATGACTCATTGGAATACATTTATTCATTCGGTGAATTTATAATAAAAAGGTTTTTTCAAAAATACATTAGCCCGAGTTTTTTCCAGAAGTGGTCATGCTAACTATTTATTTCTTCGGCGTATTCTGAAAACATGGTAGTCGGATCATTAATTCATTGGAAACCTAGGGTGGTAATAATTGGGGGTGTTAAACGCGAATTAACAGGCGTTAATTTCGCGTTAAACGCGAGTTTAACCACAACAGAATCTGAGCAGGATTCCTAATAGTTGGGAGAGAATTCGCTCTAGTTTTACCATAACATCTCTCAGTGGTAGGCATTTGTTACACTTCCAATGAAAACGCCTCGAAAAAGCGACAATTGTAAACCTTGTTAAGAAAAATAGCGATTTCAAAACGTTTACAGGGTCTGTTTTTTCTCTAAAATTCCGACATGTGGCATCCTCGCGGTAAGTTCGCGTTTAACTTACTCTCGCAGACAGCACGGAAATAGTGCTGAAATGCGAGGGGAACTGGCGGTTAACGAAAAACACCTCCCGAGGAGTTTTTGGATGCGGTTAGCAAGATACAGTAGGAACAGTTTTGACCATCTATACTGAGGGCAAGTACGAGTTTAATTAATGCAGGGGGTTAAGGAAGTTTGATAGCACTGTTAGCCATTTTGATTCAGGACGTCAGCCTATCTTTCAAACTGAAAGGTGTTTCAAGGGATAGTCTTTTAACGGCTTCCGCCAGGGAAACGGGCACTGAGGGATCAAAAACAAAGCAGGGATCATTGCTGAAACACGTTGGCCGTCTTCTTTGGTGGCACTAATCAATCCCTCCCAATCAGCTGTTATTTTTTTGGAGAGCGCCTACCCTTCTCCCGCTTTTGTTTATTTTCTTCCGAAATTCATTCGCTTCGCTATTACCAGGTTAGTTTCATTTTCATAATTCATTGCATAGCACAGGCTATGAGGAGTATGTAGTAAATTATTTACTCGCTTGCGTTTCGAACAGGTTTCCACAATTTTTTTAGTGCAAAAAAGTAAAAATTTCCCAAGCCACTGATTTTCAAGTGATTTGATGCTTTAGTAATGTTTAATCAGCATTAGTCGGGGCGTATCGGGCGAGTTTTGTAGGAAAGAAATGCGAACTTGTTTCTAAAACCAACTGTATTTGTTCTCCTTTTTCTGCAAGATTCGAATACTCCTCTTTCATTGCCAGATCAGTGCCATCGTTGGCCTCTTTTTTTTGAGGGTCCGCGACGCACTTGCTTTGGTGCATTGGTAGAGCCACTCGAAGTGTTTCAAATTCTTACCTTGAAATATGTGCACAAAATCTTTTCCTTGCATGATGCGCATATGAGTGTGTAACAGTGTTTCTATATATTTTCAGCACTAACTGCGGGCGGGGGATTAGTTTCTTTTTGAGAAGACGGCAAACACTTCACAAATTCAACTGCATCAATGACCGAAACCACTCCATTACCCCAATCTCGGACGCCAGACTTCAGTTGCACGCTTCCAAAAAAACACTTCAATTCTTTTTCAAGAACGAAAATAGACTATCTAGTTTATCATCATTCTTATAAGTTTTTAACTATCCATTTCGGTTGAATGCAGGACATTCTTTGAATTTATGCATTACTCGACGCGTTTCGGAATGTCTTTTTCGCACCTAGCGTTACCTTCCCAAGAACACCTTGTAAATAATTCATCCAGAAATTTTCAAATTTCCGTTCGCTCGAAATTTCCTTTGGAGAATTTTTTTGTTTTTCGAAAAAAATTTTGTTTGAATTTTTTTTTCAAAAAAGCGTTAGCAAAGTTACTACAAATGCAAACTTTTGTCAGACCACACGCATTTGATTGATTGAGGCTAATGATTAACCTAACATGTCTCCTCGAGAGTGGTCCTAAAAACTCACGAAGCTCATAAAAAAATTACGAGAATTAGGATTTCCAAGGAAAATTTTAAAAAATTGCGTTTTGATCGTGTTTCGAACAAGCAAAATATTACGAAGTTCCCTTTGAAAGCTCTTCCTGATGAATAAAATAAATAGCATTACTTGTATAATCTTTCGATCCCTCGTCTTTCCACCGTAAACGTCGTTCGTGTCCAAGTGTAGAAAATACTTATGCGGACGAAGGTCACGCATAATGTATGTGTAAGCAGAGGGCAGCTTTCGTTAAACCGGCAACAAACCGTGTCACCTATGTCGCGGTTCTTTGCCGGCCAGGAGGTGGCGGTTTGTTCGCGTTAATTTGCCGGCTCTACTGCATTTATGTCGCGGTATGTTGGCGGCCTGGAGGTGGCGGCTTATTCGCGTTTAACACCCCATTTAGTACCACCCCTGATAGACTCTTACGAACTGTGCTAGAACGCCCGTACCATTTCAGGCGTCGAAAACTATGCGGATTGCGGAACGTATTCTAGCACTCGTGTCAAAGGAGGGGATTGACGAGAAAATGGTAACGAGAAATTGGGAGAGGTTTCTTGTTTGAAAGACTCAGGGTTGCCTAATTTTGCTCATTTTGGCTTGTTTTCGAAGCTTTCAACGGTATGAATATTCTGGTAAAGATCGAACGAGTCCACTAGCGTCTTTATCTCAACCAGTTTTTCGAGCGTATATGCTGCCTTTATCAACGGACCAAAGCTTGTTTTTAAAATACAGTGTGGCTGCTTTCTTCTTCCCTGAACCACATTTCTTTCATTTCAGGTAGAATTTCTTGAGAAGGAGCGCGAAAATCTCCAAAGTCAGAGTGAAAGCCAAGCGAAGCTGCAAAACTCGCAAGTCAATGCCCTTGAAGCAGTGAGTTTTCACGAAATGTTGGAAAGTGATTGTTATTGCCAGAAGCTTATCGTTGAGTCAACTACATAGCTTGTTCAGTGTGCCGTTGCGGATTTGTCTGCGCACCTAGCTCCCGCAAATTGTTTCCCAAGTATTTAAATCATTGAGCGCAATGGAAAGTTGTGCAGTCGAATGCATTTCACATCCGGCAATAGCTCAAGCAATCGTTCGGGTGCTCCGGAATTTCGCAAGATCTGAAAGATTTTCGGTGACCATGGCGTGCGCGTTCGATATCGTAATCGGGAAGTTCAGACCTTACAAGGGAAGTATACAAAGCGTATGTCGGATCTGCAAAAACGATTAGTATCATTAGTATCCCTTCTGGCTGAATAGTAAAAATGCGCAGTATCCCGACTTGAGCTGCAGGTTTAAAAAAGTTATGAGCCTTTTTCAAGCCTCGCGAAAAGGCAAGGGTACCCATCAGGCACTTTTTTGGTAGAAAAAAATTCGGATTCAGGCCATAGCTTGCATGTAGGGGTAATCTAGGGTGCTGAAAGCGAACATGGGGTCTGTTTGTCGAAACTCTGAGGTTTACTGTAGGTCACGGTAGGTAATATGCCATTTGGGAGGCAAAACCTTACTTGAATGTTCGAAAATCGGCAAATGGACATCAAATTCTTATTCTCTACCCCGAGTAACCCCCGTATACAAATTTTGAGTAAAATCTGAGATTTTGACAAAACTACCGTATACCCACCGTAATCTACCGTAATCTGCAAAAAATCGATAAACGGACTCCAGTTTCGTGTTTAGAACTTCAAATAACCCTCAGAGAATGATTTCGAGAAACATCTATCGTAGAAATTCGGAAACCGCGAAAGTGGCGCTCTTCCCTCGAAACTTTCCCCGGTTGGACAGCTCCTAGCGGATTAAGCCGAAAACTTTGGAAAATCGACAAACTAACCTTAGAATCGTGATCAGCGCCCCCAGAAACCCCACTGGGAGAATTTTAAGGCAAACCTGGATCATTTTTCTGAAGCGCTTTCAGAACCACTAATTGATATAAAAAAATAACCGACCGAAAATTACCGCCCAACCGAAAATCCGTACAAGTCCAAAACGCTATCAGTCTGCGCAAAGTTTGGAGAATGGGCTTCTTCCCAAACTTTGCCCAGGGGGGAGGTAATTTTGGGCGCTGAACACAATTATAAGATCTGCTTAACTAATAAAAAAGTAGAATTAACGGGAAAAAGTAGAGAAATTTGAACGAGGCCATAAGAAGCGGTCACCGCGACCGGTCGCGTCGCCGTGCAGTGAACGGCGACGCGATCTGGCAATGCCAGTCGCCCAATCGCGCGATTGGGCGACTTTCTCCGCGATCTTGTCTGAAAGGCCTGCGACCTGATCGCGCGAAGCGACCAGATCGATACGCAGGGTTTTCATTCGGTCGTGTCGCACAGCGCTCGAACTCTGAAAGAGGCCTTAGAGATCCGCCTTCTTATGGAAAGGCGAAGTCTAACGGACGCCCTAAGAAGGTCACCAGTCAGGATGCCCAAAGGATCAGTCGTCTATGTTCCAACAGCACGCTGTCGCTGAATCAAATCATCGCTGATTTATCGCTTGATGTTTTGAAAACAACTGTCTGAAACACCTTAATTAGCAATGAAAACATTGTCCGCCAAGTTAAGGAGAAGGCCCCGTCAAGGTCCGCCAACCATAGAGAAACTCGACTGGAATTTGCAAGAAAGAACATGGCAACTGACTGGACAAAGGTAAGGCGATCTCCCATAAGCCGAGAAAACTTGAAAAATGAGCTTAAAATCGTTCAGGTTATTTACTCCGACGAGAAAAAATTTAATCTTGATGGCCCTGATGGAGCTCGGTACTACTGGAGGTATCTCCGCAAGAATCCGTTCATCTTCAGCAGGAAGAATTTCGGTGGCGGCTCGCTGATGTGTTGGGGAGCATTTTGCAGCAAAGGTGTTTTGGAGATGGCCTTCGCTTCCTGTTGAATGAACTCGGATGATTACCACGAAACTCTGAGGACACATCTACTGCCGTTCTTTTCTGGAACACGACGTCAGCGCTTCATTTTCCAGCAGGTTAACGCTGCTGTAGATGTGTCGAGGTCTACAGAATCCAGGTTATGATAAAATGAAAAGCAGCGATTTTGTGTGATGGAATGGCCCGCGTGCAGCCCTGATTGCAGCCCCATAGAGAATATCTTGGCATAATTGTGCGCCAGGTTTATGCGAACAAGAAGCAGTATGGCACTGTAGATGAGTCTAAAGCTGCTGTTCTCGAAGCCTGGACCAACCTTGATAAGAATGTCATATCAAATTTGATCCTTTCTATGTCTAAGATAATTTTTGAGGTCATTGCTAACGGTGGCAGACCTATATCATACTAGATGTTATTGTTTGTTACGTTCTGTTCAATAAATATTTGTTTTCGCAGGGTGAGCCTATCATTTCTGAACGGTGAAAAACCGAAAATTTAATTCAAAATTGTTCAAAATCGTGTAGTATTCATCAGATTGAGTAAACACAGCTTTTTTGCACAGCTGAATTCAATGGTAAACAGTATGGATCGCCAAACTGTAAAGCGTTTTTAAAACCTTTATTTTGAAGGGTGAGCCTATTATTTATCACTTCTGAACGCACTGTATACCTGCCTTATTTTTCTCTTCAAACCCTTATCTGGATTCAGAGTAGTAGGCTCTATGAGAAACATTTGCAAAAAAATTCTGTTCAAGGGGCTATTGCGAAACAGACAAAAATCCTGGCGATCCGAGCCGCAAAATAATGCGTAGCGCGTGCGCTCACGTACCAGACACGTCCCCTCACTCGCAGTTCTCCACTAAAATGCAGCTCACAAAGGAAAGTCACGTGGAGAAGGAGATCTTTCAGAACAAAAATCAACTTTAAGAAATCAGTTTTTGACGAAAGATTTGAATTTGACTTCTGTAGCTGCCCTACGTTACAATGGATGTAGAAATAGGGGATTATCGATGAGTAACCATAGTTATCATTAACCAATCGACTCAAAGCTTTCATCTGTGGGTTATTCATGATGCTGAATACGAAACTCGGGTTCGTTTGTAGACATTTCTGGATTACTGTACGTTACGCTATCTATAAAGTCATTCAAGGAGCTGAATCTAACTGAATGTTTTGGAAAACAAAAAATACACCTCGAATTGCTGCTCAGCAAGTTAGATAATCCCTGCAACGAAGTTCTGAACCAAATCTGAGAATTCGACCAAACTGCTGCATAGCCATCATGAGCTACCCTAATCCATCCAAAATTCATGAAAGGGCGTAAGATCTGCATTAGACACTGCAAGCAGCCACCCACGCAGAGCAGTTTTGGACCAAATCTATAGTAGCGTCTCAGAAATTGAGAAAACTCTCATTTACCCTCCTAACTTTCCTCCCATTGGGATGCTTTAAGCCAGATCTGAATAAATCTCCCGAAACATGGTTAATGAACCTCAGATTGGTGATCAGCACCCTAAATAGCACCCATTGGGGGTATGTATACAAGTCTGTTGGTACCTGATCGTTGGTGCCCCTGCTTCCACTGAACCCAGCAGACGTTTGAGTGTACACAGGGAACGTTCGAGCAATATAGCGTACACAACTATATCGCGAAAGTATCCCGCACATTGCATAAAGGTGTCGCCGTCCGGCACACCAAGGCCTCTGGTCCATAACACCTTAGGATCCGTACCTAGGGAGTTCATGGAGTCTTTGGTCACAAGCCACAGTTTCGCCACCCTGAACTGTCGATCGCTGTCGAGTGATATCCAAAAAACTGCTCTATCCAGACTTCTGAGCTATTTCCATGCACCGTTTGCTGCTTTGTAGGAAACCCGCCTCAAGGATAGACCCGTCATCAGCGTCGGAGAGTACACCATCTACTGCGGTAACGCTGACGATAGGAGAGTGAAAGGCTGTGCAATAGCTGTAAGGAGAGATTTCAATGGTATGGTCAAGGAGTTCGGCTCAACGTCGTGCCGGAATGCATTCGTACGACTGCGGGAGGATTCAATCTGTGGATAATGAGTGCTCATGCGCCCACTGAAACCGCCGAAGACAATTCGAAGGATGAATTTTATGAGGAACTCAATATGTTGCTGGCCTGGATACCTTGTCAGTATGCTGTTGTCGTGAGGATTGACGCAAATGCGAAGATGGGACTTGATCAGGAATCCGAAGTTCTCGGTAAATGGTTCTACCCAGTGGAGCAAACATCGGACAATGGCTACCGCCTTGTGACTTTTGTGAACGCAGTGGTCTGATTATTGCATCGACATTCAAGAGGAATCATCGCCGCCATCAGCTAACGTGGCAGGGACCAACCCAGCTATCTCCAGAAGAGCAGCGGAAGCGGAAGATGACAACTTTGAAACTACAGCTTGACTATGTCCTGACGAGGAATATTCCAGCATCGGACATTCGAAGATCTAGAGCTGTGTGGGATGTCGCATTCAATTCAGATCACCGTCCTGTTCTGTTGAACTTCACTGCGAGGATTCATAAGAGGAAGCGAGGGGCTCAGCCTCTCCAGAGGATTGACATGACAAGTCTCAGAGATGAAGAGTGCAGAAGGAATTTTCGACAACGCGTTTCTATTCACATCGGAGTACGGACTAAGAAGAAACTTTGCGACGCGGGTTCTTTTGTCAAGTGCATCCAGGACGCTTCGAAAAAGGCACTCCCAGTTGTACAGCCTAAGGAGAAATCCGCCTACGTCTCAGAAGAAACAACATCTACCTACAACAGAGTATGTGCTCTCCGAACTGCAGGGAACTTCGTGGAGGAGAAGCGTCTGAGGGGGAAGTTGCGTCGGCTGCTTCAAAGTGACCGCGAACGAGATAGGACGTGTAGATCTAAGGAGTTCGAGAAGACTTGGGAGGAGAAGAATCCGAGGAAAGCCTACACGTTGTTGCGACAGTATAGCGGGAAGATGAAGAGATGTTCTGCTGTCTTGAACACTACCAATGGAGTTGCAGTTGGTGATGCGACGCTGCCAATATGGAAGGATTACTTCAGTTCACTACTGAATCGTCTAGCGCCATCAGTACCTGAGCTCCCGCACGTTCAGAGAGCACATTACGATGTCAGTGAGGAACCGCCGACTGAGTCTGAAGTTTTGGATTGTGTCCGGGAATTGAAGAATGGAAAGGCTGGTGGAGATGACAGCATCACTGCTGAAATGCTGAAAGCTCTTCCTCCGTCTGGGATTCGTGAAATGTCCAACACCATCCGTGCTATATGGATGAGCTAAAGGATACCCGATTCGTGGAGACATGCGATCATCGTACCTCTTCACAAGAAGCTATCCGTCACGGATCCTAAGAACTAAAGAGGAATCTCTCTACTTCGTGTCATGTACAAGGTTTTAGAACGTATCATTCTCGAGCGACTTATCAAACATCGTGAAAGAACGACCAGAGATGAGCAAGCCGGTTTTCGACCTGGAAGATCGACCATCGACCAAGTGTTCGTCGTGAGAAGAGTAATTGAGTCGTGGCAGCGGTATTCGAAGCCATTACAGCTTGCTATTTTGAACTTTGAAGCCGCGTTTGACTCTCCTCATCGTGATCGATTGCTCAATGCTCTGCGAGCAGATGGAGTTCCGGAAAAGTATGTTCGGTTAATCGAGGACATGAACAAAGGAAGAACAGCAGCATTTCGTACACCTGTTGGATTTACGTCAGCTTTCGAGGTGAAAACAGGAGTAAGGCAAGGAGCCGTAGCAGGACCTTTTTTTTCAACTTCGCCGTTGATGACATCATGTATAGAGTTGCAGAACAGTTTCCTGCGGATGTGATCCTAACATCATCAGGACGCTCCCTTGTCGACCTGGAGTACGCCGACGACATCGTGTTATTCGCTGAAAACAACTCAAAACTGCAAAGCATTGTGAACCTCGTTTCGAAGTATGCCGCAGCCTATGGACTTCGTCTTCGTCCCGAAAAATGCAAGCAGATGTGGGTCTCTCAGAGGCCTTCAACGGGAGTTTGTGTGGACGGACAACGTATCGAACTGGTGGACGATTTCTGTTATTTGGGCTGTTTGCTGAAGAACGATGGTAGTTATGCAGCGGATATTCGACAACGATGTGCGAAAGCTACGTCTGCATTTAATTCTCTAACCAAGTGTTTGTGGTCTACCACCATCGCGAAGGAAGTCACGTTCCGCGTCTACCTATCCGCTATTCGCCCTATCATGATGTACGGATCGGAGACGTGGGCAGCACCGAAGACGCAGATGGAAAGGTTGGATTGCACGGAGAAGAAGCTTTTTAGGCGTTTGCTTGGATATTTCTGGCCGCGTCTATGCCATAACGAAGACCTTTACAAGGAAATCGACGCAGTACATTAACGCTCGACACGAGGGAGGTGCCAGCATCTCCTAACGCCATCTCAAGCAGCAATGGAAAGTCGACTTCGTCTGCCCGGGCATATACTAAGAAGAACGCCGGATCGTCTCGTACAACACGCTTTAAGAATGCTTCCAAACCCTGTCTGGAAACGGCCACCTGGGCGTAGGCGAAAGTTCTGGACGGATGTGGTTAAAGAGGATTTGAAGTCACTCGGCATCGAAAGACAGTTCAGGTGCGATGTTTCGTTTCGCAGCAAATGGAATAGTGACAGCTGGATGGAATGTGTTCAAATTGTGGCTGAAGACCGTGAAAAATGGACACAGCTGACTACTAGGACAGGACACCTCGGTGAAGAGGCGGAATGACCGCGTCAGGCGAAAGCCAACCGATTAAGTCAAGTAAGTCAAATAGCACCCATAGCGTAATTTAGAAAATACGTGCTTAGCGAAATCTGGTTTCAGATCCGGAGAGAGCGTGCCCAAATTGACTTGCGAACATGCATCAGTTTTCTAATCCGAGGTAACCCCATGCGACGTTCCCTAGTAAGCCACTGCTAGGTTAAAGGCGTCGTACGCGCTGAAAACCGCTCACCGTTTTTTGGTTCTAATGGTTTTCTGGGCCCACCTAAGAACGTAGGGAGAGTTTACTCGGTTGAAAACGCCTTATTGTGAAGATAAATTAGGTCGGATGTTTCAAATTCCGTCAAAAGAGGCCGGTGGTCCGTCAGTTATCTGGAACAATTTTCTGTCAGCCATCATCACATGTGTGTAACTGATCAAGAATTGATACAGTACAGCTGAGGGGTAGTTGATAAAATTTTCTATACGATTACATTAAGAATAACTTTTGTACACACGTCGGTTAACCTTTCCTTATCCGCAAATCACTTGAAAGAAAGACGAACTTCATTTGATCGTGAGATCGTTGCTCAAAACAGCGACCTCTAAAGATCGGCTCTTCCTTTCTCAAAAGTCGATTGAGATAATTTCGGTTCGAAAAAGGGGTTTTCAAAGATTTTTCGCGGTTTTTTTCAACGTAGCTGTTAAGTAGGGTACTAGAGCTCTCATTACATATATATGGAAAACTCAAAAAAGAAATCCATCGTGAGCGATGCCTTTGAGATGAGAAGAGTCGAGGTTTGCACCATTTGTGGATCAGGGCCCCTGTTGTTGTACAATTTGTACCAACATTTCTTTTCCTGTTTTTTTTGTATTTTCTAAGAGTTGGTAGCCAAGTTTGTTGTGGTTGTATATCAACCTTCAACATGGATTGTTTAATCATTATCGCTACGCATAGAAAATAGTGTTAACACAGGTTTTCAAATAAAGCACAACGAAAATTCATAAAATTATCAGATCACGTCCTCCTGAAAAAGTGACCAACATCTTCTCCTACTCTGTTAACAGCGCGAACTGGAACGAGTGTGTGGAATTAGCCTGTATCCGTTGGGAAACTGCACAGCCTCAGAAATAGTCAATTTTGCGTGCACCTCCGTTAATCTGCATTTTATTAGAGAATTTTGCGTGAGGGGACGTGTTCAGTACGTGAGCGCACGCGCTTCGAATTATTTAACGTCTTGAATCGTCAGTGCTTGCTCTCCTTGTTCAACTGCTTCTATTAGTTAACTTTGCATTTATTTCTCGATGTGAACTTCAATTGTTTTGGACGTCTCAACATGAGACTGCGATCTTTTTGGGCAGAGCTGTGCACATGTGCACGAATTAGCAACTTAGGATCTTAATAACTCTATGTTTAGCTCGTTTCTTGCCGCGTAGCCTTGATCTCTTAGCCGTTTGTGGATCAAGCCAATTGTTATTGTTTTTTCCACAACTTTTTTCATCGCGACCACAGCCTTCAGGCTAGGTCCATAGCAGACGACCAGCGGCAAAACGTCAAGGCGTCGGAGCATCATGCACCAGCGCTCAAACGCTGGCACATGACGCTCGACGGCTGGAGCATTCAACATGTCCGGAGACGCCACGTGGTTAACGATGGTATCGATAATATTAGTGACAGCCGTTACGGTCACTATGCCTCCACCGTCAGCGACTGGCCGGCTGCAGTGGTCGCTGGGGAGTTAGATCAATAACAAATGCTGAAGATGCAAACCCCCAGCGTCTTTTTACGGTCATTTGACGCTAGGATGTCTGCTATGGACGGAGCCTTGAAGGCACTGTTCACGATAAACTTAGTCCTCGAATTTTCCATGACAAACGCTTCTCGTGGCTCTCAGAAGCAGAACAGCGTCGAAGAAACGAGACGAAAAGCTACCCAGGAGCCGCAAAACGGCTTAGAAAAGTGGGCGAAGACGTGACGTGACGTGAACAATGGAACACGCGAGATCGTGAGATGAGCGATGGTTCCCGATCAATAGCCCCGTTCTTCCCTTCATTCTCAACTTCTCTCTTTACTCAGGTCAGCTCGCATACATTGGCTGCAAAAGACGGAAGTTACACGCCACGGACAACTCGTCCACCATGCTTCCCTAGCTCAATTTTCGAGCGACCATAACTCCGTTCCCAGAAGGTCTTGTACGATTCCAGAGACATCATTGGAATCAGAATGAAACCTTTTCGAGATAGGCAAAAAACAAAGAAGGGATTTTATCGCGAACGCTGCCTTTAAACAATCAAGTGCTTGTGATGTGCACGGAAGGTATACATGCAAAGATGTCTGAAGAGTTGAAGTCGCCGCGTTACTCGCAGAAAGGACCTTCGGTGGGTGATGCAAGCTGAACCATGAGCCCAAGATCAGAAGCGTCCACGTCACAGTTTTTCACACAAATATCGTTCGTACTCAGCACACATAAACTTTTCGTCTTGAGAACACTTGGAAATAATTTCTATCACGAGTATCGCCAGTGAAAGTAGCACACACGCACAGCGGAATCCCTCAGAATTTTTCTAACTAGGACTTCAAAATCCTCCCAAAAATGGGAGAGTCCCTTGGATTAATGAAGATTAGGGCACGAATCATCCAGGCAACTGGATACCTTGATGTCAGCTGAAGATAATCGTACAAAAAGTCTTCCTGCTATCTGTACATACAGAAAGGGATGAGATCCCTACCCAGGAATTCGGACTCTCTTTTCTCTTACATCGCACCCTGAGCCGTACATAAGGACCCCTGAGGATTGTATGATTGTCCGTCCATTCGAAAAGAAGTTGTACGAAATCACGTGGCTCGATCCCAAAAAAAAAACAACAAGGACCAGATAGCTGATACTTTGCGCCCTATCGTATAGAGTCTCCTTTCGCTGATATACAGGTAATCGCACCCGTTCCACATCTGCTAGTTCGTTCTTGAGCTGAGAGGCTGTTGGCGGTAGAATCCTTTGTTCCTCTCTGCTTGTTGTGTGCATAAAAACCCTTACAGAACATCAACACTTGGATTATTCAATATGTAGGCTGTTTTCGCCGAGGAAACTCTTAATTAGAAACTCTTAATTTAACGTATGTACTACTTGGAGGCCTGACGAAGTCCACCCAGCTGCAAATTGGGTATAAAAGCCTTGCTTCATAGGAGAAAATACAAGTGCTGCTGGGTCAGTTGATATTTGGTGTCCATGTGATCAGGTTTTTTTTTGACAAAGACAAAGCATTTATGAGCCATTCTATTCATGTAACTACATGTAACAAAAATCTTACTAGTCAACGTATTATTTTTTTTCGCGTCAAGCTCATTAGTTGGTTATAGTCACATTGCTTACATCGACTCGATAAAAGCAGGTTCCATAGTTAATGCAGTGACACATTTCACAAACATTTTCCACGAGTACACAAACACATCGTTATAGAAAAAGGGAAATTGATTAGTATTCAGTGCAGCGACGTGAGTTCCTTGGACTTCGACCACTTTCAGTCACGATTGATGTTCTACTCATCATCCTAAAACCTAAGTAACTCAAAGAGCGTTATTTGAGACATTTAACATATGTTCTATGTAATTTATGTAAGAAGCCGTGGCGACGAGACGTTGAAGCTAGGACTTTTTCAGGCGTCACCGTCTATCGTTACAGACAATCGTGGCGGGACCACTTCGCCATCAATAGTCAGCAAGCCAAGAGAGCGAAGCGAATGCTCCAGAAAATGACTTGCGACAGCGAATACGGGTTTTTGGGCCCCTTTTTTGTTTGGCAGCAATTCATTAATTACTCAGATTTTGATAAATCGAATAGACCCCAAGTATAAGGCTGCAATATGGACCAAAACAGGTTAGTTAGCGGAAAGTACACATGCTCAACAGAATGTACCCTTATTTAGCAAAAAAGTGATTACAAACTTGTACTCAGCATCGAAGAATACTTTTCTGAGTGAATTTCCGGTTAATTTAGGGTCACAGGCGTAAGCATCCTTATGCATCTAAGTACACATAATTGCCCGTAAATCAGTGTAAGAAACTCGAATTCATGTTAGGTACCAGCCAAGGAGAAGTTCTAGGCAAGCTGGGTCATTCTCAATCAACAGAACAGGTTTGCAAGAACCCTGTATTCGCTTTCGCGGCGGTTCGCTGCTCTTTGCTGTGTCTTGGCTTGGTGCCAGTAAATTTTCAGAAAGGTCCCACCACGATTGTCTGTAACGGTAGACGGTGACGCCTGAAAAAGTCCTAGCTTCAACGTCTTGTGCCGTGGCGCTGCTCGGCGTGATAATTTGTGCGCGAGAAAACGAAGGGAAGGCGGCTATCGATTGGACGATTTTGCACTCGATTGCTGCGGGCGGCTTCCTATTTGAGAGACGCGGACGATATGGTCCTTCTCCGACGTCTGAGATTTACTCAGGTGTCTGCAAGATGTGAATTCTCTCTGCTGTCGTATTTGAAATGATCAATCTGAGACAGTTTTCCCCGTAAGTAATTCGAAGGCTCGTCGTTGCGACCCCCTCCGTTCGTGGCAAAGCTTTGCGACCCCCTCCCAAATAATGGTTCTGCTGATTCAAGGTAGACCCGCCCACTTTGCGGAAGATTTGAATGCTCGTCAAAATTGCATGCTGAAATAGCGAACAAATGTTTTTATCGCCTTTCAGTGTCATGTATGTACATTGCTCTAATGGGCTGCAACACAGCAGTTCGATAATGCAGACTCAAGGAGAAAATGTAAAAAAAACAAAGGAGCTCATGTGGAATGAGAAATAGATAAAACGCCCGTTGGAAATTGTGGTGTAAAACGGTAGTTTTTTCATATGGCCTTTTCAGCCTTGGTTTTCACTTCTAGAACGCGACAGACGAACAGAAGGTGCATCTGCTGAATGGTTATCGAAAACTACATTGGATTTGTCCAAGAATATTTTTTTTGTCATTTTCTACCTCACCATGTGCTCCCCCCCCCCCCTTCGACGCGAGGTCGAACAGCGGGCGGAGCTCGTTGAGCGACGGGTAGTTCCCAGGAGGGCAAAACGAATCACTCTGGTTGCCAACAGGGAGCGGTTCATTAGATGGCAACCTATCGACCTGTTTTCGATGACTGAACTCGCCACAGGTTGTATTGTCTGCGTCACCCACTTAAAGGCAGTGGCCACGATGAAAAACGTTATCGAAAAAACTACAAAAATCAGCTCAGATCAAAAACAGCTCAAAAACTATGGAGGTAGCGCGGTGAAAAACGGGCTAGAATTAGAGTTATTGAGATCCTGAACTTCCAGTTCGTGCACACGAGCACAAAAAGATCAGTCTCATGCCAAGCAGTCGAAAATCATCGACACTCAGAGGAAGAAATAAATGCAAATTTACCTAATAAAACAGTTGAACAATGAAAGAAAGCACTTCAGTCAATGTTTTTGACTAGATGTGTACATAAATCCGAAGGTTCATTGATTGAAATTCGTTTTAAAGCCGTGCTGATGTTCTTGGTACTAGAGATCATCGATGCTGATGATGTGGGGTGGGCTCGTCCACCATCAAAAGACAAGGAAGTTCAGGCTTCAAATTGGTCCTAGAACAGCGTTTTTTTCGCAACTTTTTCTTATAGGTTCTACTACTCTATACCCAGAAAAGGGTTCAGAGAGGAAAAGAGGATGAGCATATTTGAGCGCGACCACTGCCTTTAATAAGCCGCGATGGTGCTTGGCACGTAAATAGCGCGCAAGAATACGAAGAGATGATGGCTCTCGACGAGTGATTTCGCGTCCAATAGCTAAGTGCGGCTCCGTGAGCAAATGCACTGTTCACGATAAATTTTGTTTTTGAGTTCTCAATTGTGGTAGTCATGAGAAGTAGAACAGCTTCGAAAAAAACCGATGGAGAAGCTTTCTTGGAGGCGGAAAAGCGGCTTTGAAGATTTTCCCACTGGTAATGGTCGGCCTTGTTGGGTCTAGTTGCTGTTATCAACACCTTCACGGCATTATACAGGAGTCTTTGTTAGGGCGTATTAGTAAATAAAAAAGTACACACTTTTACCTTTGATCATCAGTCAGGGTCAGGCAGACCGTTGTCCGGGACCTAAATGAAGCTACGCCCCCCCCCTCTTGGAGATCAAAATTTTTGAAAAATGTCCAAAACTTTTACGTTCCCCAGATTCCAAAAAATTGTTAGTTTTTGCAGTTAAAAGTTTTTCAAAGTAAAATTTTTTATTGAATAGATACTGCTGTCCCCACCCTACTGAAGAGTCTAAGAGAGTGTAAATTTGACTTGCTCTTTCTGAAAGTTCTGCGGTTTCCGCGCTTCAACGCCACCGATGTAGCCCGGTTTGGCTTCGGAGCGCGTTATTTTTTGACGGCTCGCCGCAGTACAATTTGAAATAATGCTCCCAAATACCTTAAGCTGCGGGGTATCCAGACGATATAACCGTAGGTTGTAGAGGGTAGGCCTAGGATGAAAACAGAACCTTTGGGACCTACGGGTTGCCTTCTTAAAAGAAAAACCTGCGTTGTCCAATTTTGGCCGAAGACGCGGTTCTGGACATCAGTATTGGAGAACGTGAAAACGGGTTTTAGGCAATTTATTCCCCATAACTACATCGTTACGTATAAGAACGTTTTTCACCGGTTATAGAGCTGGAATTATTCCCTTTCACCTTTTTCTTCCTGTTACAACATGTATGAATTCCTTTCGTAGGAAAATCCGCTATCTACTTCGCCTAAAGCTTTTTCTTCATTGAAAACACCCCACTAATTTTTTTAATTTTTGGACCAATTATTTTACGTCCCCCGGAGAAAACTTCTAAATTTGAAAATTTTTACGTGCCCCTCGTTGTCCGGATGGACAGCACCCGCCTTACTCTGCCATCAGTGGCAGTTTTCTATTGAAGTAGATAATGGATTTGTCAGCGAACCGCCTGGTGAAGATTTACGAACGTTTGCGACGATCGTTTGACAAATCCATTGTCTTTTTGAGTCGAAAACTACTGCTGAAAATCGCAGTCCAACGCGTGGCAGTGATCCAGCCGTGTCGGTGTTGATGACAACAACTCGACCCACAAAGGCCAACACTGACAAGTGGAATAATCGTCGAAGCTGTATTTTGCCTCTGTGTGTGCGTTTATATTCGTTTTCTCAATGCTGTTCCGCTTTTGGGGGCTACCACAATCGTGTTTCCTTGATAGCTCAAGAATGGAGCTTCTCGTGAACAGTGCCTTTAACTGACACAAATGTTTCATGTTTCTGTAATGCAACCAATTAAAATGGGTTGCAGACTCGAGCTAAAGTCAGCGCTTACGTGTCCATTCTAAAACCCTTGGAAGTGTGTATAGCTGTCGTTTTCTGTCAAAAGATAGAGGGCGATCAGCTCGAGCGTAGACACAATTCGCAAGATGAAGACTTCATCAAGGATTTTAATAACACAATAAGTAAAGCGTACTTCGTCATCTCGTTCGGCGTCAAGTTTCAAGATGACCTTCTCGAAAATTGCTGGAGGTGGCGGAACACCAGGGAAGCATGGAAAGGCGTTCTTCTACAAAAATTGTCGCATGCCTTACACGTAACTTCAAACACGGACAATCACATTTACAACAACACAGCAAAGGACAACAGGAAAACATTGACAAAACTAACGTACGTTGTCATACACGCGGCGACGTTCTATGAAATTACGACGATCAATCTGACGATCATATTTTGAGAAGATCTGAACTTTTGGCTGAAAAAAGGACAAGTAAGGGGAGAATCTTGAAAATTTTCCGGCAACAATGCAATATTTTATTTTAAACGCTGTACTTCTCGTGAACTTCAAGTCGAAAGAAATGCTCGTTCAATGTATTGTTGGGAATGCGATGATTCAAGAACCTGCAGCACTTTATTGATGCCCGACACACATTCTCGCAAGTTCTCGGCATTTCAACTATTTGCACCCATTTCCTGTCATATTTCATAACGAAATACCAGGCCGTCCAATAATTCCTGTCCAAAAATTTTCAAAATTCAATAATTTTCCTCAGAAGTGTTATAATATCAGGCAAGTGTAAGAACCTTCTAGAAGGTTCTCCAAAATTCTACGCTAGGGGTATATAAGGCGCAGTCGCCGCGTCTAGCTACCAGTACAAGCTAAAATGGACCAAGGTCGAATTCGTACGTTCGTGTACTACGAGTGGCTGCTGGGCAACGACACGGGCATCGCGGTCGCCAACATCTGCAGAGCGTGCAACGAGGATGCGGTGTCCCAACGCACAGTCAGCCGCTGGTTCAATCGTTTCGAGAGCGGCGACACGACTCTCGAGGACAGGGAGCACAGCGGGAGGCCTTCTGCGGTGGATGATGACGAAGTCCGTCGCTGTATCAAGGAGAAGCCGGAAGCCACCACCCGTGAACTGGCGACGACGCTCGGCTGCAGCAAGTCCACCATCCACAATCGACCATACTTACCACAAAGTTCTGGCCCGTTGGATCCCCCACCGTCTGACGGACGCCAACAAGCAGAGCCGCGTGGCCGTCTGCCAGTCCCTCCTCCTTCGTCCGCATCGCAAGGAGTTTCTCGAGGACCTGGTCACTGGGAATGATAGCTGGGTCCTCTACGACAACTTCGCCCGCAGTGCCGTCTGGATCCCGCGCGTAGAAGAGCCGCCGACGACGCCGAAAGCCGACCTGCACCCGCTGAAGATCATGCTCTGCTGCTGGCGGGACACCAAGGGCATGCTGTACTTCGAACTGCTCCCGCAAGACAGGACGGTCACCGCCTCCATCTACACCGATCAGCTCGAGAAACTAGCCGCCGCCATCCGAGAAAAGCGCTCCGACGGGCCTCGGTCCACCTGCTGCACGAGAACGCGCGCCCCCACGTGGCGAAGGAGACCCAGCAGAAGTTTGCGACGCTCGGCTGGGAGACGGTTGCCCATCCGCCGTATTCCCCGGACCTCGCGCCCTCCGACTACCGTTTGCTCCGCCCGCTGAAGCACCATTTGGCCGGAAGAAAATTCACCAACTACGACAACGATTTGAAATCCGACATCGCGGACTTCTTCGAGTCGCAGCCCCCGGAGTTCTGGGCGAAGGGCATCGGCGACCTGCCCAATCGATGGGCCACTGTTGTGGATAACTGTGGTGATTATATTGTTGATTAGACTTGTTTTTCAATAAAGTTGAAAAAAATTAAAAACGATGAAATTTTCGGACAATAATTATTGGACAACCTGGTACATTTTGCTAAACGTGTGAAGCAAACAACTTAGTGTGATGCACCTGCGAAGAATTTCCGATTAGCTACGGTTTCCAATCGAACTTTTTTAAGAATCTGAAAAGTTGTCGATTATCCCGGTGGAAAGGGCTATTCAATGATCTAGTGATAGCTGGAATTTAGGTTTGAACAAAGAAGCTTGGGGTGAAGTATTCACTTTGCCATATGTACAGTGTACAATTACAGTATGCGGCTGCACAGCACAATGTGTACTGAACAACACTGTGGAAATCACATTCCGAAGTTATTTGCTTAAACCTAAACCCTAGTAGGCGCTATATTGTTGCATGACCCTCCTCATCTGGATCTTAATAAACTTTTTTAATCTGAAAAAAAAAGATTCTAAAGGACGATATTCAAAAAAGGAAAAAAAAGGCGACCCACGCGCATTCTGACCAAATCCTACGAGCGGTAGTGTAAAATTTACCGCAGTGTTAAAAAGACGATGCGGTTGCGGTCACACACTAAAACTACAGTTGATTCTTGGGGTTAGTTACCGTTTTTTTGTATACTTCGGCGTAAAAAACGGCTAATTTCCCTAACGCACAAAGAATAGCCCCTATTCGCAATATTAAAACAGTTAGAAACAAAATTAATGCCGAAGTAAACAAGAAAATTAGCAGCTTACAAAGAAAATCAGCTGTGCTGTCGATCGATAGTGTAATTAGGCGTCTTCCACCGTAGTTTTAGTGTGTGACCGCAACCGCACCATGTCCTTTTACATTGCTGTAAACTGTACATCCACGAACTGGAAAGTCCTAGGATAACCACTTGCGCCAGATTTGTGACAAAAGTGTACCGCGGAATGTGGAAAATCGAAAAATTGGAAGTGGTTCGGCGCTCCAAGCTTTTTAGCTAAAATACCTCGTTTTTGTTTTTTGCTAAAAATTCTTTGAAAATAAGGTGGTGTCATTGCACATGCTTAGATGTTAAAATTTTTCGAGAAACAGAGTATTCGAAACTCCGGCAACTGTTCCTTTGGGTTGGCAACTGTTACAGAATGTGGGCGGGTGATCCAATGATTCGGCCGACCCACGAGATTTTCGCCCACTTTCTGGCCGCTTTCCGTTGTGCTTTCATCCTTGCTCTTTTTGGAGGAACCCGAATTTAAAGCCTTCGCGAAAAAATGGGAAACTTTTCCATCGTGAACACTGTCTTTCACAGCGGGGGATTGTTGTTTCGCGACTCAAAGGCAGTGTTCACGATGGAAACCGTTTTTTCTGTTTTTTCGCCTATCTCGAACACGGCCCCATGCTGATTCCACCAATGTTTCTGAAATCGTACAAGGCCTTCTGGGAACGGAGTTAAGGTCCCTCAAAGATTGAGCTAAGGAAACATTGTGGACGAGTTGTCCTAACTTGTAACTTCCGTCTTTTGCAGCCAATCTATGCGAGCTGACCTGAGTAAAGAGAGAAGTTGAGAATGAAGGGAAGAACGGGGCTCATGATTGGAAGTCATCGCTCATCTCACGATCTCGAGTTTTCATTTGTTCACATCGGTGGGCGTGTGTTGCGCTTTTGGGGTTTGCCTTGCGCTCGAACTGGCGACTTCGGGCTCTTTTGGAGCGTTTCCTGGCTCGTTTTCCTGCGTTCCTTCGACGCCAACGTTACAATGTGCCCCTCCACTACCCAGTCCTAGTGGAAACTGAAAGAAATTCTTTATCGCAAACACTGCCTTTAAGTAGCACAACAATAGTAAGAAACCATTGAGTTTTATTGGTCCTTAGTAAGCTGAGTGCAATGTAGTGAATTCAGCTCTAAAGGCAGCATACAGGCTTCAGAAGAGATTCAGATAATACTGATAGACTCATACAGCATACCGTTGGAAGCGTAATAAAAGCGACAAAATAATCGAATTCGAGCCATCCTCAGTCACCAAAATGTTTGGATTCCTAAATTCTTTGCCAGACCCGCATCTTCGCTACCAACAACCTCAAGCTGGTTGCAAGAATACAACCATTTTGGCCCGTTTTTGACGATTCCAATAGTTAAGCGTTATAGTAGACTCAGGTACGAAACTGTCAGCGTCGCTATCTCCACCACTTTTGCAAGTGTGTATGCTGCTTTTGAGAACAGGGTACAGTTAGAACTTTGTTATTGAGATCCAGAGCCGTTGGTTTTTGGAAATGTAAAATAGACGAGTTACGGCAGTTCTAGAGGAGCAACTCGAGATATTGCGCTGGGATCAACAGTGTTGATTAAACCGACGTCTCTCATACACGCTTCTAACGACATAATATTGATTATTCCTATAATAACTTCGCCACTGAATGATAAATGGGGCTGTCATTAATGAATAAGAAGAGCCACATTGACGAGCCAAGTGCGTGCTGATAAGCGGAAACACTGTGCACCGCAGTGTTGTCAGGCTGTCATCATGTTTCCTAGCACTAACGAGGAGTTGGGTGCTCTTATCCAGCCCACCCCCCCCAATCGAGCCCCTAGAAATGGCTATAAAGTTTTCTAAGTTTTCACTACAATTTGGCATATCTTCTGCACCGGCGATGCTGTTTTCCTAACTTCTTGCCCGTGCGGAGCCTCAACTGCTGACCCCTGGAGGAGGACTGTGCGCGAATGAAGACACACCGCTCTCCATTTTTTTTATACCCTACCCTTTATCAATTGGATTTCACCAACTTTGTTTACCAGAGTCAAATGGGGGGGGGGCTGTAAAACATTATTCCGAAGAGTTTAGGCTAGAACAGCGCAGAAAGGAGCGTATCTCTCGGCTTTCCGGGTAATCCCTGAGGCAACCGAAGTTCAGAGCATCCATTGGTGGTTAATATCTCAGTCGAACTCTCACCTGGACCCTGCTTTTCGAAGGCATCATTCGCGCTAAAAACCAATTTCCATTTCTCAGGCTCAATTTCATGAATGAGCCCGGTACACTACACCGATGAGCTTCGGCACGTCAAAAACGTAGGCTAATGAGGTTGGAATGAGGTATGGGTAAAGATGGGGATCCGCCACAAGTTCTCAGCAGTCATCTAGCACTTTTTCATAGAATGCTGATGCGACCGTCAAACAACACGAAAAACAGTTATGTCACAAGCCCCACATGCAGAAAAAACTTTGAAAATGACAGTGACGAGGCCTTCAAACGCAGAAAAACTTCATAAACAACTTTGGAGCAAAATTCAAATTCACATTTACAATGTGTTCGATTGACTTTTCTTTACAAATGAAAGGAGCCGCTTCGGCATTTTCGTTCTATAGAGAGGCCAAGCTACACAAAAACATGAAAAGATAATATACGATTTTCTGCGCGTACGATGTCTTTAGTGGCAGTGTTCACGATAAATCTCGTTCTCGAGGTTTCAGTGTGAAACACTAAATTGGCAGATGCTGGAGAGGGTAGGGTCGAAGAAAGCAACGAAAACGGGCCAGAAATCAATAAAAATGACTTTCAAAATTATCCCGGTGCGCCTACCCATCCCGTCCCGCCTCCCATTTGGACGGATGTGGTGCCGCACACGTTTCGATGGCAAATTGCCAAGCAACTCTGCCGCGTCCAGCCTGCACGATTCGAGCAGATTTCGCGATTTGCGCGCGCTTGCGGAAATCAGCTGGGCCCATGATTCTCGTCCCCGCCCTGAACGTTATATACCGTATTTTAGCTTATTCTGTACGTTTTTATTCGCTGTTTCTTCACTATTTGTTAGCTCAGGACCAAGCAATCCCATTTATGCGTCGAACTCGAGTGCGATATTCATCGTGAACATAAGCCTACGCCTTTAAAGCACCGTTCACGTTGAACTTCACCTTTGAAATTTTAATAGGAAGCCATTATCATATCCAATTGAGGCAGAACAGCAAAGAAAGAATAGGGTTAAGCGTCTCCTTGAAGACAAAACGGTTTGGGAGAGACTTCTACTCTCTGATTGGGCCCCTTGAGTCGCATTTGTTGTCATCAACACAGGCACGGCCGTATCACTGCCGCGGTTTGACGTGCGATCATCAGCAGTGAAAAACAATGGATTAGCGGTATGGTGGATGGAAACATTAAAAAATTATCTGCAAGTAAAATTCTGATAAACGTCGCAGGTCAATGGGCAGCAGTGATCCAGACGTGCCGGTGTTGACTACAACAACTGGGATCAAAAAGGAAGTAACCAGAACACTGGACCACTTTCGTAGCCGTTTTTTGCCCTCTCGACGCTGTTCTGGGTTTTACGTCCGGTGCACGAAATGAAGGAGGTAACCCGTATCTTACAGTTCGGGCTCCACTAGAGATCGCTTAGCTTGAAGAGAATAGGCGTCCCTTGAAGTTTGAAACATCAGACTGTTCCATTCTAGCGAAGCGGTTGCAGGTGAAACTTGAATTACATTAGACGGTCTAACTCTTCTGAATATATTCGTGCACGGGGCCTACAGCCCTGCTGTTCTGCTTTCGAGTGTCGAATACTCAAGAACGAAGTTCATCGTGAATAGGTTTACAAGACATCCTCTTTGACAAACACAGCTTAACTGCCATCTTGAGATGTGGCAGAGCTGTAGCATTCAAGGAAGCAGATTGATGAGCGGATAAGTAATTTTAACGGGTTGAAAGGAGCTGGGGCACAACTCACTGGATATTTCGATGACGCTGCATCAGTTGGGTCAATGCCTTTCTTGAGTGCATTGTTACGTGCAACTTGACGCTGTCGTTCATTCAGTTCCTTGAGCTAAAATGAAACTAATTATATTCCGAAGAACAATGCAGTGGGGATGTTTGTTGTCCATACTTAAAGGCAGTGGTCACGATGAGAAACGTTTTCGAGAAAACTACGAAAATCAGCCTAGGTCGAAAACAGATGAAAAACTATGAAGGTAGCGCGGTGAAAAACGGGCTAGAATTGGAGTTTTTCGGGCCCAAAGATGCCAGTTCGTACACACGTTAACAGCGGCGCCCAAAAAGATCGCATGCCGAGCAGTCAAAAATCATCGACATTTAGAGGAAGAAATAAATGTAAACTTACCTAATAAAACAGTGGAGCAATGAAAACAAGCACTTCAATCAAAGTTTTTGGCTAGATGTTAAATCCGGAGGTTCATTGATTGAAATTCAATTTCAAGCCAGCTGATGTTCTTGATATAAGAGATCATCGATGTCGACGATGTGGAGCAGGCTCGTCCGCCATCAAAAACGAGAAAGTTCAGGCTTCAAGTTTGGCCCGAAAAAGCGTTTTTTTTTGCGATTTTTTCTCATAGGTTCAACTACTCCAAACTCAGAACAGGGTTAAGTGAGAGTAAAAAGACATGCATATTTGATCGCGTCCACTGCGATCAAATATGCATGTCTTATCTCAAACACCGTATTTATCTCAAAAAGGTTTACGAGCGCAGCATTCGCACTGTCGCCGATGTATGTGGTTCACTTATTGCACCATCCACAAACGGCGACGACGGTGAGAATGGAGGAGGACGCTAATACAGGGGGCGGAAAAATACAGGGCGGCATAGTGAGTCGTTTTTGACGCTTCAAAATTCGTAGGCGTTCTCTACTGAGCCATATGATTCTATCTCCGTAGTTATCTCAAACACATTTACGAGAGTGTGCTGCTTTTGACCATGAAGAGCTTAGAAACATTTAAAGTAAATTCATCAAACGATCACCTATAGTCTCCAAATACATTGAAAAAGGAGTCAAAAAGTTTGAATGCGTAGCAGAGGTTTGAAACACAAAGAAAGCTTCGATAGGGCAAAGATATTTATGCGACGGAAGACAATTTCTGGAGTATTTTAGTTAATTAAATATGAATTCTCAGAGCTTTCAACTCACGTCATATTCCTGACGCTCGTGACGTTTCTCAAGATCATATTTCTCAGCCTCCAATTTACAAATACGCTGATGAAGTTCCTTGATTTTCGCCTTCAGATCATTAGCCTGCAGGTCAGCAGAAACAGGTATACCTTTGGCGACAGATGCAAGAAATGCCTGAACAAAGTGAAGACCATGAAACAGAAGCTACAAATTTCACGAGTGGTTCCCACAAATGCCACATCAGGATTCTACGACTTCTCCTCCTAGACGTTCTTTCTCGTCTGTCACTGGATTGAAGGTTACCTTCGATGTTAAAGTTCTGAGAAAAGCCCTAGTTATACAACGCGGAATGAGAACGTCCCGCGCTGACGTCACCGCAATTCGCCATGTGTATTCTGCTGTGTTGCGTACAAGCCATATAGAGGGTCTCAGAATCGGAGTGCTTCAAGATGTTATTCCATTCATGTTCTCCTCCTTCATTGCAGATTTATTGCAGAAAACTTCTCTTATTCTATTATTCTTTTCATTCTGGAGCTGCACATGCTCTTTATGCCTTGTTCTAACGAATTTAACCCGGAAAATAATCAGCTGGGAAGGGGGTGGGGAGGCTAGCTAATTTTCAAGTGGGTAGGTCCCGCAAGCACACAGCGCACGTTGCGGTAGCATGCATAATTGCTAGGTGCAGCTTCCTTTCGCGTTTTCCTCGTACAACTTTTCGTTTTGAGAGGTCTCAATACAATAAAGGTCCTTAATTGTGGCAATTGTCCCGTCATTTCAGCTGCCTTCCATCGGTGTGTAATTAGGGTCATAAAAGATTGGGTTTGAAGAAAACAATGCCACTTTCTTTCAGAGTCAAATATATTCGACCCCATTGCGGAGAGAGAGAGATGGCGAAAAAATGTGATAAAGAAGGAGAAAGTTGCGTACGCGCGTGTAATGTAGCCAAGTAAATTTTGGCTCGATATAGAGTGTAAGACTGAAAATCCGCGAAGGCACAGCAAACCCTAGGAAAAAAATTGTGAGATTTTCATCCACTTACCCTTCTCGGGAGCAAATTTAAAAGTGGACCCCTCCCGGGCAAAATTTAAGACCGACCGCGTACAGCAATGGTTTCGACCGCGAGCAAAAACAGGTTAGGACTGAACAATCACAAAGAACGCGGTCAGAACGATTACATAAAGTTGGCGCAGGGCGTTCCGACCGTACTTGCTCGGACGAGAATCGAGAAATTGTTCAGAATCTGGAGAGAAGTTATCGAGGATGCTGGTAGCTGGGGAAGTTGTCGAGATTTAAGGAGAAAGGAATAGTTGTTAAAAATTCAGTGCAAATTTTGGACAACTTCTTCCCGAAGCGAAGATGTTTCGAGAATATGTCGATGATTCACTACACATCAAACTTGAGCAGGTTGGTTATCGATTATAATTCATTTCACTGAGCGTTTGAATATCAATTATGTATGCGAGTTCTCATGTTGTTTGATTTTGAATTATCGGGTATACCAGAAAGTGGGATTTTAAATTTTCTAAATTCTAGAATTTATAGAGCTTCTATGTACTGAATTTTTTTTTGATGAGCTGCAGTAGGAATAACCGGATTTGGAATACTGTATGTGAGAACTTGCTCTACAAATATTAAAATGACGTTGGAAAAAAGAAGATTCATTCAAATAAATATCGGGTGTTGCATTTCTGACAAGAGTATCAAACTCTGAACTTTGTAAAAATTGTTAAGCATTGTCTTTCTTGTCATATTGTTGTCTACTTAGCATTTTACACTATACTATACGAGGTGGGTTGCTTACTCAAACAAACCATTGCTCGGAGCGGGACCGGAGAGCGACTCGAGCGACGCTGTCTCTCCGCTCCGAGCAAAAAGTAGCCATCTACTCGGGCGACAGCAGTCGCTCTCCGGACCACCGCACTACCTTTTCGGGGCCATATTCAGTCGCATTTGGCACTGCGGGAATTTCGTAAATTTTCCAACTGCTATTTTTCTTTATTTCCGCCTCTTCTGAAGAGGATGAAGCAGTTCAAAAGAATAAGGTACTTGTTACAGTCTGGGGGCAAGGAGGTTAATCCTGCCACAGGCCGCAACAAGGACACCATCCCAGCATGTTCCGGAATGAGGAAGCCTTCCCCACCGCGGGCCTTGGAGGATCCCCTTGGCCGCCCAAAATTGTCTTCCTGAGAGTGACCCGAGGTCACCTCTCAAGAGTGGCCTCCAAAGACCAACTACCCGTCTACACGAGACGAGCCGAGATTGGTTGTTTTTCGACTAATAACGTGGCCCGCACGTATACTCTCAAAGAACAATCAATCTAGCGTCCCCTATATCTGGCGATGGCACTGCTGTCGCCCTGAGAGCGACCGGAGGGCGGCCGAGACTGATATTCCGATCGGACCGAGACCGCAAAGCCAGTACGCCCCTCGGCCGCTGTCCGGGCGATGACGTCATAATTGGGAAGAGCCGGTTTCGCTCCGAGCGGTGGTTTGTATGTTTAGTCATTGCCTGGATAGTTGTCTCTGAATTTTTAAGACGTCTCTGTTGATAGCGCAGTGGTGCTGGGCAAGGCCAATCATACCCATGTTGAACGACTTTGTAGACTCACATTATAGTCTAGAGCAATGGAAGTAGGACCTGGTGAGGTTGCGGACTCTTCCTAACATACTGTAAACTGATTGTGTTATCACTGATTTTTTTCAAAATAACTAATATTGGTCGGTGAGTTTTTGTTTCCACTCTCAGATTTTCGCCTGTTTTCATGGCTTCCACAGTTTAGTCATATCCGTGAAAACACAAACCCACCGATCTATCACAGCTTTTTCGGAAAAATGAGTGATACCACTGACAAACTACCGTATGTTAGGACGAGTCCGCAACCTCACCAGGTCCTATTTCCATTGCTGGTGACTACATATACGATGCACTGTTTGCCCATGCTGCAAGTTGGTAAAGCATGCCAAGTTGGGGTTGCGCATAATAAAAATGCGCGTCATCACCTTTGTGGCGAGAAAATTTCTAGAAATGGGATTTTGGATATCATCCAAATTTGCAAATGTTTGTCACTCAAAAAACGTTGCAGCGCTCGGAATATGTGGAAATCTGATGGAACAGCATAGGGCGAATATGGTGGATGAGGCAGCACCTCCCAACCCAACTCATTAATTTTTTCTAGGGTTCGCCTTGCGCAAAGCGGTCTTGCATTGTCGTGTTGGAAAATGACGACTTTTTGGTTGACAATCTCTGGCCTTTTTCATTAAAGATTGATTGACTCGCTGAAATTGTTCGCCGAGAGATCTGCATTAACAGTTTCCGGGTTTCAGCGATTTCAAATGAGCAATGCCATGAATACTTCACCAAACACACAAAAGTGCTTTTTTGGGGAGTAAACCTGGTCTAGCAGTACTGGGATTGCTAGGGATTTCTTTAAGAAAGAGCCACCGTCTTTTGCGTTTGGTGTTATCATACAGGACCCATTTCTGATCTGCTCGGATAGTCGGGGGTCGTACGTCGGCACAATAGCGTTAGTACTCTGGTACAACGGGATTAGTAGTACCCGTGCTGTAGCTACTGCTAACAGCAGGAGCTGCTGCCAACTAGCAGGAGCTCATGCTGCCTGTGCTGGAATACTACCCCTTTGTTTACCCTGGCACGCGTGATGTCGGCTGCCCCTCTCCCTTAGTGTCTGCTGACACTCTCCTCCATTGATTTGTTGATACGAATTGACACTGCAGCATCCTCTTGTACGACGGCGGCGGGTATATAAGGCGGCCAGTCTCGGCGAGGGAGCAGTTTGCCGTTTGAGACCGGTTCGGAAAGGTGACCTTGTCTTACTTTCTGGACGTAAATTTTGAACGCTGCGGGGATCGTCCTCATGGTCCATCGCGAGGGAAGCGTCCTCGTTGTGGACTGTGGCGAAGATGATGTCCTTGTTGCTGGCCGTAACAAGGATCATACCCAACATCGCTGAAAAGGGTTGTAATCCAAACTCTTTCTCCGTTTGCAGAAAAGGCTGTCGATAACGAGGGGCTGGCTGGATATGCTGCACGGACTTGAATCAGACTGCAGATCGCATATCGGCATGCGCAGAAACGACACTAGTTTCCGGTCCCCCTATTATAGTACGACTTCTCACCCTCTTTGCTTCCTCCTGCTGCTCCTTTGTCATACCCATCTCCTGTTTCGCCTGCACAATATTTCCAAACTTGTCATTGCGGTTTTCCGACTTTTTAGGAATCACGAAGTTCCTGAAAATATCTTTTTGCTTATGTTCAGTTGACGACACATTTCTAGGTTCATAATAGACTACGTCGCAGAGCCCTTCATCGTGCACAAAATGCGGCGATGGGTGGTGATTTTTGATGGTTGGTGGTCACAAGTTTTAGCAATTGTTCTCATACCACAATATCGATCAGTACCAATTCAATAACTCACCGAAGTTAAATCTGTCAGAGGTTATGCTTCTCCAAAATGGAACTCGCTAAGCAAAGCACAACTCAGAGAGGGAACCTTGGGAAAAACGTATTAAATTTCAAAAAGTTTTGCTGCTTGGAAAAGTAATTCTTCGACAATTTCATATGTAGTTACGAGAAGTCAGAAGTCAAAAAACTGTCTAGAAATATTCCTGAACTTTTATCGGAGCAGAATAACCTGAAGTAATGAAAAAATTGGGAGCGTAGAACAACTATCGATGAGTTTTACGAGCTCGACCGTTAAGCTTATCAGACAAAAATTAAGCACGATGTAGATCAGGGAGGAGTGTGCGTGAATGAAGTTTTGAATTCCATAAATCGTGGGAATGACGATAACTCCCAGAAAAATATTAATACTACAGTGCATTTCATAATTATAGCGACACCACGCAAAACACCGATATTATTTTCCAGACAAATTTTCATCTGATGGCATGATTACCACTCGCCCCTACACAATCGAAAACCCATGTTCACAAAGAATTACGGAGAAAGACGAAGAATTGAGGTTTGTTAGGTAATAAACCTTGAATTTCAGCGTTTCATAATTATAGCAACATTTTGGGCACTCCAATTTTCACTGAAAAATGGAAACTGCTCGCGGCATTTTAGAGGTCCACAGTCCCTCATTGCCCGAAAGTGACTTGGGTGACTCATATTGGAATGAAGATCAGCAACCTCCTGAGCAGCTGCTGGCCAAATATCCTCAGGCAGTGATGATGGTTCACTTGAGGTCTCCAACTAGGTCGACTGCCTATCCTTAACAGAGAGTTTGGCAAAATAGGATCCTTCTGATGCTTTCCGTATCGCATAGATGCCAAAAGCTGTCTTGCCAAAAGATAGAACAACTTTTGATGCCTTTGACAAGAAAAGACAGTGGATGAGTTGATAACACTTTCTGGTGGCCCGCATTGCGGAAGTAAATTCGTCTTCGTGTACCCCGCCCACATAAAAGGCTTAAAGGCACAGTACACCCTCAGACATAAAGTTTGTGATTTTATTCATTTGTGTAGTTGACCCCTCCTGTATAACAAGTGACAAGTCCAAGGACTCAATTCCTCGAAATAAGCGAGATATATAGCGATCACCACAGGCCCGACCTCCTTCGCTCACCACCACAGTCCCGGCCCCCTACCAGATTTCCGAACTCGACAGCGGCTAGATGGATGGATGGATTCTCAACAAAACGTCCTTCTTCAGTCCATTTCCGGACTGTCTCCTTATCCTGGCTCGCTCTCGCGCAGCGATTGCGAATGAAGAGAAATACAGGTTCATCGTCTGTCCCTGATTATCGATAGTTGGTCTATGCTTGTCTGCCAAAATTTCTAGTCATTTCACCACCTCTCCCAGTTTTTCGGCCCTTCAGGTTACTCTGGGCCAGACCACTTCCTGAAATATTTCAAGACATGTTTTTCACTTTTGATTTCTCTTGAATGGCATTGCCAAAACCTTAAATTTTTCCAGGGAACTAAACTTCTAGAAATCTATTGGCATAAATTTGGTTGTTCACGGCATGGACTATTAGTTGCAATGGAATTGTACGGAGTCACCTCTTGCTCCGTCCACCTTTCCCTGGTCGCGAGGAATGGAATCAGACTTTCCAGTTTCTATGTCAAAAAAACTACAGCTGTCGGTCTCACCACTGAATTGTTGGCAAAACCCGCAGTCAGTGTCTGCCGGTTTGGTAACAACACTAGCAATCTGATAGAGAATCAATATAAATCGTTGACACCCTGTCGCCACATATAATAATAATACGGCAATAAAAATGTAATGGGCATTTACTGTCGAAACCAACCGTCCTCCTTGCCCCGTCGTTGTTGAGAATGCCGCTCCAGTCATTTGTTTCCTTCTCATCTTTTCCTCATCCTTACGACGTTTTTCTTCCTCTTGTCTGGCTTTGCGATCTTCCTAAAAAAGATTTATGTGAGCATGCATCATTTTTTAACTTACTCCAGAGACATTTCCTAACCTTCTAAAGGCAGTGCTCACGAAGAAAACGTTGCTAGTTTTTTTTTTGGCTAAAACGTGGCTTTAAGTCCCTCTAAGAAGACTAGGAACGGAAGTGCGACGAAAAACGGCCGATAGGTGGGCTAAAATCTCGTGGGTCAGCCAACCCATTTGGACACTCCGCCCACGTCCAATAATAGTTGCCCTGAATTCGTGGTTAGATGCGCGATGGTTTCCGATTAAGAGCCCCGTTTTTCCCTTTATTCTCAACTTCTCTCTTCACTCAGGTCAGCTCGCCCACATCGGCTGCAAAAAACGGAAGTTACAAGCCTCGGACAACTCGTCCACAATGCTTCCCTTGCTGAATTTCGAGGGGCCATATCTTCGTTTCCAGGAGGTCTTGTACGATTCCAGGGACATCATTGAAATCAGTATGGGACCGTTTTAAGATAGGTGGAAAAACCGAGAAACACCTTCTATCGTGAACACTGCCTTTAAAGGCAGCAGACACGCTCAAAAAGTTGTTGAGATAACTACGCTACCTGGGTCGTATGGCCCCTAGTAGAATGCTCACGCCGATGGAAGCGTCAAAAACGTGTGAAAACTACTAAATTTCAATCGAAAATTCTCGCCAGCCCCGCCCATGAGCTTCTTCAACTCCGCCCCTCAATATACGGATACGGTCACTTCTGCTGGTTTTTGAAGCTTCCAACGAGGTGAGCGTTCTAGTACAGGCTGTAAGAGTCTATTGGCTCCGCTATCCCAACCGTTTTATCGTTAATATTAGCTATTTCAACCGCTAGGGCATAAATCGTCTAATTTTACCCAATAACAAAAACAGCCGTTATTCCTGTATTTGCGTGCAGTTTTCGTCGATTTTTCGTTAGTTTCCCATACTACTAGCTTCGAACTTTCGATTTGTGACATAAAATCGATACCATTTTTGATCATGTCTGCCGCCTTTAACCTACTCATATCAATGTCCTCATATCAATGCTAATGTAACTGCTAGACAGCTCAGTAAGGGGGTTATTGGTACCATGCAGGTGACGAGCAAAATCTGAAGGTTCGTCATTTTTGTGCTTTGAGGAAACAATCCTAAATCAGTTTACTGCAGCGACATCTCTGAGAAAACTCGCCGCGAATCTCCCGCAAACCTGCCGGGTCGTAGCCTATCAGGCGCCGACTCGGCAGGTTCTAGGCGCCGACTCGGCAAGTTCAACAAGCCGACTCGGCAATACAAATGCAATAGCCGACTTTGCCGTACATAAGTTCTGCGACGGGACCGGCGCATGCAAAGTGTTCCTGCGACAGCTCTTTTCATGATGAAAATGTGGGTCCCGACACGACTCGTAGATGAGCGAGCCTGTCGCGGTCGCAGACTGGAGGTATAACAATGGTCCAATGCGGCAAAGCGCAATTTTGAAGGTCGCCGTCATTTAAGATGTGTCGTCTGCAGTAGTGCAAGCAAAACACCATAATTGACGCCGGATGTCAGGCGTAGATTTAGCCGCTCGTGGAGACGTTGAAGTGAGAAAACTACATAACCGAACCTAGAGAAAGATAAAGGATAAAACAAGCACCTTTGCAGGAAAAAATGGTGAAGTGAGGCATATATTGTAGGATTTCAACTGGTGAAATGAAGTGGTTATCATCAATGTTATCAGGATTTCACGAAACATGTAAAACCACTATTGACGATTTAGCCTCATTAAGATCTTGAATAATAACCCAGTTCAGATGGGGTCGCGGCAGATACGCGGCAGGTTCGCGGCTGAGAGTAACATCGCGGTAGGTTGGCGGCAGATACGATCGCACCAGCTTCAGAGTTAATACTAAAAGAACATCGTGGTGCCGAGGTGTTCGCGGCAGGTTCGAGGTTCGCGGTAGGTTTTCGGCAGATTCGCGGCAGGCACGAGGTTCGCGGTAGGTTCACGGCTCGTTCACGGCGGGTTTTCTCAGAGATCGATATTGAATCCTGTATTAACCAATCTGTAGATTTTATATGTAATTTTTACTGGGCGTAAGCTATGACTAGCGATGCCATATATGGTTTCCGTATTCGATTCAATCTGACGTATGGACCGAGCTGCTCGTGCGGTGTAGATTGCACCAGTGGCCAACGGGGTTTCGATTCGCGCGCCGCGATCTACCGTCACAGCCCCGTCGATTCATCAGACCAAATTTGTTACGTGAACTCTATGTAGCATTTTATAAATTGATCAAGATTAGCAGAGCTTGGGCAGACGTACCTATACAATCCGCTTCACATAGATACTATTTATTTATTTACTATATAGAATATGCATTCAAGCTGCATTAACATATTGCGATAAATATTTACAAAAGCGGCTGAGAAAATACTAACAAAGTGAACAGCAACATTATCCAAGTCAAATGCACAGGGACTGCTTCGAGTCAGCAAGAGCTTATCAAAATAGGACCACCTCTTGGTCTAGCAGTTTTCCGTGATGATTGAGAATTCGTATAATGTGAAAAGTCTAATCTTTGTCAAGGGTTGGTCAGGACTTTTACATCAAGGTGACTTTCTAATCTCATTAATTCAAAACCTCAACTTTCCACCAGGGCTGAGATTCATGAACTCCAAACCCAGAGTCCCAGCCGGGTTTGCCGGAAAACATTCGCAAACCAGCGATTCGTAATTGCTGGGTTAGGCCAGGACTGGGCTACGCTTGACTCCCACGTAACTGCACCCCCGAGGCGGTAATGGGCAGTTCTCAGGCTGACAATGCGCGCGATTTGAGTTGTCAACAGGGAGTATTTTATGAGACGACAACTTGACAACCTGTGATCGACGCCCCAGTTTGCCTGAGTGGTTTGATTTGAGCTGGCTACGTTTTTGGGGCCGGATTCATGAACGATTATACCGCGGTATAAGGAGTTAAAGAGTAGAATGTTGCCATCAACCAGTGATTCATCATAAACTATAACCTCAGAACTGAAGGCATAAAGTGATGTGTGAGGTCTTGGGTTTTGAGTTACTTACTCAAAAAATATCTCCCGTGCGGTATTGCGCTCCGGCTTATGGTGGCAAATTACCACTCTAAACCAAATCCAAACTACAACGGCGTCACACGCCATTTTCGTCATTCAAAATGGTTTTTTCTTACTTTTTCGCTTGAAGGCATTGTTCGCGCTGAAAAATAATTTCCATTTTCAAGCTCAATTTCATGAATGAGCCCGGTACACCCCACCGGTGAGCTTCAGCGCATCAAAAACGTAGGATTATAAGGTTGAAAGTGGTAAAGATGAGGATCCGCCACCAGTTCTCTTCAGTCATCTAGCGCTTTTTCATAGAATGTTGATGGGACAATCAAAAAACAGGAAAAAGCAGTTACCGCACAAACTCCGCATGCAGAAAAACTTAGAAAATGAGTGTGACGAGGCCTTCAAAGGCAGAAAAAACTTCGAAAACCATTTTGGCGCGAAATCCAAATTTATACCTGCGATGTGTTCCGATTGACTTTTTGTTACAATTGAAGGTATTTCATGGGTCACTTGGACATTTTCGTTCATTAGAGACGCCTAGCTACACAAAAACATGAAAAAATGATGTACGGTTTTCTGCGCTTACGATGCCTTTAAAGGCACAGGACACCCAAAAAATTAATTTTCAGATTTGATGCTTGTCTTGGAGAGAGTCACACGCTGATCACAGTGGTATCTCTGAAATCGTCCAAGACCCCCTATGAACAGAGTTATGGCTCCCTGAAAATGCCTATATTTTGAGGGTGAAAAATTGGTGGACGAGTTGTCTCATGCCTGTATTTCTCTTCAGTCGTGATCGTTACGCGAAAGCAAGCCAGGATAAGGAGATAGCCCGGCAATGGACTGAAGAACAGAGACTTGTGGGAATTCACCCATCCATATAGCCGCTATCGAGTTCGAAAATCTGTAAGGGGGTCGGGCCTGTGGTGGTGAGCGGAGGGGGTCGGGCCTGTGGTGGTCGCTTATATTTCGCTTATTTGGAGGAATTGAGATCTCGCATTTGGCACGCGTTATACAGGAGGGGTCTTCTACACAACTACACGAAAATCTCAAAATTCTGATCTGAGGGTGTACCGTGCCTTTAAGTGTGCCTTCTTACAACATACTTATATCTACATCTTGTGCAGATTTCATACCATTTGTGAGGGTATTTCGCTGTGCAAGAATTATTTTGAGAGAACTGTAAAGTGTAAAACTATAAAATAAGGGCCTAATGTAACGTTTGGAACGACAATTCGAGACAACTTCGGCTCTATTCCACATGAGGAGGGCGGGGGAAAACTACCCCCCCATGCTCGAATTTTGTCACCAGTCGGTTCCAACCTGGTGGGGGAAACGTTTTGCATGCACGATAGAAATTGTACAAGTCCCAGCAGCCGGTAAACATTGTCGTTCTAGCGTATTTTTCTTCGACCTCCTCATAGCAAGTGAACTTTTCCCAGTTCCTATCAGAAGAAAGGGGATTCTTTTATGTATTAACAGATAGGGCAAAGGAAGGCAAATTCAAATCACTATATACCAGGTTGTCCAATAATTCTTGTCCGAAAATTTCACCATTTTTAATTTTTTTTTCAACTTTATTGAAAAAAAGTCTAATCAACAATATATTCACCACAGTTATCCACAACAGTGGCCCATCGATTGGGCAGGTCGCCGATGCCCTTCGCCCAGAACTCCGGGGGCTGCGACTCGAAGAAGTCCGCGATGTCGGATTTGAGGTTGTCGCAGTTGGTGCATTTTCTTCCGGCCAAATGGTGCTTCAGCGGGCGGAACGAGTGGTAGTTGGAGGGGGCGAGGTCTGGGGAATATGGTGGATGGGCAACCGTCTCCCAACCGAGCGTCGCCAACTTCTGCTGGGTCTCCTTCGCCACGTGGGGGCGCGCGTTGTCGTGCAGCAGGTGAACCGAGGCCCGTCGGGGACGCTTTTCTCGGATGGCGGCGGCTAGTTTCTCGAGCTGATTGGTGTAGATGAAGGCGGTGACCGTCCTGCCTTGCGGGAGCAGCTCGAAGTACAGCATTCCCTTGGTGTCCCACCAGCAGCAGATCATGATCTTCAGCGGGTGCAGGTCGTCTTTCGGCGTCGTCGGCGGCTCTTTTCCGGGCGGGATCCAGACGGCACGGCGGGCGACGTTGTCGTAGAGGACCCAGCTCTCATCCCCAGTGACCAGGTCCTCGAAAAACTCCTTGCGATGCGAACGAAGGAGGAGGGACTGGCAGACGGCCACGCGGCTCTGCTTGTTGGCGTCCGTCAGACGGTGGTGGATCTAACGGGCCAGAACTTTGTGGTAAGTATGGTCGATTGTGGATGGTGGACTTGCTGCAGCCGAGCGTCGTCGCCAGTTCACGGGTGGTGGCTTCCGGCTTCTCCTTGATACAGCGACGGACTTCGTCATCATCCACCGCAGAAGGCTTCCCGCTGTGCTCCCTGTCCTCGAGAGTCGTGTCGCCGCTCTCGAAACGATTGAACCAGCGGCTGACTGTGCGTTGGGACACTGCATCCTCCTTGCACACTCTGCAGATGTTGGCGACCGCGGTGCTCGTGTCGTTGCCCAGCAGCCACTCGTAGTACACGAACGTACGAATTCGACCTTGGTCCATTTTAGCTTGTACTGGTAGCTAGACGCGGCGACTGCGCCTTATATACCCCTAGCGTAGAACTATGGAGAACCTTCTAGAAGGTTCTTACACTTGCCTGATATTATAACACTTCTAAAGAAAATTTTAGAATTTTGAAAAATTTCCGACAGGAATTATTGGACGGCCTGGTAAAACACAAATGCGTGCTCCATTAAATCGCCCCTTTTCTTCTCGTCTCACCTCACTCAAGTCTCCAACCTTGACCTTTGTCCTTAGGTCAGCCTTAACGCCCAAAATTACCTCGGCCCGCTCTCGATGAGTATCTGAGGTCTAATGAATAATCTGGGGTCATGCTGTACGTTAGCAGCTCTACCACGACTTGTGACAGCTGTGGTGGGTCTATGGGATACGAGCGCATCAGTTTCAGACCAGGTTCAAGACTTGATGCTTCACAAATGAAGCCATAACCTTAAATGCATCGTCTACGATGGGAACCGAATTTGGTTTTTTGGTGTTTTCGTGTTGCTATATCACTATAGTGACCGACTGTTGCAAAAAGACCCCTCAAAAGCGTCAAATTCTGAAGAAAAAGCCGTTTCAAGAAACTTCCAAAAATCAAAACAAATTTGTTTTCTTCGCGCCGACATGAATTCGGGATAGTTGCGCGGAGAACGCAAGGAACAGTTTTACAATTAGTTCCTTAACGCAGCGTCGGAAGCAATTCACCGAGGACGCCATTCAGGTGAGCGATCGAATTTCTTTATTTTTGTCGCCTCAGCTTCGATTTCTTTAATGTATAGCTCTCTATTTATCAAAAATGTTTAGGTATCCTGGTTTTTCGGCTGCATACGAAGCCGCTGTATCGCGAAATTGTGCTTACATTAGAAAATGACGATATTATAAATTCTTGACGCATTTTACGCATTTTTTCCAGAAACCCCAGAATTTTTTTTTGTAATGCAATCCTTTTTTGTAATTTTGCAATCTTCGAGCTTCTGATTCATCGATATTTTTTTGAACATTCGACTCAACGCGAATCCCAATATCGTGAAGAAAACGCGTTCGATTTGCAAAAGTTGCGATTTTTCCTATTTCTGTACAATTCATACGCTTCGAATCCCTGAAAAAAGCTTATGGAATTCTCTAGAAGATTCAAAATCACAGTTTTGAAGAATCGTTTTCTTATGTGATTATTACATTCTTCTGTCCCCGAGTATCAATCCCAGAAATTTTCAAAACTTCCGCGGTTTTTGGAAATGTTTGGATTTCGTCACCATTGTGCGGCCGCAAAACCCATTGAATAAAGTATTCGAAGGGTTTTGCGGTTGCAAAATGGTGACGAAATCCAAGCATTTCCAAAAACCGCGTGAGTTTTGAAAACTTCTGTTTAAAACCTTCATTCCTTTAATGTTTCCCTCGGGCAATACTTTATAATTGGTATCTAAAATATTTTCAAGATATCTCCGAGAGCCGAACCCAATCTGGCCAACGAATCGCGTTATGGGAGCGTCCAATTCGCAAGAATTGAGGGCGAGAAATCGTAATGGACCACTTCATCAGGTAAATTTGTTTTCCACTCAGAGTTCGGAGCGGGGTGTAGTGCCTCACAGGGGGGGGTCTTAGCTGCGCAGGGGTGGAGGGCGGACTGAGCTCATTAAGAAGTCCTATTCGACCATTTTGGTGGTGGTATCCTATTTTTGTAGCCACTTTCAAGTAGAGTCCGATTATACCATTAATTCACACAAATCTTCAAATTCAGCTACTGTGCCTCTCTGGGCCAAATTCCGGTTCATCAATTGCGTCTCGACACGCTTTGCGGCCGCGCGCTTTCGAGTCGGAAGAGTTCCCAGCGCCTCAGCCGCCGATCTGTTGACTCTAGGTGGGTTTTGGAAACTGGAAACCAAGAAAAATTGGAGAAAACTGAATCAAAAAAAACCCTATTGAGTTGGCTTCCGCACTGGAAACTCGATCGACTCGAGCGCGTGCGGCCGCAAAGCGTGTTGAGACGCATTTGCGGACCGGAATTTGGCCCCGAGAAGCACAGTATATTTAGTAAAGATTCTAATTATGGTGAGGGTCCTTCCAAGGTTGACTAGGACATAGATTTTCGAATTCTGGGAGAGCTGACCACATATCTAAAAATTCCACCAAATCACGGTCCAGGAGAGGACGATCTGGATAAAGTTGGTCTTCTTTACGACTCGTGCAGTACCCTGCTTCCATCTGAAACATCTATTGTGTTCCTTTTTTTTTCGAACCATTTAGGTTCTCACTAAAATGTATTCAGTGAAAATTCAGGTTTCATTAAATAATGGCGGATTTTTTCAATATTGGCGCTGAGAGGCTTTATTCCTGTTGATGCACATGCTCTGAGGGGTTCATCTGCGCAGCACGAGACGGATACGGACTTTCCACGGAAGAAATAGATTGTTTTGTAAGCAGTGTTACAATTTTTACAGATTTTTTTACCGGCTGTGCCAGTATTCCAAATTCAATTTTTGGGCTTTTCGGAGAACCGCTGTAGGTATACGACAGTTGGTCCAATTTCATCCAAGCTTTTCGTTGAGGGGTTTCTTGGGGGGGGGGGTGTTGATCACGATTCCGGCCGCCTCGTTGTCTTTGGGTTTCGGCAGATCGCGGTTGATTGCGGTAGCGGAATGACGGTGCTATCTTAGCGAGGGGGCACTATAGCGCGATGCACTTGACCACACTCATTTTACTGTGCCGCACTAAATTTGAGCACCTATCCAGGGTTCCCTCTCCTGACAAAATCCAGAGAGTCGTTGCGGCACGAAAAAATGGGCGGTGCCAAGTGCAGTACCATGGTGCCCCCCGCTGCGATGATAGCACCGCACGTTCCTGCGATGAAATACGCGATCGTGAGTGGTTTGATCGTAGTAGAAGTACGACTTCCCTGCCAGCGTGCAAAGCTTCTTTAGTTACGTAGGGTGGAAGGTCATGGAATAGTTTACCGACGAAGAGAGGTAGTGATCGACTTTCCTACACATTGAACGAATAATATAAAGACCTCGACTGATGTGAAATTTGTGGTGCTGAGCCGTGGATTTGGAAAATTGAACCGTTGAAATAGAAATGACTAGGTAAAGACATATGCAGCAATCCAAAAGAACTCAGACTTACTCACTGATGATTTACAGGCAAGACTAAACCCGAGATGCGTTAAATATACCTAAGCATACAATCAGCATGTTAAATAGACTCGGTTTCTAGAAAAAACTTTCCCAGTAGCTGATCTCAGCCGCAAATCCCACATGGGTGTGACGCTGGCGCTCGATGATACGATAACGCGCTCCACGGCGAATGCGAGGGTTACGGTAGCAGAGGATCCCGGGTGCTAAAATTCATTTGTGTGGCTTTTTAGGTGCTCAATCAATCAATAATAAGTGTAATTCAAAAACTCGAATATTTATTTTTTTTCGAAGAATTCCGTGGGGTAATTTTGAAGTTTTGTGACTAAAACTACTTTTTTTTAGAGTTGGCAGAAATCGATGTGGTGGAATCGTTGATGAAGTGCAGCACAATGTAAGCTAGGGATTCTCGGATAAGTTGTACAACCTATGTGGAAATGTGAGTGTTTATTTTGGCGTGTTTTGTTACATGAAATTTCCGAGTTGGTATCACCGAGATGCACCGGCCTTTGTACGGTGCACCCCCTAATACCAATTTAGTTTTGCAGCATGAGAGTTCCTGATTCCACCCCCGCCTAATTTAGTATTCTTCGTCAGAAATTCTGGAGTTACTCTAGTACTCGACTAGTATTCTTCTGATGCTGTATTATACATTACCTACTCAAAAATCTGTATTTCTGCCACCCTATTATTCTGGCTGAGCCTGAACCTGTCGACAAGAGTGGGTCTCCTTTCCAGAGCACTTCCGCGAATGCTGAAACGGTACAGAGGCGGTGACAAATGCCTCAAATGGGCTGTTACAGGCAACAAGCATAATGATGTTGGAGCAAGTGCGGAACGAGGCTTAAAACTGACTCTTTCAATTAATATTCATATCGGTTCTGTCTATTTGAACTTTTTTTAAATATACGCAACGCGCGCGTTGCACAATGCAAACGTCAAGCATTACGGTGCAATCAGACTAGCAGACAGCACGAACGACGCTCAATTTGAATTTCTTGGCGGGTAAAGCGGTCAAATGCAATGCAATCGATTGAAAACCGGCAGAGTACCACACTTCGTCTCCTGTGGATTTCGTTGCAAACGTTTTGAATTAGGCTTTCAATTCTCTCTTATTCTCATGTATCAAAGGCATCGTTCACGATTGATTTCGCTTTTGAGTTTTCCATATATAATGAGAGCTCTGGTACCATATATAACGGCGACGTCGAAAAAACCGCGAAAAATCACCGAAAACCCCTTTTTCAGACCGAAAATATCTCAATCGAAGGAAGAGTCAATCGTTAGAGATTGCTGTTTTGACCAACGATCTCACGATCAAATAAACTTTATCTTTCTTTCAAGTGATTTGTGGAGAAGAAAAGGTTAATCGATATGTGGGGAAAAGACATTTCTCACGTAATTGTATGGTATATTCCATCAATTTCCCCTCAATTGTACTGGATCAATTGTTGATCAATTACTTATATGATGGCTGACAGCAAATTGTGCCAGATGACTGACGGAGGGCCGGCCTCTTTTGACGGAATTTGAGACATTCGACCTCATTTATCTTCACAATAACGCATTTTTAACCGAACAAACTCTTACTACGTTCTTAGGCGGGCCCAGAAAATCATTCTAACTGGAAAAACGGTGAGTGGTTACCAGCGCGTACGATGCCTTTAAGTAGTTTATTGACGTTCGAAGAATGAATGAACTATTGTGACATTCTTTGTCTATGGTCACTGTCAAAAAAAAGGTTTTTCTGAGAACCGAGTCAAGCGGCAACCGTCTCGCGGGCCACCAAGGGGAGAGGGGACTAAGCTTTGTCAAAGTTTGGGACAGCGGTCTGCCTGACCCTGTCTGAGAGCTCTGTAAATCTTATTGGTTGCACCAAACAATGCCAAGAACGTGTGCTCTTTGCGAGAAGGCGGTTGATGATTCAGCTTTGACGCGGACTGCTAATAAGGACTTGGTGCTTATCATGCTATCAGCATCGCTTGAGCAGGATTATCCAACACGACGTTGCGTTGGAGATGTATAAAAAGGTTGTAGGTAGCACGTATCGTCGGCGAGTATGCAAGCGCCACTATAATGAAGCAGTATGGTATAAATTTGACAACCTCGAAAACTCTAAATGTAAAACTATATTTGACAGGCCTCTTTTATCGGTAGAAGCGTGATGGAAGTGAGCGAATGCGACATTCTAAATGGATTATGCTCAACACCAGCGCATGTGCTGAACAATGTTTTAGGCAGTCTAGTTCCATTCTTAGACAAACTTGACGTGAGCATTCAAACGCATGATCCTATGTAACTATCACTCCTCAGACATCGAATATTCAGGTGGATCAGAAGGTTACAGCATTGCACTTGCGCGAGTTTTACGATAAGTATGGAGAGCAAGAGTTGGGGAGGCATCCAGTTAATGCACAAGGAGCCCAAAAAAGAAAGGTTAAGCCTTCAACTTTAGGGAAAGACGCGATCGGAGTACCGCGCGAGATATGATGTGGGCCGAAGTTGCAAAGCCCTATCTCCTACTGTACATCACAGTAAGTACATATACCGTTTCCCACGGAGCGCTACTAGCTTTTGAGTACTTATACATTGCAAGGCGAAATTTTTAAATTTTGGTAGATTTGCGTAAAGTCGCCCGTCAGATTTCTTGTAGGCAGCTTCACAGCTCGCGCCAAATCTTGAGCGAGACTCTGCAGCTGAAATTTTGTGGTGTGCTTCAGGCTGCGGTAATCCCCGATAGAGACGAGGAGGATGAATGGCACACCCAGAATGTCGAAAACCCAATTTTGGCGGACTCGGATGATCGTGGAGAATTTAGTCAGAGCTCGGACTCAGACGGCATGTTGTCAGATGAAATTTCAGACGAATTCCAGCCCGCCGCAGAGTCGACCGATTCCGACGACGCTCTATCTGAAGACTTATCAGGGGCCGTATTCATCAACGAAATTTAGCGCTGGTAGGCTGGGTAAGGGTAGCTTTCTACCGAAATTCGCGCGAACGACGCGATTCACGAAACTTGCTGCCTACGGTAGCAACCTACCGAAGCCTACCCAGCGCGAATCTCGGGTAGGGTCCTACCAGCGGCGCCCTACCCGGCGAGATTTCGCGCTCTGATACTAAATTTACGAGCTCGTCTTTTGAACGGCTGATTTTGACCCCTCGTGTAACGCATTTCCTACACTTTTATCTTTATTCGGTTAGAATATTGTGTTTCCATCCTTGAAATTTGCAGCTCCCTTGTCAATAATAGTTATCTACCGTTGAGGCTCGATTAATTTTGAATTATTAGGTTGGTGCGAAAAAATTGTGGATTTCGAAAAATGATTTTTCTTCATTCGGTTGAGTTTTTTGTGGATTTTGAAGCTTCTCTATCTGATTCATTTTGCACAGCTTTTAATTTTTGGGTGAAACACTCTTTTAATTTACACTAAGGACTAGGGCGGCGATGGATTGACGATGGTCAGATTTGGAAAAAGAAAATTGAAAACATTATTAAAAATGAAGAGCCGTGATCTACATAGTTTTGGTTTTTTTCCCAACCTAAACACTACACGAAAACTGGGTAAGTATAAGGTATAAGACATTCGCATAAGTACTAAGGCAAATCAAATATTACACAATTGGGCCTGAGCGTTTCCGATACTGTTGATTTTTTGTTTTGTTTGTTTATAGTTATACTGACTTTTGGACGCCGCAATTCAGTTAAGAGATGCGAAATCAATCGAGCGTCCCAAAAAAATGTCCCGGATAATATACACATCATCCTCATTCGCAATATTCAAACTATGTTACAGATTAAATAACGTATTAATAAAATCTACGAAAAAACCCCGAAAAACCATCGCCACGTTTCTTATACTGCTGAATTCTTCACGTGATTTCAACACATATTTGCTTTTTTAAATGTTTTTCTGCTTTATTATGCTTTAAGCTTTGTGACTTTCTAAAAGTTTAAGCTTTTTGAAAGAGATCACGAGCGATGTGCAATAGCCGTCGTTTGTAAAACACGGCTGTGTCGTCACACACATAACGCTTTTAGGCGTAACTGCTTGGTAGCGCTACCCATGGTAGCATTGCGCTCGTGAATCACAATGTGATGGCTAGGGTAGCAATCTACCGTGGGTAGCGCTACCGCTGGATAGAGCTACCAGCGTTGCCGCGTTGATGAATCCGGCTGCGGAACTTGGTGAAACTGAACCAAGCCTTTTGGAGAAGCATTTTCTGATAAAGGGATCAAAACTCTTAGAACTGTTCCGTTTTTGCCCTAGTTGGGGTACAGCTATACCCAGCACGAAGCCCCTCATACGTTTGAGTGTGAATGGCTCGGCTTCCGTTGTGCATTATATGTGCACGACATGTTCCCCAAAGAAGCAGAAGTTCGAAGGCCAAGATAAAGCTGTTTCTCACGTGATGGAAAGGATGTTTGGCGGGAACATGAAAGCAGCTGTGGCCACCATAACCACAGGCGCTCGATATGTGGTAGGCATATGCTAACTAAATAAATTTCAGTGTTTAGTTGAAGATGCACTTTCAGGAACTGCAAAGGTGGGCCGAGGAATTGGGGATAGCTTTGTTCTCCAAGTCGTTCTTTTACAAAGTGTTCTGTTGGACAGCACCAGCTATCGAGCTCGTATACTTGGCGAAGCAACAGCATGTCCTTACGACAGTGAGGAACGCGTACGGGGTATATAATTTGAACAATAATTCAAACCGAAAAAAAACATGACATTTTGCCGAACGAAAATGAGTGGGATCGACGTAGCGGCCGATGGGGCGTATGATAGCCGCGGCTACTCTGCCGACATACATAGGTAAAGTGACAGTGGCGGATCAGCGCACAAATCTCATCATCCACACTGAAGTCCTTGATCGCGTGCAGTGTGGTTAGTACCCTGGTACATTTCATTCAAGTCGTTGTCGTTGATATTACATATTCAATCAAAATCAGATAATGTAATCTCTAGAATGGAGGTTGAGGGACTGCGTAGAGCCCTTTTATGGCTATATACGTAGGGATTTACTGTGGCGTCTCTTACTACGGACAGAAGCCGCTCTTTCACGCGTGTACTGAAAAAAATTGAGAGTGTGCAAGGGAATGAGATACGCCACTTTTTCGATGGTTGGCATATTATAAAGTCGCTAGGTAGCGATTTAAGACAGGTATCGCACAGAGAGTTTACAATAATAACAAGAAAACGTAAATACCTTTCAAGGAATCACGCCGGTCAGAATGCGCAATTATTCGCCAATGGATGGACAAGATAATCGGCTTTTTTGGAATTGCGTAGTTTTGGAGAAGACTGGTGTAGTCGTGGCGCACAGATTCAATAGCTGTCTCATGCATGCTAGGGATCTCCATCAATGGGAAGAGGTGACTCGCAGCAAACTTTTTAAGCACATTTTCCTAAGTTCACATTCCAGGACGACAAAACAGGCTCGCTTACGTCGTGCCACCATGGGCCCCTCACTCAACCGCGACCCGAACCGCTTGTGCTAGGTGAAAAAGCCTACAACGCGTTTCGTAACGCGGTCCCGAAAAGGAAATTTCAAGAGGACATTGTAAGGGTGAACCCCTTTGGAGGAACATCAATTTGCGAGACAAAGAATGCATGGACAGACTGTACTGTTACGAGGAACTCTTCTCGTAAGTAAGCCTAGCAACAATACACCCGTAATCCCAGAAGGATATGAGCCCCTTTTCAGCCCACTCGTGACCTACAAGCTGTACATGATGATGTCATCCATGCATTTCAACTGTCTGCGCCTTTCCGAGATGGCCGGCGAAAGAACAGCGAAAAGGACTATTTCTGTGAAGCGAAAATTCTCCAGACACCAGTCCTTGACTGTTGTGAAGACGCCTGTTGAGCATGTTTGGCGCAGAGAAATCTTCAAAAGCGTCTTGGACTTGCGATTAAGCATGCTGGAGAGCACACGTGGCAGCAGAAGACGTACCAAGCTTCCTGAAGAAATGCGGCAGCTAATGACGGCTGAAGAAGAGTACGATGATCTGGCAACGCAGGTACTTCGGGTACAAAGTCTGCGTACCTGGACTCGAGCTAGACCTCTTTGAAGACCCGGACTACAGCGACGACAACAGGCTGCTTAGGATGACGTAATCCATCGTCAACAACGCACCAGCGAACTCAGACGATAGCGATAAGGATTAGCTCTTGCAGATCAATAAAGTGTTCTCAACCAATTCTCTCAATGGAATTGGATTTCATGTAGAAAACGAATTTTATTTCTGTGAGGCACTGCCAGAAACGCGAAAAAAAAACGCAAAACGTTCTCAGCTATCTTTTCGCCGAAAAATCCGCTCCAAAAACGAATTGCGGCGGGGATTGGGCAACCGCATAGTTCTGGAAATCGTTGAAACCAATCAAGATACTTTTTGCCAGTTTTCTTGTCAGATATAATATTTTGGATGATCAGCTAGAAAAAAATGTGAAGAAGTTTCAAACCCCTTGGTACTACCTTTGCCATAAACGCTCAAAAATAGCAAAATATACTATAATAATTTCTTTTGTCAATCACTATAATTATGACATTCGTAGAAAATTTGATGCAGGGAATATAAGAAAACTAAAAAAAGTCTGCCCTTTTTTGTCGAAATCGAAAATCAAAAAATAATGCATTTCTCAATGCGGAATAACATCGAAAGTATTACTATAAGAAGTAAAACTTGTAGAGCTAACTTAATCTTACAAAATTTAATCCAAAAGAAAAACACTAAGAAATATTTGTTCTGAAAAGGATCAAGGATTTAATTTTTGAGTTCCTACCTACAAAACAACGACTTGAACGAAATGAAAAGGGCTACCCACCTGCTGCGCGTACAGTACTGCCAGCTGCTTTCGATCGATGCCGAAATCGAAATCGACTGGCGTGTGTATTGCACCCTAGGACACGTCAAGGCACGCCCGCCGTCAGCAACCCAGGAGTTTTGTTCCTTGTAACAACGGATCGACCCCAAGGCCGGTCCCCCAAACCCAGGAAGCCATTTTGAGGTGAGCGAATCTTCACTCAGAGACGGTTTTGCAACTCCAAACTTTCTGAGTGACATTTTCATGGCCCACTAGTCTGAATGAGCGCATAAACCCAAATTCGGTTTTCATCGTGGACGATGCCTTTAAAACATGTAACATCGTTCTCGAAAAGGGCGTGAGCGAACGAGAGCGGGCGTGAACGCGCGAGAGCGAGCGTAAGCGCGCATGAGTTCCTCATGTGCCCTCGACGACCATCGATTTTGCGTTTTTGCACGCTTTCGCAAAGAGTGGACGCTGCCTTACTCCCAGGCGGGCCAAACAGGTGGCTCCTTGATCTAAATACGGACCTCGAGCGTAATGCTGAGACCCATGTATGCCACTAAAAGTGACACTACTTGCTGACCTTGAAATAAGTCAGTGCGAGGCAGAAACTTCCAAACACAAGCATCGTGATACATTTATCAAGTCAATAATGGGAAATAGTTTCACACGTCGCAGATTTTCTTTGAATCGAGAAATTCTGCCTAAGGATACAAGTGATAAAGGAAGTCTATTCAAAAGAGTGGATGAACGCACGAAGAAAGAATCATGCGCATGATCATTAAACCTCTTTCTCTTTAGACGATTTGTGATAGCCACACTATCAAGACGGTTATGAACAAGACAGAGCCCCCAAAACTTTGAGGGCGTCAATCGTTTCGACCTCGTATAATTTTAAAAGCAAATGTAAGATTTGAACCCATAAGTCTATGTAATGGAGTTCGAAAGTTTAATTCCTTCAAGAGTAAGACAGACCAGGAACAGGGTAATTATGATCAGTGGCTGTATTCTTGGTTAAAATGCAGAGTAAATCCTACTTTACTCTCACCATACCCGTAGCAGATCACTTACTTGCCGAGAAACGGCATTCATGGAACACTTACTTATCCCGCTAGGTTTCGCGATAACTGTGTCCCGTGTGCACTCACTGCAACACTTAGGCCATTGTTATACCCCACGACAGGCCTGTCGCGGCCGCAGAACATCGCGACGTCGCTGTCGCTGACACCCGGACAGCCGGCGACAGCGACCTATTACTGCACGTTTCCCACACTTCAGGCATAACATCCTCTTTCGAGCCAGCGACCGCGACAGGTGCAGCAAATTGTCCTTGAAACAGCATTTTTCTACTGTGTGGACCTGGTCCCGACACGATTCGTGACAGTTGACCGCACCTGTCGCGGTCACAAACTTGTGGTATAAAAATGGCCTTAAAGGCAGTGGTCGCTATAAAATATGCCAGCCTTCTTTTTCGTCTTTAAACCCTTTTCTGGGTCTCGAGTAGTAGGACCTATACGAAAGAATCGCAAAAAACCGCTGTTTCGGGCCAAATTTAAAGCCTGAAAATTCATGTCTTTTGATGTTGGACGAGCCCACTCCACATCATCGGCATCGATGATCTATAATATCAAGAACATCAGCTGGCTTGAAATTGAATTTCAATCAATGAACATTACTCATCTAGTCAAAAACGTTGACTGGAGTGCTTACTGTCATTGTTGAACTGTTTTTATTAGGTAAATTTACATTTATTTCTTCCTCTGAATGTCGATGATTTTTGACTGCTCGACATGAGACTGCAATCTTTTTGGGCTGCGCTGTGCACTTGTGCACGAACCGGCATCTTTGGGCCCTAGAAACTCTTATACTAGCCCGTTTTTCACCGCGCTTTCTTCATAGTTTTTCAGCTGTTTTCGATTCGAGCTGATTTTTGTAGTTTTTTCGATAACGTTTTTGACCGTGACCACTGCCTTTATGCCACAAATTAAATGCAAGTGTGAAGATCGCAAGTTATCTAGTTCTATAGTAAGCGGCAAAAAAATATTAGATAAAGGAACCAATGCGCTTTCGGATGTTATACTTCTGATATGTTGCCTGAGAAATTCAATCTGGTCAGGAAATATGTTTTCTCAAAACTATTAGTTTTGCATCAACTCAATGTATTCCAATTCAGGTGGGGTTCGGTGAAGAATCGCGCGGAGTATGAAGCCCAAGAAAGACAAATTTCTTTGTTGCATCCCTTGATCCGTACAAAATTCAATTTTAAAAAATCAAAGGAACAGAAGAAAGAAATTTACCGTTTTCTTTACGACTGGCATTCCAAACAGAACGCGCATGTGAAAAGCTGCATAACCTTTGTCCAGGGAAAACGTATTGAAGGAGTCACAAAAGGACGTTTAGGAATTATAAAGAAATGAGTTGCCTAAAGTGTTGATTATTATATCACGCTCTATGGCTATTTCTGCTATTTGTAGTGGAGCTCGACATTTTTTGGGTAAGGTCGGTTAAATTTCATCCCCATCAGCCGGCTGGGGATGAGGTTTACCCGACTCCATACGTCGGATAAGGTTTACCGGGCTTTTTTGCCCCTGAAATTTCGGTTAACTGAGCTTGTGAGTACCGGATAGGTGTCAAATTCAAAGGACTTTACCCTTACCTCGCGAGTAAATCGTTCATGAATACGGGCCCAGAAAACACACGGTAAAAAGCAGCCGTGAACAATTTTCGAGTGCCTTCAATTCATTCAGTGTCTTTTTTAAGATGAGGATTCCGAACAATGTTTTTGTCAAGAACCGTAAAAGCGAAAAAACAAAACAGTACCTCCTCCTTACGACGTCGATCCTCCTCCTGCTTTCGACGTTCGGCCTGCTCGCGTTCCTCTTGCTCTCTCTCCAGTTTGCGCCTCTCCTGCTTCTCCTTGAGCTTTTTCAGTTCCTCCTCCTCTTTTTCTCTTTCTATACGTCTTCTTTCATCGTATTCTTGGAGTTTGTTCTGTTGCTCTTCAACCTGGCGTCTTTTTGAGGCCTAAACCATTATATTGAGTGCGTGTTGATAAGCCCTCTAAGCGCCTTCACTCACCGCCATGGCCTTTTCAGCCTCAGTCATGTTATCCGTATCATCACGAGTGGTCTTCAATTTATTGCTGAAAAAAAGGCTATCAACAACATACTATAGGACTACAACCAGGATTTCGCACCGAAATGTAACTCGAACTCATTAGTTGTTACAGCTCCGGTGCTGAAACCTCAAACAATTTGTACGAAGGCAGTGTTCATTTTAACAGACCTTCGGGAAAAATTTTGAGGTTATCCGAGACAACCCTTTGAATTACCGCATCACATCAGAGGTGATCCTCAAAAGTAACAGATGCCTGGGGCCGGATTTACCAGCGATAAACCCACGGTGTCGGAGTGACCGGACAAGCGGGATAGTGATAGATACAGGCAGATAGATACACGCTCAAACGTGTTTGAGATAGCAACGTAAATCTAACAGTGCGGCCTACACTACAATGCCTACTCATTTTGAAGCGTCAAAAACTACCTGAATTTCCGTTACGTGAGTAGCGATTGCCCTCCTCCAAAACAAGGGTGCTGTGCCATCCAGGGGTGTGCGGAAAATCTTTTACGGTAAAATTTTTACCCAAACTTTTCACCGAGAAATTTCTTTGGAAAATACGACAAAAACGGTGAATAGGGTGAAAATTGCTGGAGATCGATTTCACAACCTATTGCGCCCAACCATACGGATTTTGAAGAACCTCAATACAAGCAGGAACATATCTTATATGTGGCGTGATAAACCACTTGATCACTGAATCATTACTACTGAATGCCAATATACTTCAAGAATAGACATCCAAATCGCTCGATTCTCATTAATCCTTCCTTTGTTTTTGAGGAGGGGTTCGCTATAAAAACGTTTTTTTGGGTTTGTCGAATAGAGAAACACTGCGGGTAATCTTCTCGATAGCAGTGTCGGGAAAACTCAGTAAGGAACTGATGAGAATAATATGAAACACCTCAGACTTGATTCTGAGGCGGACAGAGCTCACGGCTCTGCCAAAACACGATCTCTCTTTTCCACTAAACCTATCATTGGAACGCAACTAGCATTCACGAAAACTCGCCATTAGGTAGTGGAGTACGAGCGTAAAAGGGTGAAGTGCCAGCAGTAACAGGGCGTTTCAACTTGTTTTGATGCTTTTTCATAAACCTTTCCCAAATTTTTGCTACATTAAGAGTCACATCTAGGCCTTCCTTAAAGGCAGTGTTCACGATGGAAATCGTTTTTCTGTTTTTCCGCCTATCTTGAAAACGGCCCCATGCTGATTCCAATGGTGTCTCTGAAATCACACAAGACCTTCTGTGAACGCAGGTATGGTCCCTCAAAGATTGAGCTATGGAAACATGGTGGACGAGTTGTCCGAAGACTTGTAACTTCCGTCTTTTGCAGCCGATCTATGCGAGCTGACCTGAGTAAAGAGAGAAGCTGAGAATGAAAGGGAAGAACAGGGCTAATGATTGAAAATCATCGCTCATCTCACGACCTCGAGCATTCGTTTGTTCACGTCGGTGGGCGTGTGATGCGCTTTGGGGTTTTCAATGCGCTCGAAGTTGCAACTTCGGGCTCTTTTGGGGCTCTTCCTGGCTCGTTTTCATGCGTTCTTTCGACGTTAACGTTACAGAGTGTCCCTCCACTAGCCAATCCTAGTGCAATTTCGAAAACTTTTTTCATCGTGAACACTGCCTTTAAGGAAAAAATCAGGAATCTTTACTAACACGGTCCCTCCTTTGAGCCGAGAAAGGAAAACATACATCCCTCTTCTCTATTGCACTAAGCCATTCATAATCTCAACCGTCTCGATGTGGAGTATGATCTAACACAAATGAAGGCATAAAGATCCAATTTCGGAGAGATGAACGTTAGAACCCTTTAAAAGGAATTACCAGGCCGTCCAATAATTCCTGTCCAAAAACTTTCAATATTCTATAATTTTCCTTGGAAGTGTTATAATATCAGGCAAGAAGTTGGCGACGCTCGGCTGGGAGACGGTTGCCCATCCGCCGTATTCCCCGGACCTCGCCCCCTCCGACTACCATTTGTTCCGCCCGCTGAAGCACCATCTGGCCGGAAGAAAATTCACCAACTACGACAACCTCAAATCCGACATCGCGGACTTCTTCGAGTCGCAGCCCACGGAGTTCTGGGCGAAGGGCATCGGCGACCTGCCCAATCGATGGGCCACTGTTGTGGATAACTGTGGTGATTATTTTGTTGATTAGACTTGTTTTCCAATAAAGTTGAAAAAAATTGAAAATGGTGAAGGTTTCGAACAAGAATTATTGGACAACCTGGTAGTAAAAGCCACATGGAAAAAAACGCGGAAATCGGTAGCATGGAAATGTCTACAAACGTGGTCTCGGTGTGTTCTAATAGGGCATATTCGTTGAGTGCAGTTGAGAAATGGATCGATTGGGAGAGAAAAGCCACATAAAAATAATCGGTAAAAAATTCGGTTAATTTCATGATTGAGTCGGTAAATGTGAATTCACCGAAAAATAGATTCGGAAAATCGGTAAGCGGTGAATGCATACCCCTGGTGCCATCCCTCTCGTCGGTGACGTGTGTACACTCTATAAAACGTCGTAATTCACATGATTCGAGGCGCGCGCGACGCCTCGGCCTCCGTCTGCCCTCCGCTCTATCACTGTCTCTAACCTCCGCTCCGCACCAGAACGCGCAGGAACCATGTGCATTTCGCCGTTTTATAGCCTGTAGTTTACTTAGTGCACCAACCGCGAACGCTACCGACGCCTTGTCTGATAAAAGGAATGCTAATATGGTTTCGGTTTTCCATCTAGTCTGACGCATGAACCAGGCGGCTGGCCGTGCGGGGTTGGCGGCCTCACTGTAGAATGCGGTTTGGATTCGCGCAGGTGATCTACCGCCGCAGCCCTGTCCATTCATCGGACTAAAATTATTATGCGAACTTTACGTTGGGCGGGAAAATATGAGCGAAACTAAACCTGCTGCTCATGCAGCGGTCATGTGGGTCGTTTTCGATGTTTGAAAATGCGCAGGCATCCTGGTGTAAGGCAGCGTCCATACGTGGCGAGAGCGGGCGCTCCCGCTGCTGTGCGCCTCTCGACGCTCCTCGACGTTGGAGCAGCCCGTGCCCGCAAATTAACACAGGCAAACACCCCCTACCTCGTGTTGATTCGATTGAAAACGTTTGATCGGGTGATCAATGGCTCAAATCGTCGCAACGGCTGATGATTTCCCACAGTTTTCAACGTCCGTGGTGGAGTTAAGAAAAACAAGGAGAGTGGTTTTGATACAGGTTTAACGCCACCTGCTTTAGTGATGGAGCAGTAAGCTTGAAACTTGCTGTTTGCTTCGTGGTGCTGGCGCAAACGCGCGAGAGCGAGCGGGCGAGGGCGCGCGAGAAGGAGCGCCTGTGAGCTGCTAGTGAATCGTGTGCCCACGACGATCATCGATTTTGCGTAATCGCACGCTCTCGCCACGTATGGACGGAGCCTAAGTCGTACGATTCGATCTACGTTGTCATCTCAACCACTTTCGCTAGCGCGTATGGTACCTTCAAAGAGTCCAGAGAATCCGGGTTAGAACTTATTCTCAAATCGTGGATTTATATTTGATGAATTCGGCTCTTGTTCACTTCCGTCTGTTATGAGAAAATGGATCTACATATGAATATAGATTGCCTTTTTCAATGCTTATATCACCTGTATGAAAAACATCATGAATTATAATCTTACGAGAAAGAAACAAAGAACCTTACTCAAACTTTCACCGCATTGAATACAAACTTGAGCCCCTTCCTCACAAGAAACCTTCAATATCGTCCATCGACCTAAGCAAAATAAAGCACCTCACGTGCACAAAACTATCTTGTAGTTTTTGGCCAGAATGCATACAATACCGCTAGTAAATTTGGTCAGAGAGGGCGGGGGCCAGGGCACGTCGCGAGGGTTCCGATACTGGTCAGACCCCCCCCCTCCAGCAAGGTCTCCCTCAGGTCCCCTCACACCTAATTTGGACACGGTGACCGGGAGAGAGAGAGAGATTAATTCCGAAAATGTGTTGAAAAAACTCTGAAAAAAATAGTACTACAGTGCGTTGCTAAATTACTATTGTTCTCCGAGCCTAATTCCGGTCCGCAATCCCGCCACAATTCACCCCTCTCCCACCGCGATTAACACGTGTCGCATTATGCAATAGCCGCAGTCCGCAAATGCGGACTGGAATTTGGCCCAGAGAACGATAGTATATAACATACCCTAATTTTCGCGGTTCCAAACTTCGGTGGCACGATATCACTCGAATACGGTCATGTTGACTCGTTTTCAACGCTCAGAACGGCATGAGCATTCCAACAGGAACCGCACAATCCCTTTAAAGGCATAATACACCTCAGATATGAATTTGGAGATTTTCGTGTAATTGTGTAGAAGACCCACCACCACAGGCCCGACCCCTTTCCTGAATTTCGATCTCAATGGCGGCCAGATGGATGGATGATTTTCAAACAAATCGTCGTTCTTCACTTCCTTTTCGATCAATCTTCTCATACTGTTCTGTTCTCGCGCCGCGACTGCGAATCAAGAGAAGTACAGGCCTGAGACATCTCGTCCAACAAATTTTTGCTCTCAGATTCCAGGCATTCTCAAGGAGCCATATTTTCGTTTGTAGGAAGTCTTGAACGATTTCAGAGATATCATTGTGATCAGAGAGTGGTTCTCTCCAAGCTAAGCATAAAACCTTGAAAACAATTTTTTAGAGTGCCCTGTGCCTTTAAAGGCAGTGTTCACGATGGAAATCGTTTTTTGTTTTTCCGCCTATCTTGAAAACGGCTCCATGCTAATCCCAATGATGTCTCTGTAATCGTACAAGACCTTCTGGAAATAGAGTTATGGTCCCTCAAAGATTGAGCTAAGGAAACATGGTGGACGCGTTGTCCGAGGCTTGTAACTTCCGTCTTTTGCAGCCGATGTATGCGAGCTGACCTGAGTAAAGAGAAAGGCTGAGAATGAAGGGAAGAACGGGGCTATTGATAGGAAATCATCGCTCATCTCATAATCTCAAGCATTCATTTGTTCACGTCGGTGGAAAGTGCATCTAGGTGTGACGAGCTGACGGGTGTCCGACTTTGGGGCCGGAGGGGACCGTTCCAAGCTCATTTTTCGTAGTTTTTTCAACGTTAGGGTTGCGCTAGGCCCCGCAGCTGCTGACCTCCACCTTTAAAGGCACAGGACACCTGAAAAATTATTTTTCAGATTCCATGCTTATCGTGGAGAGAGCCACTCTCTGATCACAATGGTATTTCAGAAATCGTCTGAGACCCTCTGCGAATGGGGATATAGCTCCTTGAAAATGCCTACATTTTGAGGGCAAAAATTTCATGGACGAGTTTTCTGAGGGCTGTAATTCACTTCATTCGCAATCGCTGCACGAGAGCAAAACAGGATGAGGAGACAGACTGGCAATGGACCGGAGAACGACGAGATGTTAAGAATTCATTCACCCATTTAGACGCTATCGAGTTCGTAAATCTGGTAGGGGGCCGGGACTGTGGTGGTGAGCGAAGAAGGTCGGGCCTGTGGTGTTCGCCTATATCCCGCTCATTCGAAGGAATTGAGATCTCGCATTTGGCACGTGTTATACAGGAGGGGTCTTCAACACATTACGCGAAAAACTCGAAATTCATATCTGAGGGTGTACTGTGCCTTTAACGCCGCTATCTCATACTTTTGCAAGCGTGTTTGCTGACTTCAAAGGCAAGGTTCGGTCACATTCTGACTTTGCCGAAATTTGGGCTAGATAGGTTCACTGGAACTAGGTGAACCCCATCTAAAAGTTTCGTAAGCTATGAGCCGTTACTCGAGGAGTGAACGTCGTACAAGTAAATAATTACGGCATTCACAACATGATCATACCGTCGAAATATTGACGTTTCTCGCCGAAACGCCGCGGGGTCAGCGCGCTGGCGGCATTTACGGCGCTGCTGGGACTCTGAAGGTTTCAGAAATGTTGCGAACACTAATTTCAACAACTTACCGAAGTCTTCCGTAAGTTGTTGAAATCGTGATCGTAGGTTGCGCAGCCTCATGCCCTAATGTGTTCGCAACATTTTCGGAAGTGTTCTGTAACTCTCTAAAATGTTGATTCCAACTATTAGTGTCTCGCCGCGATGGACTGATCGCGACGCGAACCCTCCACCGCGGCCATTAGGTCGCGGCGCCGCGGGGTTCGCGTTGCGACAACGGGCGATTGGGGAGCGGGGGTACACCCGCGTGTTAGTTACTTGCATGTGCATCTATGTATTGGTAGCGGTTAAAACCGATCATAGGAGCATAGAAGTGTTGAAATCTGACTGAATCACCACCCGAAGTGAGCACAGTGATCACTTAATGCCGAAATAACTGCGGTTTTTGAATAAAAAAGTTTTTTCTTCTCTGTTCACGCTGTTTTGGCAAGGCGTAATATTATATTCGGCCTCTCCTACTAACCCAGGCTTTTTATTGCTTCCCGTAAAACTATTTATACAAGTTAGCTTTTGAATAAATAAGTGCAATAGCAGTAGTGAATAATTATATCTGTCGATACTCGTCTTCTTTAGAACCGCCTAATCTACCTCTAACGAAAAATCATTCGGCTTCTATTCGCACTAGATGATGAGACCAACAAGGACTCACGGGATTCCTTAAATAGAGCAAATATAGCAATTTTTTACAAACTTTGATTCTTAAAATTTTTTCTTTGTGCGATAAACTTGAGACGCCAATTTGGCTAGTTGAAAACTTAAAACAAACCACTAATCAGCAATATTTATTTTGCAAAGTATTGATTTTGTTTTCAAAAACTGAAAAAAAACTTAGGATCGCTTGTTTGATAAAGTAATAAATAATCGTGAAGATGAATTGTGCATTTTTGCTTTTACCTGTTCATAATGCCGAAAAAGAATAGAAATCTCTCTATTTTCACAAAAACCTGTTTTCTTCGTGCTATTGTAGTGTAATCGAAGTTTGTTCTCAATGAAGTCATGTTTACATATTTTGGACAAAAGCAATTGAAATATAACACTTAGAAGCCAGGAACAAAAATCCTGTTACATAGTGTAATCATTCTCTACTGCTACCACACTCTTTATTCAAATGCAAATTTCTACAGAGAACAAGTCTTACGGGCAAAGATAAGGAGCTTTGTTCAAAGGGCGAAATCGAGTTCTATATCACGCCTTGTCAAAATAACTAAATAGATAGGGAAATTCTTTTTCAAGAAACCTCAGTTAGTCTAGCATCAACTTTGTAAAAATTAACCCATCTCAGTCACCAAAAGTTGTTATAAACTGTGACTAAACTGAAACAGCATGGAAGCTTAAAATATCGCCCGATAACTTCTTTGTAAAACCAAAATTGCCATAAGGTACAAGAAATGTATTGTAGTAACTCTAATCTTCATGCGAAATTCTCTTTGATAAGGATATTCAGATTGTCCATCTAATATAAACCAATATCATCAGTTAATAACTATATCATAAGTATAATATAATATCATCAGTTAAAAAACCACCACATAATTTTCCAATAGAGCTTTTGCTGTTATTCTTTTCGAAGTTGTTAGACATTCGCACGGATTATCGACCCAGATGTGCTAGATTATCAATCCCAAAATCATTTTTGGGTGGCCATAACACTCTGGGAGCGCATTTTTAGAGTCTCATTGATGATCTCAGCTAGCCCCAATATAGAGATGGTGCCTAAGAATCGAGTCATTTTGAGAGCGCACGATGTCTTAGAATCCTAGCACGGGTTCCAGAAGGGAATCTTATTTTGCTATCTTTTTTTGTCCTGGGTTTCTTTCATTTTTTCACGTTCACCGGAACGGAAAAAAGCATAAACGGGATGTAGCATATAGTATAATGTGGTCACAAGTCCAAGTCCAACGAGGCAGTTTAATATGACTGTACCTCTCCAGCCACGAAGCGGCTGGAGAGGTTTGGTTTTGCCTACACCTTGTGATCACATGGAATTTTTTGCTAATAGTGTTGTATATTTGAGATTTCTGCCAATCAAATGCCACAAAGCCGTCAAAATCCGACTTCTGAACATGCTGCTTTATTTTTTTCTACTCCTGCTTGCTACCTCGCCTCGAAATTAACGCAAACAATAACAGGTTTCTAGCAAGAAATTTGATAAGCAGTGAAGAAAAAAATTGAGAAAGGATGTGTAACGCACGAGCAAAGTGAAGGGTGGAAAACGATGAAATTGATCAATAAAGGAAGAGGTTGCAAAAGCCTTTCAGTTAGTTGTTCCTGCAAATATTTGTCACGCTTCCGAAGTCTACTAGGTTGCCTGCCGAATAGCGCTATTTGTAACTAACAATAACTAAACTGCAAGTTTCTGTAAGCTCATAAGGCTCATCGAAACATGATTTTAGCATTTTAACCTGCTCGTAACATTATCGAAAACTTCAGAGGATACGGTTTCCACCGCAGGAGTTGAAGAAAGCACGGGCAATCGCCGAAAACGTAGACGACTGGCACACTTCTGTGATTAACGAGTTGGCTGAAATGGCTGAAATATTTTGAAGAAGACCGTCTTCCCCTTTGCTTTGGCACGTTTCCTGCGATAACCTACGACCTTCACTACGAATTTGCGAAAAACCTCGAGATCGAAACCCTGCCTTTGAAGGCACAGTCCAAGCTCAGGGACGAAATCGGGTGTTTTCACGTAGTTGTGCCCACCCTATATGATGTTTACCACGTGCAAGCTCTCAATTGCCAAGAATGAGCGAGATATAGGAAGAAGCCACTCTTGGGCTCCCACAGCAAAGGCCATTTTGGCACCCAGTTGACAACCTCTGAGCTCAACAGTGGCAAGATGAGCGAAGGTTTTCAATCAATACCTCTGTTCCTCCCTTCGTCCTCGACCTCTTTCTTTATTCAGGTTCACTTCTACGTATCGGTGGCGAATCACGGAAGTTACAAGCGCGGGACATCTCGTCCATCATGCTTTCGCCGCTCGCTTTTAGGCAATTTTCGTGGGGCCATAACTCCGTTCCCAGGGGGTTTCGTACGATTCTAGAGATATCATTGAAAACATCGTGGAGCCGTCTTTTAAATAAACAGAAAAACATGAGAATGATACCGAGGTTAGAGTCAGCCTTTAAGGTCTGGAACTGTGACTAATGAGAAGTGACGGAAAATTGGATTACATATAGAATTGGAAGTGGGCTCACGCTTTTGGTTGAGGTAGCGAACATAGCGACCACATGGTTACGATAGCGAAACTGATAGACTCTTCATTGCAGGCGACGAAAACCATCCAAAATTACCGTTTGAACAATCAATTCAAGGGTGTTGACATAGAGAGGGTGAACGTGGCAAAAAAGGGGCGGAATCCAACCGATTTGGTGGTTTAAGATGGCTCAAATGCGGTATTTTGGCTCGTTTTTTTTAACGCTTCCACATTTATAGCTTTCTAGTGCGATCTCATGAGTCTATCTGTGTCGTATCTGAACCGCCTTTGTGAGCGTGTGTGCTGCGCTCCCTGAATAATATGACCCTTGGGGCGGACCCTACCGGGCCCATTGTCTTGTTGCTTAAAGGCACAGTCCAACCCGAAGGGTAAAGTTTGATATTATGATCCGCCCACCGTGTATGGCAACCCTGCCAAGTGCGAGATCTCAATCCGATCAAATAGTAGGTGAGAATCTATAGGGGAAGTTCGGCCCCGCCCCCAGTACCCTGAAAACATAATCAAGCGTTTCGCCCCGAATAGGGAACCAAATTTTTTGCAAACGGAAAAATTGGTTTGTGTGGTTATGTTCAAATTCAAAATGCACAATAATAGTGCTCTTGGTTCCCTTTCCGGGGCGGTGTGCGCGGTTAGCCTTTTGGGGTGTTGTGGGTTACTTTTTCCCCTTAGTTTTTCTCTTAATTGAGCGAATTGAGATCTCGCGCTTCGCAGGATTACTGCTCACGGTGGCTGGATCATAATATCAAGTTTTACCCCTGAGGTTGGACTGCGCCTTTTAAGGCAATGTCCACGATGAATCTCGTTCTCGAGGTTTCAGTGTGGAACACTAAGCTGGTAGATGCTGTAGGAGATAGGGCCGAAGAAAACATCGAAATCGGGCCAGGAATCAATAAAAACGGCTTTGAAAGTTATCCCAGTACGCCTCCTCATCCCGATCCGCCCCTCATTTGCACCAGCTTGTGGCGCCTCGCACGTTTTGGATGGCAACTTGACAAGCAACTCTGCAGCATCCAGCCTAATCGAGTTATTCACGCTTCGCGATTAGCGCACGCTTGCGGAAACTAGCAGGGCCTTAATCTCGTCCACGCCTTGAACGTTGGAAAGCGTTATTTTAGCTTCTTCTGAACGTTTTTCATCGCTGGTTCTTTACTATTAGTTACCTCACGACCGAGCGACCCCATTTTTGGGTCGAACTCAAATGTGATGTTTATCGCGAACACTCCCTTTAAAGGCAGGGTTCGCGATAAAAACCATTTTTGAGCTCTCTTTCTAAAAATGTAGATTTTGCAATCACAAAAAGTAAAGATAAGTGACGAAAACAGGAAACTTGCGGGAAAAAACGCTTAAAAACAAGGTATAACGGCTAATTACCGGTGTCGGCCGGGTCCCGAACTAACGAGATCTTCAGTAATTCTTGCTTATCCGCCTCTTATTTTGCTGTAAAAGTAGTCAGTAGTCTCCAGGAATGCTCAGAAATTACTTTAAAAGCAAAATGAATGTTGACAAACAAGGCAATTATAGAAATCTAGATAATTGGGGCGGGAGGACACCAAGCGATAACTTGATCCTGAGCATTCTTTCTCCAATTTTTCTCTTATTTTCACTTATGTAATGACCAGAACTACCTATTGATAAGGATAACACAACGACCGATTTTATCGTGAACCCTGCCTTTAAAGGCAGCATACACGCTCAAAAATGATATCAATTTTATGGAATGAATCAAAGGTCTGAAGCTGTTAATATTAGGAGATAACGAAAAAACCGAAAAAAAAATCAACTGAAACGAAGATATAATGGTTCGTTCTATATTGGCCCAGAAATGGACGAGTTGTACCGCATTGGCTGAAGTAGCGGAGCTAGCAACAAATTTGTTGGGACAACGACGCTAATGTACTCGTACGGCCCTTTCTGGAACGCTTACGACGTTAGAAGCGTAAAAAATGGGCCAAAATGACCGTAATCGAGCCTTGAACATTTGCATTGAGGGGCGGAGCCCGTATCGATGGGCGGAGAAAGGATGATTTTGTGACTCAATACGGCTCAAATACGGTCAATTTAACTCGTTTTCAACTCTTCCAACTTCGTGAGGGCTCTTCTAAGGTCCGTGCGACCCCACTAATGTAGTTATCTCAACAACTTTTGCGAGCGTGTATGCTGCCTTTAAAGGCAGTGTTCACGATAAAAAATGTGTTTCAGTTTCCACCAGGAATGGGTAGTGGAGGGGCACAATGTAACGTTGACGTCGAAAGAACGCATGAAAACGAGCCAGGAAAAGCTCCAAAAGAGCCTGAAGTTGCCATTTCGAGCGCAAGGCAAACCTCAAAAGCGCATCACACGCCCACCGACGTAAACAAATGAATGCTCGAGATCGTGAGATGAGCGATTATTTCCAGTCATTAGCCCCGTTCTTCCCTTCATTCTCAACTTCTCTCTTTACTCAGGTCAGCTCGCATAGATCGGCTGCAAAAGACGCAAGTTACAAGCCTTGGACAACTCGTCCACCATGTTTCCTTAGCTCAATTTTTGAGGGACCATAACTCCGTTCCCAGAAGGTCTTGTACGATTTCAGAGACATCGTTGGAATCAGCGTGGGGCCGTTTTTAAGATAGGCGGGAAAACAGGAAAACAATTTTCATTGTGAACACTGCCTTTAAACGAGAAAAGAACGCCCCTGATGTGTTTGGCGCTTTGAGTCGCTTGCCCTCGGACCGAAAACATATTGTTTTAACAGAATTATGGTTATAATTATTGGGGAAATTGTATGCTTCTGGTTGTGACTCGACAGGGAAGACTGTTCCTTCCTGAAACATCTTCCTGAAACTGCATCATTTACTGGTTGGAGAGTGTATGATGTTGGTATTCAATGTGGTGAATAATCTGAGTGATCAGTTCAGTGTGCATTAAAGGCAGTGGTCGCGATAAAATATCCTTATCTACTTTTCCTCTCTGACTCTGAGAGAATCCTTCGCGCTAGCACCGTGATGCTCCCGCGATCCGCGATGGTACCGTGTTCGTCTCCCCCTAGTCCCGCGATCCGCGTCCGTTCCGCGATAGTTACCCAATCGACCTATCCGTTGACTTTCTCGTCCTCGTACCGTGATGGTTTTGCGATCTTTATCAAGTTTACCGCGCTAGTACCGTGGTGAACTCGCGATGCGCGATGGTCCCGTGATCGTTTCCCCCGGTTCCGCGCTCTCATGCTGTGCAGATTTGTAAAGCAGCGCGAAATACGGCACGTGCAATACCTTATAGCTTCGTGTTGAACTGAAAGGCAACACCCGTTCGGATAAAACACCGAAAGGGCATGGATGCGGTACGATCAGGGGTGGAGGCTGGCCGAATCTCGCGATCTTCCACCGATGATTCCGAGCTCATTTCTTCGCGGTTTCGCGATGTAACGCCCCAAATGCTTCAATTTATGGACGCGATACGCTCTCAGATGGAAACTGGTAGAATCTCGCAATCGTTCCGCGAAAGCCCCGGGCTCGATTCCTCGCGATTCCGCGGTGGAGCATGGCGGGAGCATTGATGAACGAACACGGTATGCTCTCGGTTTGAGACTGGCAGAATCTCGCGATCGTTCCGCAATAGCCCCATGCTAGTATCCTCTCGGCCCCTACCAGAAACCGAGTGGATTCTAACCGTGAACGATCGCGGGAGATTCTCTCAGAGGAACCCTTCTCTGGATTCAGAGCAGCAGGACCTAAACGAAAAAATTGCGAAACAAATTCCTATTTTCGGTCAGAATATCAGCTTCAAGTTTCCAGCTTTTTGGTGGTGGACGAGCCAACTCCACATCTTCGTCATCGAAGATCTTTTGTATAAAGAACATCAGCTGGCTTGCAATTGGCAATTGGATTCAATCAATGAACAATGGCCTTCAGCAGACTGGTCTGCTCGACTATCCCTGCCCTCACCCAATTGAAACATTGAATGGAGTGCTTTTTTACATTGTTCAACTGTTTTTGTTAGCTAAATTAGCAGTTATTTCAGCCTGTGAATGTCAATGACTTCCGACTATGCACACAGTAGACTCCGATGTTTTTGGGAGGAGCCGGGCACGTGTGCACGAATCATCAAATTAGGATATCAACAACTCCAATTATAGCCCGTTTCTTGCGCCATAACCTTCATAGTCCTTTAACCGTTGGGGAACCAATCGGTTTTTTATGGTTTTCTCAACAACTTTTATGATCGCGACCACTGCCTTCAATCCCAAGCTAGCAGACAATTTATTTTCCCGTCCGTTGCTACGCTCAGTAGGTCCACTCTGTTCTTTCCAGCAGCGACTGGTGGCCGCATTCATGAAACTGCGGTAGCCCCCAAGAAGGTTTGAAAACCAGCCGTTGAATGCGGCGGGAGGACTTTAGGCACTCCTGGGAGGCTTCCGTAGCTTCGGAGTTCGAGTGTTCAGAATACTTGGAAAAAATTAAATAATATAATGTTCACTGAAATAAGCAGCTGGCTAATTGGATCGGATTAGTGATTCTGATGACTCCTGAGCCGTGCTGGATTGCCTAGCACGTGAACAATTTTGATTTCAACACCACGAACACTGCCTTCGAGTCGTCTTTGCAGGCATTTCATGAGTTAGGCGTCTAATTTTTCGCATTCACAGTAGATTAGGCTGCTTCAAGCAACGTTGCCTTACGGATATGGGATTATATTTGTTTTAGTGTAACATGCAACCTTTTGTAAGATAGTGCGAGGGCTTGGTATCTTCCTGGAATTTGAGTACAGGGCGTTATCACATGCTTGTTTGATGTGAGATGGAGGATTTCCGAAATCTTGTGACTTAGGGCGTATATGTGAAAAATCCTGTCTGATGCGTCGGCAATATTTGCTTGGGACCGGGAGCCATAAGGTAAATATCGTGCTGACGAACTCACCGACGTGGTGTACTGTAATGAAGTAAGAGTTATTCTTGGATGATCATTGATAAATGATAAAAGTAATGTAAAGTAAGCATACTGTAGCCAAGGCTGGCTCGGTTCCAAGAATCGATAATAAAGGGCTGATAATTGTTTTTCTGGGTTACTGTTTTTTTCTGTTTCTCTCGCTTTTCGTGTTATTCTTGCATATATCTATAGTAAATAGTTTAAATGTGTTGGTATTGTAAGCTTGGGGAGAAAACATGGCGTTTTCGAACGCTTCCTGTGTATTTTCTCCAGAATCGCGATAAAAATTGAAAGCTTGCCGACGATTATGGCGTGGCGTCCGCAGAGCACTTTAAACGACTTCAGAACTTTATTTTTAACTAATTTTTAGAGGAAAAGCACCGGAAGTGTAAAAGGCGGTATTTTCCCACTTCCTCCCCCCCCCACCCCCCCTCACAATACCAACACACCCACGAAAAAATGAGGGAAACAGAAAAAACCATGACCCAGAAAAAAATTATCAGCTGTTTATTATCGATGCTTGGAGCCGAGCCAGCCATGGCTACAGTATGCTTAGTGAAAATACGCAACTGCGCCATCGCCTTTTTCTGTTGCTGTGTACTGTATACAGTCGGCATGGATCCTAGTAATACTCTGTGCTCCCTATGAAAGGCTGGCGAAAACTCGGTGCTAAAGACTATAAAATAGATGCACCAAGTTTGCGCAAACCTTCAATAGGGAACGTTAGGTATCACTTATATTCATGCAGACGTTATTTAGCACGGGTGAGTAGGGTTCCGCTCTGTTCCGATCTTGCGATGTGTCAAAGGTTAACTGTCAACTGTCAATTGTTAGAAAAGCTAAAATTTCTGCGTGCTTAAGGTGTTTTCTGGTGACGTGGTCAGGCAAGTTTTAACGGACTAAAGCTATAGCTAAAATACGAACAGCACGGAAATAGCGCTACGTTCCCATGCAGCACAGCACCGCGCAGATTTTTTGAAAAAAAAGGCGTTTTGCGGCGTTTCTGCGCTGACAAAGCGCTTCATCTAAATACATCGTTTCGAAATTGATGAACTGATTATTCAAGGAAGTTTTCGTGTTCAGCTGACAAGGGAAGTGTTTAGAGCGGTAAAAGCATCTACGGAAACGGTATACACTGTCAGTTTCTCTTGGTCCTCTATAGTAAATTTGTGAAATATCCAGCCCCGAGCTTTTGATTCCGAGGAGCTACGAGCCCGCGAAGTTTGGCTCTCTCCGCTCATTGGTTTCGGCTGCCTCCTTTCATTGATCATGTCAATCAGGAAAGAAGGTCGTTGATTGTGGCGGCTTGGTGTAGTGGATAGCGATATGGACTCTCGAACGTGTGATGCTAAAGGTTCGATCCCGCACCTGAGTGATTTTTTTTCTCGCAATTGCATTGGGATTTTGTATTCTACGTAAATACACCTCCTTTGTCATTGCTTCAGCGTTTTAAAGCCTTTTTAATCACCCTGATATCACAAGGGATCATTCACGAACAGTAGACCACATGAATTCACAATCGATAACAGCGATAACAAACTTATTTCTTGTTTCTTTGTTTTTTTTTTGTCAATTTGAGCACCAATGATGAACTGTCACATAGCGTTGGAAACATAAAGACTATTTACAGAAGGGGCAGCGGATGAAGGACAGCGAAATAAGGATAACAAAATATGGGTAATGTGTGGCAAGGTGTTTTAGTGGTAAACGCATCTGCGAAAACGACTAAACGCAGTATCTGGCTTCAAGTCGCAGGTTCCAAGAAGTTACGAGCGTTTTTCAAGCTTCGCGAAAAGGCAAGGGTACCCCCATCAGGCATTTTTCTTTGGTGTTTCAAAAATTTTTCTCGAATATTGCTCAAATCTTGTATTTAGGGATAATCTAGGGTGGTGCGCACGAATCTGGAGTTTATCTGTCGATTTTCCAGAGTTTTCGACTAAATTCGTTGAAAACACTCCAATCGGGGGAAAATTTGAGGGCAAAATGTTACTTTTGACTATTTCCGGAACGCTACAATAAAAATGGCTCAAAATGTTTCTCTATGGGTCGTTTGGAGTGCTAAACAAGAATCTGGAGTCCGTTTGTCGAGTTTTGACAGATTACGGTAGATTACAGTGAGTATACGGTAGTTTGGTGAAAGTCTCAGATTTCACTTAAAATTTGTGTACGGGGGCTATTCGGGGTTGGTGAACACGAATTTAACGTCTGTTTGTCGATTTTCACAATACTAAGGTGGGTTTCGCCCCCTTTGTTACATGGGGCCTACTGTAACCCACAGTAAACCTCAGAATTTCAAGAAACGAACTTCAGATTCGTGTTCACCGCCCTGGATTACTCCTACATACACGTTTTGAGCACCCTTGCCTTTTCGCGAAGCTTAAATAACGCTCGTAACTTCTTGGAACCTGCGGCTCGGAGCCAGATACTGCGCTTCTCTACTACTGAGCCACAAGAGATACTAATAATACTAGTCGTTTTCGCAGATACGTTTACCACTAAAACACTTGCCTTGCCACACATTACCCATATTTTGCTATCCTTATTTCGCTGTCCTTCATCCGCTGCCCCTTCTGTAAATAGTCTTTGTGTTTCCAACGCTATGTGACAGTTTATCATTGGTGCTCAAATTGACAAAAAAAACAAAGAAACAAGAAATAAGTTTGTTATCGCTGTTATCGATGGTGAATTCATGTGGTCTACTGTTCGTGAATGATCCCTTGTGATATCAGGGTGATTAAAAAGGCTTTAAAACGATAAAACAATATCAAAGGCGGCGTATTCACGTAGAATACAAAATCCCAATACAATTGCAGAAAATCACACAGGCGCGGATTCGAACCTTCAGAGTGACACGTTCAAGAGTCCATGTCGCTGTTCACTACACCAAGCCGCCACAATCAACGACTTTCCTTCTTGGTTGACAAGATCAATGAGTGGAGGCAGCCGAAATCAATGAGCGGAGAGAGCCAAACTTTGCGGGCTCGTAGTTCCTCGGAATCAACAGCTCGGGGCTGTGTATTTCACAAAGTTACTATAGAGGACCAAGAAAAACTGACAGTGCATACCGTTTCCTTAGGTGCGTTTACCGCTCTAAACACTTCCCTTGTGAGTGGGGCGAGTGCAGCGGAACGTAAGAGTATTTCGTTCTGGAAATAAAAAGCGACCATAGCTCGAAACATAGATTTCTACTAAAATGACCGTCTGGTAAGTAAATAATGATGGATTTGGAGGTGGATATAAGAAATTTTCAATGAATAGGGTTCGATATATTTTTTGTCATAATATTGTAATTGTCTTGATAGAAGAAATTCAAAGATGTCAAAACTGAAATCGGGTATCTTTCTAGCGTTTGATGACTATGCAGCGCTCTGTGCGCGCTAAAAATGCCGCGAAACGCCGTTCTTGCGAGAAGTTGGCTTGTACGTCGACTACACACTCATGCCTCACTTATGGCTGCGTGGTATCCCGCTGTCAGTAGCGCCGCAGTGATGAGAGGGCAGCCATGCAGCCGTGAGGTGTGAGTGTGTAGTCTTACACTTACAAGCCGAAAAATTTGCGCGGCACTGTATCTATGTAAACTCCCCAGCAAAGATTTCGGTTGAAGCAACCAGTTCAGAACAATCTGCACCGAGTTTCCTTCAGCGATATGTATCTTAACCCATTCTAATCTGGTAATCTTGCTCTATAAAAAAATTGAAATGAAACTTAAACGCTTCCATGTGAAACCTTTTGCGTGTGGGGGTGTAAACGCTTACTTATTTCTATAATATTAGAGAAGAAATTTGAAAAGCTTGAACGTCCTTCCCCGTAATCTGCAATAACGTCTAGTCTTGCAAATGCAGAACTTTCGTAAGAATTCTAAGGTAAGTCTGCTCACACCTATTACTAAGCAATGTAATCTATGTCAAGAATTGAAAACCTTGCAAGGATTGCGTAGAGTTCTGTACAAACCATAGGGTTCGAATAGTGCAACGAAAATAAAGCCTCTATTAGTTTTCCCACTTAATCTTTGTCTAGATTAAAAGATTAGAAAAAAATATTAAAAAATGAGAAAATGATAACCTATCATTTTTTTCGACGCTGGTGGATTCCTCAACCTCTTCTTCATCATCCTCATCTTCGACTTCCTCGACTTCCTCCTCTTCAGAGCTAAAGTGTGAGTACTCTTATATACGTACTGATTACCCTACATGAAACCCGCTGAAGATCTTACCACTTTTTCCTCCAACGAGGAATCCATCGTTTTGGTCTTCTGGTTTTCAGTTTTTTTTGCATAGCGCGATCCACCTTTTTCAGTGGGGGACACTCTAACGAAGGCACCTTCGTGGAGAATTGTTTCACGCTACGATAGACCTTTCTTAGAGATGGCGGTGATGAATGGCGACACGGTTGTGGTGAACGAAGCTGGGGTGTTCTGCATCGAATGAATTCAGCTGATGGTGATTTGCTCGGAACGGCAAGGAATGTAAACATGGCCCGCTGCCTGAGGGCTTTTGGTCGGGGTATATGCTTGGTCCGTCTGAACTGCTCCACAAGTAGACGGTCTATTTGCGACAACTCCGCGATTTTCGAATCTATACAGATCGTTGGGGCTCCACTAGACGTCGCGGTACGATCTAGGGAGCCAACTAAGTTTAAAGGATCGCATGTTTGCACCATGTGACTTCGACGAAAGTACGGTGGTGGCATATCGTGCGCATACGGAGAAAGCTTCTGTTCGTGCATTACGGTAGGCGATGAGGGTGGTGGCAGGAAATCCGAGTAAAGCGCTCGATTTTCGCCCTCTATTTCAGCAAGGACAGATTTGTCGGGAGGCGGTTTGCGTCGAATCGCATTTGATCGCTTCAATGGGGATGGCTTTTTTGGCTCAATCACAAAACCACCAACAATCTGCGGCTCAACCTTTTTCAACTGATTTCTGACCTTCCTCAAATCCTCAGTGCCTTCACAGTTAGACTGCAGAAAAAAATCAGGAATTTTTAGACGATTCACCTTACGCTGCTGCTTGGCTTCCTGAGGTGTGTCCAGAGTCATCGCGCGGTTTAATTTGCCTATTATACGGCATTTTTTAGCCACCTGAATCGTCTTCGCACGACTCATATGTGGTCGCTTCAAAACTACGCTCAGATAGGCAAACTGGGGGCGAGATGTCGTCGGAAGGGCAATCGCAGCTGCACATTTATTTGGAGCTCGTTCTGTCAGCCGCAAATTCATGCGTACGTTCTTCTCTGGTTGTTCGATAGCTTTCTTGGCCAATTGAAAGAAGCTGCAATGCTGAATGGAGATCTCAGCTGTAGACGGCACAGTCCGATTCGGTTTCCGCTTGAGACTGGCTAGGACAGTCCTCTGCTGTTCCACAATAGGTGGAAGTTTGACGCCCTCCTCGCTCTGCCGTTGTTTTATCTGGATTCGTGATGGCTGACGCTCAGCTTCCTTCGCATTCTTTAGCACATCGATCGCTCGCAATCTCGGTGGTGATGACTGAATTTTGAAGGTCGCCTGAACCCTCTCAGTTTTCTGAGTGATGTAGATGGTTTTCTTGAAGGATAGCGCTTTCTCTTTGCGTTTCAAGATATGTGAGGTAGACAGTGTGACATAGGCTGGAGATGAGGTGAAGAGGTCGGCAGATTCAATTCTTTTCAAGCGATCTGGCAATCCTTTCGAGATCCGTTTGAACACCGGCTTTCTCCCGAAAGAGTGAAAACCAGAGGTAGATTTCGATCCGGAAGCCTGGCAAGAGAGTAAAGACACAAGACCTGCACAAATCGATGGGAAGACTTTTGCACATGCATCCATAGCTTCGGGTCGTAAAAATTGTTTCTCACACGCACAGTCCTCTCTTTTGGCTGCTTCGGAATTACTTCGGTCGTTCTCACTGTCAGTTGAAAGACCCGAATCACTCGAATTGCTCGGTGTTCGCACTCTTTGATAACGTTCCTTCCGGATGATCGGAATTTCCTCCCAAGCTTTGAGATATTTGGTCTCATCTTCAGAACTTAATCCTCGAGAACGCAGTAACTCGTCGACGCGGTTGTGAGCAGCCAAAAGTCGATTCAAGTACTGGTTTTGAGTGACATCTGCCACATCGGCGCTCATCTGCTTTGATAGATCGTTGCGATCATGGAATCTGGACGTGCTGCCACCTCCGCTGGCGTTGAACAAGTCGCCACCCAACACCGCCGCCTCAATACCAACATTGTCAGATTTCCGACGTACCGCATTGAACCCACCGTCTGGTTCCGACTGCTGTTGTCGTCGCTGTTTAAGAAAGCTCTGTGTGGGGCTATCCGAAGTGGATGTTTTTCGGATCCCATACCGCTCTAACAGGGAACTAGTCTCGTCATCTCGTTTTACCCTAGGGTTTGGTAAATTATCAGCGGCCCTACGATCTTCTGATGATCTACGAAACGAGAATCGAGAGGGGCCGGCCGATGGGTCTCTACCTGAAGAATCACGAGAAAGAGGTGAGATACCTGATGGGGATGAAGGTAGATCAAATCGAACAGATGACGAGACGCTACTGCTAGGATTATTACGAGCTAATGGGGACGAACTACCATATGAGCTAGATGAAAAGGTAGAAGGAGAAAACGAATTGAAACTTGAACGCATAACCCACTATTGATCCTCCTCGTCAGACATGTTATGACGGTTCACAACTGAAAAAGTCACTACTCTACAAGGAAAAACGGGAGAAGGGCGAATTGGGAATGTTCCCGCGTAAAACCTATCACACCCAGGGGAACCTCAGAGCACAGCGATCGACACAGTTGGGAACTGAAACGAAAATCATATCAGAAAACTATCGATTGCTTGACGCATGTGATGAGGGTCCACCAGGTTACGTAACTGACTGATAATATTGAAATTTTAGCATAAAAAGAGTGAGGTGGCAATAAGAAAGGAGAAAAATGGGCGACAGGTGATATGCCCACTTCTCTGGTGGGCCTCAAGGCTTTGTTGTGATTTCGCGATAGCTGGGCCGATATTTACCTTCTGGAGGGGTTTTCATCGAACTATCGGGGGGAGGAGGGAAGAGAGGAAAAGTCGCAGCCGGTTGAGATGAGTGGGTGTTGATCGTAAGCTAAGCATTGAATTGAGTGCGTACCAGTCAGACAGTCACGCTCCTGATTCGGACTCTCACCACATTATTTTCATGAATACGCGAACGACACGATACGGTATCAAATAAAAACACATGCGATGTAGGAGGGATTGAATCGGGTGCCCAGCATTTTTTCTCGAATTCAGTGAACCAGATGTCTTTGACATTCCTCCCAAAATTTGAGAATCACGCATCTTCTCATGTCGTGACTCTCTGGTGTTTTGAATGGCATACTAAAACATGTTATGACAAGTTAAAACGTAGAAGGTCGAAAAAAAGCTACGCACCCTATCAAGCCTGATGATGAATAACTGAAAATTTGACAGGAGAGACACAGATTCAGAGCGCTGCTTGGTATACAATATTTGCATTTGTGGCTAGATGGTGGTTTAAAGGCAGGATTCACAATAAAAACAACTGGCAGCTTTTTGGATAAGGAAACGCTTCGAGCGGTCTTCATGATAGCTGAGTCGGGAAAATGGGTCAAAATATTCCATTAAACCCAATAAAATAATGTCACCTTCAACCTATATGTATATGTATATGTTTATTACACTCACATAAGGCGAATGCGTGATAAGAATAAGAAGAGATGCACAGAAAAACTAACAAGACCGGAAGAAAGAAAAAAAAACAGACAGCAAAACTTGAGCAAAAATACTCCTATTCTTCATACACCCTACCAATCAAACAAACGAAGATCTATCTCTAGAAAAGAAGAAACAATCGAAAATGCTATGCTTCGTAGCTAAGAACTATTTGGGATACCCGTCGCCTAAACTGGCCCAAGGAAGCAGCGCCGGTGACTCTTCTAGCGATTTTCAGGTATGCGCTACCCGCCCTGTGTGGAAAAGACCTAACCCTAACACTGGTAATTGGCCGACCGAGAAATATTTTCATTATTTCACCTCTAGTTCTCGATGTAACTAGTTTGAAATAGGGTGCAAGCCTGAAAATACTGCTGTTTTCCAGAAGTTTGCGGACCATGCAAAGGTCAAACACTCTGCGCCGAGAATCCAACGTTGGCAACCCAAAATATTTGTTCCTTAAGTGGGCCCTGGGTATCTTGGAATTCAGGAAACCACCGATGCGAATCAACAGTTTGCGAGTGAAACTATTCTGGACCTTTTCGAGCGCGTCAATATCCTTTTTCTTGTGCGGAGCGAATACTGATGTTCCAGATTCCACAATGGGTCGTATATAAGTCTTATATGCTCGGAGCAGAACCTGTTTGTTTCTAGTGGAGATACCCTTTATAAATCTGAAAAATCCGCCTGTGAGCCGATTGGCATTTGATTTTGACATGCTCAGAAAAATCCAACTTCCTGTCGTAGTGAAAACCGAGGTCTCGAACCGAGTCTACCGCTCGCAGCGCGACACCAGCACATGTATATGAATGGGCCGTCGACGTCGGACTCAAATGAACCCGCATAAATACGGTTTTTTGCGGAGCCAGTGGCAGCTGCCATTCTCTCGCCCAGTCAACTATCAGGTCAATCCCCTCCTGCAGCACTTGGGTATCTAATGGATCAGAAATGACTTTGTAGAGCTTTATATCGTCCGCATAAAATTTTACTGTAACACTTTTGTCATGAAAAATGATAGGAATGTCAGCTGTAAAAATACTAAACAATATTGGTGATAATACACCCCCTTGTGGGACCCTGCTCGCTATGTTTCTCACCTTGGAATAACAATCCCCGACCCTCACCTGAAACGTTCTATCAGACAAGAATTGGGCGAGCCATTCTATCAAAATCGGATGAAATCCCAGATCCCGTAGTTTTGATAGCAGTTTCAAATGTGAGACACGATCAAATGCCTTTGCAAAGTCAAAGTAAATGACATCACAACTGCATTTCTTGTCAAGGGCCTCCGTCCAATCGTTTATGCATTCCAAAAGGTTCGTTTCTACCGATCTTCCAGGTACAAAACCATGTTGGCTCCTGGGAATGATATTATTCGAAAACAGATGTAGGACGATGTGCTCTTTTAGAACCTTCTCAAACAGTCTGCAGAAGAGTGAGGTTATGCTAACTGGTCTATAACTTCCTGGATCAGTGGCCGGCTCTTTCTTCAAAATTGGTGTTACAAAAGAGTGTTTCCAGCGGATTGGGACTTCACCATAGATAAGAGACTGATTGAAGATATAGGCCAAGGGACCACAAATAACGGGTGCAATTTTCTGAAAAAAACAGAGGAATGAAATCCGGGGTGATCGAGGAAGATTTAGACCACTTTACTAACAAATCCTGCAACTTCATAGAATGAAACCACGGAAAATCAGTCATAGGCTGAATACCTGAGAAGGATGAAGACGGACAATTTCCGTCATCTTCTTGGAATTGATTCACGAAATGATCCGCCAACCTGTTTGCCTTTATCACTGGCCGATGATGCAAGAAGGTCTCCGTTCTTAAGACAGCCAATATTACTTCTTTCCTGTAACTTGGAATTCAGATAATGATAGAAGTTCTTTTCTCCCGCCTCTATCTTTTTCTTCTCCAAATAACTGTTATACCTACCCAACTGAGAATGGAACTTTTTCGCGAATGCGTTATATGTTTCTAATTTCCAGTGCGCCTTGCTTCATAAAATAGGCATTCACGATGTTCAGACATTTTTTGCAAGTGAGCAGGCAGGCGAATAGACTTAATAGAGGACACAAGCTTCCACGGCACATGCAGATCAATAGCTGCTTGGATAATTGACAAGAAAAGTTCATATTTCTCATTTACGCTGTTGGTAGATTCTAAAAGACTGACCCAGTGAATTTGGCTAAGATATCCATTGACGGCTGCATAGTCGCACTTTGCGTAAACCCTGCGATAGACCGGTGAAGAGCCCGTTTCACAACATTGAATACCAAATGAAATGCTATTATGATCGCTTAACCTAGAGATTGACCGAGTTTACGTCTTCTGTCGAAAAAAAATCTGCTTTACCCGCATCATGTATGTTATGCATTTCATTCTAGAATCAGTTATTATTCATGAAAAGCTGTCGAAATGTTGGATTGAAGGACCAGCGTGAGCTGATGGAGTGTCAGAACTATTAGCTGATAGCTTGTTCCCAAAGGGGTGTTCTTGTAACTTCGAACGATTCGCTTCTTATTACCAATGCTTCTACTGCATTCCGAACAAAGAAACCTCTGAGGAAGCAAGGTGCTGCGAGATGTCATACTACAATAAGACCCATAATCCTCAATATTTGATCTTACAAACGCAGCTATTTCGATTAGTAGAAGAGATAGCACAGAGGGACTTTGGGAGAGCTCTCTTTCTACAGCGCGTATCATAACCATATCAACAAACTTCAACCTCTGATATCGATGTCCACACAACCTTCATTCACTGGCTTTAGCTCTATTCTACTCCGCGCACCCGAAATGTTCACAAATTTCCTCGAAAATTTGTCAAAAAGTAGAATGAATTTTGTAAATGACCTTCAAAGCCTTTGTATCATAATTATAGCAACACATTTTATTGAGAGAGCTCCCTTGCTCACTTCTCAATACATTTCCCGTTTTAAATATGATATGAATGTAGGCATGTATAATCAAGGCCTTTCTATCAGGCAGCGTCCATACGCTGCGAGGACGAGTGATTACGCAAAACCGATGCTCATCGGGGGCACACGATTTGCCTGCCGCTCACGAACGCTAACACTCGCTCTCGCACGCTCACGCCCGCTCTCGCACGCCTACGCCCTCTTTCGCTCAATTACGCTCATTTCAGGAGAGAAGCAGTCATTTCGAGCCATTTGCTAAACTTCTCGAGCATTGAAAGTCGAACCTACCTTAAAGGTATCGTACGCGCTGAAAACCACTTCTCGTTTTTTGAGTTTGAATTCTTGGTTGGGCCCCCCTGAGAACGTGGGTAGAGTTTGTCGGGTCACCGACGCATTATTGGGAAGATATGGGTGATCGAATGCCTCGAATTTCACCAAAAGAGGCCGGCCTTCTGACAGCCATGTGGCATTAAATGAAAAAGAAAGAAGGTTTTCAACAACCGATAACGCGTGAATGAGTGGAAGTTGATGTATCATTTGTTGATCAGCTACCTTCTTTTCTCATTTGAGGTCACATGGCTGTCAGAAGGCCGGCCTCTTTTGATGGAATTCGAGGCATTCGATCACACATATCTTCCGAATGATGCGTCGGTGACCCACCCAACAAACTCCACCCACGTACTCAGGCAGGCCCAGCCAATGATTCAAACTCAAAAAAACGGTGAGTGGTTTTCAGCGCGTACGATGCCTTTAAAGACACAGTCCAACCTCGAGATCGATTTTTCGTTTTTGTGTTTATCTAGGAAACAATTTAACGCTGATCACAATGGCGTCTCCAGAATCGCTCAGAACTCACAACGAACGGAGTTGTGGCCCCTCAAAGATTGTAATATCGGACGGTAAGAAATTAGCGGACGAGTTGTCTCGAGCCTGTTTTTCTGATTATTAGAAGCCATGGTTCTGGAACATATCAAAAAAGCCAGACCGAAAACAAATGGAAGAACATGATCAAAAAACTTGGCGGTAAGCGTAACCCAATTTTTCTCTCATGGGGGCGTGGTCGACCTTTTCCGCGCATTTCTCGTTAAAGGCACTGGACGCGATAAAAAAATTCTTGTCGTCTTTTTCTCTCGTAACACTTTTCTGGGTCTCCATTAGAAGGACCAGTAAGAAAAAATCGCAAAAAAAACCACCTTTTTGGGTCCAATTTGAAGCCTGAAATTTCTTGTCTTTCGATGGTGGATGAGCCCACTCCACATCATCGGCATCGATGAACTCTTACATTACGAACATCAGCTGGCTTGAAATTGAATTCCAATCAATGAACCTTCGAATTAATGTGCACATCTAGTCAAAAACATTGACTGGAGTGCTTTCTTCCATTGTTAAACTGTTTTATTAGGTAAATTTGCATTTATTTCTTCCTCTGAGTGTCGATGAATTTTGGCTGGTCGGCATGAGACCGCGATCTTTTTGAGCGGCGCTGTGCACGTGTGCACAAACTGGCGACTTTGGGTCCTAAAAACTCAAATTCTAGCCCGTTTTTCACCGCGCTACCTTCCTAGTTTTTCAGCTGTTTTCAATTCGAGCTGATTTTTGTAGTTTTTTTTTCGATAACGTTTTTCATCGTGACCACTGCATTTAAATCGAGCGAACTGAGTTTTCTCGCTTGGCAGCCTTGAAATACAAGGCGATCGGACCATAATATCAAAAATTACCCTTGTGGTTGGACTGTGCCTTTTAAGCAAATGCCCTCGTGTGTAATGGGCCTACCTAGGCCATCTCGAGCCGCGATAAAGGATCAGGGAACGAGTCGGTTAGAGTGAGTGATCATCAGGGCTGGGATTCATGAACGACAAACCGTGGGCTACAGTTGGGTTGGCCGCGGAAATAGCATGCAATCTTTGGAGACAAACCCAGCTGTAGCCCATGGTTTGCGTTCATGAATTCCAGCCCAGGTCAAGCGTTTTCAGTCAAATCGACACGAGGCAGAATCAGCGTTGGAGAGCGCTGAGGAGCGCTGGACAGCGGAAGCGGGCGTACTCGCAACGTATGGACGCTGCCTCAGTATCCAGAGTGACCGCGTGAAGGAGTGGTCGACCGCAACCCAGTTACCCAGTTATAGAGCATTCTCCTATGTTTCCAGCACCGCATTTCACAGCACCGCATAAGGCCCAACGGCTTTAGTTTGCAGAGAAAAACATGGCGATGGACTGGTCTACGGTCACCAGAACTTGTTCTCCGGCTTAATCCAGATAAACATTGTGTTCAGATCAGGGGATATTCCGTTTACCGATTTACCGATTTTCCGGATTTACCGGAGTTTTTCAGGAAATTTTAATTTACCGATTTACCTAATTTTTCTCGAAATTTACCGAAATTTTAATCGAGAAAAAAATGATGTTTTTTTTGTCTAATCGGCCTACTTCTTAATCGTATTTCGCGGGTTTGCTACTGTTTTGGCATGCCTTTGGCGCAATATCCTTCTTCATCCTTCTTTTTGTTACTCTTTTTCAACAATTTGGCTTACTTTTTTGAATGTTCAAACGATTTTTCCACCTTTTGGGTCACGTGCTTTTTCTAATCGAGATTATATGTACTCCGAGAAATACATATTTTATTCAAAAATGTCAACAGGATTGCAACGCAGCAGAGTTCTGAAGCAGATATTTCAGGAACTTGAAAAATTCTTTTCGGAGCCCCCGGACACAACACTGAATCCACTGCAGTTCTGGAACGACTCCATTGTGAAACCATCGTACCCGCACCTTTCCTCACGGACCAATACTCTTGCGCGCCTTCTGGCACAGTTTAGGCGGGAAGGATGTTTTCCTCAGCTGGCCTGAATTTGAGTGACTACAGAAAGGCCCTGACGACAGAAAATTTTAAAATGTTTTTTTCTCAAGAGCAACGTCCCTTTGATCAGATTCAGCCGTTGAGCTCAGTTTAATATGTAGAACTCACTCATTATTTGCATCTTCATGCAGTATTGAAAATGATACATAAATGTTATCGGTCATCTGTGCTATCGTATGGGGTAGGCACCAAAAAGTCAAAGTCAGAATTTTTACCGAATTTTCCGTTTTTACCGTATTTACCGAGAAAAAAATTCGGTAAAAAGTTTCGATAAAAAATTTACCGAAAAGAATTAGCCGCACACCCCTGGTTCAGATGATCTTCTCGGACGAGAAAAATTTCAAGTACATATGTTGGGCTGGACGGGTACGCATACTGCTGGTCAGATCTCCACAAGAAACGGCGGTATTTCGCCAGGCGGAATTTCGGTTGAGGTAGTCTTAGGCCGGGTTCATACAATACCCGCACTAATTTGCGAGATCGCGACTTTTCGTCATAACTCGGCTCAAAGTTAAACTTTCGGGGAGCCAGGGGCATATTTGGAATCAGCATCGTGAGCTCTTCATTTTGAGCAAACACATTTCTTGACCTGCAAACAAGGCGTATAGGGTTAACAGAAAAATCGAGAGAACGAAAAAAAGAAAACACCACCGACGTCCCGTTCTCAGCTCAAACGGGACCAATCGACCTGGGATTTGGCCTAAAACTTCACTTTCTGATCTTCTTTTAAGCAAGCACTGCGGAGGCCCAATTCGAGAAAGTCGATTTTTCATCCCCTTCACATGTTCCAAGTCCATCCTCGCTTCAAACGGAACCAAGTTAATAGATCTCTGCGCTGAAAATGAAGAACTCTCGATGCTGATTCCAAAAATGCACCTAGCTCCCCGAGCTGGTCATTTTGAGCCGGGTTATGACAAAACGTCGCTATTTCGGGACTTTTGCGGCTTTTTTGAGAAAATAGTGCGGGTACTGTACTTCCAGCGACGAGCGACGCGACGCAATGTTTAAAATCAAAATCGACAAAAGATCGATATGCCTTATATGCACTGTCGTTGTTGGTTGTCGCGGGAGGTATGATGTCGGCCTGATGGTATGGGGTGGATTCGGTGCATAAGGTGTGCTCCAGATAGCCTTCAATGTCTCCAGAATGAATTCTGCGAAGTTCTAGGAAGTGTTGCGAACAAGACTGTTGCCATTCGTTGCTCGGATCCAGCAAAATAAGCTCTCTTTACAGCAAGACAATACCACCATCCGCACGAGTCGCTCAACTACGTACGACTTGATTTGAGCAGCATTGGGTCTCCATTATGGCTTTGCCGGCGCACTCGTCCGACGTTAGTGCCAATGGAAAACGTCTGGGAAATCTTGGTTCACGAAATCTATATTGAAGGAAAGACGTTCAATTTACTGGAATACCTCAAGAGAGCTGTAATTGATACTTGGAGGAACTTGGACGTGGAAGTGCTTACATAGATGACTGTTGAACTGCCAAAGCAAGTTTACAAAATCATTTCTAAACAAGGCGGACCGATATATTGTCGGAAGTGTTTTTCCGAATAAAAAAGTTGAATAACAATTGAATACTGAAAGTTTTGTCATAATTATGATACAAAGACTTTGAAGGTCAGGTTATATACAGAATACATGTTAAATCGTGATAGTTTTCTGTAAAGTTGTGTGAATAAAGGTTCTCAGGCTCTGCGGGGAGGGGGAAGGGACAAGCGCCGGACAATAGAGCCCGTTTTCGACTTGGGGGAGCGACAGCGGACGCTTCCCCGAGGGGGGGCTTCAGGGGAGGCCCCTGCTCTCCTCCGGCGCTTGTCCCCCCCCCCCGAGAAGAAGAGACGCAAAGGTGGGAAGAAGTCGTAGAAGGTAGTTTAAGACCATAGAGGTCAGAGAAGGCATAGTAGTCCAAACGCACGCATCGTCATTCACGTCAAGTTTTGTCCCAATTTGACGTGATTTCTACTGTGATCTATCACGTGCTCAACAAGTAAAAAAGGCACCTCACCTCATAGAGAGCCGCATTCGGCCCAACAGGGCCGGTCCTGGACGGGGATTTCGAGTCCCTGTCAGAAAGAGATATTTTTGGAGGAGAGCGGCGACGCTCTCCGGGGGAGGGGGGTGACGTCACCGCTACGGGGCCATGACGTCTCTGCTCGGGGCCGTGACGTGACTGCTCCGGGGCCGTGACATCAGTGCTCCGGGGCAGTGACGGGGGGGGGGCTTCAAGGCAGTGACAGGGGGCTTCAGGGCAGTGACGAGGGGGCTCCGATCAAGTCAAATTGCCTCTTCGGCGGTAGCCCCCCTCCCCCCGATTGGGGAGGGGGGGGGGGGGGGAAGCGCCGGTGCTCGAAGGGTTGCCCCCTGTAGAGCTGCGCTATCCCTCTCCAATGTATGAGTTTTTGGTTGCGTGGAGTTGAATGGTGACATCCCGTATGAATGAAAGCTTACGTGGACATTGCTGTTAGAGCTTTTAGTGTGTTGCTAAACTTAGGATACGTACTGCAGGATACTCTGTCAAGGTTAAGTGGAATTCGATTAATGTTTACTATGCTGAATGGTATCACAAACCATATCTAATTCGTAGTAAAACTCAAATTCCAAATGTACAGCATCGTATCACGGAACTCATTGACAATTATGCGATATAAACTCAATTCAAGGCACTTGTGGTATTCGGTGGTTGGAGCGAGACCAAGATTGTTAAAACCTCTTTATCCGTAGGGCTGATCTTCAAGAAATGGTCTCCGTTGTCGAAATCCCTCCTGCCAACCTTAGGGGACGATTAGTTCGCAATCGCTTGTATGACCGCGTCTGCCTTACTCCCTCCAGTGTAATTTGCCCATTTGGTAAGGAGGGTGACTGCATGGCCTCTGGAGTGGTATATCGCATAAATTGTCGTCTGTGTGGGGAGGATTATATAGGAGAGACTGGGAGACCGCTATGTGTCAGGATTAAGGAGCACATGGACGGACTGAACAAGTTTAAATTGTCTACTCCGCTTGGGGAACACAAGGTGCGCAGTCACGATAACAACTGCATTTCAGTTGCTGTAACGATCTTGGCACGTGAAAGCGAAATCTCAGCGCGCAGCACTCTTGAGGCCTTTTGGATTGCCGCAAAAACACCCAATATAAACCGAAAGGATGAATGTGTTGCGGTGACCCAGGAGTTGGCGCCGTACGTTGACCTGTGCGGATTCTGACCAACAGGTCATAATCTGAGGGCGGGTCTGAGCGTGGGCGGTCCCAGGTCTTCGAGGGCGATTCTGAGGGTTCTTACTAGTCAGTCGCCTAACAACTTCCATCCAAGGTTGTCGGACTTCTTGGTCCCATTCAAAGGTTGGTATAATCTGTGACTTACGTTCTTTTGGTTCACTTCCGTGTGAATCCTTCTCTGTAGAATGAAATGGGGTTTGGGAGGGTAGTTTCTTGGATCTTAATCCGGTTTTTCCAGGCTCCGAAGAAGGCGAAAATCGCCGAAACGTCAGCCAAATAAAGAGGTTTTACAATCTTTGTCTCGCTTCAACCACCGAATACCACAAGTGTCAATCAACATGCCAAGATTTGTGGAGAGTGGCACGTGGACAATTCAAATCAAGGCAGTTTTATCGAAACATGACCATGAACTTTGTAAGGGCAACATAACACTAGTTTCTCATCACAACAACTTAATAATCATATCATTTAAAAAGGTGGGGATAAGCCAACCATGGTGGTTTAGACGTGAAGGAAACTAGTCTGAGTTGTTATAATGAAACAACAAATGCAGCAGAACGAAACGTGAAAACCCTCGATTGTGGCTAGAACAGCATCAAAAACGAAAAACGCAAACTTTAACCGAGAAATCAATCATTCAAAGACAGCAGATCTTGTGACTAATTTTCTCGCCTAGGCTCCAACCTTTCAGACCAATCGCCTTACGAGCACCATTACATTGACAGTATTCCACCAATGCATGAATTTCGTCCTTTTTATTCATGTTGGAGCAAGACCGTTGTCAGAGGAGGAATTTCGTGAATTCATTCAGAAATTCTTCAACAAGAACTTTTTTCTCTAAAGTGTTTCCTTCCCTACAACATTTCGAAGACCTTCTGATGACAAACAGTTTATATGAGTTTGGAATTTGTATGGCCATGTTTCGAGTAAATAGACATGATTTTAGATAATATCGATTGAACGTTACATGTTTCCAAGAAACCTCGAGCTCACGGTGGAGTATGTATTAGGTATGTCCTGTGATGAGCTATACTATAATGGAGTTTCATCTAACTTCGGTAAGCCTATGCCAAAATGCATGCAAATACATTATCCAAAAAAATTTATCAATATGGTATTCTTTACGATGTGGTATCTCGGTACTGGAACTCATTCGAGCTGGATACCGATCCGAATGTAAGCGATCCGAACCAAAATCCGATTGAAAACTGTTGTTTGCTGTTGACACACCGTGTGTACAATTTCGGAGCTATTTCGGGATAAGAGAAACACTCGAGTGAAAACAACACCAGGTGGATCACCAGCGACCTCTGTAGCACTACACTTACTGCAGGAAGCCCGTTCACGGTCCTTTACGGCTCCCCAGTGATTAGACATTGAACACAATAAACTTTTCTAACAAAACACAATAGACAATAAACTTTTTCAAGGTTTTCTGAGATAGCTGATAATCCATACACATACATTATGGGGTTAGGCCCGACCTCACATATAAAGAATTCCAAAACAAAAATGGAATATTTGAACACGCGTCGATCAAACAGGGGTGGTAGTCATTGGGTGTTTTGACGCAAGATAACCGCCAACATTTGTATGCAAATTGGACACCAGTGGTGGTAGCAAATGGGTTTGAAAACGCGACGAAACCGCGAGCTGATAGAGAACATGAAAATAGTGTATGAATGAAAAAAAAGATATATAGCTACCGGAAAAGTTCTCCGAAGAAGTTTTCGATAGCTATCAATGTTTCTCTTCATTCATACACTATCAACATCCTCTCTGTCTGATCATTTACTGACTTTTCGTTAGATCTCTTTACTACCACCCCAAACTTCTCAGAATAAATTGTTTCTTTTTTCTTTTTTCATAACTTGTCGTAGCTCGAGGGTGGTCATGAATCAGAAGACATCGATGCATCAAAGTCCTTATGAAAATCTGTAGCACTTTTTCTAGCTTTCTATGGAGCTCTTCTTTATGGGGTGCTTGCGTTTTTACCAACAAAAAACGTGCAATTGTTTCATCGTGAAGCATGTCTTTGATTGCAAGACGAGGAGTAGAAGCGCCACAACAGGCTCCGACATACCAAGGAAATCCAAATTTCCATATTTTTTATTTCGAGAGATCCTCGGGTTCAAACGTGTGTATTGAAAGCTTCTTATTATTAGAGAATTCTTGGCAATGAAATGGCCAAAAGAAGTAATCAACCCAAAAAGTTACAGGGGCTAGACCCTTTCAGACGTCCAGCATTTCCGACATTTGTGTATTATACAAGACACACCGGACAGACATGGATAAAAGGAAGCAGAAAGTTCCGTGATTTTCAAACGAGTTTTTTCCGGAATTTGAGTAATTTGGGTAGCCTTTTCGCGATATATCACAATCTGGTGGGCATACCTGCGCAAAATTGTGAAAAACTTGAACACGGTTTCTTGCGCGTACGCTGCCTTCAACAAGCACTCCTTGCAGTGCAGCAATGAGGAGTGCGTCTCAGTGGCAGACACTATCACTTTCAAAAAGATCGGTGATCGTTATACATAAACGACCCCGAAGGGCAGATCGCCATCGCTGTGGAGCAAAGCATCTTCAAACTTGATTTACACGATGATATGTGCAATTGCCCCTAGAAGTTTTCTGGACGATTGTAATAAACAACTCTCTCTCTCTCTGTATTCTTCACACCACTTCCACTTCTCTCACTCGACGGATTGTGAGCCGAAGGACTGCAGCAGCCCACTCAGAAATTTTTGATCAAGTAACGTGCAAATTAAGGACTCTGAACACATCATCTGCAACTTCTTTCTACAACTTTATGCTACACGTGACCTTCAACCTAGTAAGTACCTATTCTGCAAGATGTGAGTTGACCTAAATGTAGCACAGAATATTTGCATGCTACTTAAATATATTATTCAATCGCGAGTGTAAGATATCTAGGATGTGAAAAATTGTATGCAAATAGTCTGTTGATGTGTATATTAAAGTGGGTTCGGAAGAGACTGTCCGCCCATGCGGTCGGCGTGCGTGTCGAGCGGCCACCACGAATGCGTTTTTCGGAGGAGCCTACCCACGGCTGGCATGCTGCTGACTGGGGTGTTATTCACTATTCGTCTGATATTCCTGCAAATTGATCTACAAGTCAGAAAAATGCCTTTCAAACGGCCGATCAACACGCCCATCTAACGCAAGGGAAGACAGTATCATTAGAACAGGCTCTACATAAGATATCACGCGTAACATACATTCTTAGAATTTGACTGTGACGCGGCAAGCTATTTCCAGGGGAGGTATACGACGCACTCCTAAGGTACAATACCAGCGCTAAGTTTTCTAAAAACGGGGAGCATTTGCCAAACTTGGCAAAAAGACGCTTGTAACCTTTTTGAATAAAGGCTTTTTCGAATTCTGAATACGCTGTCAAATTCACAGTTCAAGTTTCTACCTATTAGAATATTAGAATGCTTTTTGAAAATAGTTTCTAAAATCGCTTAGTTTTCGAATGAAATTGTTTTTGCGGTCGTTTCGCCAAACCATCGCGCGCGGCAAAGGGCGGCGACACTTTACAAGTAATAGAAGAGCAATCTCTATGTTTCCTTCATGATATAAATGCAGGTGGAGCAATCTCGACCTCTGTGCACGTAGAATTTCGGAAATCCTTCATTTAACCTTTTGGAGCTTTCGACTTTTCAGGAAGTTCACAAGCGTGTTAAAGGCATTCTCGACAATAAATCTCGTTCTCGTGGTTTCAGTGTGAAACACTAAGTTGGTAGATGCTGGAGAGGATAGGATCGAAGAAAGCAGCGAAAACGGACCAGAAATCGATAAAAATGGCTTTGAAAGGTATCCTAGTGCACCTACCTATCCCGGTCCGCCCCCATTTTGTGGCGCCACGCACGTCTTCGATGGCGAATTGCCAAGCATCTCTGCCGTATCCAGCCTGATCGATTAGCGTACATTCCGCGATTAGCGCGCGCTTGCGGAAATAAGCAGGGCCCATAATTTTCGTCCACTCCCTGAGCGTTAGAAACCGTTATTTTAGCTTATTCTGAACGTTTTTCTTCGTTATTTCTTCACTATTAGTTACCTCGCGGCCAAGCAGTCCCGTTTTTAGGGCGAACTCGAGTGTGATATTCATCGTGAACACTGCCTTTAAAGGCAGTGTCCACGATAAAAACCATGTCTGATTTTTTGGTGGAGATCGGCAGCTGCGGGGCCTAGCGCAACCCTAACGTTGAAAAAACTAAGAAAATTGAGTTTGGAACGGTCCCCTACGGCCCCAAAGTTGGACACCCGTCAGCTCGTGACACCCAGATGCACTTTCCACGCCCACCGACGTGAACAAATGAATGCTCGAGATTGTGAGATGAGCGATGGTTTCCGATTAATAGCCCCGTTCTTCCCTTCATTCTCAGCTTCTCTCTTTACTCAGGTCAGCTCGCTCAGATCGGCTGCAAAAGACGGAAGTTACAAGCCTCGGACAACTCGTCCACCATGTTTCCTTTGCTCAATCTTTGAGGGACCATAGCTCCGTTCCCAGAAGGTCTTGTACGATTCCAAAAACATCATTGGAATCAGCATGGGACCGTCTTCAAGATAAGCGGAAGAGCAAAAAGTCGATTCTTATTGTGAACACTGCCTTTAAATAAGGGATTTCCAGAACTCTATCAGCACAAATCTCGAGATAGTCTCACCTGCACTCAATTCATGAAGGAATCATAGATATTGTTATTCCATTACTTGTACAATTTTTACTCAAAATTTCATCGCACTCTGCCGCGCGCGACGTTTTTGCAAAACTCTCGCAGAAATGATTTTCTTGAACTACCAAACGATTCAAGTAAGCTTCATTCAACAAAGCACACCAATAGGTAGACATCTAAGCTAGGAATACGACATCGTTTCCGGAATCCAAAAAATATTCTTCGTTCGAAAAGGTTACAAGCATCCAGCGTTTTTTTCGCGAATGCTGTTTTTATACATATATCGACCTGGGCATACCGTTACTTGATGAAACTTCAGTATGTTATGGGACTACACAAACCTTTTTTTATGCATACAAAGCTGAGGCTTTGAGGGTGCAGATTTTGAATATGGAGTTTATTCATATTTTCGTAGTGGTATTTCAAATAAGGACTGTACCTTTAAACATAGCTATTAATATCCCAAACCCATAGCACTTGTTAGCCGTTAGGTGTTCTTCTGAATGGTTTTATAACCTTGCGAGAAAATTATCTCTGACAGAATTTTTCTGGAAACGAATTCGAAATGAAGTTATGTAATAATGCACAATTAAGTATCTCTCTTTGACGTTAACCAAAAAGAGCCAAATTTACGTACCATTTGTACCTTGTCAAAGTACCGAATTCGGAATGGATTTGGCGCGAACAATTTTATACCAAGGATTCTCAAAATTATGCCCCAATCTGTTTGAATTTCGAACCTCAGCCAAATTCTGATAGAGATTATTTTCCCACAAGTTTATGCAATGTTTCGAAAGACCTTTTATGGCAAATAACTGCTGCGTAGCAGTCGCCCTCCCCTCGGGTTGAAAGCGTAGTAGTATATAAAGGCTACCGCCTGGGACAACATTACAAGAACTTCGGTGTGTCGATGAAACGTAGCATCAGGGAAGTTCTTTGGAGTGAAACAACGAAAAATTTTGTGGAAAAAACGCTCACTCCATAGGTAGTGATAAAAACCAAACCATCGAGCTCATCTCAAGTGTGCCGACAAAAATAAATATTTGATGATTGGGGATCTAAGAGAATCTCCTCTAATCATAGATAAAGTGCTCTCTGAAGAATGTGGTGCTTTGCACAAAAGGCAGACTCTTGAGTAGAACACGAACATGGTTTAGCTGAATTTATTCTACAATTAGAAGCGTGCATCCAGTGGAGAAAACCAAATCAATTATAATTTGCGCAAACGGGCAGCTCTAGAACTTGCTCGAAGCGCTATATGTACCTTCCCGTGTCACATGTCAGCCGAATCCTCTGTGCTTTAACAAGTACGCGGAAAATACCTCTACTCAAACAAACATCTCGAGATAAGCCAGTCGGATCTCTCCAATGGAGATAATCTTTCAGTGATATCAATTGTAGAAAATGAATGGCAGAAAGAAGGGAGGTTCCTTCTTTAGAAAAATCTATGGATTCGCGAATCGATTGTACAAGTACCAAAAAAGCTCCGGGTAAACTCCCTAGCTTCGCAGAGGGTACGTTGAGGCTGCGAAACAAAAACCGGGTTCCTGATACTCTAGGATATGCAAGAAGAGGGAACGAAGGATGAAAGCAGTAGATGGTTGATTGTCAGACACTGGCTAGTCAGCTGGTATGTACACTCCTCCAACATTTATTGCTCATGGCTTTCCGTCAGTTCTTTTACCCAGCTAATCGGCTGTAAACAGCTGGATGGAAAGCGTGGGTTACGGAGGTGCTGGTTGGTGAGTGTTGAAATGTGACCGAAGAGCATTTTGCCAGTAAATGACGTGATCTGTCGTGAAAGCCATTCTATGAGGAATGATTGATTATTGTTATTCAGAAGCCAGCGATGCTCGACGTTTGCAAATCCTGATCTTCAGCCAGTCAGTCAAACAGGTGTCCGTCCAGTCGAATTACTCTAAGGACACTGTGCAGGGTTCTGAGCAGCTGTTGGACAAGCAGGAATAATAGCGTGACTCAGACATTATTCGTGAGACGCTTGCACAAAAACGAAAGGTCTAGCGACCTGTCGGAGTAATTCTGCTCCAAAATAAAAACTAAATAGTACAGTGGTGCCCGAATGGGATCGAACAATCCTATCAATCAATTTTTGGGTTCATTGTCGGAATGGTTTGAGCTGTCTTTCATTTAGAGACACCAGACGAATAATCGATCCCAGTAAGATCTTTGACAATTGTGGTTTTGTGAGCGCAAAAATTTCTGCTCTGCCATCACTTATACAAAGCTGTCTTGTTACCTGGTGTCTCAAAATCAAAGACAATTCAAACTATTCCAACGCTTAACCAAAAGATTGGCTGATCCGCTTACTCGATACCATTCGGGCACAACTATTCCAAATAGCCCTATTTCCCCGTCTAAAAGATGGTCATTTCCCGGCTGTCACTATCACAGACAAACCATCGCTCGGAGCGGGACCGGAGAGCTATTTACTCGAGCAGCGCTGTCTCTCCGCTCCGAGCGAAAATTAGCCATCTATTCGGGCGACAGCAGTCCCGCTCGGAACGATCTTCGGTCCCAACTGGCACTGCGGTGGCTCTTCGGGCGACTTTCGAAGTTTTCCTCACTGCTAGTTTTTCTTTAATTCCGCCTGTTCTGGAGAGGATTAAGCCTCTTAAGAGGATAAGGTACTTGTTACAGCCTGTGGGCCAGGAGGTTAATCCTGCCACAGGCCGCAACAAGGATACCATCCCAGCATGGTACGCAATGAAGAAGCCTTCCTCACCGCGGGCCGTGGGGGATCCCCTCGGCCGCCAAAAATTGTCCTCCTGAGAGTGATCCGAGGTCACCTCTCAAGAGTGGCCTCGAAAGGCCAACTACCCGTCTAAACGAGACGAGCCGTCTTTTATACTCGCGGTATTGGTTGTTCTTTGAGTGATAACGTGACCCGCACGTTATCACTCAAGGAACAACCAATACCGCGTCTCTCTAACTCTGGCGATGACACCGCTGTCGCCCTGAGAGCGACCGCAGTGCGGCCGACGCTGATATTCCTACAGGACAGGGACCGCGGTGCCAGTTCGCCCTTCAGTCGCTGTCCGGGCGATGACGTCATAATTGGGAAGAGCCGGTCCCGCTCCGAGCGATGGTTTGTCTGAGATGTCTCTCCATGGAATAACCGACAGATAGTAATCATGAAAAGTTTTAAAAGAGTAGATGCACATTATACCAAAGTTCAAAATTCAAAGCGTAGGCTTCCCTACGAACTACAGGGAGGACTTCGCCTCCAGCGTGGCCCATGCAACTACCCGACGTGATGCATACATCGAACTTGAACAGCTCCGATACGAAACTTTTGGTGTCTCCTCTGCCTCAACGCAGCTCAGTCGTGCGCGACGCGTTCAACATCTCGCACCTGGCCTCTATATTTCGCGGCTGGTTTCATGCTAATTTCGGCGCAAAATGTTGGCGTCGGAATCAGTGCGCATCGTAAAACTTCGGTAACTTATATTCTCATGAGTATTGCCCTATGCAACATAGTGAGAGTTGATGTTTCCATACTCCATGTCCTGTTCTAGTTGAGTGTTCAACCTCTCTTTGCCATATTATGCTCATTGTAATGAGTTTTGTTATCAATGCGAACCCGCCAAATGAAAAAAATTGCTCGGAGTTGGGCACGCTATCTTGCATTCTACTTATCTACAAAGTTCCAAATGTATTCCTTATTAAATTCAAGTTCAGATTATATCTAACGTGACTGTCCTCTTTACTCACACATGTTCCCATTGATGCCCTCTCCTTATGCCCTCATATTGCCCATAATCTCATTGCTCCAACGAATCGTCATCACGACATTGTTGCATTTTTGATCCTCGTGTGCTTCTCAATAAGTCGATAAGTTTTCAGTCGCTTGAGGGAGCCCATGCTTCATTATCGGCTCCTTGAAATGACTGAACAATAATCGATCTTCAGAAAACGTGTTGCACAAAAAGTATAAACCTATCTTACATGTAACACGTCATACTAATTTCATTGTGGGAAGAGGCGAGGATTGATGCCTAACGAGGACGTGTCCTACACATATCCCGATGTTCCAGAAAATAATGTTTTGGATGTAATAGGTAACGTCGGCATGAATCGTGATAAGACATCGCGTTCAATGTTGAAGGTTGGCGAAAACTCGGTGCCATATGCTATAACATACCCTCTACTTCCCCACAACTCGCACTTAGTTCGGCTGCAGTTTGAGCTGCGATCCGCGTTTGCGTTGCGGCCCGAAGAACAGTTCGTGCTGTGGGTGGCCGTTTGTGGCATGCCAGCCAGGTGGCCATCATTCGATGCAACACAAATTTTCGCCTTCTCAATCATCTGTTTTACCTCGATGGCGAGCATTTTCGGTGCTCTCATTATTTTGTTCTCAACTACTCTTCCGAGTGCAATATTTTCTACGGCTCTATCCGATCTCTACTCACAGATAGAGTAAGTTATAACCCATTTTCGTTGCTTTCGGAATATTTAATCATTTTTTGTTTATATTTGTTAGTTTATTCGGTAATTTATTTATGTCTTCGTTCGTTCGTCATTCATTAAGCTTTTGTCTACTTAGGAACTAAAATTTTCGTTTTCCTACACAGTTATTTATTATTTAACCTTCTGAATCTATAGATTGTCCATTTACTCATTACATATTTGATTCATTTACTGCCTTAGATATTTGAGTGTATTCATTTGCTTATTTCTCTTGTTGTTACCTCATCCAGTTGTTACTAATCAGCAACTCTTATATTGAGAAAATACTTCGATAAATATTGTTCGAAAATTACATAAAGGGTCTTTCTTCAACTGTATTGTTTTGGCGTTTCAATAGTTACTGACTGGAAAGCGGGAAATTATTTTAAATTATCAACAAGTAGTGATGAATAATTTTGATTTCAGGGTGTATTGCTTTCATTCGACTAGTTTCGCCAATTCTTTTCTATATTCTCTACCTTAACTTGTCCGCAATTTGATTGAGCCAGTTTGTGTTTTGGAACTCTGTCGTCAAAATTGACGTCACTCCATTTCCTGTTCTTGCATTTGATTTTTTTTTGTGTATCGTCGACGCATACCATTCTGTTTTCGCACACGTTTCCGATTTAGCAGTGGTTTTCACGATTACCTAAAACGTTATTTTCCTGCAATGCCTACGAGAATGCTGAATTTGTTGAAATCGTTCCGCAGTCAAGGTAGAGAATGTAAAAGAGAATACCAAAAATCTGTTCAAAAAGAACAAGCGATCCTATCCCAAATTATCAAACACTACTTGTAGATTATTAAGTAGTACCTGTCGCTTTCCGGTCAGTAGCATAATTATTGAAGCACCCAGGTAATGAAATCGGAATAAGTGGGCCTATATGAAATTTTCGAAATACATCTATTTCAATATTTGGAATATAAGAGATGTTCTTTAGTAATTCATGAAAAGGGTAACAACAAACTAAGTGATCAAACTATTTCATTCAAATGACTGAGATAGCACATAAATGAATGAACAAATGCGAATGAACAAGTATTTATAAATGATCTAATAAAATAGCCAGAAATCAAAAAAAACATTGATTCCTCAATAGATAAAATAGTAAGTGAATTTATAATGAATGAAATCATGAATTTATTACCGAGAAATAAGTAAATAAACGAATAAATTTGAATAAAAAATGATTTAATACTTCGAAAGCAACGAAAATGGTTTAAAACTTATTTCAACTGTGAGTAGAGATCGGATAGAGCAGCAGAAAATATTGAACTCGGAAGAATAGTTGAGAACAAAATGAGGAGAGCACTGAAAATGCTCGCCACCGAGGTAAAACAGATGATTGAGAAGGCGAAAATTCGTGTTGCATCGATTGATGGCCACCTGGCTGGCATCTCACAAAAGGCCACCCACAGCACGAACTGTTCTTCGGGCCGCAACGCAAACGCGGATCGCAGTTCAAACTGCAGCCGAACCAAGTGCGAGTTGTGAGGAAGTACATATAGGGTAGGTGCACCGAGTTTGCGCCAACCTTCAACAGTGAACGCAAAGTCTTTTCACGATCCATGCCGATGTTATGTATAGTCAGGTGCATCAATATCACCGTGTTCAAAGTTTCCTAAATGACCCGGAAAACGAGATTCTGAAGCTTTATAAAGAGAAAAGGGGTAATCGGAATGCAATTTTCAGGATGTTCAGAAATGATACTTCGGATTCCTCCCACAGCTTTTTTGTAGGGGTCATTTCGGGTGGTGGTTACAAAGATGAGGGAGGGCCATTTGTCAATTTATCAAAGATTGCGATATGTATACGGTAGTTTGGTCGAAGTCTCTGATTTGACTCAATTTTTTTCAGTGGGAATGATTTGTGTCGCGAAAACGAATTTGATTTTCCTTTGTCGACTTTTGCAATATTAAAGGCATCGTGCATTCAGAAAATTTTGTATTTTTTATATTTTCCATGTTTTTGAGTGGGTATATCCCTAAACTGAATCGAAATGGCTAAAGAAACGCTCAAACCCCCGACTTGTAAAAAACACCGAGTTAAAGGTAACTGGTAACGGTGTTTGAATTCTCGCCATTACGATTTTTGAACAGTTGCGCGGGATTGCAAGCAATGATTTAGTATCGGGCCGTGGCGGAAAATTTGTGGTAGATAACTGGTGAAATTCGGTGGGATGCTTCACATTGGGTGTGGAACGTTTAGGCGTCTTTAATAGTCATCACAGCGAGCGCGGCACGCGGGTTGACTTGCGGCAAGCGCGGTGCACTTTGAAAGTTCTCACCGCGCGGCACGCGCCAAGTATGCGTCGTCCTGCTGAAAAAAAGAAAAGCGATTACGCCTCGGAAAGAATGAAAGGTAATGTTTAACACTTCCCAATAATCTGTGGAGTTTGTACTACGTCGTGCAAATACGTGCGGCTCGTCTTCACAGCTCTGAATTTGTCATCATTTTGGGAGAGAAGTCTTACCCATAAGGCTTTCTATACCAAAGTTCCCATTCAAGGATAAATACGGGTTCTTGTAAAGATACTTCATGAAACCTATTTCAGTCAAGATTGAGTTGAATCCGAACGTATCTGATGGATACACCAAGCAAGAGATCTTATTCAAAGACACGCACTTATCCTCAAGTGGGAACATTGGAGGAGAAAACTCCATGCGCTGGTCCGGATTCAGGTGAAATGGCACGATGGATCGCGTGCTTTTACCATCCACGGACTACTAGAAAGTACTGAGTAACCATCTCCTGTCCGTTGTAGAGCGTATTTGTCCTTTAAAGGCATCGTACGCGCAAAAAACCGTATCTCATTTTTTCATGTTTTTGAGCAGGCAATTCTCTGACATACAGAATAAGAGTGGAAAGACTCCACAAAACCATCGACTTTTGCGAAAAAACTCATTTTGAAATGTCTCGAATGATTCACTTCCCACCCTTCCGTCGATTTCGGTGTGTCTGATGCAATACGTCTGCAGTTTTTTTCGCAAACGTCGGATGTGTTTTTTGCTTCAAACTTATTAGGTGGGTGATTTCCTGTTGCCTCTTGTTCACTGGAACTTATTTTAAAAAATAAGGTATCTATTGGGCAAGCGGGGATGTTAGAATTTCCCGAATTAAAAATTTCAAATGCTGAATCATCCGCGCATGTGGTGGCGCTTCTGTTCCTTGTGCTAGATGGTTGGTGAAAATTGGTGGCGAATTTTCATTTTGAACCACTCCAACTTCAGAGCCTCATGTTTTTGACGCGCAAAACTTCACCAACGTGTTCCGCCGGGCTCAATCATGAAATTGAGCCTGAAAAATGGATATTGGTTTTCAGCGCGAACGATGCCTTTAACGTCAGCAGGACGACGCATGCCTAGTTTCAAACCAATCATGTCAATTTTCTTGAATTTCCAGCCTGTTCTCTGTACCTCAAACCTATGGAAAACTTGTGGAATATTTTCGAGCGTTGTGTCTACGCTTACAGCAGACAAAACGAGTCCGTTGTTCAGCCTAAACTAACATTTCTGAGTGAATGGGAGCACATTGAGGACGATGGTTTGAGACAGTTGGTGTACAACACACCACACAGAATTTTCGACATGGTGCTGGGCAAGACAAATCTGTAGACTATTAACTTGATGTGCCATATGATTCGTGCTATGAAAAAGTTGATGCAGAGGATGTAGCATTTGAATGTTCACGAGGACGTCAGCTGTGTCGTATAATTTTGCAACGGCCCTTTTCGACAGTTTTCGATGATGATTTTTTGACAGCTGATCCGATTTCCTCGGAAATCGTACCCATTGGTTTTCGAGGGTGCTGCGTCGATAGGCATTCACCGCTTTCCTGCTAAAATCACACCAAATTCAGAACCACAAAACTTGGGGTATGCCGTATAATTTTGCAACGTACTTTAGTTGAGGGCTGTGGCAGGGCTAACCTCCCTGTGTAGGACAGAAACACTCCTCCTATTTTGTGAGCTGACGAGACTATAACCTGAGGGGGGGGGGGGGAATCGGCCCAAACATCCCTCCGTTTGGAGCCAGCGCACTCGTGTAGCTGAAGCTACCACCCATGATAACCCCTACAAAAAGGTTTCAGGTCAAATCCGAAATAGTTTCTGTGAACACCCCAGAAATTTTCTCACGGGTTCCCCTTTCATCTTCACAAAGCTTTGCAAGTGTCCCTCTCTGGAAATCTCTGAGGCATTAGGAAAGGTTGAAAACGATTATATGGGTGCACATGACCTGCATAGTCCAGAACATGGTTTCTGGAATCATCGGGGTACGTCTGAAACAAGCCCTCGTGAGGCATCAACCTTCGCCTCTTCCCACATCGAAAAGCTTGCCTTGCTGTTGATCAAATGCTATGCGGCTTAAATGAACGCGATTATCTCGAGAACAGTGGTATGGCGTGTTAAATGTAAGATATGTAGGTTTTCTCTTTTTGTTCGACACGTTTTCTGGAAATCGATAATTGCTCGCTCATTTCAATGAGCCGATAATGGATCATAGGCTCCTTCAAGTAATTGAAAACTAATCTTCATTCGACTATTCGAGAAGTACATGAGGATCAGAAACACAATAATGCCGCAATGATGATTCTGTGGTGCAGTGAGATTATGGGCAGAACGAGGGCATAAAGAGAGTGCAACAATGGGAACATGTGTGAATAAGGAGGACACTTACATTACATATAATCCGATTCCGAATCAAACATATTTGAAGTCTTGTAGAATGTTAGAATGCACGATAGCGTGCCCAAGTTCGACCGATTTTTTCGTGGCGGGTTCACTTTGATCACGAAACGCATTACAATGAACCTAATCTGGCAAAGAAAGGTTGAATTTCAATTAGAACAGCGTCTGTGAACAGGGAGAAGCTCAACTCTCACTGTGTTGCATAGGATAATCCTTATGAGGATGCAACTACCCGAAGTTTGACGATGCTCACTGGATGTTAAGCGCGTCGCGGACGACTGAGCCGCGTTGAGGCAGGGGACACACCAAAAGTTCCGGTCGTAGAAGTTCGACGTATTCATCACCTCGGGTAATTGCATGGGCCACGCTAGGGTGAAGCAATCCATGTAGTTCACAGAAAAGCCCAAGCCTTAGATTTTGAACCTGTGTATATATAATTTGAGGTAACAGTCATATTTCAGTTAAATTCTTCTATTTGCCTTCGAACAGTTTTTATCACACCACTTAATTGTCTCAAATAGCTGGACGGTTGGCTATCTCTGAACTGCCTTCATAGTCCGTAGTAAATGTTTGTTGAACTGGACCACAGTTCATAGTTTTCTGCAGTGCGATGTCATACAGCGTCGCACTTGCGTCGTACGTATTTTACCGCATCACAGTGTGAGAAGTTGCGGTGAGTTCGTGCGGCGTCCTTGCATTTGATACAGGTCAGACAGACGAAATAAAAACTATGGATGGAATTTGAAGATACCCAAAAGTAAAGCAATTCAAAGAAAAATTATGTGATACGGCTCTTCCTACGTCGCAAGCAGGGATGTGCTGAATAAAAACACTAGTATTCAGAATCTGCTATTTGGGATTCGAAATGTTTTTCTCATTGCCTTCCGAAATCGGGCTCAACACACCCAAAAATGCGTGGAAGTTCGGTTTTCCGAACGCAAAAGGCAGAAAAAATTGAACTAAATTATGAGCCTCCCTTAATTCTAAATACACAAATCCAATGGATCTACGAAAAATTGCTTGATCTTTTAAAGACAGCATACACGCTCATAAAAGTGGTTGAGATAGATACGGAAATAGAATGGTATGGCACAGAATACAACGTCTACTCATTCTGAAGGGTCAACGACGACCCATAATGCCGCTACACGAGTACACGAGTAGAAAGTTGGCCCCACCCTGTATTTCTCCGCCCCTGTATTTGCGTCCAACAAAACAGGAAATCTGAGCCATTCCCACCATCAGCGACGTTTGCGGATGGTACAGTAAGTGTAATAAGTAAACCACATACATCGACGACGGTGAGAATGGCCCAGAACCCCTGTTCTAGAAGAGAACGCAAATACAAGGAGCGTGCAGCCTTTGAAATATCAATGTAGACATACAGTTTACCGGGTACAGGGGCTCTCTACACACCGAGGGAAGAGTTGTCCCATTTTTGCAGTTCGAAATGTCACTCTACTCAATGCAAGCGAAGCGGTCCCGAGTGGAATTAGAGCCGCAAAAGGCGGGACAAGTCCTCCCTCGGTGTGTAGAGAGCCCCTGTCTCAGTTTACCGCAATGTTAGAAGGACATGGTGCGGTTGCGGTCGTCACAGTATCATTACGGTGGAAATCCTGCGCTCTGCCAGATTTCGTCATCGATCGATGGCACAGCTGATATTCTGGGTAAGTTACGCTTTTTAATTGTTATTATTTGTACGTGCTTTGTTTTTGTTTCCGACTCTTTTAATAGTGCAAATAGGGACGTTTCTTTATGCGTGAGAGGGGTTTGCCGTTTTTTCTCCAATTTTAAAGTAGAACTTTGGAAGAAACACTGCCAAGCCCGAATCAAGGACAAATTCTTCTCACGCACTAAAAAAGCCCCTGTCCGCAATATTAAAAGAGTAAAAAATAAAAGTAAAGCAGAAACGAAGGTGAAAAAGAAGCTGAACCGTAACTCACCCAAAATATCGGCTGTGCTCTCGATCGATGACGAAATCTGGCAAAGCGTCAGGTTTTCCACCGTAGCGTTAGTGTATTGACCGTGACCGAACCATGTCCTTTTAACATTGCGTCAAACTGTACACATATGTATAGCCTTTCTCCTCGTTTTGAGCCGGTCGAAGTAAGGCTTATCGGGCTAATCACATCGAATTCCCCTTATCACTGTTATATTTTCCCATTATCGACCCCTCCGCTGCTTGCTCCGCCTGGACTCATCTGAGCGAGAGAGGCTTCACATCGAATGTTACAATATGTACATATGACTACATATAATCTAGTCTTCACACGGTTTGTGTGTTCTAATAACTACAACAGTGTTGGCGGATAGAAATAAGAGAACGAAGGACATTTAATGACTTTTGATACCTAGAACTTCCTCTGCCTTTAATAAACTGCAAAGCAAGTGGAGCTGTTCGATACACGCCGCTGGATAGAGGAAAATGAAGGTCTTGAATGGCATGCAACATATATGCAACTCAGACACTCGTGGCGTCCAACGGGTGGTTGACACGTCACCCTTGTGGCTTACCGGTCGCTGGGTGGTTTGACTGCAAAGGGCGGATCGACTGTCTGTCGACCGTTATGTGTCCGATCGACTGTCTGTCGACCGAGGTCCACAGACAGTCGACCACCCATCGACCGGTAGCATGGGATGACGTCACTTCGTCGTTTTCTCACCTTTGTGCGCGTATTAACGTCCAAAACTGCTGACCCCAGTGCCCGCTGCACCGCCAAATGTTCGGCGCCGAATTTTTCGTTTCGGTTGTCCTCCTGATTCTGAGGGATTAATTTCCCATTTCTTCCATGTCCGTTTTGAAATTTTTAAGTTTTCAATTCCTTCCTATATCCTGACTCGTTATTAAAACATGAAGTTTTTCTTTCATTTATTAATTCGGTGAAGAATTCATTATTTTCGTTGATTCGTTGTTTGGAAGAAATTTCGATTTCTGATCCTTTCCCTGACCTTTTTGAATTTTTAGAGTTTCCGAATCTTGCCTTATACTGACTCGAATTCGAAACGAAAACTTTTTTTCATTTCTTGATTCAAAGTCCGAAATTTAATTTTGGTTGATTTTTTGATGGAAAATTTCCGATCTCCGATTTTTGCACGTCCTCTTTAAATTTTGGAGTTTCCGATTCTTTCCATATCCCGACTCGATATCGGAACGGGAATTTTTTTTTCATTTCTTGATTCGTCTTTCCAATCTTCACATTTTGGTTGATTTCTTGAGAGTAAAGGAAAATTCCCGATTCCTTCCGCGTCCTTTTTGAAATTTTCAAATTTTCGATTGCTTTCTGTATCCTGACTCGTTATTAAAACATGACGTTTTTTCCATTTCTTGATTCAGCGTTGAACTTCTCATTTTTGTTGATATGTTGTTTTTGGAAAAAAATTTCAGATGTCCGATTCTTTTTTATGATCATTTAAAGTTCGGAGTTTCCCATTCTTTCCGTATACTGCCTCGAAATCGCAACGGAAAGTTCTTTCATTTCTTGATTCGTCTTTCCAATCATAACAGTTTGGTCGATTTCTTGCTCATGAAGAAGAATTTCCTTCCATCTCCTTTTTGAATTTCTGAGTTTCAGATTCTTTCCATATCCCGACTCGATATCGAAACAAGAACTTTTTTCGCTTCTTGATTTGGCGTCGAAATTCTAATTTTGGTTGATTTCTGGATCTTGAAATAAACTTTCCGATTTCTTCCATGTCCTCTCTGATTGCTGGGATTTTCTATTTCTTTACCACCCTGACTCGATACGAAAGCAGAAAATTTTTCCTTTTTTTATTCGGCGTCAGATTCTTCTTTTTGGTTGATTTCCTAAAGAAAAGAATCGATTTTTTTGTCTTCTTACAATTCTGGAGTTTTTGTTTTATTGCGTGGAAAAATGAGTAGTTACATGGCTTTTGTTTCTGATTTTTCATGTTGCGTTGCGTTCTCATTTTTCCTGGATGCTTTTGACTACAAGTGAGACCCATTTGGAAAAACAACAGCAAATAAAATAAACTGATTGAAAACTATTCAAAACATAAGGGATCTAATTCAGACCTCTTGCTGGAAAGGGTCTTGTGCGCCCGCCTTCTCGCCGTTTGCCAATCATGGCAGCCTCGGCATACGGTGTGCCGCGCACGCCGTGGCGGCGACCACGCAACATCGATAACGAGCAGGCTGATTGGGTGATCGGCGGAGATCATGCAGAACAAGTCACTATTGGCACACACACATTAACTCCCACCAAGGGGATTCAACCCCTTGAAATAAATCAAAGATTTTCTCACACCCGTGTCAGAAATGGTCTTTAAAATCATCGGTTTATCCTTGTTGACAATGGGCGGAGGCGCTTCAGACCTGATCGAAATGAGAGATTCAAAAGATGGTTGAAACGGATCACATCGTGAATAAGCCCGAACAACGATAAATATCCATGTCAAGATCATTTCTAACATCGGTATGGATAAAGCTTAGCTTTGGGTCTGGATTGCCCTGCACAAATAACAAAGCGCCTTAATTTCGATATGTGTGAAGGCATTACAAAGATTCCCTAGTGTTTTTGCTCAAAACGGAGTTGTATGTGTCGGAAGCAGGCATGTGCGAAAAAACTTTGAAACCGAAAAAACCGAAAAACGAAAAATTTTCGGTTTTGAATTCGAAAAATTCCGAAAAAACCGAAAAAAAATTGACTTTTGAAGCGTCTTATTTTCGTAATTTTATGTCTTTGATTGAAAAAACAAGGCAACGTTATCGAAAAGCTTCGAATAATGGCAGAGTCATGTTTTCTTAGTGAAGCAAAAGCATACGCAATCAACGCATCGATGTGAGCAATTTTACCCTTGTTGCAGTGTTGAATCCTGGCTAAATTGCAGCGCTGAACACCCTTTAAAAGTCTTATTGTGAACTTTTTGTTCAAAACTGCGGTAGTTCTCTGAACAATCATGTCCACGTTTTTTCGAGTTTTTCATCAAAACCCTGGGCTCAAATGTCGTCGTTAACTTTATGAAAAAAACCTAATTCGTAGAAGTTGAAAATCGTGGGCAAGTCACAGATCAAAACGGAACAAACGTTGCACAGAGACGAACATCAAGTGATCTCGTCGAGGTCAGCACTGACCAGTAGCTCAGTCTCTCGGCGCTATTGGACGTTAATGGCCGCGACGCAACCACACGCATTGAGTCGTGATGTCTACACAGGGGTTAGGTTCAACCAATTTTGCTGGACGGAACTGTACATGATGCCGCTCGCCCAAGAATGTTTTCATTCGCATTTTTTTTTGGTATGGATCGATAGAGGTAGCAGAAAAATTTAGCTTGGCTCCCGCTAAAAAACTATGGGCCTCCAAAGAGCAATTCTCGACGTCTTTTTCATGAAAATCTTAAACGAAAACGAAATTCCTGACCTTGAAGCAGTGTTCGCATTATATTTCACTTTTAATGTCTCAACCGTTTACGGAAGGTCTGGTGCCCTATACAGCAAGGCATGCTTGAAAAGAACGTGAAAACCTTGTTTTCGTGCTAAAAAAGGGCCACTTTAGCTTGCGTTGACTTTTGAGCGTGGAGGAATCGACCGCTTTCAAGAATGTTACCTAACGGGACATTAGGCGTTTCGGTGACCTCAGAACGCCTGTTTGCATCCGTTATTTTGCCGCACCTGGCTTTCTACGGTTCTTTCCACACTGGAAGCCTAGGATCCTTCTCGCCTATCATTTCACTGTGGAAAGTCAACGAGGATGATCATCGTGAACGCTGCCTTTAAGGGGGTCATTTTCAAGCAGGAGGTGTCGGCATGAAAACGTCTTTTACCCAGGCATTGAGACCCTCTACCAAAAGAACATGAGGGCAAGTTGCTGAGTTCCATATATGGGCTCTATCAACTTCAGCGCACCCACATTATCGTCATTTTTGCATTGCCTGAAGACATACTGGCGGCTTACTTTGTGGTCGTGTGCGGAAGAAATTTCTTAATTGAATTCTCTACTTTTCATTAATTTTGAAGAAAATCAATAATCGATCGATTTTTGAGAAGCGTTAATAAAATGTGCACAGATCGATGGTAAACCTCCAGACACATTTATGCTCCAAGTTTTACGCCTGTGCGTTATCAGGTAAACGAAAAAAGTGGCGCCAATTCAGCTATTTTGGACTTCGACCAGAGCAAAAAATGGATTTCGGCAATTTGTCTTCACGTTTTTTTTTTCAATAATGGGCCAAAGGACTTCAGCTATGACACGTTTTCAAGCAGACACCCTCTGCTTCAAAATGATCCCATTGGCGCAGTTCTTAACGGTCACATGGGGGAACGAGAAACATTCACCGAAGCCGACTCAATGACGAGCTCTACTGTGAAAAATCGCAGACCCTTTATGCTCCCGCTCACCACTTCTTGCAAAAACCATTCTGCGCTCCAAAACTTCGAGCAGTACGAACGAGAGTTCTGGTGAGAAGAACAGACCACTCAGGAAGATTAGCGACGGGCATATTTGGGCTTGGCAAGGCTAGAAATTTTGTCACCATATCTAAAGCGCACCCTGTAGTACTAAGTGAATGAAGTGTATGTGAAAAAAGGGGTGTATTTGCTTCTCCCTTTCTTTGTTTGATTGTTTTTCATTCATATTTTTCTCGTTAGTGGTCACAGTATAGCCAACTTGTAACGTCAAATAATCAGAAGAAATATTCAAAAATTTGAAGAATCATTTTGAAAATTTGAAAATTTCGCTCTTTGAGTATATTCGAAAAAGCGAAGTTCGAGAATTTAGGCCGTTTTGATCAAGTACACTTTATCTGCCACAAGTTTCCGGGATATTTAGATGATCAACGAATTCATGAGTCTCCGGCCATTCTTTCACGTTTGGCGATTGTTTATTCTCCGCTTGCCCCAGTCTTTCATATCATTACCATGGAAGTGGTGCGTTTATTGAATCTAAATCATGAATTTCAAGAGTGGTATGTACTTTACAGAAAACAGTCGCTACGCGTTTATGATTGGTTTCTATGGTATGTACAAAAATCAGGCACTGGGCGACCAACAGGACAAGCTAGTCTACTAGACATCGCTGCTGAAAAGAGCAATCGGGTGAGACTTGTAAGCCAAATGCATTCCATTCAGTCTAGACTGACATTGCAATAATTTCTGAAATTTGCAGGGAAGACGTTTCCGGATACAGTTTCGAAGACGACTACGCTTCTCTAATGGCTTCATACGAACGCTCTTCTAAGATCTCGTCTTCCTTGAGGCGTGTATATTTTCACTCACGAAATATATCTCGAAGGCGGCGTTTTTCCCTCGAAATTTATGAGGCCCGTTTCCAAACTTTCGGAGGAATAATTCATTTTTTGGAAGGTACAAAAAGCACAAAAAAAACGACCTTTTTAGGCTTATAACTTCGTGGAACCAGCAGCTCGGGCTGAATACTGCGCAGTTTTACTATTGACCCACTAGAGATACTAACGATACTAGTCGTTTTGGCAGATGTGTTTACCACTCTAAACACTTCCCTTGTTAGCAAATTTTAAAATGTGTGCTGCGTGTGGGTGTGGGTGTGGGTGTGGGTGTGGGTGCGATTGTCAAGACATCATTATGATCAGCGTGGAATTTTCCCCAAGATGAGCAGAAAAACGAAAAATCGATGTCGGGGTTAGAGTGTGCCCTCAAGGTCCAATCAATAGATATTTGCATATATGTGAATAAACATGAAGCGTTTCTGATGAAGTAAGTCAGTCGATCAAAAAATAACCTGGAAAAAGTTTTCGAAGTTTTTGGCTCATTTCATTATAGCACCACAAATGGACTGAACTGAGGCTTTGATAAAGCAGTAACATATTTTTGCCGGTACAATGTGCACGTTAGGTCTTACTTCTTGTTATTTCGTTTTTTTGGAAACTATTCGGTAATATCGTTCATCATCCGTCATATTGTTGTCTTGTTATCTCATATTTGGGTATTGAGAGTCGTTATTTGAGATCAGGAGTTCTTATCCTACCCTCATTCTAAATTGTTAAAATGTTGATTAATGATTAGGATAAAATTTCGTTTTTGTACGTGTTTTACCAGCATTTGAAAGATTTTCGCCTCAACGCGGCGGATTTGAAGAGCCAGCGGCATTCATCTTCGAGGTCTACAGGTGTCCAACTGCCGGTCGACAGGTATCCATCTACCGGTGGACAAGCATCTAAGAAACGGTTGATGGGTGTCCAATAAACGGTCGACAGGCATCCAACTACCGGTGAACAGGTATCCATCTACCGGTCGACAGGTATGCCATAAACGGTCGACAGGTATCTACATAACTACCGGTCGACAGGCATCCAACTACCGGTCGACAGGTATCCAACTAAGGGTCGACTAGAGTCCAACTACCGGTCGTCGGGTGGTCGACGGACAACTCTAGGGGAGTGATGGACAACTCGAGGGGGGTGACAGGCAACTCTAGGGGAGCAGTCTCGCCCCTTTTTAGCGGTCGTGGGGAAGCACGCTGTGAGGTGATTGCTTGTCGACCACCCGTTGGACGTCACGAGTGTCTGAGTATATATATACTGCTGATAATTAGTGTTGGATCAAATAATATCGATTTTTTCGAAAAAGTCTATTTTTCTCTCCATGATCGGAAAGGCTTCAATAGCTTTTATTCTCATACGACACAGTGAGTGGAAGGCTCTCTTATTTGATATAAAAATTAGGATTCCGTCCATTTATCAAAATGCCAAGGTTAATTAAAGGCATCATACGCGCAGGAATCCATATATTATTTTTTCATGTTTTGTGTAGCTTGGCCACTGTATTGAACCAAAATGTCGAAGGCGCCCACGAAAAACTTCCATTTGTAAAGAAAATTCATTCGGAACACATTGTAAATACGAATTTGAATTTCGCGCCAAAATCGTTTTTGAGGTTTTTTCCGCATTTGGGGGCCTCGTCACTGTTATTTTCGAAGTTTTTCTACTTGTGGAGTTTGTGCCGTAACTGTTTTTCATGTTGTCTACCGGTCGGATCAACATTCTATGAAAAAGTGCTAGATGACTGGTGAGATTTGGTGGCGGATCTTCATCTTCAACCTCTTCCAACCTCATAACCCAAGGTTTCTTAAGCGCCAAAACTCACCGGTGTGATCTACCGGGCTCGTTCATGAAATTGAGTCCAAAAAATGGAGCTGAGTTGATCGCGAAATGCTTGGCTCCGGGCGAGATTGAACCAGCATATTCCCTTTCCGGGGGAGCGCCTTATCGCACTGCACCACCGTAGGGAATATGCTGGTTCAATCTCGCCCGGAGCCAAGCGTTTCGCGATCAACTCAGCACCTTGTGTAAACATACCATAACCTGCACTGCGACGTTGAACTGCAGTTACGGCAAAAACCATCCAAAAATCGTGTAAGACCAAAAAATGGAAATTAATTTTTATCGCGAGCGATGCCTTTAAGTGAGTTTTTCATTCGAATAATCAAATAAACTGCAATAGCGCTTCTGTGATCAGACAGAAATTTACTTTTCCATCAACTATCGTAACCTTGCCTCTCACGTAATGTTTGATACCAAGGACAGTTGAAACCATTTCGGCTCTGAGGAAATATTTGAATTATTCGGAAAATCGAAGTTATTCGCTCCAACACTCTAGTAATTATGGTATGTTTACACAAGGTGCTGAGTTGATCGCGAAACGCTTGGCTCCGGGCGAGATTGAACCAGCATATTCCCTTTCCGGGGGAGCGCCTTATCGCACTGCACCACCGAAGCCCCAGCGCCGCTCTCACTCAACTGCTCGGTAAATCTTCACCGAAGCAATCATCCTTTCACCCGCATAACGGGATGAAACAGGAATACCGTCAGAGACTATCTAACAGTCGTAGACCTGTCAAGATGATGCCCTAGTTAAGTCTTACACGATTTTTGGATGTTTTTTTGCCGTAACTGCAGTTCAACGTCGCAGTGCACGTTATGGTATGTTTACACAAGGTGCTGAGTTGATGGCAAAACGCTTGGCTCCGGGCGAGATTGAACCAGCATATTCCCTTTCCGGGGGAGCGCCTTATCGCACTGCACCACCGAAGCCCCAGCGCCGCTCTCACTCAACTGCTCGGTAAATCTTCACCGAAGCAATCATCCTTTCACCCGCATAACGGGATGGAGCCAAGCGTTTTGCGATCAACTCAGCACCTTGTGTAAACATACCATAACGTGCACTGCGACGTTGAACTGCAGTTACGGCAAAAAACATCCAAAAATCGTGTAAGACTCTAGTAATTACTCTGAAGATTTCAGAAATGTTGCGAACACTAATTTCAACAACCTACAGAAGTCTTTCGTAGGTTGTTGAAATCGTGATCGTTAGTTGCGCAGCCTCATGCCCTAATGTGTTCGCAACATTTTCGGAACTGTTCTGTTACTCTCTAAGATGTTGATTCCAACAATTAGTGTCGCGCCGCGATCGATTGATCGCGACGCGAGCCCCCCACCGCGGCCATTAGGTCGCTTGGCGCCGCGGGGTTCGCGTTGCGACGACGGGCGATCGAGGAGTGGGGCTACGCCCGCGTGTTAGTTACTTGCATGTGTATCTATATATTGGGAGTGATTGAAACCGTTCATAGGAGAATAAAAGTATTGTCACCTGACTGAGCCACCACCTAAGGTGAGCACAGTGAGCACTTAATGCAGAAATAACTGCGGTTTTCGAGAAAAATAAAGTTTTTTCTTCTCTGTTCAGACTGTTTTGGCAAGGCGTAATATAACATTTGATTTCTTCTACTAACCCAGACTCTTAATTTTCAAAAGTTTTGCATTTGAACAAATAGTTTAATAACAGTAGTAAATATTTATATCTGTCGATACTCGTCTCATTTAGAATCGCCTAATCTACCTCTACTGCGAGAACATTCGGCTTCTATTAGCACTAGATGATGACACCCACATGGACTCACGGGGTTCTTTCATGAGAGCAACTTTAGCAATTTTTTTCTCACAAACTTCAATTCACAAAATTTCTTCTTTGTGAGATAAATTTGAGACGCCAATTTTGATAGTTGAAAAGTTCAAAGAAACCACTAATCAGCAATATTTATTCTGCGAAGTATTGATTTTGTTTTCAAAAACTGAAAAAGCTTAGGATCGGTGGTTTGATAAAGTAATAAATAATTAGTGATATAAACAGGTTTGAATAGGGAATTGCTTGTATTGCTCAGCTACATATGAAGTTAGGGCTCCAAAAAGAAGAAATTTTACGAATTGGTGTTTTTTCATTTAAGGCATATTAGGCGATTCAATAGGGCACGAGTATCGACACATATAATCATTCTATACTGCTACCACACTCTTCAAACTTCTAAAAAGAATGAAAAACTTCGATCTTTTACTAATTCCGTTGTACTATCACTTGAAATCATCGTTAGTTCGCCACGAAGACAAAGGCCGTAGAAAACTACTCGAAACCTTTTTGCAAAGCATGAAAGCTCAAAAGTAGTGTTCACGAAAAAAAAGTTGTACGTTTTTTTGGCGTAAACTTAAGCTTTGGGTTCTTCTAAGAAGATTAAAAACGGAAGTGCGACGAAAAACGGCCGGTAAGTGGGTGAAAATCTCGTGGGCCAGCCAACCCATTGGGTCACTCCGCCCACGTCCTATAACATTTGCCCTGAACTCGTGGTTAGGTGAGCGATGGTTTCCGATCGAAAGCCCCGTTCTTTCCTTCACTCTAAGCTTCTCTTTTTACTCAGGTCAGCTCGCGCACATCAGCTGCGAAAAACGGGAGTTACAAGCCTCGGACAACTCGTCCACAATGCTTCCCTTGCTGAATTTCGAAGGGCCATAACTCCGTTTCCGGGGGGTCTTGTACGATTCCAGGAACATAATTGAAATTAGCATGGGATTGTTTTCAAGATAGGCGAAAAATCAGATAAACTTCTTTTATCGTGAACACTGCCTTTGAAATATCGCCCGAAAACTTCTTTGTAAAACCAAAATAGCCATAAGGTACAAGAAATGTGTGGTAGTAACCCTAATCTTCATGCCAAATCTTTTTTGATAAGGATATTCAGATTCTCTGTCTAATATAATGCAATATCATCAGTTAATAACTATATTATAAGTATAATACAGTGCTTATCAAAAACAAAGGGACACCACACTTTTTCACGATTTTGAACTTCTGACTTTTTTAAACAATTTGAAACATCTACCATTCAATTGAGCGTGTCTGAAAACCTAAGTATAAGTGCTATGTCGTGTCAGTGTTGATGTATAATTTTTTAATAACAAAAAAACAAAAAAGGCAGTGTATCAAAAACAAAGGGACAGCTCGGCGTTCTGATCTATATTGATCATTATTGGAGATCAAACGCTATAGGCAGTTAGCATATCCACTTGTCTCCTCACTACTCATCATGCCTCGTGGATTTTACCTCTCTTCGGAAGAACAAGCTCAGACAGATGTTCTGCACAGGCTCGGATTAAGCTGTCGTCGAATCGCCGACGAGATCGGTCGGTCTCCCAACTCCATTTGCAACCACTTGAAAGATCCAGGAAACCACGACAAGAAGAGGAGTCCGGGCCAGCCCAGGATGCTTTCCGAGGCTACCACGAGGCAAATTGGACGTCATGTTTCGAGTTCCACGACCAGCATAAGACAACTGAAAGCTGATCTGAGACTGTCTGCGTCAAGCATGACCATCTGGAGAGCTGTCAAAGGTCAAAAACATATCATGCGACAAACCATGAAGGCGGCGCCGAGATCAACAAGTCGTCACAATGCTGCCAGACTTCAATTTATTGAGAGGAACTTGACAACGAACTGGAATCAGGTATATTGTATTCCATCGTGGCACTTGCCTGTTAAAGGCAGCATACACGCTCGCAAGCATAGTCTAGATAACAGCATAGATAGGTCCGCATGGCCCGTACTATGTCGTCAACGACGTTTGAAGCGCTGAAAACTGTCCAGGATGACAATACTTGACAATGTTTGAGCAATCTTGCCTTCCACGCCCGTATTTTCACACCCCTTCGAGTAACAGAATGAGATTCGATACTTGAGAAAACATGTGATAACTTAAAATGATAGCACTATAAAAAGGGAGTGCAGTAGAGAAAGAACTCGATTTACCTCAATATAACATGTTTGTGCACTGATAAAATCCTCCATTTCAAGAGGTCAGCCAAAGTAGAGCGGCATTCTCGAAAATGGACGAGAGTCAATAGGTATGCGGACATGTTATACTCAAGTAAACCAAGCTATTTCTCTCGTGCACTCCCATTTGATAGTGCTATCACTCTCAATTATCACACGTTTTCACAAGTATCGATTCTCATTCTGTTACTCGAAGGGGTGTGAAAATACGGGCGTGGAAGGCAAGATTGCTTAAACATTGTCAAATATTGTCATCCTGGACAGTTTTCAGCGCTTCAAACGTCGTTGACGACATAGTACAGGCCGTGCGAACCTATCTATGCTGTTATCTCGACTATGCTTGCGAGCGTGTATGCTGCCTTTAAAGGCAGGGTTCGCGATAAATCTCGTGAAGAGGCTAACAACATCACGTTGTAGACCCCGGGGTTCATGCAAGAGCTGCGAAGTTAAAATCACGAAAAGCGCGCTCCGAAACCAGTTATTTGAACCGATTGGCTGGTGTCCTTCCACATCTCTTGGTGTCCGTCGGCCTCCGGAAGGGGCTGATTGCATATCGATATCTGGGAACTGTTAGCGGCATTGTCCCTTGGTTGGACGTTGCGCCGTTTTTTGGAAAGTCGTCGGCCAATTCGATTTCAGCTGTTTTTTTTCGTCGCTTGTTTCCTTTTCATTTGCATGTCTTATCTGCATTTTATGTTCGCCATCATCTTCATTCTGCCCTTTGTACCTATTTTTCGCACTGTGTATGCGAGCTTTGTTTTTTTTGTTTTAAATGAATTTAGTTCTATTTCAGGGTTTCTTTTTTTTGCACCGAAGACAGTCCTTACGCATCACCCACCTGAAGACGGTTGAGAGCTGCCCACTCCTCACCATTTGCGGGTTAGTATTTTCAAAATAACTTATTCACTTATTCGTTTACTTAAATACAACTACTTATTCATTGTAGGGTACTTATCCGTCCAAAATTTTCGGTTAGTGGGGTTGATAGGGCGTGCTTCACCGATTTCAAAGTTATTTTCTCCTCAACATGACCATTTCGGCCACCTTTTTTTCGCGGTTTCGAAGCCCCCATCTACGAGGAAAATACGGATTTTGAAATGGGCTATGAAGCAGGACAAATTACATTAACATTATCCCCACACCGCCCCAGATCTATTATCAGATGGGTTGATTGGCAATCCTTCACCTTTCCCAGGAAATTTTTGCCGAGAATGATGATTCTCGTAGCATTTTTTTTTGCGGGTTTGAGGCACCCGTTTCCGTGGAAAATCAAGGTATCAAAATGGGTCATCAAACAGGACCAGCTCTATGAATGTTATCTCCATGTCGTCCCAAAGACTTTGGAGCATTGAGCGGGTGGGTTCCCTTTTCACTCGGTACATCACCTTTACTCCACACTTATGGATTTATGTTTGTAATGTGTAAGTATTGTTTTATTCCAACCTATATCCGAGAAGGCACAAGCGGTTACTCTACCGCTGCACAACGGACAGGGACGTTAAACAGAAAATTTTTACCAAAAATTAAAGACATTCCCTGAGGCTTGTTAGCTAAGTCTAAAAGTGCGAAAATTTTTCAGTTTATCTCACAAATTCGAAGTGTCAAAGTTTTCGAAAATTGCTTGCCTTGCGGACCAGATCTGATTGCCAGAACCGAGTCATGTTGCCATGTTTTTCTGATCGAATAGCTTCCGAACACTGGCAAAAACACCATTCTAGCTGCCCGATTAGAGTAAAAGGGAGAGTTATAATTTGAAAACTTACAAACTCTGTATGTTAAATTACATTTATCTGCCTTAAACTGCCGTGATCGTCGAAATTACTACAGTCCTGTCTTATATTTCGGCGCCCTGAATTACTCCCTAGGAGAATTTCGAACATTTTTTTCTTCATTTTTTCAATGAAATTTTTTACTGTTACTTGGGAAGCTAAAATAGTATATTTAATGATCTTGTCCCAGATGAGGTTGGTAGGTGAATGAACTACCCTCTATAAAACGTTGTAATTCACATCATTCGAGGCGCGAGTGGCGCGCGATGCCTTAGCCACCGTCTGCCCTCCGCTCTCTCAATGTCTCTAACCTCCGCTCTGCACCACCACGTGTAGGAACCAAGTGAATTTCGCCGTTTTATAGCGTGTTTGTAACTTTCGAGACCCATTTTAGGCCCCCGAAGAAGACGTTCAGTCGAAACGTCAGGCGTAGGTTTGAAGAAGAGAGAACTTGGAGATTATTGAAGCTAAAATAGTGTTTTACTCGAAAGGTAGTCGATCAGAAGAACATGGGTACATGGGCAGTTCTGGCGACCAGGTCTGCTCGTTCCCTAGTAAGAGGGACGGAAAAAATTCGATGTTTTCAACAATCCTGGTCACCAAGGGATGGAGGCGTAGCTCTATCGAGATCCGAGACATAGGTGTGCTTAGGGCTCAAGGGGTCGTGAGATTCTTGGAAGACTCAGAAATCAGAAAATCGCCTCATTCAATGCGCGTGGAATATGCATTCAACCCAGGTGACCTTACCCAAAAGGCTCCATGGCAGCACCATGTGCTTCAAACACTGCAAACTTCGGTGAATGCGACGACGACGCTGCCGACATCTGAGTCCCGTCTCAAGAGTTCGTCGTATAGTTCTCAATTTTTGGATAATCGTTTCGTCGTGAAGTTGAATGTATCAAGCACGCATTGAAGGTCTCATTTGTTGGGGCATGTGATGTAATCTGAAACACAAGAGGAGCACGCGCTACCCTAGCAGCACGTTCACTGACTGTGTTCGAAACCGCCTTATCTTCAAGTTGAAAGCATATTTGACACGCATTGAAAGCGGCGATTGTTTGAGAAAATGTTGGTCACCTCCGGGAAGGGGAGGGGAAGTAGTGGTTCAACCGAGTGATCCCTTTGTCCCGCTTGGGTCAGTCAATGAGGAGTGCAAAGGGGCGGCATCTTTCCCTAATCGTCTCTGCCGCGCATACTTACACAGCGTTTTGTTCAGGACCTTGTTGAAATATAGAGGAACTCTGATCCTTCTAGCGGCAGCGTAGCGGCTGTGTAAGGTTCATTACATGCGGGATGATGAGAGGCATGGTAGTCGAATCCAGATTAGTAGTTATCCGATACTGCGTGGGCGGAGACACAGAGAAAAAGACTGCGCCTCTTCCAGCTCTCCATAGGCAGACTCGATTGGGGTTTAGCAGGAGCACGACGATTTCTTGAATCTTGTCAAGATACTTTGCCTGTACCAAAGAACAGATGAAAAACCTGCCAACTGAGGTTCTCTAGTACTTACGCACTTCAGCTCCAACTTGACCTCAATTATAGATTTACCGTCAAGTGTGTAACTTACATTTCATTTGCATTAATTACTTTAGTTTCTTCTTTTTATTAGCTTTCTATTTTACTCAGAGAGATTTTCCACATGGTGATAATTTTCAGAGTAGTTGACGTGTTGCACTCATTGCTGAAGATTGCAGCTATCAAAGTGGACAACAATTACCGGCCTGTTGTGGAACTAAGGTGTGTATTGTTTTGAGTTTGGCGAAGAACCTCTGCTCTTCAGTTCGTTTTCTTTTTTGAATTTCGGCGTTAATTCTTAGCCAAGTGTGATCTGCCAATCGGAACCGCAAACCTTCCTCAATCCTACTGTGCTTCTCTGAGCCAAATTCCGGTCCGCAATTGCATCTCGACACGCTTTGCGGCTGCACGCGCTTGAGTCAGTCGAGTTTCCAGCGCCAAAGCCGACTCGATGTGGCTTTTTTATACAGTTTTCTCCAATTTCGTTTTAATTCCAGTTCCCAAAACTAGATTCAACAGATCGGAGGCTGCGGCACTGGAAACTCTTCCGACCTGAAAGCGCGCGGCCGCAGAGCGTGGCGAGACGCGATTGCGGACCGAAATTTGGCCCAGAAAAGCACAATACCTGCTTTTATTCGCTCCCAAAAAAAACTTGGCAAATCATGCTCCTGAAAATCCTAATATGATTAGTGAAGATTTTCACGAAACTGCAGTTTGGATTGTAAGGAAAACACTAGGTACTGCTGGAAGCCGTACTGGAGGTCAAATCGTACGACCCCCCTAATTTTTTTTTGAAAAACCAATTGTTTTACGACCCCCCCTGGTGCGCTGAGTCGCAAGCCTGCTCGACCCTGGCATTTATGCATCGACACTGGGTGAACAGGACCATGACATGATTCGTTTTGCCTTCGAGAACCTTGTCTCCAAAAACTCTGACAAAGCGGAGCCGTTTTGCAACGCAACTAGTGAAATCGAACACCTAGACAAGTTCGCTCGTGCTTTTGATATTTCACTGCATTCTAGTTTTTTTTCGCTATTAGGTCCGAGTCGGATTTTGTGGCCAATTTTGTGAAAATTCCTTCTTAAGGAACCCCCTCCATCAAATTGTTGCACTTCAGAGGCGTCCGATCGTGAGGAAATTTTCTCTTTGGATGCGGACTCTCAAATAATTATCTTTGCACTGTTAGTTAGTGTCTTCCATCATCATTGTTTAGGTAATAGATTTCAGCTAGATTTCGAGACCGATATTGGGTAAAATACCCTCCAAAACGACCCCCTGGACCCCGAATTTCGGACTTCGTAGGCGTCTAAAAGGTGAGGTGATTTTCTCTTTGGATTCAAACTCTCAGCTAATGATGTTTGCACTATTCGGTAGTGTCTTTTATCTTAAATGTTTAGGTATTAAATTTTAGATTAATTTCGAGACCGATTGTTGGGTAAAATCCCCTCCAAAACCACCCCATGCCCCGCGATTTTCAAATCCCGAGTGCGACCAGTCGTGAAATTTTTTTTCAAATTGAAGCGGGGAGGGTTTGAAGTCTATTACCGACATTCATGATGAAAGACTTTAATTAACAGCGTAAACACCATTACTTGAGAGTTAGCATCCAAAGCGAAAATTTCCCCACGAGTAGACGCCTACGAAGACCGAAATTCGGGGTCCTGGGGGCCGAATTGGAGGGGATTTTACTCAAAATCGGTCAAGAAACCTATCTAAGCTTCATCACCTAAACATTAAGAATGAAATAAACCAACTAATAGTGCAAACATCAATAGTTGAGAATTTGCATCCAAAGAGAAATTTTCCCCACGAGTAGACGCCTACGAAGACCGAAATTCGGGGTCCAGGGGGTCGTATTGGAGGGGATTTTACTCAGAATCGGTCAAGAAACCTATCTAAACTTCATCACCTAAACATTAAGAATGAAATAAACCAACTAATAGTGCAAACATCAATAGTTGAGAATTTGCATCCAAAGAGAAATTTTCCCCACGAGTAGACGCCTACGAAGACCGAAATTCGGGGTCCAGGGGGTCGTATTGGAGGGGATTTTACTCAGAATCGGTCACGAAACCTATCTAAACTCCATCACCTAAACATTAAGGATGAAATATACCAACTAATAGTGCGAACATCATTAGTTGAGAATTTGCAACCAACGAGAAAATTTCCCCACGAGTAGACGCCTACGAAGACCGAAATTCGGGGTCCAGGGGGTCGTACTGGAGGGGATTTTACTCAGAATCGGTCAAGAAACCTATCTAAACTCCATCACCTAAACATTAAGGATGAAATAAACCAACTAATAGTGCAAACATCATTAGTTGAGAGTTTGCATCCAAATAGAAATTTTTCTCACGATTGGACGCCTCTGAAGTGCAGCAATTTGGTGGAGGGGGTCCCTCCCAAAGCAAATTCCAGCAAAATTGGTCACAAAATCCGATTCAGACCTAATAGCAAGAAATCTAGAATGCCGTAAAATATTAAAAGCAGGAGCAAACTTGTCTGTGTTTGATTTCGCTAGTTCCATTGCAAAAACGGCTCCGCTTTGTCAAATAGTATCAGAGTTTTTAAGAAAATGGTTCCCAAATGCAATAAACAAACTACTTGGTCGTGTTCACCAAGGTTGACGCCTAAGTGCAGAGAAAGGAATAACAAAAAAAGGTAATAAACTGAGTTAAAGGTTTTCCGTTCAAACGGGCTCGACCTCCTATCCATGGGTATGTTACAAATCCTCACAAGTAATCACTACAATAACTTTTCATTATAAGAACTTACCTGAACGCCGCCAGTGCACTCGTCCGAGGGCGGCGCACGTGACGGCCGCACGACACGCTCGCCGACTGCGTGCTTCGCTATTCTAAGACACACTTTATAAGCTATGACCGTGGATTTCGATCAAGAATAAGCGAAATCCCGTGGTTTCAGTTACGAAAATCGCCTGGCTGGACCGATTAGTCAACAACGTTTCTAAGCAATGGAAACAAACGAGTTGTGAGCCTGCATTTGCCCCCTAGCCCCCTTAAAAGCCCAGGCCCTAGCTGTAGTGCGCCAACTAGTGCGACCCCCTGACTGACATGCTCCCCCGCAGCACAATTCACGCACAAATTTCTATGAGGACATCATAATATGGCGAAAAAGGGCTTGAGAGGCTAGAAGCAAAAAGCTTTGCCGCCCGCCTCGGATTTTGTAGGGAAAAAAGCACGAAGCGTCGAACCTTCAAACGTAGTCTGTATAAGTCTCTGGGAGCCGTTACACTTTTTTTGAATCATTGTTCAATCGAAGCTTTTTGGCCCTAATTTTCCATACGTGCGACGCGTGAACAACTTCGTCGAGACCTCATACAGAAGGGAAGGTGATTTTTTATCTGTTTAGTCTCGCGGAGGTGACTCACATTAGCACTGCAACTGCCGATCATTTGTTTACATCCGTTTTATAAGATTTGTTAACTTCCATACTGATCACATGTGGATACCTATTCAGGTTTGGATTGGTCTTGAGGCGATATCGTGGAGAAAGGCTTTGGCGGTGAAATCGACTACGAAACCTTCAGGAACGATACGAAATTCTTCAATAAAAACCAAGAGCAAATATTCTCTGATTCCATTTCGTGAATTTCATGATTTGTATCCATATAAAGTTTTTTTCTTATCTGTTGATTTTCTCCTTGTACTTCATCTTCATCTGCTGCAAGCTACGCGGTTTCGGATGATTTTTCAGGTTTCACACACTTTCAACAGTTTTCGCGACTATCGAGGCATTCACACTATATTTCGTATTAGATTTCACACCTTTTATTAGCCTGCATCAGATCGAAATTCCCACGATTCGTCGCTACAGCGTGGGGGTACTAACGTTACTCATTCCGCCCTCCCTCTGCTTTCATGCTGTCGCTTGCCTTCGCTCAGAACACGCAAGCTAAGGAACCATAGGAATATCGTTTTTGACACAGGCTGTACGCTAAATGACGTTTGCAGACATGGTTCTAAAGGACCAGTTTTTGGAGAAGTTGATAAGTTATAGTGGAAACTGACGATTTGGGAAACACTTCCTTCAGCTTGCTTTCGGCAACTCAGGCAGATTATTCCAACTAGGGAACCTAGCATAGCAAACCACGGCTTTGGAGAGTCCATGAATGTTTTCCCGTCAATTTTGAAACGCTATCCCTGAAGTGAAGTCGGATTTCGCAACGGGATTTCGGAACGACGTTTGTGATTCTTGGATAGGTTTGGCTCAAAAATATCTTTGAAAGGGTTATTTTACGTAATGAACTTGTGTAAGAGGTCGGTTTCTTCATTTCCAAAAATTGTGCTGCGGTTCGATGAGTTACAGCTCTCAAAAGACTAGAAGCCAGCACATGTTGGCTAAGCGTCTAATTTGTATACCTGAGTAAGAAGGTTCTGAAAACGATTCAGAGGAGCGTTCAAGTTCTGACTTGAAATTTCTGGCGTTGTTGTTTGTTTGAAGGTGCTGATCATGAATCTGAGGTTCGTTTGCCGATTTTAAAAATCTTTCGACACCTTTCGTTTAAAGCCTCTCGGTAGAGGGGAATTTTTGGAGGCAGAAGCAATTTTTGACTATTTCCGGCATGCCCGCAGATCGCGCTCATCAATTAATTGTGGGGGTTCTTCAGAGTGTTAACCGACATTCGGTAGATTGCGGTATATTACGGCGGGTTTACGGTACTTTGGTCAAGGTCTCAGAATCTGCTTGAAACCTCGCTGTTGAGGTGATTTCGGGGACCGAGAACTAATCTAAGGTCCGTTTTAAAATTTTCGAAGATTAAGGTAGGGACCCTCGATGGCTTTATGGGTGCTATATGGCCTGAGGGGAGCACTGTTGTATCGCACTTGGCCACGCCCATTTTTCCGTGCCGCTATGACTCTCCTGACTTCGGCAGGGGAGAGAAACACCGGGGTAAGTGCTCGAATTTAGTGCGGCACGGTGAAATGGACGAGGTCACGTGCATCGCGCCACAGTGTCCCCCCCAGGCCACATAGCACCGCTTTATGCGTGCCGTAACCTGCGCTATACCTCAGAATTTCGGCAAACAGACATTTGGGTTCATGAACCCAAATAACCCCACATAGACGTTTTTCGTAAGATTCGAAAGGATTTTTGCTAACAATCAGAAAGCTTCGTGTCAAAATGGAATGAAAAATAAGCACTCCACAACAACTTGGCTTTTTTCAGAACAAACACGGCCGTTGGTTATCGTATATAAGTGGTATCATACTTATCGGAGTCTTGTTGAATGATCGAAAAAACACAATTTGTTAGCAACCTCGCAGGGCACAATTTTATAAAAAAACCTCTGGGATAGAGGAATGTTACTGCACGAAAGCATATTCTAACTATTTTATATGAAATAATACAGTATAGCACAACGGGAATGCTCATTGGGGTAAAAAGAAATAACACCGGCTGAAGAAAGCATTTTCCGTCATTTTGGGGTCAGTTCATAAACCTCAAAAGCCATCGAAAATTATTAAACAATACATGATTGGAAATTTGTAATACTTGATTGTACAGTATACTAAGTCACTAAAACTGCTGTAAAGGAGAGAGAGAAACAGAAAAATAAACAGAAGCGGTAACGCAATCGCTGAGAATTTCGAAGCAACCATGTGACTCGTTCGCCACGTAAACTCGTACAGTTTTCACCCGCTCCGCTGAACTCGTACACCCTCTTAATCCCCTTGAAGAGATTGGACCCCTAATTTAGCCGTTTCCTCGCCTTCTTTCGCTGTTTCTTCTCAACAGTGGGTACACACAGGCTCCAAAACTTTTGATTTTGGTCAATACTTGGAAACGATTTTTATCGTGAACCCTGCCTTTAACAAAACTGCAATTCCTGCCAAGATATTTATTTAGGTGATCTGGTCCGACGAAAAAAAGCTTAACTTGGATGGCCCGGATGGATTTGCGTCGTACTGGAGGGATCTTCGCAAGGAACCACTCTAGTTTTCAAAGCGGAACTTCGGCGGTGGAAGTTGCATGGTCTGGGGAACAATTTCGAGCCTTGGCGTTCTGTCACTCGCATTTGTGTCGTGCAGAATGGACAGTTCAGATTATCAGCAGGTTCTCCAGGACCACTTGCTTCCAATTCTTAGGCGTCACCGTCGTCGAAACTTTGTTTTCATGCAAGACAACGCGTCAGTCCACTCAAGTCAGTCTACTCGAACTTGGTTGGCGTCCAATAACGTTGAGGTTTTGGAATGGCCTGCCTGTTCACCCGACTTGAACCCCATCGAGAACGTATGGGGAATACTAGTGAGAAGGATTTATGCCAACAACAAGCAATTTAATACGGTTGAAGAGCTTAAGAAGGCTATTATGGAGGCATAGCAGAATTAGGAGCCTGGTCTCATTGCAAACCTTTTCTGCAGTATGCCAAAAAGGATCTTTGAAGTTGCGAAGAACAAACCTACAAGTTATTGACTGCCTGATTGCTCTTTATTTTGTTGACAAAAATTTTATTATGCTGAGATGTCCCTTTGTTTTTGATACAGTGATTTTGCAAAAATATTAATAAACAAATTTTTATTTCATACGCTGAAGTTTGAATGTAATAATGTATAGGTTTTTTAACCTTCTGTATCGAATAGTGATGATTTCAGATTGCTTCGATTGCTAGCAAGCTCGCAATTGGCAAAAATTAGGGTGTCTCTTTGTTTTTGATAAGCACTGTATAATATAATCAGTTAAAAAACCACCACATAATTTTCCAGTAGAGCTCTTGGTGCTATTCTTTTCAAAGCTGTTAGACATTCGCACGGATTATTGACCCAGATGTGCTAGATTATCAACCCCAAATCCATTTTTGGGTGGCCATAACACTCTGAAAGCGCATTCTCAGAGTCTTAAGCGGCACTGATTATCTCAGCTAGCCCCAATCTAGAGATTGTTAATAAAAATTTTCAAAATTTTAATTTTTCTGTTAATCAAATGCCACAAAGCCGTCAAAACCTGACTTCTGTATACGCTGTTATATATTTTTTTACTCGTGCTTGCTTCCTCGTCTCGAAATTAGCGCAAACCATAACGGGTTTCTGACAGGAAATTTGATAAGCAGTGGAAAAAAGATTTGACAAAGTATGTGCAACGCACGAGCGAAGTGAAGGGTGGAAAACGATGAGACTGATCAATAAAGGAAGAGGTTGCAAAAGCCTTTCAGTTAGTTGTTCGTGCAAATATTTGTCTGGCTTCCGACGTCTACTAGGTTGCCTGCCGAATAGCGCTATTGGTAACTATCAATAACTAAACTGCAAGTTTCTCCACGCTTATAAGGGCCGTCGAAACATGATTTCAGCATTTTAGCCTCCTCGTCAAATTATCGAAAACCTCAGAGTAGGGGTCGCCCTCCTGAGCCGACATCGAGTTCAACCCCTCCTCGGCTGCAACAGGTGCTACTAACTGCAGCACGAGCTGCCGATGGAAAGGGGCCGAAACCAAATATGCCTTGACCGCACATGCTGCTGACAACGAAGGGTTAAACTCGATGTAGTGCTATTTGTATCGCGCTGAAGTTCAACCCCACGTGCGTGAGTGAAGTCCGTCCAAAAGAAACTGTCCGTTCATTCAGTCAGAGTGCGTGTCGAATGGCTGTCGCGAAGGCATTTTCAAAACTTAGAAATCGATTAGCAGGAATACTTGACGACTGATGAATAATATTCCTGTTGTGGCTGACAGATCAAGAGATGATTTGAGAGAAAGAATCCGCTGTCGGCGAGGTTACGATGCAGATGACCCCCCCAAGGGGCCGAATTCATGAAGGCGAGGGGTTGGGGTAGGGGTAAAGGCGTCGGCACCTTTGATGAATACATGCGAGGGCGAACGGTCTCCTAGCCAAGCAGTGTCTCATCTGCCCCAGCATCTTAGGCTCCGTCCATACGTGGCGAGAGCGTGCGATTACGCAAAATCGATGGCCATCGTGGGCACACGATTCGCTAACCGCTCACAGGCGCTCCTTCTCGCGCGCTTGCGCCAGCACCACGAAGCAAGCAGCAAGTTTCAAGCTTACTGCTCCATCACTATAGCAGGTGGCATTAAACCTGTATCAAAACCACTCCCCTTATTTTTCGTAATCCCACCACGGACGTTGAAAACCGTGGGAAATCATCAGCATATTATAATAAATTATGATAGAGTCAAACCTTAATGGCTTTCAACTGAGATGTGACTGTTTACCACGGTTCGACTGCGAGATTAACATCTATTTTTCATTCGTGCATCAGGACCAAGAGTATGTCTTTCGTATCAGCCAGGGCCACAAGGAGATCGTCTTCTGCACCAGGGGGTGGGGGGGGGGAAATCTCAAGCTATGTGCCAGATGTAAGGAGCGGGACAACAGATCTTGGCGTCAAATGCTAGACTCGCACTGTGATGATCCCAGAGAGGCCGCAGCTTTGGGCGCTGGGAAGGCTTTACCATTAACCTTGTAGCAGTATTTTCTTCCGTTTTTGGGCCCAAAAAGCAAGAAACGGAACGGAACAGCCCAAAAAGCACAGGAAATATGGAAACGGAATCGGAAGCGGAACTGTACCGCACAGCCCTCGGTATCGACCACTGATTGGCGGCTCCCCGATCGCCGAAAAGTAGTATCTGAAGCAATAGCCGATAGCGTCATGTCGTCTCCGCAATCTGATAAAGAGATAGTGTTGACTAGACGGCTCCTCTACAGGCTGGCGTCGGCTCCGCGAAGGCTTTTAAGATTTTAACTTCCCCGTCGGCTCCGCGATAGACACAACTCTGAACTGGGGCCGAATTCATCATTGAAATTCGTCGTTGGTAAGCGGTAAGGCTGTCTTTTGAGTCTGCCCGCTCATCGAGTGCCAGTGTGTTTCCAGGCAGCTGCCTATCCTTTCTAGGTTACCAGCGCAATGATGACTCCAGCTCCTGATGCACTTGAGCCATGCGCAAAATTGGTCAAATTCGCAAGCAGAATTGTTTAATTTTATTCAGTCTATTTTATTTTGTATTTATTTTATAGCCTCCTCATAGTTCAGTGCTCATGTCCTCAGGTACAGAGTGCGCAGAGTGCATGAGGAGAGCAAAAAGAATTTCCAAATGACGGAATTTTTGAATATTTTGAAATTTACCCTTCTTCGGGTAATCAACTTTTGCGTTTCATTTTTTTTCAACTTTTGTTTTGCGTTTCCTGTGCTCTGAAGGTGTCCCTCGGTGTTCTTATGAGCTTTTTCGTAATTTGCTCCTTCTGAAAATCTTGTTAATGTGAGTTATAAGGCCGACCCAACGCGGACAAGTTTTGCCGAACAATGTTAGATTAATGATATGTATTTTCGGTTCAAGTGATTCGGTAAAGAATAAAAGACATGCTAGTCTCCTGAAGAATTGAGGAAATCTTTGAATGAACTTAAAATCGCCTTTCTGCGAAAATTGCGACTCTGTAGTTTCTGTTGTATGCCAAATCTTTGGGGCACGCCAAAACTTTTGGGCACCAAACTTCGTAGTCAAGTAATATTAGGAGTTACCTATCCAAAGTTCTTACCTATTTCGAAAACCGATTTTCGGTCTATTTTTTTTTGATTTTTGAAAGAAGGATCGCTGAAAATTTATGGATTGAACATCGCTGAAATGGAAAAGTGAGTAATATTTAACCTCTATAAAACGTCGTTATTCACATCACTCAAGGCGCGAGCGGCGCGCGCACCACCTCGGCCTCCGTCTGCACTACGCTCTCTCATTGTCTCTACCCTCCGCTCCCCACCAGCACGATTGGAATCAATTGAATTTCGCCGTTTTATAGCCTGTACCTAACTATGAAGTTTACTGCCTCAAAATCTTCGCGTAAAAAAAGAAACTACAGAAATTGCTGTTATCAAAAAAATACAGATACATATCACCCTAATACAAAAAATAAATAAAATACAGATACATATCAGAGGTTCCAGAGAATCTGTTTTGATGACATCATCTAGTACTCAGGGGGTTCAAATGATTCGTTAACAAAAGCCGACTTGGTGCTTGAAGTGGAAGAGGATATAAATATTTAAATATATCCCCACTTGAACCACACATCAAATTTAAATGTAAAATGAGAAATTGATATCAGTATACAGCAAGACACTAAAAAAACCTGAATAAAGGAAAAAAGTGCTTTTAAACGCTATGTTACACTTTGATAAAACTCTCAAAACTAACGAGAAAAAAATAAAACAGAAAAAAGACGTGGGAACTACATAATCCTATAACCCAATTCATTTTTATATAAAATACGACCACTGATCCGCAGACTGGGTTTCGGTCTAATATTTTCCAATCTCCTCATTAAGTGTAGTTAGAGACGAGAGCTAACAAGATAGAAGATCTCAAGATCTCCGCGCGCTTTATCCGCAAACGGCGTTTAATCATAATGGAATTGCTGTGATAGGTCACATGCCTAGAAATTCGAGGGGGCCAATTGAATATCGCCCCAGAAACAAATAAAAATATGGCAAACTAAGAACTGAGTTGTTAAAAGGCTGACGATAATGTTGTGAGGCGGATGTGTAACGGTATTCCCGATCTGTTGCGATCTGCCAAGGCTAAGTTGTTAGAAAAGCTAAAGTTGCAGGCGTCTCAGGTGCTTCCTGATAACGGGTTCAGGCACGTTTTTACAGATTTACTCTTGAACTAAAATCGGAACAGGTCGGAAATAATTCTACGCAACCTTAGTGAGACTAATCCCAATTGCCTGAGCGGCTGTGTACAAGTGCAGGGACCAGGGAGAAAACTAGCAGCAGTTGTTATACTGCAAACGAGCCGCTATTGGGGAGGGGCGAAAAAATTCTCCTCGTCCTTCGTCCATTCCTTCGACATATGTGCCGTTCATTACATCACTGAGGGTGAGTGCGTTGAACACTTCTTTCACAAAATGGCTCCGCTGAGGGAGGGAGTGGCGCGGTCGAGAAAACGGCAGGGGCTCAAAACGCGGCATCGGAGATTGCTCAGAAATCAGTCGATGACGGATGAGCAGAGCAGTTCTAGAGTCCACTGAGAGCAAAAGGAAAAACAGCCGCATTGCTACAATGAGGGTAAAAACAGGTGATTACCCTGATCGCCATCGCATTGCATTCAGCACTGGCCACGGAAAGGGTATGAAAATCAGCAGAACATTAGGAGTCGAACACCTTTAAAGAGTTCATTTTGGTCACATACTAGTAGTTTATGAGAAGAATACGTATACAGCGTTCCAGTGTGCACTTTTGTGAACTTTCTCGGAGCAGCTTTGGTTATTGCGTAAGGGGCTCAGTAGAGTGACAACGCGGATCGACGCGATCTTATGATGGGCAGCCGTATTGATAGATCGCTGCGATCAATCAATACGGCAGCCCACCGCAAGGTCGCGCCGCCCCGCGATTCCACTCTTCTCGATCCCTAAGCATCGTGGAATGATTAAAGGCACTGTTCGCGATGAAAATCGCTTTTCTGTTTTTCTGCCTATCCTGAAACCCCTCCCATTCTGATTCCAGTGATGCTTCTGGAATCGTACAAAACCTTCTGGGAATGGAGTTATAGTCCCTCAAAATTTGAGCTAGGGAAGCATGGTGGACGAGTTGTCCGAGGCTTGTAACTTCCGTCTTTTGCAGCCGATGTATGCGAGCCGACATGAGTAAAGAGAAAAGTTGAGAATGAAGGGAAGAACGGGGCTATTGATCGGAAACCATCGCTCAACTCACGATTTCGAGTGTTTCTTTGTTCACGTCGAGGGGCGGAAAGGGGCCGGACTTGCCCTCGGCGGGGTTTGCCCACGTTTCTAAGCCGTTTTGCGGCTCCTGGGTAGCTTTTCGTCCCGTTTCTTCGACGCTGTTCTGCTTCTGAGAGCCACGAGAAGCGTCTGTCATAGAAAATTCGAGGATGAAGTTTATCGCGAACACTGCCTTTAACTATAAGATGAACTTTGTTAAAGGCAACAGACACACTCAAAAATGATATAATTTTTATGGATTAAACTAAAGGTCTGAAGCTGTTAGTATTCAGAAATAACGAAAAAGACGAAAACAAATCGACGAAAATTAAGATATAACGGTACGTTCTATATTGGCCCAGAAATGGACGAGTTGTACGGCACTGGCTGAAATAGTGGAGCTAGCAACAAATTTGTTGGGAAAACGACGCTAATGTACTCGTACAACCCTTTCTGGAACGCTTACGTCGTTAGAAGCTTAAAAAGTAATCTAAAGTGGCCGCAATCGAGCACTGAATACCTGTATGGAGGGGCGGAACCCGTATCGATGGGCGGAGCAAGGATGATTTCGTGGCTGACTACGACTCAAATACGGTCAATTGGACTCGTTTTTAACGCTTGCAACTTCGTGAGGGCTCTTCTAGGGCCTGCACGACCCCACTAATGTAGTTATCTCAACAACTTTTTCGAGCGTGTCTGCTGCTTTTAAGACGTTTTGTGCTCTTCCAAAAACTCGAGGGCAGACATCTACGCGGCAGTGTCATTTTTTGCCTCTAAAAATGTCTACTTCATACAAAATGTGAACAAGAAGCCGTATGATCTATACTTTTGGATAAGCTTAGTGTCTCATGTATGTAAAGTGCTCATGTTGGAAAATTTCAGTCCGGCGAAAATCGAACCTCTTTCCACAGATACCTTTTTTTCCGCTAGCAGCTTGTCTTCTTTAATTTACAAATTCTTTTCCGAAGTACACTCAATACCAAATAAGTACCAAAGTTTGCAGCTAGAAAAGAAGATGCGGGAAATCGTACTCACTTGACTAACACCCTTGCAATCTTATGCAAAAATGCATGGCTCTTGAATCGGTGTTGCGAAACCTAGCATTAAAGGCAGTGTTCACGATGAAAATAGTTTTTCTGTTCCTTCACCTATCTTGAAAACGGCCCCATGCTGATTCCAATGATGTCTCTGAAATCGTACAAGACCTTCTGGGAACGGAGTTATGGTCCCTCAAAAATTGAGTAAGAGAAGCATGATGGACGAGTTGTCCGAGGCTTGTAACTTACGTCTTGCCAATTTTCGCGAGCTGACCTGAGAAAAGAGAGAGAAGTTGAGAATGAAGGGAAGAAAGGGGCTAATGATTGAAAATCATCGCTCATCTCACGATCTCGAGCATTCATTTGTTCACGTCGTTCGGCGTGTGTTGCGCTTTCGGGGATTGGAAACTGAAACACATTTTTTATCGTGAACACTGCCTTCAAAGTAGATCTTTACACAGAATTCGATGCTCTATTAGGCCTCAAGAAAATTTGCGTGAACGTTTGGTTATAGACGGGATGTACGCGGATGTTAGACGGACTAAGCTGTTTGGAAGTGAGTATTCTGATATTTTGCATTGTACATATATGTATGCACAACAAATTGGCAGCATAAGAGTGAAAATTGGAGTAGAGGATGATAAAAAGTTTCGTAATCTCTGTAATGATCTTGATTGATTAATTATGGATTGGTAGGTGTGCCGATTCCGGGTAGAACATTTGCAACTTGTTGATCGAATTTACAGAAAGGAAAAAGCCGTGGGCCCAGTTTGCATGGCTAAATGAGACGCACTCGGCGGAAAGCCGCCGCGCTTGTCGCATATAGCCAGCCAAACAGGGCCCAACCCCGCCTTTCTGTATACTCGATTAACAAGCCAACGTTTGCCACCTGAACGCAACAAGGCTCTCAACGCAACTAGGCGGTCAAATGTTTCATTGACAATGACTGATTTGGAATTCTATTTTTGGTCGAGAATCCGAATATTAATAGCAGTTGTGTCTTGCTGTATGTGTACAGTATACAGTTCATCTACGCAATCGCGTTCAGTCCACAAAGTGCAGGCTGATTGCGAAAGCGTGTTGCGGCGCGGTTTCGAGGACCCTCAGGCAGGGTTGCCAGATCACTCAGACGGTTTTTGCCTTTTTTCGCCGCAGCGTAAAAAGGGAAAGACCGCAGGGTGATTCCTATCTGAGGATCCTCGAAATCGGGCTGCACCACCCTTTTGCAATCAGCCTGCACTTTGCGGACTGAACGCGATTGCGTAGATGAACTGTACTTTGGAAACTCGAATTTTTTCCCAAATAATCAAGTTTTCAAATGACTTGAATTTTATAAATTTTGAATTCTCGAGTCTTAGATCAACTCGGCATTCCGAAATTTCGAATGATCGAAGACCCTATTAATTTTGACACATTTGATTCGAGCATTTACGTGGACTACGCCGATGACATCGTTTTGGTCAGCAGCAGTCAAACCGAACTTCAGCAGATGGTGGATGAACTGGACGCAGCTGGCCGCAGAATCGGGTTGACGATGAATCGCAGCAAGACAGAAATCATGTGGAACAGATGGGCAGACCCAGCACCGATCACAGTGGACGGAATTCCCCTTCCTGATGCGGAGAAGTACGTTTACCTCGGGCGCCTCGTGACCATGGACAACGATTTGAGGGCCAAACTCAGTCGAAGAAGAAGCGCTACATGGGCTGCGATGTCCAACATAAGGGAAGCAGCTCACCTTGTCTCCGACAAAAAAATCCGCGCGCATCTGTTTGATTCCACCGTTCTCCCCGCCATGTGCTACGGAGCTGAAACCTGGGCTTCCAACAAGTCCACTGCAATTCTGATGACACGAACGCAACGAGCCCTCGAACGGACGCTGTTGGGACGAGCCGTCGAGAGCAAAGAAACCAGCACATCCGCAGTACCGACCTCCGCCAACAGTCAGGGATTCGGGACGCTGTCACTTACATGGCAGCCGCAAAACATCGATGGGCCGGTCATGTTATAAGAAGAACCGATGACCGCTGAACAAATCGTGTAACCCTCTGGTACCCGCGGGACATCAAGCGAACACTTGGTCGTCCCCCAACAAGATGGAGCGATGCCTTCAAACATCTGAACACACCTAACACGAACTGGTTACAGATCGCGCAAAATCGAACGAGATGGAAGATGGCAGCTCCACAAAACAACCAAAACGAACGTTTGCCTCGAAACAATCAGAGACGTGTGCCCGCCGCTGAGACGATCGCCGGCTGACAACGGGCAATCAAGTATCAAGAAAGTAAGTAATTACTTTTGTTCTAACTAAGTAATAAAGATTGCCTTCTCAGCACAATAGGGCGAGTGAAAACAATATATGTTCTGAAGTCGACTGAAAATTTCCTCTAATTAGGGTTTTAGAGTTGCCACAACGTGTGGAAAAGCTAGTTCTTGACTCAAATAACAAGCTAAGTTTTTTTAGCCCGTTCTAAACGGTATTTGAAAACCCATTTTTAGGTGTAGTACAATCGACTGTAGACAGGGACATTCATATTCCAAATTTAGTCTTCGTACACTAGACTGTGTGAGACTGAACAACTAGCCATCGTTTCCCAATCTTGCGAATCTCACCCCCCGCCCCCCCCCCGCCCATCCCACCAGACTTTGAAGGGTGCGACACCCTCCCTGTGATACATCACACCTTGTGCCGTAGCCTGAACGAAATTTCACAATAATGATCCTGTGGTAAAGCTAAAAATATGGTTTCCAATCAAATAACGCGCTTCATTTCGGCTCACATGTCACGCTAGTCACCTGACATTTCAGATTCTAGGGAAACTCAGCAATCAAGACTCAGCAAAGAATACCGCCTTTGACTATAGACAATTGAGAATCATAGCTCTAAAACAAAGAGGTGAAAACGTGCACATTTTGGACAGATTGAATCCAAAAGTATCTGGCAATATGCAAAGAAGCATGGTCCATGAAATACATATGTAGGACAGTCTCCGAGTGATGCAGACTTGTAGTTGGTTTCAAAGTAGGGTCTTCACTCAGAGGATATGTAAACAGAACAAGTACCTATAGCGAAAGAAAAGCGAACGTATCGGAACCATTTCTTTCATGAACAGCTTGAGTTTTTTCATAAAATTAGACACGGAGATATCGATCGGAAACGGATTACGGCATTAAACAGTTGCCAAGTTTGAAGATCGTAAAACGTGATCAGTAAAGAGTGTAGTCGGAACTATGCCGATATTTGCGGCTATCCGTTGTGTGTTTGCTCCGAATTTTTCCTCCTCAATTCGAGCACTCCTCACAACGAGAGCTGACATTGCAAAATAAACGCGATTCTCTGAGATGAATAGGAAACAAGACTTTTGACAAAATATCTTCACTTAAACTTTCCACTGATTCTAATGATCGCATCCGTTGATCCTCCGAATGCGAATTCTTCGACATCGGCTTCTCCTCCTAGAACAATTTTTCAAACACATCAAGTGAAAACGCAAACACTCTACATTGTTTCCAAGTGTGATTTATTTCCGTTCGTCGCGTGCGTCTGCGTGCGTACGCTGCGTCTCCTTCTCCCCACAATTTCTCGCTGTCAAAACCCTCGCTCCGCACAAGTGCGCGAGGGAACAGAGTAAATCTGGCTCGGAACCAGAGGGTACCATAAAATCTGTGACCCACGCCTACGAAGGAATGAAAACTGTTTCACCGTAGCAGCTCATTCGCTAGGTATAGCAAGGTCGAAAGAATGAGTCTCTCCCTAATAGTCATAACCGAGCGGGAAAGAAAGCGGGGCTGTCTGCTATGTCCGAATCTCACTATCTACAGCTTTTCTCACCATATTTTTTGCTCAGTTGGGAGACTATTTACCCATCTGTGCAAAACGGTTCTCGACCTCGGCAAGATTTTAAAAATCCGGGGAAGGTGAGATTTATCGTGGGTGCAAAGGGTTCAAAAAGCTTCCACAGCTTCAAAAGACGGGGGTATCCCGAAAGCTGGTAAATTCCTGGGGTGATGGCCATCGTGTATTCTAACCAGGGATGTGCGTAATAGAAATTTGGCAATTCGTTAGTCGTTAGTCGTTTAACCGGCCAAAACCTTCGTTAGTCGTTAGTCGTTAGTCATTAAAAATCTAGGCTTTGAAAGCAAGTTGAGGCAGAAAAAAGTCCTTATGAATAGAAACATAGGAAGGCATGAAGAGATGTATGTTTTCTAAAACATTCATGGCCCTTAAAGCCACAAATAATTTCTTGTTAGAGAACCTAGTTTAAACTGCAAACCTACATATACATAATTTAAAATATGCACGAGAGCCTAATACTCGAGGGTGTGTTTATCGATTTTTGTCATTTTTTTTCGGTAAGAAAAGAAACAATCTGAGAAACCGAGAAAATCTTGAACTCTTCGCTTTCTTCAATGCAAAATTTGCCATTCTGCGTTATATGATGTTATTTGAGATCTACCCGGTTGTGACAACACGGAGAATCGCACCGACTTTGCACTAATTGTTCTTTGCTCAGCGTCGCGAGCCGAGCGTTCACGTGGTTTAGAGCTTGTTCTTATAATGGGGAAATACCATAAGAAATTAGCACCCAAATTAAAATTTTACCCTTAAGAGGTCCCAGCACCACTTTATAGAAACCCCATGACTTATTTCGCCTGACGCGGTCATTCCGCATCTTCACCGAGGTGTGCCGTCCTAGTAGTCAGCCGTGTCCATTTTTCACGGTCTTCAGCCAGAATTTGAACACATTCCATCCAGCTGTAACTATTCCATTTCCTGCGAAACGAAACATCGCGCCTGAACTGTCTTTCGATGCCGAGTGACTTCAAATCCTCTTTAACCACTTCCGTCCAGAACTTTCGCCTACGCCCAGGTGGCCGTTTCCAGACAGGATTTGGAAGCATTCTTAAACCGTGTTGTACGGGGCGATCCGGCGTTCTTCTTAGTATATGCCCGAGCAGTCGAAGTCGACTTTCCATTGCTGCTTGAGATGGTGTTAGGAGATGCCGGCACCTCTCTCGTGTCAAGCGTTGAGATGCTGCGTTGATTTCCTTGTAAAGGTCTTCGTCATGGCATACACGCGGCCAGAAATATCCAATGAAACGCCTAAAAAGCTTCCTCTCCGTGCAATCCAACCTTTCCATCTGCGTCTTCGGTGCTCCCCACGTCTCCAATCCGTACATCATGATAGGGCGAATAGCGGATAGGTAGACGCGCAACTTTACTTCCTTCGCGATGGTGGTAGACCACAAACACTTGGTTAGAGAATCAAATGCAGACGTAGCTTTTGCACATCGTTGTCGAATATCCGCTGCATAACTACCATCGTTCTTCAGCAAACAGCATAAATAACAGAAATCGTCCACCACTTCGATACGCTGTCCGTTCACACAAACTCCCGTTGAAGGCCTCTGAGAGACCCACATCTGCTTGCATTTGTCGGGACGAAGACGAAGTCCATAGGCTGCGGCATACTTCGAAACGAGGTTCACAATCCTTTTGCAGTTTTGTGTTGTTTTCAGCGAATAACACGATGTCGTCGGCGTACTCCAGGTCGACAAGGGAGCGTCCTGATGGTGTTAGGATCACATCCGCAGGAAACTGTTCTGCAACTCTACGCAACATGTCATCAACGGCGAAGTTGAAATAAAAGGTCCTGCAACGGCTCCCTGCCTTACTCCTGTTTTCACCTCGAAAGCTGACGTAAATCCGACAGGTGTACGAACTGCTGCTGTTGTTCCTTTGTTCATGTCCTCGATCAACCGAGCATTTTTTCCGGGACTCCATCTGCTCGCAGAGCATTGAGCAATCGATCACGATGAGGAGAGTCGAACGCGGCTTCAAAGTCTAAAAAAGCAAGCTGTAATGACTTTGAATACCTCTGCCACGATTCAATTACTCTTCTCACGACGAACACTTGGTCGATGGTCGATCTTCCAGGTCGAAAACCGGCTTGCTCATCTCTGGTCGTTCTTTCACGATGTTTGATAAGTCGCTCGAGAATGATACGTTCTTAAACCTTGTACATGACACAAAGTAGAGAGATTCCTCTGTAGCTCTTAGGATCCGTGACGGATAGCTTCTTGTGAAGAGGTACGATGATCGCATGTCTCCACGAATCGGGTATCCTTTCGCTCATCCATATGGCACGGATGGTTTTGGTCATTTCACGAATCCCAGACGGAGGAAGAGCTTTCAGCATTTCAGCAGTGATGTTGTCATCTCCACCTGCCTTTCCATTCTTCATTTTCCGGGCACAACTAAAAACTTTAGCCTCAGTCGGCGGTTCCTCACCGACATCGTAATGTGCTCTCTGCTCTGAAGTTTTCGATAATGTTACGAGCAGGTTAAAATGCTAAAATCATGTTTCGATGGGCCGTATGAGCTTATAGTAACTTGCAGTATAGTTATCGTTAGTTACAAATTAGCGCTCTTCGGCAAGCAACCTAGTAGACGTCGGAAGCGTGACAAATATTTGCAGGAACAACTAACTGAAAGGCTTTTGCAACCTCTTCCTTTATTGATCAGTTTCATCGTTTCCCACCCTTCACTTTACTCGTGCGTTACATATCCTTTCTCAATTTTTTTCCTTCACTGCTTATCAAATTTCTCTTTAGAAACCTGTTATTGTTTGCGTTAATTTCAAGACGTGGTAGCAAGCACGAGTAGAAAAAATAAAACAGCGTGTTTAGAAGTCAGATTTTGACGGCTTTATAGCATTTGATTAACAGAAATCTCAAATGTAAAAAACTATTAGCAATACTGTCAAAATCCCCTTTTGAAAGATGATGGAGCAGTCGTAGAATATACGAGGAACAGAGAGCCGTGCTCACAGCTACAGCCAAGGTTTATTACCAAAGTAGTATACTTGTTCCAAATAAAATTCATTTCGAATATCCGACTTTTCGACTGTAGTCGGATATCGCCCTTTTTCGAATATTCGACTTTTCGACTATAGTCGGATATCGCACTTTTTCGAATATTCGACTTTTCGACTGTAGTCGGATATCGCCCTTTTTCGAATATTCGACTTTTCGACTATAGTCGGATATCGCACTTTTTCGAATATTCGACTTTTCGACTATAGTCGGATATCGCACTTTTTCGAATATTCGACTTTTCGACTGTAGTCGGATATCGCCCTTTTTCGAATATTCGACTTTTCGACTATAGTCGGATATCGCACTTTTTCGAATATCCGACTTTTCGAATAAGAAGTCGACTTTTTTATCCGACTTAAACAGTCGGATATTCATCCGATTATTCGATTCGGAACAAGTATATTCAAAGTAGCCGGGGTACACGTCAGCGGATGGAGAAGATGTGAATTGCATGTTCTACAAAATACCGCGTAATACCGTAGAAATCAATTTTTCTGAGCAAACTTCTGCTCTCCTGTGACTGTGTTGATTCAAATGGGCACAAATGGTTAGCATCTGAATCAAGAATATATGTACGATGAAGCAATAATGTTCCAAGTCACAGTTTATAACAGCTTTTGATGACTAAATGAGATGGGTTAATTTTTACAAAGTTGATGCTAGATTAACTGAGGTTTCTTGAAAAAGAAATTTCCTATGTTTTTAGTTATTTTGCAAGGCGTGATATAGAACTCGAATTCTCCCTTCAAACAAAACTTATCACTGCCTGTAAAACTTGTTCTTTTTAGAAATTTGCATTTGAATAAAGAGTGTGGTAGCAGTAGAGAATGATTACACTATGTAACACAATTTTTGTTTCTGGCTTCTAAGTGTTATATTTCAATTGCTTTTGTCCAAAGTATGTAAAAAATGACTTCTTTGAGAACAAACTTCGCTTACACTACAACAGCACGAAGAAAACACGTTTTTTTTGTGAAAATAGAAAGATTTATATTTTTTTGGCATTTTGCGCGGGTAGAAACAAAAAATGCACAATTCATTAACAATTAGTTCTTAATTTATAAAGCAACCGATTCTAATTTTTTTTTAGTCTTCGAAAACAAAATCAATACTTTGCAAAACAAATATTTCTGATTAGTAGTTTGTTTTAACTTTTCAACTAGCAAAACTGGCGTCTCAAATTTATCGCACAAAGAAAAAAAATTAAGAATCAGGTTTGTGAAAAAAACTGCTATATTTGCTCTATTGAAGGAATCCAGTGAGTCCTTGTGGGTGACATCATCTAGTGCTAATAGAAGCCGAATGTTCTTTCATTAGAGGTAGATTAGGCGATTCTAAAGGATACGAGTATCAACAGATATAATTATTCACTACTGCTAGTGCACTATTTATTCAAATGCAAACTTCTAAAAACAAAAAGTTTCACGGGAAGCAATAAAGAGTCTGGGTTAGTAGGAGAAACCGAATATTATATTACGCCTCGCCAAAACAGCCTGAACAGAGAAGAAAAAACTTTTTTCAAACCGCAATTATTTCTGTATTAATTGCTCACTGTGCTCACCTTGGGTGGTGATTCAGTCAGGTTACAACACTTTTATGCTCCTATGATCGGTTTCAACCGCTACCAATACATAGATGCACATGCAAGTAACTAACACGCGGGTGTAGCCCCGCGCCCCGATCGCCCGTCGTCGCAACGCGAACCCCGCGGCGCCGCGACCTAATGGCCGCGGCGGAGGGTTCGCGTCGCGATCAGTCGATCGCGGCGAGACACTATTAGTTGGAATCAACATTTTAGAGAGTTACAGAACAGTTCCGAAAATGTTGCGAACACATTAGGGCATGAGGCTGCGCAACTTACGATCACGATTTCAACAACTTACGGAAGACTTCGGTAAGTTGTTGAAATTAGTGTTCGCCCCATTTCTGAAATCTTCATAGTGAACGTGCGGGAGCTCAGGTACTGATGGCGCTGGACGATTCAGTAGTGAACTGAAGTATACCTTCCATATTGGCAGCGTCGCATCACCAACTGCAACTCCATTGGTAGTGTTCAAGACAGGAGAACATCTCTTCATCTTCCCGCTATACTGTCGCAGCAACGTGTAGGCTTTCTTCGGATTCTTCTCCTCCCAAGCCTTCTCGAACTCGTTAGCTCTACACGTCCACTCTCGCTCGCGGTCACTTTGAAGCTGCCGACGCAACTTCCTCCTCAAACGCTTCTCCTCCACGAAGTTTCCTGCAGTTCGTAGAGCACATACTCTGTTGTAGGTAGATGTTGTTTCTTCTGAGACGTGGGCGAACTTCTTCTTAGGCTGTACAACTGGGAGTGCCTCTTTCGAAGCGTCCTGGATGCACTTGACAAAAGAATCCGCGTCGCAAAGTTTCTTCTTAGTCCGTACTCCAATGTGAATAGAAACGCGTTGTCGAAAATTCCTTCTACACTCTTCATCTCTGAGACTTGTCATCTCAATCCTCTGGGGAGGCTGAGCCCCTCGCTTCCTCTTATGAATCCTCGCAGTGAAGTTCAACAGAACAGGACGGTGATCCGAATAGGATGCGACATCCCACACAGCTCTAGATCTTCGAATGTCCGATACTGGAATATTCCTCGTCAGGACATAGTCAAGCTGTAGTTTCAAAGTTGTCATCTTCCGCTTCCGCTGCTCTTCTGGAGATAGCCGGGTTGGTCCCTGCCACGTAAGCTGATGGCGGCGATGATTCCTCTTGAATGTCGATGCAATAATCAGACCACTGCGTTCACAAAAGTCGACAAGGCGGTGGCCATTGTCCGATGTTTGCTCCAGTGGGTAGAACCATTTACCGAGTACTTCGGATTCCTGATCAAGTCCCATCTTCGCATTTGCGTCAATCCCCACGACAACAGCATGTTGACAAGGTATCCTGTCCAGCAACGTATTGAGTTCCTCATAAAACGCATCCTTCGAATTGTCTTCGGCGGTTCCAGTGGGCGCATGAGCACTCACTATTTACAGATTGAATCCTCTGGGATTCCGCAGTCGTACGAATGCATTCCGGCACGACGTTGGGCCGAACTCCTTGACCATACCATTGAAATCCTTCCATACAGCTATTGCACAGCCTCCCACTCTCCTATCTTCAGCGTTACCACAGTAGATGGTGTACTCTCTGACGCTGATGACGGTTCTATCCTTGAGGCCGGTTTCCTGCAAAGCAGCAAACGGTGCATAGAAATAGCTCAGAAGTCTGGATAGCGCAGTTTTTTGGATATCACTCGACAGCGATCGACAGTTCAGGGTGGCGAAACTGTGGCTTGCGGCCAAAGACTCCATGAACTCCCTAGGTACGGATCCTAAGGTGTTATGGACCAGAGGCCTTGGTGTGCCGGACGGCGACACCTTTATGCAGTGTGCGGGATACTTTTGCGATATAGTTGTGCACGCTATATCGCTCGAACTTTCCCTGTGTACACTCAAACGTCTGCTGGGTTCAGTAGAAGCAGGGGCACCAACGAGGAGGTACCAACAGACTTGTACACTTACCCCCAGAAACCCCATATCCCGAATTTATGACTGAAAATCGAAGGGGACCGTCGTTGGGCAGTTGTGATCTGCAGTCACCGCTCCATATTATTACCTTGGATAGTGCCCTCTGTGTAAAATCTTCGCTGGAGCCGGTCAGTGTCGAAGCCGCTTCAGTGAGTCTATCATAAAGTAGCGCGACAGACGCGGAGTCGCATAAATGCTGCGCTTAACCTTGCGCAACGTTGGGTTGATGTCAAAATGGAGGGGGGGGGAGTTTTAAAACTGTGAAGCAGTGTCAGTAGAAATGATAAATACTGAAGGGTGTGGTTATTTTGTACCGTTCATCTAGAACAACCAACAGGGCAATATGTATCAATCCTGGTGTAAGCCTTGGGATGGAGCGCGATTTGAATGACTACTGACTTTCTTACGATTTATGGGATTGCTTACGAAAAAAATTTCAATTTCGTTAGTTGTTAGTCGTTAGTCGTAACACCCAAAAAGCTCGTTAGTTGTTAAACTCGTTAGTCGTTAGTCGTAATTACGCACCTCCCTGATTCCAACCCCTGAAGAGGCTGGAGAAATGGGAAGTAGCGTTGGAGGAACGAGGTTCCTGGTTGGACACAACATGGAGCTAGCGACAGCCCACTCGCTGCGTCTCTCCCGTTTCTCCCGCCTCTTCATGGGTCGAAATACACGATGGCAACCACCCGAATTTCTGCATTGCTTAACTATGAGCGCCAGAACTTTTTCAAGTGCGTATTAGAGCCGGGAATGTGAGGAAGTATTCGGCTTCCGCTTCCAGTCTTCCGCCTTTTTTATATTGACTTTCCGTTTGCCGTCACACTGGCCGGCCGAAACTTATAATCTGTTTCCAATCTTTACTTCCATAGAATGCTCTCGCCACATAATGAACACAAGAGACGCAGACCTTTGGTGGAGCAACAGTCTACATCGGAGCGGAATTCCGTTCCGCAGTTGCAGAAAACCGCTGTTGCAACACGTAGTGCGAACACAATGTTGCTTGGACCAATAGGTCATGACACGACTGATCCTCGTTCCAGCACGATTACCATCAAGCTGTCTTTAAACTGCCAATGCGGTCGTCTGCAACTGCGGATAGCGATTCCATAGGTTATCAAATGTTTGTAAAACTGGGAATTTAAAGGCAGCGTCCTCGCAAAAAAAAACGCTTTCGGGTTCTCCTTCTCAATTCAATGTTTGAATTGAGTGGAGATAGTTGGCAAAGCTTGAAACCTCAATATTGTGTATTCATAATGCTCTTTCTGAAAATTTAGCTTCCTGGCAAAAGTAACGATTTGGTAATGCCATTTATAAGTCAAAAAAAAGTTTCAAAAATATCTTGAAATATCCTAAAAAATGATTTGGCTTAAAATGGCCTAGAGTAATGAGAAAGCTAGGAAATGAAGTGAAATAACTAAAAGTACGATTTGGTGGTCAATGACAGACAAGGGATCGGATTTTACAAGCTTCTCCGTTAAGCTTATCAAAACGAAATCAAGCGCCCCAGGGAAACATTAGGCCATTTCTGAAAGCTGTAAAAAGGGAATCGGCATAGGTCAAGCTAGGTGAGCGCAACGCTCCAATCTATATCGCGCTTGATTTCGCTTTGATAAGTTTGACGTAAAAGCTTGTAAAATCCGATACCTCGTTTGTCATTAACAACCGAATCGTATTTTTAGTTATTTCACTTCATTTCCAAGCTGTTTCATTACTCTAGGCCATTTTAAAGGTAGTGGTCACAATGAAAACGTTATCGAAAAAGCTACAAAGTCAGCTTAGATTAAAAACAGCTGAAAAACTATGAAGGTAGCGCGGTAAAAAACGGGCTATAATTCGAGTTTTTAGGGCCCAAAGAAACCAGTTCGTGCACACGTGCGCAGCGCCGACGAAAAAGATCGCAGTCTTATGCCGAGCAGTCAAAAATCATCGACATTTAGAGGAAGAAATAAATGCAAATTTACCTAATAAAAACAGTTGAGCAATGAGAGAAAGCACTCCAGCCAATGTTTTTGACTAGATGTGTACATAAATTCGAAGGCCCATTGATTGAAATTTAATTCCAAGCCAGCTGATGTTCTTGATAATAGAGATCATCGATGCCGATGATGTGGAGTGGGCTCGTCCACCATCAAAAGACAAAAGAGTTCTGGCTCCAAATTTGGCCTAAAACAGTGTTTTTTTTCGCGATTTTTTCTTATAGGTACTACTACTCTATACCCTGAAAAGGGTTCAGAGAGGAAAAGAATACGAGCATATTTGATCGCGACCACTGCCTTTAAGCCAAATCATTTTTCAGGATATTTCAAGATATAATATTTTTGAAACTTTTTTTGACATATAAATGGCATTACCAAATCGTTGCTTTTGCCGGGAAGCTAAACTTTTTTTCTAAGTTTGATCTATAGACCTAAAAAACCTCATTCGGAAATTTACTATAGGGACATTGAGAAAGTTTCGAGTAGTTTCAGAACAATGCTTGGAACCAAGTAAGGGTTTTTGATTGACGATTCGGAAATTGTCGCCGGGAATTCTGAGAGAATTTGTTGTAAGCATTCCGTGAAGCTAGCGAGCCGTAACCTATGAAGCTATGACCCGATGAATATATGATTTTCGGCATAACTATGGATGTACCCTTCATTTCATAGCCAAATTTAGAAATTGCACAGTTTGCGGAAGCACGCTCGCAGCACGCGATGAATGATTTGGCACGCGTTTCCTCGTCCTTTTCCACATGTCAGTTGACGACGACATTCCGCTATCCTAGAAACCAAACTTCTGGAAGCAAAACTACCTACACGCCATGCCGTACGATAATGAAACATACTAGGGAGCATCATCTATGAATCAGTTATTTGTTCTCCCGAAACACATTTAAAGACCTTTTCTTCTAAATATGTTCTTGTAAAAATTGGAATTGATTGAATATTCCGGAAATCTAATAAGGGAACCACAATAAGTCATAGTGACCATTACAAATGAACTGTACTTTTCTAGAAGGATTTTCGGGCGAAAAGTTAGAGTATGCCCATCGCAGCTGCCTAGGCACATTCTGAAAAAAGATAGGCATTTTTTCTCTGATTTTGGGACCTATTGTGCCCTCCAAGAAGCGCATTTTTTTACGAAAATCCGGAAACGGACCTCATAATCGTGTTCAGCGCCCAAAACTACCCCAATAAGTAAAGTTTGGGTGAAGGAACATTTTCCAAAATTTGCGCAGACTAACAGCGTTTTTGACTTTTACGGATTTTCGGTTGCTCAGGCAAACCATAGCTCCGAGCGGGACCGGCTCCTCCCAATTATGACGTCATCGCCCGGACAGCGGCCGAGGGGCCAACTGGCACCGCGGTCCATGTCCGGTGCCAGTTCGCCCCTCAATCGCTCTCCGGTCGCTCTCGGAGCCACAGCGGTGCCATCGCCAGAGATAGAGAGACGCGAGATTGGTTGTTCTTTGAGTGATAACGTGCGAGCCACGTTATCACTCAAAGAACAACCAATCCTGCGGGTATAAAAGGCGGCTCGCCTCGTGTAGACGGGTAGTTGGCCTTTCGAGGCCACTCTTGAGAGGTGAACTCGGATCACTCTCAGGATCACAATTTTTGGCGGCCGAGGGGATCCCTCATGGCCCGCGGTGGGGAAGGCTTCCTCATTGCGGACCATGCTGGGATGGTATCCTTGTTGCGGCCTGTGGCAGGATTAACCTCCTGACCCGCAGGCTGTAACAGGTACCTTATCCTCTTAACATGCTTAATCCTCTCCAGAAGAGGCGGAAATATAGAAAAAATAGCAATTAGGAAATTTTTGAAAATCGCCCGAACAGAGACCGCAGTGCCAGCTGGGACCGAAGATCGCTCCGAGCGATACTGCTGTGGCCCGGAGAGCGGCTGCTGTGGCCCGAGTAGATGGCTAATTTTCGCTCGGAGCGGAGAGGCAGCGCCGCTCGAGTAGCTCTCCGGTACCGCTCGGAGCGATGGTTTGCCTGAGTGGGCGTTTATTTATACCAATTAGAGAGCTCTCGAAGCGTTTCAGAGAAATATTCCAGATTTGACTAAAAATTCGATCTGAGGGGTAATTTGGGGTGCTGATCACGAATCTGAGGTTCATTTATCGATTTTCCGAAGTTTTCGACTGTATTCGTTCACAGATTCCCATCGGGGAGAATGGCATGTTACCTACCGTAAGCTACAGTAAACCCTAAAAATTGGGCAAGCAACCATCAGATTCGTGTTTAGCACCCCAGATTACCTTTACATACATGTTTTTAGCGAAATCCGGAGACAATTTTAAAAACACTGCAAAAATTCCATGGGGGGTGTACCCTTACCTTGCCGCGAAGCTTTAAAAAACGCTCATAACTTTTTTCAGAGTGGGTCTAGGCAGCTGCGATGGCCATTTTCGAACTTTTCGTCCGAAAATGGTTCTAGAAAAGTACATTTCATTTGGAGTGGTCACTATGACTTATTAAGGTTCCCTTGTAAGGCTTAAAGGCATCGTTCGCGCTGGAAATCAATTTTCATTTTTACGGCTCAATTTCATGATTGAGCTCGGTAGACCACACTGGTAAACTTTGGCGCGTCAAAAACGTTTGGCAATGAGGTTTGAAGACGTTAAAGAATAAGATCCGCCACCAATTCTCACCAGTCATCTAACACTTTTTCCTAGAATGTTGGTGCGAGCGTGAAACAACATGAAAAATAGTTACGGCACGAACTCCACATGCACAAAAACTCCGAAAATGACAGTGACGAGGCCTCCAGAAGCAGAAAAAACCTCAAAAAGATTTTTGGCGCGATATTCAAATTCGTAGTTACAATGTGCTCCGATTGACTTTTCTTTACAAATGAAGGAAAAAAAATATTCTACGGTTTTCTGCGCGTACGATGCCTTTAAAGGCACAGTACACCCTCAGATATGAATTTTGAGATTTTCGTGTAATTGTGTAGAAGACCCCTCCTGTATAACACGTGCCGAATGCCATCTCAATTCCTCCAAATAAGCTATATATGAGCGACCACCACGGGACCGACCCCCTTCCTGAGTTTCGATCTCAATAGCGGCTAGATGGATGAATGATTTCAACCAAATTGACGTTCTTCACTCCCTTTCCAATCTATCTCCTCATCCTGTTTTGCTCTCTTGCCGCGACTGCAAATCAAGAGAGATACAGGCCTGAGACAACTCGTCCACCAATTTTTCACCCTCAAAATACATGCATTTTCAAGGAGCAATATCTCCGTTTGTAGGGGGTCTTGAACGATTTCAGAGATACCATTGTGATCACAGAGTGGCTCTCTCAAACATAAGCATGAAATCTGAAAAATGGTTTTTGTGTGTCATGTGCTTTTAAGAACCGAGTACGCGAAAGGGGAGGAGCTTCGGACGAATTCGTCTGGCTAGGCTCTTTGCGCGCGGTGCTACGGAAACGGCGTAGGCGCAGTCACTTTCAGCTGCTCACGATTGGTCCCCCAATCTCGTCCGAAGCGCCTCGCGTTTCGTGTACTCGGTCAACATGTGTGAATACGGGATACAAATATTTTGAATCATATTTTTGCTTTTGCACGTTCTCCTGAAGCCCCGCTTACAGTTTTCGACATTCTACGTTGAGGTCGCAGAGGCTTCGTCTACATCCCACGTTGTTGTGTACAACCTTTCAGGGACAACGCTCATATTTCCCATGTTCTATTCATTCATGCCATGTACCCGTTCATTTTTTCATGATATTCATCTTATCTATTCACTCCAACACCCAGGATCTTCTCCTTGTCTTTTTTGAAAACCCTTTATACGTCGGACAACGCCCTGCGCACTTCATTTAGAACCTCGTTCGTTCTGGAGGACGACGTTTCCAGTCCTTCTGAAACCCTGCACACGTCGAACGGCACCAAGCACCTTTCTTTTGAAACCCTACGTATTCTTCACGACGTCATCTGGAGCCGGTGACGTCTAACAACAACGACCCTCAATTCTGAAAACTAGCTTCTCTATCCGTTGAACTTGTTGGATATGTCGGATGACGTGGCAATGGATGACGTGCGATTCTCCACATCCGGCGCCTCATTCCATCTCTATCGACGACCTGTGGGCGGTCGTATGCTTCCTCACTCTTCGATTTTATTCACCTCATACACAATCTCTTTCTATGTATGTTATACCTTCGTTGCTTCTAGTACATACTAAGGGTTTCCTCGCAAGATACATACTTCATTCTGCTCTAATCGCACACCGTCGAAATGGTTTACCTTGTCAGCACTATGGTTGTTCTCGAATACTCGCATTTGAATCAAATTTCAAATATTTTATTCGAATAGTGGAATAGCCGATCATTCGAGGATTTCAGATACTCGAATAATATCGAAGTTCGATTATCGCAAAGCTCGAAAATTCAAACATCATTCACCATCGACTAACTCAACTCTTGAAGAATCGATTATTCTGTTTCTAACTACGTAGTTGATATCTCGTTTCTTCGAACTTACTTATATTCCTTCTCTTTATTGCCCTAGCTATCTAATTTCTGATTGATTGTCCATTCATTATCCAGGTGAAGGCCTTTGTAAACCAAGGTGTCCTGCACACTCATGGAGCTTGAGTAGATACCTAAAGCTCCGCATACATCTTGACATTTTGCGCAGTTTTAAAAGAATTCAGCAACACAAATGTCCCCTTCTAGAATTTCCAGGAGGTTGGAATCCTGAATACTTATTCTATGATATCCTGCACACATTCCTTCACGTCCCTAACTTTACCAGCGTCTTGTTCCAGGAGGAAAAGCTATGCATTAGATTTGCTGGACCGCACAATAATTGGCTAGGCTGTTAAAGATTGAATGTGTGTGGTCCGGTTAAAGTAAGCGGTGTCCCAAAAACGCTCGTTAAGGTTCCGTACGCGCAGAGAACCGTATATTATTTTTCCAAGTTTTTGTGTTGCCTGGCCTCTTTAGTGAACGAAGGTGCCGTAAAGACCCATGAAAAACCTTCATTTGTGAAGGAAAATCAGTCTTAACACACTGTAAAACTGAATTCAAATTGCACGCCAAAGTCGTTCTTGTCACTGTTCATTCTTGAAGTTTTTGCATGTGAAGTTTGTGCAGTAACTGTTCTCACGTTGTTTGACGGCCGCATCAACATTCTATGAAAAGTGCTAGATGACTGGTCAAAACTGGTGGCGGATCCTCATCTTTAAGGTCATCGTTCGCGCCGAAAACCACTTTCCATTTTTAGATTCAATTTCATGAATAAGCCACGTCGGTGAAATTTTGCGCGTCAAAGGCGTATGGTTCTGAAGTTGGAGTGGTTCAAAATGACGATCCGCCACCAGTTCTCACCAGTCATTTAGCATAAGGAACAGATGCGCCATCACGGGCGCAGACGATTCAGTATTTGTTTTTTTTCATCTCGGGAAATCTGGCATCCAAACTTGCCGAATAGATACTTCTTTTTTTTGTAAGTTCTGGTGAACGAAAGGCAAGAGAAATCCACCCGCTTGTCCGACGTATTGCACCTCACGCACCGAAATTGACGGAAGGTGTGGGAAGTAAATAATTCGATACGTTTTCAATCGAGTTCTTTTGCAAAAGTTGATGATTTGTGGGGCTTTCCTCTCTTATCCTGTGTGTCAGAGAATCGCCTCCGCAAAGACATGAAAAAAATGAGATATCGTTTTTTTCGCGCATACGATGCCTTTAACTCCTTCCAATCTCATAACCCTACGTTTTTGACGCACCTACTTTTGACGCACCTACCTGATGGCTTCGGGGATCATTGTGTAGAACGTCGCAGACTGAGAGCGGGCTTCAGGTGAACGCGCAGGAATATGATGTCATAGATCCGTATCCGGTTTTCCGACTTGTTGACCGAGTACACGAAAAGGGAGGAGCTTCTAACAAGTTTTGCTGGACAATTGTGATGTGCGCGGATGAAAGCCACTGCGATTACGTCTTTTCTGTAGCCTCGCTAAGAGCATTAAGACATCCAAATCCGTTCAAAGCTTCTTCCCTTTCCTGTACTCAATTTACAGACTTTGAATTTTCGAATCATCTAGTTATTTGAAATTTTCAAAAAGACTTATTCTAATTTTTTTAAGTCTCATAAAGGACATATTTCACAGTGTTCAAAGAGAATCGATGAATGATTCATACACATCCGATTCATGCATTCGATAACTTCTGAAGAGCGATATTCCAACTACATAGTTAGCGATATGTACTGCTAGTAGGGCCCGCCCTCAGGGCAGCGAGCTTTGGAAAACTTGCTTCAGGAAAAGAATAGTTGAGTCTGACACTCTAACCAAGACACTGTGCGTCGTGATGTGTCCCAATCGCGAAAAAGGACCGGACAGCGACGGGAGAGCGAGGAGCCGTGATTAGAGGAGAGACCGGCTGTTAGCAGCCCATGCTCCACATCTCTGATGATTGTCTCTTTCTCCGTCTATCCATTGCGCCCTAAACGACGGAATGGCGTGTGGTTTCGTGCAAATGTGCGTCATTCCGACAGTGTTTGGTCGCGCAAAGAAAAAGAGACAACCGCTACAGACGTAGAGAGCGCACTGTCCCTCACCGACTCTGGCGAATTGGGGCGTTGATCCGCCCACCATGAGTCACCGATGGCCAACGCGCCGATATTCGGCGGGGCCGTGGCAGCGAGTTATGCTCTGATCGATGTTCATCTGTTGCACAGCAATTACGACCGCGAGTTATGATCTCGTCGATGTCGAGCTGTTGCACAGCTAACGCTCTAGATACAAGAAAAGTGTATGACGGATTTTTCAGGCATGTTGTGAATGATGAGAGCGCAGCCGGTTCAATTACCCAAGTTTGCGGTACGTTGGCCCCGCCCAGCATCTGGAGGTCCTGCCTATCCGGTTGTGATCCCAGTGGAGGCTGGGCGACCCAGCCGCGACGCGTGTCGCTGTGCCGACCGCGACGCGTGTTGGTGTGCCGACCGCGACGCGTGCCGGTGTGCCAACCGCGACGCGTGTTGGTGTGCCGACCACGACGCGTGTTGGTGTGCCGACCGCGACGCGTGTTGGTGTGCCGACCGCGACTCGTTTCGAAGAGCCAACCGCGACGCGTGCCGGCCGCGACGCGTGTCGCTGTAAAGTAGTACATAAGCTAGATGAAACAGTCCTGTAGGATGTGAACTGCTGCTAAATAGGCCGCTAAACGTGACACATCGAGTTGTCAACAGCCCGACAACAGGCGGACGTCGCTGGGCAACGGGCGGGTCTCAGGCTGACAGTACGCGCGACTTGACTTGTCAACAGGGAGCGGTGTACGAGATGATAACTTATCAACCTGTTGCCGACGCCCCAGTTTGCCTGAGGGTGTTTCCTCCAATCACCACACCTCGCTTCTCCCCTTTTCTCGCTTTTTTTCTGCAGTTTGGAAGCAACTCGAATATCTCGGAGTCTTCCTGATGATATCTCATGCTCTTATCAAGTAGAATAACTCTCCACAATAGTATGAATTGTACCCATTTTGTGACTTTCCGTTCAATGTATGGCCTGTTTCGGAGTTAAATTTATTTCCGTTCATCGCGTGCGTGTGCGCGCGTATGCTGCTCCTCCTTTCTTACTGAGTATCTATGATTAAGCCGGCTCAATGAAAGAGATTCTTGCAGCTACAGATAACCCTGAAATGGCATCTTCGTCTAACACAACAGCCCTAGAGTGCTTTTGCCTGGCTCATCCAGCAATCGCCAACCTTTCTGAGAGTATTCTTCTGGGCATTTGTCTATCTATTGCTTCACCCATATCCTTTATACTCAACCTTATGCTGCTTCCTATCGTAATGAGAAGTTCTGTCATTGATCGACATTTTGGTTGGCATGTGATAAGCCTGATCATGGCCAGCATTGTGTATCTGTTGGCAAACATATGCGCCCTCATCCCTAAAGTCATTGGACATGTTTATTTCGACGATCCGTGGAACAGTATCCTGAGCATAGCTGATAACTTGGGTTACCTTGCCTTGATGCTCACCACGACAAATTTAGCACTCGATCGATTCTTATTCTTCGTTATAAGTAAGGTAGGCATCTAAATGGATTTCTTGTGCTTCTGTAGACAGGTGTGCAGTGATTCCCCGGAATACTCATGCTTCATTGTCAACAACATTATTTCGCTGCTTCCGAAGGCTCTGTTGGCGACTCCGCGCAACTTGAAGTCTTCTGGGATGGGTTCTTTAAAGTAGAAAAGCTGTTGTTTCTCTATGGGAGTTACAGCAGGGGGACCAAAAAGTTTTAATTTAGGCTCATGGAACAATTATCGACGAATAATTCCCTTTCCGCGTGTCTTGCCTTGATCACATGGTTATTTTCTATTTTGCTCCTTCTCTATATGGCCTTGCTGGGCTGCTTTGCTCGGACTGATCCGTAAAGAATGACTTTTACCTATAACAGCAGGTGAGATAGCTCAAAAACTTTCCTGCAAATGAAGGTTTTCCCAATACAGGCATTTTCCTGGGCCTCGCCCTTTGTATCGTCGATCACTGGTCGAGCCGCGGCGCAGCGATCTAACGTGATATCACTTGATCGATGTTCATGTCTATCATTGCCTCCTCACTTGCGTGCGTGCCACGTGTGTTCGACGCGGCGATCTCTCGACCAGTGATCGATCATACAAGATTAGTTTGTAGCTTTTCTCTGAATCTGGGCTGATACAAGTTTTCCATTTTTTTTCCTGGTCAACAAGTTTGGTTCAGATGAGTGATGGAGTGTAAGGGGGGGGGGATACCAAATGTTTAGTCGGTCAGAGCAGAAAATCTCATCTAGCATAAAATCTGCATCTATGCACGAACAGTAATTTTCTCGTACTCAAACAAGAAATCTGCTAGCAAATTGTAGAACTAAAATTCGTAATCGACTCGTTTGCTGCTCATTTACAGACTATAAAACGGCGAAATTCACTTGGTTCCTACGCGTGCTGGTGTGGAGCGGAGGTTAGAGACAGTGAGAATGCGTAGGGCAGACGGAGGCCAAGGCGTCGCGCGCGCCGCTCGCGCCTCAAATGATGTGAATTACGACGTTTTATAGAGGGTACCATGGTTTGTGATGGCCATGGTGGGCCTATTAGGCAGCGTCCATACGTCGCGAGAGCGGGCGCTCCCGCTGCTGTGCGCCTCTCGACGCTCCTCAACGCTGCCCGCAAATTAGCACAGGAAAACACCCCCACCTCGTGTTGATTCGATTGGAAACGTTTGATTGGATGATCAATCGCTCGAGTCGGCGCAACGGCTGATCACTTCCCACAGTTTTCGACTTCCGTGGTGGGACTACGAAAAACACGGGCTATAGTTTCGCTACAGGTTAAGTGCCACCTGCTTTAGTGGAGCAGTAAGCTTGAAACTTGCTGCTTGCTTTGTGGTGCTGGCGTAAGCGCGCGAGAGCGAGCGGGCGAGGGCGCGCGAGGAGGAGCGCCTGTGAGCGGCTAGCGAATCGTGTACCCACCAGAGCTGTGCGTAATTACGAATTACGATTTACGATTTACGAATTACGGGTGTTTTTGGCAATTTTTTTACGATTTACGATTTACGAAATTTCGGCCCAAAATCGTAACGAATCGTAACAAATCGTAACAAATTGTCGAAATGCGGTTGAAAGAACAATATAAGTTTGCGGTCCAAAGCATTGATTAATGTAGCACTTCTTTCACATTCCTGATATTTGATTATTCTTTCCAATCTCTATTTTCGGTTAAATCTTGTTATTCCCAGCCTTTCGTAGACAACATGACATGGCGTAATATAATAGTTGAAAATGAGATTCAGGTATGACCGACCGCTCTGCTTCTCACGCTGGCCGACTCAAAAGTATTGAAGGGTTCCAACCTTCACTTGTTTTACATGCGAGCCAGGTCGGCTGAGCCGGTCTCCACAGTTGTTTATCTCCATGGAATGCTCTCATCCGCCATAATGAACACGAGAGACGCAGACATATGGTAGAGCTACCGCCTAAATCGGAGCGAAATTCCGGTCCGGAGTTGCAGCCAACCGCTGTTGCAACACTTATTGCAAACAGGAGCATGCTGGGACTACGAGGTCCTGCCACGATTAGTCTTCGTCCCAGCACGTTTATCGTCTGCAACTGCGGACTAGAGCTCCGTACCGCTATAGAAATTAGATATGGGATTCGGTTCTGGAGGCCTAGCTGGCTTATGGAGCAAATAAAGTTCGGAACCCACAACCTTCACCGTGAATGTTCAGCGGTGTAAAATTTACGGGCGAAAACTGTTATTTCGTGAATTGAAATCTGCTGAAGGATCAGGGAAATACTTTTTTGACCTGAAAACATTATTCGACAAAGAGTTTTAGGAGATCCCTGAAATAAGATTCGATAGATCACCATCCCCAGAGGCAAGTCAGCTGCGAGAGAAAAAGTGATAATTTCTCGACTTGATGAGGAAAGTTTCAAGAAAAGTTATGACTGGAGTCTATCCTATTTTCGAAAAGTTTATTAGATGTTTTTAAAGTTGGGGATTCAAGCAAATTCAAAGCAGATGCAAAGAAAAAAGAAGAGTAAGAATTTTGTCCTATTGGAATCAGAGATTTCAAGGGAGCCTTCACCTTTTTGCATTTCAGATTCCTAAGCAACCTAAACATAGCGAATCGCTATCTCTACCACAACAAACTTATGTTTATGGAAAGGAAGCTGATAAATTCATTCGGAGTATCACTTCACAAATGTAGAGGGTAGACTCGAATGGTTCAGAAAGTGGTTTTGAAAACGTACATAAATCCCCTCAAAAATAACCACCTTGCCCAAGTCTCCTCCCCTTGATCGATCGTGTCTAAAACTACTGAACCGCGATTTTTTTCCTCATCACAGTGTTGACCTTCTTAGCTTGGATTGAACTGTGTTTAGTGAGGCGATGATTCTTTATGTTTTGTGCTTCTCTGTATTTCAAATCCTTGGCAGACGTGGAGCAGGTTTGGCACTTGAATACGCGTAGAGTTTCAGTTTTGTCTATTTTATTGGTATTTATCTCACTTATATATACTATAAAATCTCTTCAAGCACTGTTTAAAACAGTTTCATTTTGAACCTCAGCCTCAAACCTCTTTCTATATAGAAACACTTCATCACTAAACTTCTGAGACGTTCCTACATCGAGTGAGGTTTGGGCTATGTGTGGGATTATTACTCATTATCAGTTACGAATTACGAATTACGATTTACGAATTACGAGGAATTTTAAAAATTACGATTTACGATTTACGAAATTACAAAATTCAGTTGCGCACAGCCCTGGTACCCACGATGACCATCGATTTTGCGTAATCGCGCGCTCTCGCCACGTATGGACGGAGCCTTAGAAACGAAGGCACTGGTTTTGATGTAGACTTGACTTTTACGACCCGAGTAATCAAGCATCTGGCTTGAGAATGGTTGCTTCTTTCCCGAATTGAGCGTAAGCGTGTGTGAAGGCGCGGGCGGGCGTAAGCGCGCGTGAGGGGCTGGCAAACGCGGTGAAAGCGGCTGAGCGGTATCTATGGCGCATAGTAGGTATTGCGTTCTTGGGGCCAAATTTTGGTCCTGATTTGCGGACTACGGCTATTGCATCATGCAACACGTGATAGTCGTGCTGGGACCACTTGGTCCCGGCACGACTCATATTTCTTCTGGCACGATTATCAGGGCAGTCGCATGACGCAACGCCCGTAGCCCGCAATTGTGGACCGGAATTTGGCTTCGAGAACGATACTTATGCAACAAACTCGATTTCTCCCTGCATAGTACCCATTCGTATCATCCGTATTCCCACCCGATCCATATTTATTCAACGCGCGCAAAACAGGGAGAGAGCATTTGAATCTTAGGGGTCGTTTATACTCCCGCCGCCGAGCGGCGCGGCACAGTGCATTTCTGGAATATTGATTACGTGGCGCGGCACGATCGATATTGCAGGATTGCACTTCGCTGCGCCGCTCGGCGGCGGAAGTATAAACGACACCTTACGCGCCCTTCTGTGGCCGTATTAGTGGAATCACGGGAGCCACCCGCAAGGCCCCAAAGTCCGCCAGCCCCATAAATTGGCTGGTTTTGACAACCGTTCCGGAAGGCTCCCGTAATGTTGTAAATACAGCAGCTGGTCGTCCGCAAACCACCCGTCGATTTGCAAGGCAGCTGTATTGGTCAATACGGCTCATGGACAACCCACGACGGATTATCACGCAACTACGACGGGTACCAAAAGGCTGGCAGCGGAGTAGCTTGTTGCCAGATGACTGCTCTCTGTTTCTGCGCTGCGATTCTTCAAGTATTCTCTATGGCGGCTTGCTGTTTTGCCATGAAAGAGATGTGGATAGTTGTAGAGGAGCGTCTAGCAGCCTGGATTCAGCGATATCACGCGTTCCCGCCAAGTGAGGGGCGGGTGCTCTTCCGTAATAGACGGCCCACTAAAGAGTACAATGAAATTAGTAAATTTTTGGACTCAACTGACCGCTCGGTTGGTCACATCAAACAGTTCAGTGTGTTTGAAAAAGACTAAATAAATCGGGAAGTGGGAAAAACATTACTCATGAAATTTCTCTAGTGGGTCGTCTATTCCGAAAGAGTACCGTGGGCCCTGCCGGAACTATCCTCGGCTGCATATGGAGAATCTTCCAGAGAGCGATCAATCATAATCTTTTATAACCAGTCTCAAAGCTCTTCGATGGGCCAATGTGATACCCCCTGCCTAAGCCAGGCAAATCGCAAAGCACGGCAAGGGCGTCGTTCATACTTCCGCCGCCGAGTGGCGCGGCGAAGTGCAATCGTATAATATCGATCGTGCCGCGCTGCGTGATCGATATTACAGAAAAGCACTGTGCTGCGCCAGACGACGGCGGAGGTATGAGCGACCCCAAAAGACTATCGCCCTATTAGCCTGCTATGACCGATCGCGAAAATAGCCGAAAAGCTAATCGTAAGGAAGCTGGCAGAGCGGAATGAGGGACAGCAACATCAACATGGGTTTAAAAAGCTTCACTAAACCACTACTGCCCTTCTGGAGATTGTCAGCTGTGCGGTCGATGGGTTCAACACCAAGAAGTCTATCAGAACAGTGGCCGTTGCCCTCGATCTAACCAAAGCATTTGATTATGTTAACCTAGGAGTTTTGTCCGAGAAACTATTGAGGTCCTCGCTACAACCGTGGGAGAGCGTTGGATTAAAGCATTTACGAAAGGCCAAAGTGCTATTCCAGAATCACTTCTCCGATAGTTTAGCTATAGCAGCCGGTGTCCCGCAGGATGGAGTTTTGTCACCTGCCCTTCTTCTTCTTCTTTGCAGCCACAGAGAGGGGTTCTGTCATGGGTTCAGAAACTCGGCCACTAGCACTGGGTTCGCCCACAGATTCATTGTCGTTAGTAAAGCCGGTCTCTTCGAGCAATTGAACAGATGCACAGTAGTATGCCCTTGACTACCACAGTCAGGACACTCGTCAGGTTTGCTGTTGTCAATCCTATGCAAATATGACATAAGCATGGGGGAGTGTCCACAGCGTAACGATGCAAGGGTGCACCTGGAACGCCTGCCAAGTTCCATCTCTGTCTCGCTGACCTTCGAAGGTGCGACTCCCAGGATGGAGTTTATGGCAACTCTGCTCAAGAGTTTCTTCACGAATTGGGTATGCTCCGCGCGCAAGAGACAGAGGCGTTCTTGTTGTTCGCAGTGGTCTCTAACTGGCAATATGCGAGCTTCGGAGTGTAAGTGCTCCATTGGAGAGCTTTTAGAACAGCCTGTTGCAATTCGCAGAGCACAATTTTGGACGCGCTGCAGCTTGAACCATGAGGTGTCCGACACGATGTGCTGCCAAACTGGCGCAGCATACTCCAAGGCAGGTTGCACAATAGCCTTATACGTGGTCAGGATCGTTTCTTTATTGCATCCCCATGACGTTCCACCGAGAGCACGTAGGACGTCGAGTCTTGTTTTCACTGTGGCTTGCTTCTGCTCATTGGTCTTATGAAACCTCAACGAAGGATCCAACACGAGTCCCAGCAGCTTAGGAAATCGGGCGGCCGGCAGGCGAGTTACGTCCCATTCCACCATGGGATGAGCTCTGTGCTCCGCAGGATCAGTGGAAAAGACGGTAACGGATGATTTAGAGGCAGAGACTGTGAGCATCTCGTTATCGAGAAAACATTTCAACTCGATCAAGTAGTCATTGATCTTACTGGCGGCTACCTTAATGTCGCGATCTCGGCACAGAATAGTAATATCATCCGCGTATGCAACGACCTTGATGTCTTGAGGGGGAACGGGCAGATCTTCTAGATATAAACTGAAGAGTGCAGGCGATAAAACTCCTCTTTGAGGGACACCAGCGGCAATGGGGATGCTATTGGAAACATGTCCCAGGAATAGCACATTAGCCCGTCGTCCTTTAGTGAAGGCAGTTATCCACCGCTTCTGCCATGGCTTGATGGTAGACTTCAACAGACTCACTGATAGTGAGCCCAGATTGACAGTGTCAAATGCCTTTGTTAAGTCGAGGGCCACACCAACAGTACGTTGGGGTTTGATGGCATTGAAACCGTCCAGAACATAGCTCACAATCTCCAACAAGGCCGCAGTGGTGGAATGTAATTTACGGAAACCATGTTGGTGCTGCTGTTCGCTGTTATGCTCGGCAAGCTCCTCCACGACCAGTTTTTTGGCAATTTTGGCGATGGGTGAGAGCAGACTGATCGGACGGTACCCTTTAGTCGTGGATGGTGACTTTCCCGGCTTCGGCAGTGGAATAACACGAGCCACTTTCCAATTTTGGGGTAAAGTACATGTACGAAACGATGTATTTATGACGTCAGCAATAATGGGCAGTAGTTCACTGCACAGTCTCTTCAGGACTGCAGGGCTCAAACCGTCTGGCCCTAATGCCTTCGAGTTGCTCATCTCCTTTTTTTCCTTCTCGACCTGTGCAGGCGTGACTGCATCATCTACATCCATGAGAGGCAATTTACAGAGTTCCCGTACAGTTATTCTATTCTGCTTCTCTCTTGTGGTTCTAAAGATGAAAAAATGCTTCCCAAGAGCATTTGCGGCCTCCTTCCCTGATTTGAAGACTCCACCTTCAAATTCAATCGTGGAATTGTTGGCGGAGGTGAACTTTCCGGAGATCCTTTTCAAGGCCTTCCACGTTGCTGCTTCATCATTTCTGAAGTTCATCTTCTCAGTGAACTTTTCCCAAGTTTCCTTCTTGTGCCTGTCAAGGTCCTTCCTGATCTCATCATCCAGCGCAGCGATGTCTGGGTCAAGAAGATCTGCGGCTCTCTTTGCGTCCCTTGTCCTTATCTTCTTCAATGTTTCCCAGGTGACATTGGGAAAGAAGGTCTTTACGCGGCCTTCAAGGATCGCAGCTTTCATTGCCTTCAAGATAGCATCAGCTAGGTGGCGCTCCTTCTGGTGTACATCGCCATTGCAAGGATAATCAGCCGCTTGGCGGAGCGCAACCTCCCTGAACAGACTCCAGTCTGCAAGGCCTGAATTAAGATAAGAACGATGACGAACACCTATATAGGGAGCAAGAGAGTTAGAGAGATCAATATCGACAAAGACAGGGATGTGATCGCTGGAAAGAGATGTGGATGTCGACCAAGAGCAAGCATTAGAGAGATTGGAAGAGACGAGGGAGATGTCTGGACTAGATGATCGGCCGTTGGCAGGGAGACGAGTGGGCTGGCCATCGTTTAAGATGACCAGATCGCACTCCTCCGCCCACTCTTCGACGTCATTTCCTCCAGCATCAGAATCAAGCGACGAGCAGAACGTGCGCGCATTGAATTCCCTTGCAAGGACAATTCAGGGAGATAGAGAGCAGTCATACAGCTGCTTGAGTAGAGGTATAGGGTTGTAGGTTGAGAAGAGAAGTGCACCCACCTTTGGCATCCAAAACATTGGACGCTGGTTCCATACCAATTGACATCTCTGTCGCATGTGGCACATGGGTACTTCTTCTTCTTCTTCGCGGGTCCTGGATTCCTTTCGACGCCGGCCATTTGTAGAAGAATCCTCAGGGGAGCTGCAGCCAGCCAGCACCTCTCTCATGACAAAAACCCTCTCCGCGGAGGGATTGACGTCGGTTTGCACGGAGGTGATCTTCTTTCCTCCACACTGCCACGGCACGAACGTACGACATCTCGGCAGCGTCACCTGCCCTCTTCAGCCTGTATATTGAAGACCTACCCGAGCCTCCCACCATATGCCAAAACCGGGATATACAGGTAGCCGCAAACAAGATCAGCGACTATCCCATCGAGCTTAAATTCTTTGTCGGTAGTATGATGCTCACAGTTTCCGCGGCAAAGTCTTCTGTTTCGATGTTCACAACTGATTCAAAGGAACACAGCGCCCATCCTGTTGTCAGGTGTGATGGTGACCTCTTGCCTACAGCGAAATTTCCCAAACTGCTGGGCCTCGCTTTGGGGACCATCGCTGAAAATTCACAAGAATGCTGAACAAAAGCAGGCAATTATTAAGGCAAAGCTCAACGTGTTGAAAGCACTAAGAGGAACGTCCTGGGGTTGCAGCAGAGAGACAATCTTGACGACATATCGAGCTATTCCGGAGCTTGCATTGGAGTATGCTGCACCTGCCTGGCAGCACATCGTGTCGGACAGTGCTTGGATTAAGATGCAGCGAGTTCAGAATGCTGCGCTTCGAATTGCCACCGGATGTGCAAAAAGCTCTCCGATTGAGCACCTTCACGCCGAGGCCAGCATCTTGCCAGTGGAAGAGCATTCTCAGCTCCAGGCTCAGCAGATGTTCCCTAATGTCCTTAGGCAACCTAATCATCCGTCGAGAAGACTATTAAATCCTGTGAGAGACAGAGATTGATCAGAGTGCCGTTTGCTGATGCTCCAAACAAAGCGAATATACAGATATGGAGCGACTCAAATCAAGAATGGTTTCGTCTCTTGCGCGCGGAGCACACCCAGTTCGTGAAGGGTCATCTCGCCAAATCAGCTGCCAACTCTATTCTCGGTGATGTGGCGCCTAGGGTATGTGATACCGAGTCCGAGCTCCGTAGGCGCGCCAGATGTATCCTCGCTTCGTCACGCTGCGGACAATCTCCATTGCTTGTTTTACCTGGACAGGAGCGACAAGGATGCACAGGATTAGCCAGCCTGACCTGTTCCCGGATTAAGGAAACCAAGGCTACGACACTATTTGATTGTCACCAATTTGATTGTCCGAAAAAGCCAACGCTGGTCGCCCAGTTCCTCAACTTGAGACGAAACCCTCTCAGTGGCTGCAAAGAAGAAGAAGAAAGTTCTTCCAGTTAGTGTTCGGTGAAATGATTATGCCAACAAACAACATAGGGTTTCACTCCCTACTACGTGGCGATTTTTAAAAGCCCGTACATCAAAATCTTATCATTCGTGGAGGGCGATTCAGGGTAACGAACAGAGAAACGTAATAACGGGAGAATTCGTCCTGAATTGGTGCACTGACTTTGAGTCGCTGTTCGGATCTCAAAGGAGTTGAGAAACTTCTAGGTCGCAGACATAACTTAACTCCATCTCCGCTTTCTATGGGCAAGTAACTACCAAATATTGGAAGGCTCAGCAATCAATAAGCGTGAGTTTGACCATGAGCACGATTACAACGCCTTTTTGAAAATCATTTCGAATGATCGGCCAAATACGAACACTGACACGCAGACCCCACAAGTGCGCACATAGACTATACAAATACAGACATAAACCGTAAAAAAACGCACCGGGCAAAGACAGTCTCGCCGACAATTTGGCCCTCCATCCGTGTGCGGAAATCCCTGTCGTTCAGTCCGACGCGTTGCCGTGTCATGTCATCTTGCATCTGAAACTCAGTGCTCAGAACTTAACTTTGACGCTGCTCACATTCACTCCCAAATAATGTCCTTAATGCTCAAAATGTTCAAAGTCACGAAAAATGAGGTGCTTTAACTGACGATCTCATAAACAGACTTGGTTCGAATCATCTTGAACCGGTTCTCGATGCAGAGCATCAGTTTGTCCTCGTACTGCCTCACAGCAGTTTTGAAGCCTGGCCAGACTTCAATGCCGTAGTCAGGCAGGCTTACCTTCAACCGCTCATCATAACGGTTCCTTCCCAAGCGCTTCATGCCAACCTTCTCGAGACAGCTAAACAGGACAGACATAGGGCGATGAAAAGCTGAATTCATAGAATTTTTCTAAAACTGCACACCCATTGATAGTTTACCTCTCAGATTCCCTATCAGACAACCAACCCATCGAAGGGCAAGCCAAATACTAACAGCAAACACATGGATCATAGATCACCACCCGTTTACAGGAGACTAAAGCCCCTTTCACAGTTTGCCGGAAGACGCCGTCCCACCGCCGGATGTCCGACGTTGCAACACGGCGTTCAACGTCGGCGCGAACAAGGACAAGCGGGTGTTGGTAATTTTTTGAAATCGGAGCGACCGCCCACCATCAAATTTTTTTCCAAAGTCCAGAAATTTTGCGACCTAAAAAAAACTGCCAAGCACCGAAAATTCGTTCAGTAGTCGGGCTCGAGCGCCTAAAACCTCGAGAATTTTCGCTATATCTTCACCAAATCTTCATTTTCGGGCCAAAATTTCTGCGACAGCACCCCCAATCCCCCCCACCAAATTTTGCAACCCCGCCTGACCATGGGTGCAAAATTTCTCCGTTGATGGTGGGATGATCGATAATATCGGTTGCTCTATAACAGGATTGATGGGCGCCGCGCGCGACTTCGGATAGAATTGCCGGACGTTGGACGGCAAAATAACTGTGAATGGGCCCTAACTCACACACCGGGAGGCGGAAGACACCTGACAACTTCCCCCTTGCCAGGTGTCTTCCGTGAAAATTAAAAAAAATTACGAAATAAAAACTCCAGCGATGGGCGGACCTTAAAGGCAGAGTGCACCCTCAGATATGAATTTTGAGATTTTTATGTAATTAAGTAACAGATCCTTCCTGTATAACACGCGCCAAATGCGAGTTCTCAATTTCTCTAAATAAGCGAGATATAAGCGACCACCGCAGGCCCGACCCCCTTCGCTCACCACAACAGGCACGAAACTCTAACAGATTTTCGAACTCGATAGCAGCTCGATGGATGGATGAATTCCAACAAGTCGTCGTTCTTCAGCCCACTGCCGGACTGTCTCCTTATCCTGGCTTTCCCTCACCCAACGATTGCAAATGAAGAGAAATACAGGCCTGAGACAACTCGTCCACCAAATTTTCACCCTTGAAATCTAGGCTTTTTTGAAGAGCCATAACTCTGTTCAAAAGGGGTCTTGGACGATTTTAGAGATACCGCTGTGATCAGCGTGTGACTCTCTCCAAGATGAGCGTGAAATCTAAAAATTAATTTTTTGGGTGTCCTGTGACTTTAAACGTTTGTGCCAACTTCTCGTTCCCCATAATGAGAAAATTTTACGCGAACTTTATCACACCTGGGCCCGTAGTAAACCCCCAGTCCGGCTGATTAAATCATCCGGACTCTTGGCCTGACAGCCGGCTGTCAGCATGCGCACACTCACGTTGTAGGATAGCAGGCGAGGGCACAGGCGCAATACCTGGCCAGGTCCTAAAATCAGATGGAAATCAGATGGACTCACATAATCATCCGGATTCTAGCGTGCTACGAAATAGCACTGCTATTGGAGAGTATTTTCAGCCCAAGTCGTAAGTTACAAAATAGCAGCCTACGACTCGAGCTGAAATTTGGGAAGAGATGCGAAGCTTCGACACACGGGATTGAAATTTTTCGAAGACGTCAGCAGGACGTCATGGAAATCCGCAGGACTTCGGATGACGTCTACATGACGTCGTGGAAATTAGCAGGGCATTCATATGACGTTATCGGAACGTCGTAGAAAACAGATAGGGCTTCAGATGATGTCGTCACGACGCCGTGGAAAGCTGTTAGGGCTCCAGATGACGTCAGCAGGACGTCGTAGAAATTAGCAGGGCTCCAGATGTACCCAGGACGTCGTGGAAAACAGATAGGGCTTCAGATGATGTCGTCACGACGCCGTGGAAAGTTGTTAGGGCTCCATATGACGTCAGCAGGACGTCGTAGAAATTAGCAGGGCTCCAGATGTACCCAGGACGTCGTGGAAAACAGATAGGGCTTCAGATGATGTCGTCACGACGTCGTAGGAAGTTGTTAGGGCTTCAGAAGACGTTATCAAGACGTCGTGGAAAACAGATAGGGCTTCAGATGATGTCGTCACGACGCCGTGGAAAGTTGTTGGGGCTCCAGATGACTTCAGCAGGACGTCGTAGAAATTAGCAGGGCTCCAGATGCACCCAGGTTTTCGTGGAAAACAGATAGTGCTTCAGATGATGTCGTCACGACGTCGTAGAAAGTTGTTAGGGCTTCAGAAGACGTTATCAGGACGTCGTGGAAAACAAATAGGGCTTCAGATGACGTCGTCAGGACGCCGTGGAGAGTAGGTAGGGCTTTAGGTGACGTCTTCCGGACGTCGTGAAGGTGATGACGCGTAAGCTGGTTGCGATAGTCGTTGAAGTAATCGCGCCCAGCGTCGCCAACTGTCGAAAACTTTCGATGAAGACGCAAGCATCTTCTGTTTGTCGACTGGATTTAATGGCATTACTATAAATATGATTATGCCTACGCTTGCGCTCGTAGGTATGTGTACACGCGTGTATGTTAGAGTATGCGTGTGCGCGCACGCGTTGGTCACAGCGCGTGTGCATATGTGGAAGACTTTGTGTACGTGTGCTAGTACACGCGCGCGTGCACGCGCGGTTGTGCCAGCGGGTGTATTTGCGCAAATGAGCTCGTAAGTGAGCGCAAGTTGCGTCCGTCCTCCGTTTCGGAGTCGAATTCATTTCTGTTTATCGCGTGCGTCTGCGCGTATGCTGCGTCTACTTATCCCCGCACTTTCTCGTGGTCTCTGCTCTCGCTCCGCACAAGCACGCGAAGGAACACAGTAAATTTGGTGACACAGGGAACAGAGGATATGTGTGTTTTTGCGTGAGTGTGTATATTTGAAAGCGGGTAATTGTATGTGCATCTGCATACGCATGTGTATGTGTATATGAGCGCGCATGTGCTTGAAAGTCGACGAGGATTACATCATACTTGGCGTCTTTATTGTGCGTTGGCGCAGTTCTATCATATGTGCACAGAGCTTGCGCCAACGCACAATAAAGAACGGAAAGTAACAGTGCTATCCCTGCTGACTCTACGTAATAGTGCGCGTGAGTATGCGTGCGTGTTTGCGATATTTATGTGATAACGCGGGCTTGTCTAGACGGTGTCTGCGAAACCATCTTAGCAAGCGCTTCCGTTCTTGTGGGCAGAACTGAGCTTCCGTGTGTATACATATGAATACGTACGCGTGCTCTCGGGAACGGAAGTGGGCGGTTGTGGTCACATATATATGAATGCGTGCGTGCGTGTGTGTATGTTATCACTGCGCGCATGAGTGCAAATGTGTACACGCAAGGATGTGCTCGTTTTTGTGTACGCGTATGTACCACTGTACATGCTCGCGCATGAGTATCCATGAATGCACGTGGATCACCGTGGGTTTTGCGCGCTTGTGTATACGAGGCATGTGTGTGTATATATACACTGGCACACGTGTCCGTGCGCGTATGGGCGCGTGCACGCATTTTCGCTAATGTGCTTGAGTGTTTGTGTGGTGCGCGCATGCGGGTCAGTGTGCTACGCTACGGAGGTGTTCACACATTGCGCTACGAGTGACCGCAACCATAGATATCAGTCATATCGATTTTGCAGATGTGGATGAAAAACACTCCATAGCTTCGCCAGTCGCGCGAAGCTGGAAATGGACTTTAGCGCGAATAGGTCCGCGCGCGCGATTGCTGGAAGAAGCGTAGAAGCGTGCGTACGTGCGCTTTCTGTGACACTTTTTTATGGATTTTGAGAGATAACTAGTGTAGAGAGAATCTTGTAGTATGTGTCTGATAATTCAACAGAGTAACCTAAAACCAAAAATTACGAAAAATTCTCAAGTTGATTCCCATGAATTAAAGATAATTGCACGTCTGCCAGAGATTACCGAGAAACTTCTGGTGAAGTTGTGGTACATTTCGGACCTGAGACAGGCCATACTCTCTGGCGAAGGGAGAATATGATGAGTTCTCTGGGAAAGCCAAGCTCCTGGCGGAACACTCGAACCCTTAATTCGTGGCATGCATCCGGCATCAATACGACTAGGCACAGCCCTCGATCGTTATGGCTTGCTACAGACAGCCGGGTGCCGCCTACCGTCTTCGCTCGGCTGACTTGGGTTTACTTCGGGCCCTGAGGTTCGGCACACTCGTCACTGAATATCTCATGAAACCGTGAAACAAATCAGGATGGCGGCGATGGGAAGAAGTCATGCTAATAGATACAAACATATATGAGTGAAAGCGCAACTAACTTCCGAATCACTATGTTGTAGCAATTGATCGTCTGCGGGTCGCCCTGCTTGAAACTGACTGCAGCTCGAAGAGTGACCCGAACTGAAGCATTCGTGGTTGGATGCCTGGCTGCGTAAAATCCCTAAATGTTTCTGACCTCAATACTTATCAAAACAACAGCGAGCTCAATGAACCTAAATGATGATCTTGGTCGTTCGCAATATAAAGTATCCCGCCATCGAAAATGAACGTATCACCGAGTTCGTCCTTGATGATACGTTGCTGCAGAATAGCGTGACGGAAGCTCTTCGAGTCGACGACAGGGTCGAATTCCACATGGTACTGGCAAATCCAGAACTCCGGAAGCTGTTTCAATTCGACGACGTTTGCCACCAACTGGGTTGGCTTTCTCGAATCCCCTGAAGCCCGACAGCTATTTTATTAAAATGTCCATGAAGCTCACTCAAAAAATGGTTTGGAAAAAGTTTTATGTTAATCTGTGTGGCTGCATGCAAAGATTAAGAACCAATCACTGGTCCTTGGCCGCCTGCGAACCTGGAAGATATTGCCTACGGTATGCCAACATATCATGAGTTTCCTCCATTAATATGATTTCAATTGAAATGCTGCAAAAAAGTGCTCCGCCAATGAAGATGTAACACTTCTGAGCGAGGACAAGGTAGTCAAAACTTTCAAACCGCATTCAAAACAAGCACATCACCATATAATACTGTTTTTTCATCATTCAGATAATGGCTGGATGCGGAAAACTTTTTTCAGTAAAAGTTTGGGACCGCATTCTCTGGCAAACGGGGTAGCAGCAAGGGCGGTAGGTCCGCCTCTAATCCCACCCCTCCGAAGGTTCAGCAGCAAGTCTAGAGCGGCGGGTTTGCTGCCGTGAAAATTCTGATTGGTCAGCTGCGAAAGTGGGCGGAGACTGGGCGGGGACAGATATCCGCCCTTGGTGCTGCGAGCGAGCGAGCTTGGAGATGTCCGCCCTTTGACCTGCAGCGCGAGAATCGACGCAAACGCTCCACCCTCCTCGTCTGCTATTGGTCGAATTCAAATGCCGCTCCGCGCAGTCGACCTGTCGACAGCATCGATCGGTCAAATTTCAACCAGACGGCTTCAGGCCGCTTTTTTCATTTTCATGAGTTTTTCCTGGATTTCTAACTATATGTGCCTCTCTTCATCTCCTCCGTAGTCAAGCTCTATGAAAACGTCAGGGCCAGTAGCAATCCCCTGATGTGGTGACTCTTAAGAGGCAGCCAGCCTGAGGTCGATGACGCCTGGATGCCTCCTCTGGCTGCCACCTCAGAACGAGAATTATTCTCGAAGAGTAACGTTGAATGCAAAACTCTCGCTTGTCGAAGTATTTGAACCTGCACCGCGCTAACCTACGCGACGGATGCCCAGCACAGCGCCTTAGACCGCTAAGCCATATGTTCACGTGTGAGGTCCTCTCTCTGTTTCCCTACATACACTCCCTCCACAGTTCTTCGTATTCATTGTAACTTTGATCGAACTAGCAGTAGTAAATATGGGTTTCGGGAGCGCGCAAATGTGTCTATCTTTCAGATTTACTAAGTTTTTACCCTTGGATGATGGGATTTCGGAAACTTCCGCGAAAATCACCTAAGCGAGAGAATGTTAGATTTAAAAAACGATTTTGAAAATTTCTTGTTGGATGACTTACCACTGAACCACGATACACAATACTTTGTAGAATGATTGTCGAGGGGCCAACCTTTTTTTACTAGGTGAACCAAAAGTTCAAAGGATATTTTAAAAATATGGACTATTTTTTCCTGAGTCTGTTTCAAGCTTCCCAGTCAACAGAGAAAGAAGTGAACTTGTAGTGAAAGAGGAAATGAAGTTTGGGTAAAAGCCGCACTTAGATGAACTATTATACATTTAGTAACTAGTACACGTGGATCACGTAAGTTTAACGCCTTTTCTGAAGAATGAAACCGTTTTTCAGCAATCTTTCTTAGATGGCTCTGTAGGCAAGACTGATTTTATTTGTGGTGAGCGATTATTGGAAAAAAATCTGAAAATTGGTCGAATATGGCCAAAACAACTTCTAGGAAATTTAAATTTAGCTCAGAATAGTAGTAAAGCATGTGAAATCTATAAAGGAGGCGTCTTCATGACAGCTGTATTCAATTCGAAGTGAATCTCCCACCAATCTTTGCCAGGAATCTTTGAATCATCAATTGAACCTTCGAACGTTTCGCCTGTCATTCCTATCTGCTGGCAGCGGAGCTGGATGGCAGCCAGCCGGCGGGTGCAATTATTCCTTGGTCCCCTAAACAGCGAGAATGACCGCCCTGCGGTGATGGGGTGATAAGTGGACAGCGGACTGGTCGGTTCGCAAGCGCTCCACTGCCTTCTTTCGGGCGCACTTTCCTCAAGAAGTCGCCACCATTGGACGTGCACGACCCGACGTCCGCGGTATCAACCCAGCTCCTCTTCTTCCGCGCGCTATTTCTCTTTCCTCTGCGGCGGTGGGCGAAGTCACCACCCGTTTCTTGCAGTCAGCCACCTCACAAAATAACGCTCACTGCTCCCAGGTGGCTGACTGCAATGGTCATTGTGCAATCTTGAGCGCCGCCTGTGCATTTCTATGCCGGCCCGTTTATATTGATAGCCGAGACGTGATTGACCCAGTCACCACGCAGTGACAGCCGGTAGCTGCCACCTTCCGGGGGGATTGCTACTGGCCCAGGGCTACGCAATTTTTAACTCTCATGGTACTTCTCTTACGGTTTCCTGCTTTTTCAGTGTATTTTGAATTTTTTCTTGTGTACACACTAAAGACATCGATTGCATTTATATCGTGCACACGATTTACGGTTTACGATTTTCAGAAGTCTTTCTCAAAAAATCCGTTTGCAGCATGGAATATTTTTCACATCCTTGAATTCTTTTCCCAGCTTGTGAACATTTTGAAGATATTTTGCCGCTAAAAAATTGAAGTCTCACTCCTGATTTGCTGTTTTCTGCTCGTTGATCTCTTCATCCGGGTTTACATGAGTTTGAAATGTTTGGTGTTGCATGTATAGGGTTTTATGGAGTGAAAATGGATCAATGCGAAAAATGTACATAAGAAATTGGATAAGAAATGAGAGAAAATCAAACCAGTCATGTTCGATTCGTAGATCTACTGGAAATATTTTCCACTCATCGAAATTTTCATAATCTTTTGCCAATTATTTCGAAATTTCAAAAATGTTGTGAATGTCTGAATGAGGGAATTTCGAAAATTTTGTGAATTAAAGTCTGTCTGGATAAGAGTGCCCGCCCAGGCGGTTGGCGTGCATGTCGAACGGGAGTCGAGAGGGCATTTGCTGGACATGTGAATCGACTAACACGAATATTACACGAAGAAGGAGTAATATTCCTGTAGCCCCTACAAGACTCTTCCAAAAACGGCTACGTGACGACCGTTCAACACGCACGCCGACCGCTTGGGCGGACATTATCATTCGGGCAGACCTTTCATGTACTGTTCAGAAATGTTGTTCAATGTTCAACTCCGTTTTCGTAACTTCTGGAGTTTTATCGTGTTACACCGCATTCCCATTTCTGTCTAAAAACTGCCGTGTTTGCGAGCTTGTCGTCGACTATTTCCAGAATGCTTTCCTGCAGACTGATGCCGGCTGGAGAGGTGTTGGATGTTGAGATCGTGGAGGATTGGCCACGTGCTGCACAAGTTCTCCGTTACTTGTGGAGCTACAAAAAACTGGAGGTCAGTTGTTACATGCAAGCCAGACTCTCACATGAACATGATAAGTGGTTTTAGGTAAAAGAGAGTGTTTTAGGTAAGAAGTCAAACAAAGTTAATTACTGCTTTTCAGATCTGATGTCCGTTTGTACGTGGAAAGAGATGGAGCGCCTGTCCCAATGAAAGTGAGCTTTATCTCAAATAATCTCCCAAGTAATTATTTTCAGACTGTCCTATGTGATGGTTTTTTTAGAAACGTGTGATCAACGATGTGGACGCGCCGCCATCTTGCCTTGTCGTCGGGGGAGTCATCGGAAACCCGGCTTAGAGTCTTGTCGATCGGACGTCGAGCTCCGACCGTTTTGGGAATGAGAGTTGTGATATTCAGTGAGCAATTTGAATATCTCAAGTTATTTACTCAGCAGACAAGTCACATACACAATGTGGTGAGTAACTTACTCGAGGGAAACGTTCACAGGGTCGCCTCGAGTAACTTGCTTACCACATGTGACTTTTATGCTATGAGTAAGTAATTTAGACGATCAACTTACTTACTGCATATCACATGTAGTTTTCCCGGAATTTCCTGAGAGGTTTTTCCGTATTTTTTTTGCGTTTCATATGCTTTTGACCTTTGTTTTTCTTGTTCTGCCACCGTTACTCTGCCTACGATTCGATGAAGATGCTTTAAATTCAATTTATCTCACTTTTATTCCAGTGTCAATCCGTAGTCTCATATCTCTTTATCTGCTCATCATTCCGAACCCGGTTACCTCTAAACCAATCTCATGGATATTGATGCTAACTCTTTTAGACTTTGTGAACCATGTGGTCGTCATGCATGTATTCTGTTCTAGTGCTCTGACTTAGTCTGTAGTCTTGACTGCTTTTGCCGCAGCACGGTTTTCTTTTCGCATCTCAAACATTGCATCATCATGAAGTGCCTTCAAAGGCTTTTTGGGTACACGTTAAACCTTTATTGTATAAGTAATTCCGAGAAATAAATTTGCATTTGTTGATACTTATAGTTTTTATTATGTGTTGCTCCAGAATCCTTTAGCGGGCTCACTCAAGAGCCAGGTTGTAATGGAGCGATTTTGGATTTACAGCAAACTCAAAAGGCCGCTCTTATACAACCTGGTTTTGGGTGAGACCGCTAAAAAAGAATTTTTGAGCAGTACGGGTGTTGGAGAAATCGCTTGCAAGGGCGTATTAGGGCAGGATGAAGGGTGAATATGAAAATTTGCGGCAGTAAGGGCGTAGTGTCAGGACGGACTAGCGGCCCTAGCAAGGCCGGTCACCGCCCGTGCAAGGCTAGCTACCTGCCTTTCCTCTCGGACTCAAGTGGCTGGTTTTCCCTGAAGTGTACTGCTTTGAACGGACGGAGCACGGACGGAGGCTCCGCCCCAAACACGCACTTTTTCGACTATCAAGGGTGGGGCCCGAAACGTGAACCTGCCCTGCGCCCTCCTTCATGCTGTCCCATTTGCCAGAGTTCAAGAATCGCCCAGATAGTTGATAAATCCGGAAAAAAATATATTTAGGTTTACAGTATTCGAATAAGTCCCCTTGTCAGTGATCTGTAGAGCGCCATTGTTGTAATTGTGTTGTTTCTACATAGCTTAGAAGTAAATGTGACATTGTAAAGTATTGTTATTTATCCCACAAGTGCTGTTTTTGGCTTGTTTGCTGTTGTCCTTTGCCAAGGTGTCTCAAAAGCCACCGACCAGAGGCGATTCAGTGAGGAGGCGGGGCTGCCCCCGCTGGTTAGTGGGCGGGGAAGCCCTCACGCGCCAGTGGGCGGAGCAGGCCCCGCGAGACCCCGCCACAGCGTACATAAGGTTCCATTACGGAGCGAATTGGTCTTCGGGCGTGTGCCGGCAGCTTGTGCTGATGTCTGGTTGATCTGGTGGTTAGCAGCTCTGAGCTGGGATTCATGAACGCAGCTGGCTAGGCTTGGGCTTGGTTAGGGCAGCCGACCCAGCGGTAGCCGAACCGGAAACCGGCATTCACCACAGCTCCCCCGTGGTTGGGCGGCCACCCAGACCGTGAACACTTACTTGCCACTCAATTGACGCTGAAAACCTCGACGGGAGACAATCAATAATTGCACTCGTGTCGTATTTTCCAGATTACTCGTCGTTTCATTGCACATAAATGTAGTTTTTGCTTGCTTTTTCATTTCTGATTTATGTCTCCCATGTGCTTTAGTATCTGCAATCAATCGCAGACTTTTCAAATGGTTTTTTTCTCAATTCGGCGAAACTTTTTCACATTTTCAAAATTTTTTAATTTTTCAAATTTTTTTCAACTCGTTTTTTTGGGTTTTTAAAGTATATACTGTGGTGCCGCTCGCTAAACATAGCTATTAAAGGCAGTGTCCACGATAAATACACCCTTCGAGTTTTCTTTGAAAATGTGGAGTTCAGGGGCTGAGTGCATCAAAAGCACCGAAAGAACGGACAAAAACGAACTAGAAAGACCCCCATACGGCCCTAAAGTTGGGGTTTCCGCGCACGCAAAGCCCATCCGCTCACGCGCCACCCACTTTTATGATAGTTGTCCCCGATTTGAGACGCGGGCAAGCCACACCCATATCTGCATTGGAGCGCGTGCGCGCTCGAAATTTAGCACAGGGACGCGTGCGCGCAAAATAATTTCTGTGTTCTCTAGTGATCCAGTGTTCCTAATAATGCTTGTTTTTTTCTGCCTTAGCATTGATTTTTTCGTAATCACTCAAAAATGATGTTCATGATTATTGTACATTGATTTTCATCGCCACAATTGTCAGCGTTTTTTTTTCTGAGTTAGCATATATTTCATTACCTGTAAATTATGTTCCAGGTGAGGTTCCTTGGAGAAATAATGCTGACTCGTCAGTGTCCGGCAAAGTTTGATTTGGCATCTGTCCATTTTGGTAGCAGTTTCCAGGTGCGGTTTGTGAATACGTTTTTTTTTTCATTACACTTGCAACGTTTGAATATTTTATGAAATGGCCTGAGATTAACTAGTTTTCAATTGTATGGTTAAACCTTTATTTCTTAGTTCATTGGATTCTCGGCGCTACTCCACTTTTCAGACTTCAGTGGCCTAAATTAATTGTTCCCGGCGGAACATCATAAAGTGGGGTTATCCTCATTTTTCTATCACGAAACGCTAGTGCCCCAGCCGAGTCGAGATCAGAGCTAGAATTATGCGCTTTTGTTGTTTTTCTCCGAGGATTAATGAAATTCTTTGACTGTTACCTAAACGCGAAAGACAGTGAAAATGTAAACATTATACCTAACAACTTTTTTCAAGGGGGTAAATCTTTGGATTTACAATTTTGGCATACTTAGATCATATTCCGCCTCCCCCCCCCCCCCTCTCTAAAACAAGAGTTGCTTCTGATGACCTCGGTTCAGTGCGATTTCTTACGTGGACCTACACAAAAACACCAATAAACCAAAATCATCGTTGAGGGTAATGTTTTGGGGATGCCTTCAGAAAGTAGTATCGAGAAAAGATTCGAAAAAGCGTCATGCAAATCAAGTTGGAAGTGCAATTTTCCTACTTGAACTTCACGTAGCATAACACTAATCCTACAAAAAATGCAAGATCTAAGCATAATATCTAGAGAAAAGTAGCCCTAACATTTAGTCCCAGCCTCGGATTCGACCTAGATGCAGTGTTAGCGCTCAATGATACAATAACTTTATATTTCTTAATCCTTTGGTCTCCTGTACAATCCTCGAATTGAGCTTACGTCCATGGAAGAGGGTGAATTTCACCAGGGTTCGGTTCAAATAGGGTTAACTTCTTAGAGAATGGCAAAAGCGCGAGCAGTGTCCTTGTTGAATTTGTCCCGTGTGCGCCCAACAAACAGGACAGACCATTTGGAACCTCAATCGCAACGTGCAACAGTTCTGCAAGAAAAAAAATTAAGTGAGGAGCGAGCTAGTGTTCAGGCTACAGGAGGGTGGGGGTGGGGGGTGTTGTGCTCTCATCACTTAGCTTTTCTTACCTTGTGAGCAAGTTATAGCTAGGTCCGTGGCTTGTTTCCTCAAGAAAAAACATTAAAATTCGAATCGCGGCGGTTTAAATATCAGCGGCGGCTGGCTGGTAATTATCAGCCAGCCGCTGGTGAGAATTAAACCGCGGCGCGGTTTGAATTTAAATATTTTTTCTTGAGGAAACAAGCCACGGACCTGACCATACACGAAAAACTTCACTCAGTCGGCCTCTGGGGAATGAATCTTTTCGTTTTTGTAGTGGGTAATTGTTGTTTTGGGCCAGTTTTTAACGATCCCACATGAAATTTTCAATTTCGGGCATGTATTTAACGACCCCCCACCACCCGTTGATAATTCATACAAAGGCGCTTGACCCTGCTTCTCTTTCATCCTTCTCATATAAGCTGATAAAAGCATAAATTTCTCTGATTATATTCTGTTCCAGCGTCATAAATACCGGATACGATGTTGTCGTCCACGATGCTGTTGCTATCGCAGATATGACTCCGCGGCCATTCTTTCAAATCAGATATGTATTTCACACAAGCATACATGTGTATATGAACAAATGTGCCGTAATCTGTCGCGAGCTCTCCACCCTTACAATAACTCAGAATATCATGCTGAAATTGCATCACAGCGACTTAAAACGACTAGTTCTCTCCAAGTAGTTCTTCGTTCGGTTCAACAGTTGATGCTGGGCATATCTTCCGGGTATTTACGGAAAAAATCGGTTCCCGTCTTCAGCGATTCTCGCATATCCTTTTGCCGTCCCCCCCCCCCTTCGGGGACGACCACGGCTGGATCGTCGTACGAGCGTCGTAAAATTTCTGGAGGAAAAACTCTTATTTGTAAATAAGGTTCTTAACAGGGGGTCATAACTTCGTTGGGCGTTGTTGCGGGTTGTTGGCTTCAGGCTTTCCGGCATTTTAGAAGAGACATTTCCAGAACAAAGGGATGCCTACAAAGCGGAATGCTTTCAGTTTTTTTTAGGTATTAGGAATCTGGAGATTGTGAGCCGACCCGCAGATTTATGTGAAAGAGGACAGCGGACCGCATTGTTTCCTTTGCTGCCTTCTGGCTTGAACCCGCGACTGTTGACAGGTACCCATTTTAATGAGTTTGCTTCATCTTTTGATTCATTTCGTTGCCGTGTTCACATTGGGGGAACCTCCACGCTGTCCAAATTGTACAAGTGATCAGTTTGTAGGGTTTCAAGGTGTTTCGATTGACTATTTAAAGGCAGCATACACTCTCGTAAGCGTGTTTGAGATAACTACGGAAATAGAATGGTACGGCTCAGAATACAACGCCTACGCATTTTGAAGCGTCAAACACGGCCAATAATGACGCCACACGAGTGAGAAGTTGGCGTCTCCCCTGTATGTGCCCGCCCCTGTATTTGATTCCTTTCCAAAACAAAAGTGGTTGGTCTTTCCCACCGTCAGCGACGTTTGTGGGTGGAAGAATAGGTACGATAGGTGAACCACAAACGTCGTCGACAGTGAAAATGGCCCGGCACCCCTGTTTTGGAGGAAGGACCCAAATACAAGGGCGGGCAAATACAAGGCGGGGCCAACTTCTCACTCGTGTAGCATTGTGGGTCGTTCTTGACGCTTCAAAATGCGTAGGCGTTGTGTTCTAAGCCATATCATTCTATTTCCGTAGTTACCTCAACCGCTTTTACGAACGTGTTTACTGCCTTCAAATACTCAGTAGAATGATATCGGGTTTGGAGAGGTAAAAATAGTACAGTCCACCAGATTTCGCACCTCTAAATATCAATGAGAGGCGGTCAGTAGGGTATCACTATGGATGAATTCCTAGGGAACACGCTCTCCACCGGTTGAGCGGGAGCGGTTGTTCTGCAATGAGTTTCGTGCATGTTGATGTCCGACCAACCGTTCTTCATTGATAAATATAGTTCAGTTCCACAATCGCGTTCAGTCCTCATTGTCACAATCGTAGAAGCGAAGCGGTTGTTTTTAAAAAATTCAACTCAAAACAACCGCTCCGCTTCTACGATTGTGATAATGAGAGTTTGCGGACTGAACGCGATTGCGGAACTAGATCATACCTATAATCTCTTGGGCATCCATAATAAAACAGCGTAGTATGCCGGCCCGAGCTGCTAGTTCTAAAAAGATATAAGCTCAAGAATTTTGTTTTCTATATCTACTCTACCTTCCGAAGTAGGCTTCTTAAGCCCTTGCTTCTTTTCCCGACAAGGCTACGTTGACCAGGATTTTTTTCAAACTTTCCAAAATTTTTACAACCTCCGCAGACATCTGTTCTTGCTCTGCAATCTTCTATAACTACCCTCTTTTGTAACTACCCTCTTTTAGCTCACCAAGTAGTTCGAAGAAGATCTTTTTTCGCTTCACAACTTCTACGACCCCCCAAGTTTTCAATTTTAATAAACTTTTTTTTTCAATAAAATAAAGGTTCTACGACCCCGCGTTCCGCCGAGTCGCAACCCTGCTTGGCCCTGCTCCCGAAACGCGCAGTAATCTTCCGATATTCTCGAAACGTGCCTCATGATCCTGTTCAGCTCCCAAATTAATCCCTCTGGACGAAATAGGGTGAAAACACGTTTTTCGAGCATTGAGCAGAGTAATGGCGTTTTCCACTTCTACCGATTGTTGAGTGAACGTTCACTTATGTAAATTAGGGGGTTCTGGGAACATTGAAAAAATTCCTTGATTTTAGAAGGGGGAGGAAAGCTCGGGCTTGGTGTTGAAATTGCGTGGCGGCACGGAAAAGTGGGCGTGGCTAAAAGCAACGGCCAAGTGCTCCCCCCCTCTCAGCGATAGCACCTAAAATTCTCCCATGATGGTTTTTTGGTCTGCTGATCACGAATCTGAGACTTGTTTGTCGATTTTCCAGAGTTACTGACTGAATTCGTTCACGGCTTCCCATCAAGAGATACCATACTATCATCAAGGCATAACAACAGTCATATCTCAAAATGTCCGCCTTCTGCTTCGATACAGGCCCGAAGTCTTCTCCGGAAGGCGTCGCAGCAGTCACGCAGGTACTTCTCATCCATTTCATCCCAGGCTTTCTTGAGTCCGGCTTTCGAAGAGTCCGAATTGGCATGACGGGATCCACAAACCTTAGCCTCACACACAGACCAGACAGAGAAGTCCAGAGGGTTAAGGTCCGGCAAGCACGACGGCCAATCCTCATGCGCGATGAAGTCGGGAAGCTCGTGATTCCGCCCCAAACCATCACGTAAGTTGGGTGAGCCGTCCTTCCAGCTATTTTTCCCTTCAGAACAGCCTCTTCTGTACTCTTGGCTACGATGCTGTCGTTTTGGTGGTTTACTATGGACTCCACAGTGAAAATCTTCTGTTCTGAGAAGACGATTGCTCGATGCGTGACTCCTGTGAAACGCCGCAAGAGCTTCTTGCACTTCTCCACTCTATTTTGCTTGTTGGCTGCAGACAGCAGATGGGCCTGTTTAAGACGGTATGAGCGAAGATTCAGCTTCTCTCTGACGATTCTCCACATGGCCATCCTCGATAAACTCATCTCTTTAGCCATTTTCCTCAGCGAGCGTCGTGGATTTCGGTCGATCCGGGCGCGAACCCTTTCCACAACCTGAGATTTACACACAATGGCCTTTCTGCCTCTGCCAACTCTTTCAGAGGTTGTACCCAGCTGACAGAAACGGCTGATTGCACTTTGAACGGTTCTCATCGGCACGGAGAGGTAGTCGGCGATTTGGCGTGTCGTGTGTCCAGACTTGTGCATCGCGATGATGGCGCCTCGCATCGGATTAGCCTTGACCATGGTGATTTAAAAATCGATTTCAGCAGAATAGCGATAAAAACACAATGTATAGACATAGAAGAACACGAAAAACAAGAATAGCAGAAAGGCGAGTATCAGAAATCTCAATTAACTAAAAGCTGATTTGCGCGCCAATAATTTTGGGACACCCTAATTTGAGGTTAAAAAGCGACTTTCGACGATACGATTGATGACAAGCCCGTAACGGTGAAAATCTGCGTGCCTGCCCCCCCCCCCATCAACAGTACCACTGTTCTTGGCAAGATCAACATGGACTGGTGGTGCACATGCGACCATGGCTTCATGTCGCGCTCAGGCGACCATGCATTCGTAATCCATTTCGGTCTGGCAAAGAAGAGGGATACTGTTGTTTGGGGACAGGCCCGCAGATTTCTCCCGTTAATGGTTTTATCGATTGATGCGGCTCAAAATTTTACTTTGCTGGTTATTTGAAGCGCTAACACCAATATAAGGTCCGTTCATCGATTTTTGACAGATTACGCTAGATTTCGGTATACTATACGGTGGTTTGGTCAGTCTCAGATTTGGCTCAGAATTTGCCTGCGAGGGTTATCTTGGGTGGTAATTACAAATTTGATGTCCATTTGCCGATTTTCGAGACACTAGGGTAGATTTTGACCCTCGAATAGCATTGTATCCACCTTTGCCTACAGTTAACCTCTCAATTTTGACAGACGGACCTCAGATTCGTTTTCAGCACCTCCGAGTAAAGTCCGCGTGCCAGTTTTCTGCCAAATCCGGAATTCTTCCCAAACGCCTTGAAAATTGCCTGATACGCTTGGTATGCTCACCATACAAGCTTGAAGTTCCTGCCAATAAACTAACTAGCGGCGTTCCCTTGTATACTGCTCAGCCATAGAAAATAAGGCATCCTTCATAGTCCTCACCTCAAGGGCGGCATGCGCGGGAAGCGCGATGGACTGTGCGATTTCTCACCGCTCCCAGCACCGCTATAGCGGCACCGCCTAAACCGCAATGGCGGTTTCACCGTTTAAATGAAAACTCGCTTCTCAGTTTGAGTCCATTTCAGCATAAATAATTCGGCTACTATATTAAGTTACCGCATACGCAAATGCAAGCCAAGAATTTCTGTGCATGTCACAGATGAGGCCCGACTTTTACCCGCACCGCTATGGCGCTGCCGGCGGAGATCCTGTAGTTGCTTCCCACTCATTCCGCGTTTGCCGCGCTTGCGGTGAGGACTATGAAAGATGCCTGTATGGTAATTCTCAAACGGATATACACTAGCCACGGCAAGGTTGAGTAGGCCGTTGCGCCAATTTTCGGGTGAGCTACGACCCCCCCTCCGGATCAAAATTTCGCAAAAATTTCCAAGCATATTACGATCTCCCCGGAATTAAAAGTTTCTTGAGTCTTCTTTTAGTGGGTAACTAAAAGTTTATGATGCATACTTCTTCCACTCAACCAACTATTTTGAGTAAGAATTACTTTTGCTCCAGAACTTTTACGACGTCCCGTCGCGCATAGTCGCAACCTCGCTCATCCTTGAACCACGGGAGCCTCCTTGATATATAAGGGACATGACAGGTGAGCCTCGCCTGATTATTACACCTTGTTTCGAGCACGAGTTATTCTCTGCCAATGCGTAGCTAGATGCCTCCGAGGGCGCGGCCTGAAACGCCGCCCCATTCCATGTAGCGAGAATTTTAGGGTTTTAGCTACGGTAGCTAAAACCCGCATATTCTTGTGTCGTTCGAACCATTGTTCTCTCTGACGCTAAACCCGTATATTCTCGCTATGATTTTGTCGCGAGAATCTACGGATTTAGCGGCAGGCTGTGTTGAAATGCAATCTTAACCCCCATTGGCTACGCGGAGCGCAGGGATGCCGTTCGATCAGTTCTGGCCCAGTCAACCCACGAATAACTTGGCACTCTGTGGGTGGTCGTGGAGGGTGACCCGGTGTCGCTCTCTGGAAGACCTTGCTAGAGACAATTTTGGCCGCTGGGATGCTGCAGGCCGTGGGGAAGAAGCGGCGATGCGCTCAATCGCAGCAGGGATCGTCTTTCTAGTACAGATCAAGACTGGGTGGGTCGATCGACCGTGTGCTGCAACGATAATAAGCGTAGAATATGCGGGTGCTGTAGCGAGAATTTACGTAGAATATGCGGGCGCTGTAGTGAGAATTTACGTAGAATATGCGGGCGCTGTAGCTAAAATTTCACCAACTGAGGCTAAACTTTCCGTAATTTACGTAAATTCTCGTGTCAAAATTAGACTAGATTCCTCCGAAACCCTGGGCATCTCTGGTTCCCGTGTGAGGCATTTAGCTACGCGTTGGCGGAGTTGATGCACTGCCACACGCATAAAACTACGACGACATGGTTGTCCATATCGTCGGGGTGCGGGTAAAACAGTCCCTAATGAGTACATTCCATTTCAGTCAACCATCCTCGTCTCTGCTGAGCTACTGCCCACAATTTCAAGAATTTGGTAAACTTCCTTCTGGTGTGGTCATCGCGCCGAAAGCCTCTGCTGAATATTCAGGCAGTTCCCTACTCACGAAGGTTACCGGTGACGAAGATCGCCAAGGCAATAGCCCTCTCTAGGTCCACAGTCGAAATACTCGGTTAACTAATGGTTATGCATAAATTGTATGCTTGATTTACCGGATTGCTGGTTCAATAAATATACATGTGATAATATGACGTAGACGCGTGCACCAACTGAGTTTGGTTTTTTTTTTCTATTTCCAAGGACCACTTTTCGAAATTTGCGGAACTTACGGTTTGGGACAATTAGCTCACGGTTTCAATTGTCACGGTCATGATTAAATTGCATGTGAAACACATCAAGGTCGTCTGTAATGTTACTTTTATCCATATTTCACACAAGGTACAGCCAATACATTTAACAGTGCAGTTATCACAGATTAATGAGATGCAAGTGTTGGCAATATCAGAGGAAAGGTACGACACAAAATGACCACAAGACTGGGCCACATTCCGCAAAAATTTGCTAACTCCCATCTCTAAACACCATAAATCGCTTGAGACGCATTCATCCGGTTTATGTTACTCCCTTTCAATTTCGACATATAAAAAACTGATAATGAACCGTGTTTCTCTCAATGACCCAATCCAACGTTGGACAAATCGCGACAAGTGTGAGACTATCCCTAAAAATACCACTCATTCCATGTTTCAGGAAAGAGTTTGATTCTATACCATAAGATAAAACGTATTTGAGGCTTCTGAAATCTTGGGGAAAGGTCTTGCCAAATCTATATTACCTCAAACCTCCTACCGTACCCTATTCTAAGCGCGGAGTATCCCCACACAAGAAAAGAAACAAGGACAACCTTCAACAAACCTTTTAACACATCCCAAATCGAGTTGGAGCTCAGTATGGTGGGATTGACGCTGTCCAAAAGGAAATAATGGGGTAGAGCTGCATTAGTAACTCCATGATTGAGTGCTTATCTAGCTTCACTCTAATTTCGCCCACAATTTCACATTGTAAAACGAAGGTGTCACCATTATGAGTCCACACTGATTTGAGACAAGTTTCCTCGATGTCCTATGTGCCCTACCCAGGTATCAGGTCGCAAAATTGGAATGCAGGCTCGCCGATCCGACCGCATTTGTGGGTTTTAATATGCCATTAAAATGGATTGCGAGATTTTGGAGTTCGACAACATCTATTTGAGATGTTCGAAAATTCGCTGTTCAGCAGGTCATGCACAAAATCCTGTTAATCCCATAGGGTAAGGAAGTAAGGTTTGACAACCACAAATTCTCCAATAGCGGTCGTATGTGGGCCAACTACACTATTTGGACAAGTATATCATTTGGAAATCCTGTGAACTCAGCCCCGACGAAAGAAAGAAAAAAATTATGAGGAAAGTCCGCGAAAAAGGAAGACACTATAGAGGGCGAATTAAAGTACACAACGATTAAACGATAATAAAACTTCTAGAAAACGTGTCACATACAAAACGTCGACATTTTCCATTCAATCCAGCGCATCAGTTGCATAAAACGGGAAAGTGACAATTCAGAATGCAGAACAAGCCTTAGCTGCTACCGCAGCACAGGGGGGGGCATGAACTCAGCACATGGTCACGCCCATTTTTCCGCGCCGCCGCGCAATTAGAACACCAACCCAGGGTTCTCCTCCTCCATTCGAAATCTGGAAAGTCGTTGCGGCGGGGAAAAATGGTCGTGGCCAAGTGCTATGACCGAGAACCCCCCCCCCCTTCGCTGCAACAGCACCAAGCATATTTTTCAATTTCCACAAATCTGAACAATTTCGTTTATTAAACTCTGAAAATACTGAGCCAGCGTGCTTAAGATATAACCAAAAGCAGTTAATGCGGAAGGATACGTGAAACATTTGAGCATCGCACAGGGTAGTGGATCAACTACTCTATTTTACGTTTTAGGCTACACCCCCTTTCATCATGCTCATAATGGGCTTCCAGAGTATCGAGAGCTCGGTAGCGTTCCAACCATTTCGCGGCAGCCCCACAGAGTAAAGCCTATGGTCATTGTTAAACCCCACGACAGACCTTTCGCGGTCGCAGAAGATTGTGACGTTGCTGCTCATGGCCAAGAAAAACCCGGCACGACCCTGTATTGAACCCTCGCTCGCTGTCGCTAGCTCCCGTTTACAGTTTCCATATTTCAGGCCTGACAACTCTTCAAACAAGTGGCCGCGATAGGTGCTGAAGTGTACTTGCGACAGAACATTTCTACGATGTGGACCTGCGCCCGCACGATTCGTAACAGTTGATCGCATCTGTCGCGGTCGCAAACTTCTTGTATAACTATGGCCTATCTAGCTCACACGAATGCGGGCGAAGCAAGCAGCGTAGCGGTCTGTCATGACAAAAAATAAGGCCGGGATCATACTTCCAGCGACGATCGACGCGACGTAATGTTCACCATGGATATGGATTGAAAATTGATATGCCTGATATACACTGTTCCTGTCGCCGGTCGCGAGGAGTAAGATCCCGGCATAAGAGTAATGAGGTGATTTTGACATGAAAAGCCCAATAAGCCATATTTCGACCTCCTCAAAATTATGTGTAGCCTCTCATCATTCTGAGCCGGTGGAAGTACGGCATATCGGGATCATCTTGTCAAAATCTTCTCATCATTGTTATATTCAGCCATACCCGACCGCTTCTCCTCCCGAGCTCATCTCATAGTCAGCAACATTGACCATATAAAGGCTATCAAAGTGACGCTAACAAGCTCGCCTAACCCTGAAACATCCTAGACGTTTCTCTATGATAGGCAATCGCTTACGCACGCACTGAGAAATACAAAGTAGTTAAGAGAATGACACTATTCCACTTGTCGGACCCGAGAGATAGGAGATTTTTCGGGAGCTTCGTCCAATGGGCTTATTTGGGGTGCTGAACAGGAATATGAGATCTGCTTCCAATTCAGCGAAAGAATCTATTACGTAGTGCACGCGCTCAATGTCTCCGATTTCATTGAAACTTACCCTAGAAAGGCTCTTTGGGGTACCAATCAAGAATCCGTTGTCCTCTCCTGATTTTCGGAGTATCACCGCCGGTTAAGGTAGCCAAAACACAAAAAACTTACCGTAACCCCCCCCCCCTCCCGAAATAAACAAGGACATTGGGTTAATGGTCAGGAGAAAAGATACTGGGAAATTCCTCCCCCCACCCTGCAAAATCTCTGATGTAGTCGGTGCTATCGCAGCAGGGGACGAGCACAATGGTATCCCACTTGGCCACGCCCATTTTCCGCGACGCAACTACTCTCCTGAAATTGAAAGAGGTGGGAATTCTCGGGTTGAGGCTCAAAATGCGCGGCATCATGGAAAAATGGGCGTGGGCACGTGCGACACCAAAGTCCCCCCACCCGCTATGACAGCACTAACGAATTAGATTAAAAACAAATTCGCATGGTTCCTTCGCGTGTGTGTGCGGAGCGAAGGTTAGAGGCAGCGATAGAGCGGAGGAGAGACGAAGGCAGCAGCATCGCGCTCGCACGCTTGCTCGATGAATGACAAGAAAATCGTTCTGACGCAGAGAATATTCAAGCATAATCTACCCGAGAAACTGGAAGCTGACATCATACCCGTGTTCAGCACCTCAACCCCCCCTCACCGTGCACAATGTTTTGAAGAAAATTTACTATTGTGATTCGAGAGGTGGAATAAGGCCAAACAATAAGCGTGCCAATGCACGAAACGTAGTAATAGGAGACAACATACCTCCTTATTCGGCTGACAGCAAATCGGATAAGAGCTAGGACGTACTGCGATCAAATTTCTAAAAAAAACTGGTCTATTAAAAAACACAGCTCAATGCACAGGCAAAAGAGGAGGATGGGAACTGTTTCTTCACAGATAGCATCGTTCCACTACTAGAGCTTCAGTGCGAATTAACTTGACTTTCGTGAGAAACAATCAAATCCAAAATCAGAAAATAAGTTAGAAATAAGAATTTTTTAGTATTCCTTCAATTCCTCAACGGGGGAAGGCAAAAACAATGTAGGCATGACAGCAGTAATAATGGAACAATGCGAAATAAAAGGAATACAACTAATGAGAAAACACAGAAACCGTCAAGAAAGGAAATTTGAAGAATCCGCGTGATCTGATCCAATGCGAAATAGTGCGCGATTGCGAGGCAACAGCTGTTACCACTCCTGATGTAAACTCGTCCGAATTCCGGGTTTTAGAGGAGAATTCGTCCACACCCAAAGTTGACCTTCACAGGAGGAACTTTTACTTTAGCTGTTTCTAATGGTTTTTTCGTGGTTTTTTTCTTCGCCGTTACTACGAATAGGCCTCAAAGCTTCTATTTTCGATAAAAGCACGGAGACGATTTTTATCGTGGACACTGCCTTCAAGCCTGTTGGTGAGATTTTGAATTCCAATTAAGCTCGTTGTCTCAGATTTCAAGCTTTCCCATCTTTGCTTTTTTTCAAATGCCCCCCCCCTAGTTTTATACGAAAAATTTCACGACGCTTATGCAGAAACCAGCTGTCCGCTCGTAGAATTTTTGACATCAATTTTTACTTCTTTTCGCTTGGGTTCTGAGTTTTCCCATCTCAATTTCCCTGGGGATCCCTTTATTGCATGCTCTTTTTGTTATTCTGAAACCACTAGAGGAGCAAAATAAAGTGATTCCCTAGAAAAAATCGCATAGAAAAAAAGATCAAAGCATAAGAGGAAAAACAGAAGTTCTAACCGAGCGCAGCGAGAAGGCAGGTCACAGAAAAAACATAAAATGGAGAATCCAATAGGGCATTTCGGGAAAAATGGGTGAGGAAGTTATAAATGTGAAAAGAAGCAAAATCATACAAGTCATGGCAATTCGGGTTTCGAAAACGTACCACGAAAACCCAGGCTGTCCAAGAGGATGTGGCATCACAGTACCAGATTAGGGTATTAAAAAAGGAAAAGTGACAAAAACGTATTGGGATAAAATTCTTAAAATGAGGGAACTTGAGCCGAATCGTCGAAAAAACCCAGCAAAAAGCCTGTGGCTGATCGGTAAATGTTCAGCGCATGGAATACAAGAGTTAGAGAAAAAATAGCTGCAAAAAGAACACCAATGTACGATAAAATAAAGATGAGAGCGAGGGCGTGGAGTACAAAGGTAGAGATTTTAGTTAGTCGTGGGCAACATAAAAATTGCAGACGAGGTTGATGATTCTGAGAATTTTTGTTGTTAACTAGAAGAGCATATTATGGCGAACGGGCCTGTAAAGTGGCAGACACAAACGAGTAGCATTCCTGTCTGTATTTCCTTGCGTAACTGCAAAAGGTTTGGGATAATTTGTGCACATGGTCCATATCATCAAAATGTAACTTTATTTTAGTAAGATCACCTGAGAAAACCCTCGTTTTTGATTCACTAGATCGGAATTTCCTCGGGCTTCAATATTGTGCGGTAACACAACACGTTATTAATCATACGACTAAGCCTTAAACCCATTGCTAAGGGGTCGTTTATACTCCCGCCGCCGAGCGGCGCGGCACATTGCACTGCTGTAGTATTGATCATACGATCGATATCGTAAGATTGCACTTCGCCGCGCCGCTCGGCGGCGGAAGTATAAACGACGCCTAACCGTGGTTAACCGCAGTCCCGATGTGCGGATACGCGTAGCCCAGCCGTAACCAAACCAGAATTTTCGTAAATGCCGGTTTCTTCCGCTAGCCCTGCCGTGACCTTGGTTTGCCTTTCATGAATCCCAGCCCTGGTGTCTTACGGCTTGGTGGCTGGTGTCTGGCGGGCTGATGTCTAGCGGACTGGTGTCTGGCGGTTTGGTGTCTGGCGAGCTGGTGTCTGGTTGGTGTATGGCAGTCTGGTGTCTTGTCAATCGCTGGTCTGATGCGCTGATAGTGGCAGTGACGCAGAGGAGCCAAGGATCCACCTGCAATTTCATATTACTATTTACGCCAGTGTAAGGGTTAAACTTCCCAGGTTCGAGAAGGAGTAGGCAGACTGGTTCCGTCGTGAGAGACAGAAGGTTCACGCACACATCTAGCAGACGGGATCCCTCGAGAAGGACGGAAGGTAACGCATCTAGGCATAGGGCTTGCAAATTAGTCAGAAGTAGCACTGGGCGTGCTTCCATAGTTGTTATCTTGTGTTTGTTGTAATTTCTTGTAATAAAGAGCATAACCTACGGTGTCTGCACAGTCAATAGTAGTGTTCGCACTGGGAATTTGAATAGCGGGGTGAATTGTTAGAGGTCAAACTCATAGCCGAGGTAATCAATCAACCCCAAGTGGCATGGATGCGTTGATGAACCTAGGCCGTAGGCCTACCCAAGTCCCTAAACCATCTGACACCCATCCCTCAAGAATAGAGCCGACGATACTCTGACAGGGGGAGCTGGCGTGTTTCTTCTTTTACGGAAAAAAAACACCACGGTAGCGAAGACATCTTAGGTTGAGCAGTTATTGTATCGTCTGTCCCCAATAAACAATAACTTGCATCCGAGCTACGTAGCACGCGTGGAGGCGCAGGTGTAATGAGAACCGATTAAACGATCTCGCGCGCCATTGCTGGGTGCAACCTCTTTCATGAAGACCAAAGCAGCACAAATCTTCCTTCACTTTTTTCTCATCCTTGTATTGCTCAACAGTTCTTAGATCAATGATGAGGCTATAGCTGCCTGCAGGTTTGAGCGGCGTTATGAGATTTCGCAGCGGAAGCTGGGGGATCGCAAAAATTTTGACTGGGAAATGAAGGTTACGGAGGGCGGGGGTATCGCGAAAATTTCGGACTAAAAATGACAATTTCCGGAAGTGTTTGGAAAACGAAATAACGGTCATTGAACACCATAAGGTACTTTTTCAGTGCTTTATAATGTAGTTTGAATCGATTTCCAATAGAACTACTCTCCTTGTTAAGTAGTTTCGGGGTAGTTCTATTAAATCCTTGATATTGACAGTTCAACATTGCACCCAAGTGGCGATCTGCTTTCAAATATAAGCTGCCCAGAAGTCGCGCTTTTGGGGGGGGCGTCTCGAAATTTTTGAAGAAATTTTCTGATGGTGGGCGGTCGCTCCGATTTCGAAAAATTACGCAATGCCCCGCTTAAACCTGGCTGCCTGTAATAGCGCTAACATCTAGGTAAGCGCGCATCTATCACGGTGAGAAGAATATTGCATGAAGGAATGTCTAATGAAACTCGGCATCGCCTGCGGTGGAATTCTACTCCTTAGGTCTACGGTATACTAGACGCTGTCATGAGCGACAGGCGTGCCATTTGGCGTACGGTTTATCGCGCGAGCCACCTTGGCTGAAACAACTCACGAACCACTCAGCAGCCAGCGCGCCTGTTAGGCATAGCCATCGGACGTCCCATTTCAGCGACGCCCACTACGTCGCGCAATTTTCGAATCAACTCGAAAATGGTAATTTTCGAATATATTCGAGAAACTGATTTTTCGAATTCCGAATTTTCGAGTATATTCGAAAATCAAATTTTTCGAATTTCAAACTCGAGAATGGTATTTTTCGAATTTTGGATTTTCGAGTATATTCGAAAATCAAAAACTTCAAATTTTCGAATAATTTTTTCTATTTTTCGTATAAATTCTCTCGAATTCACAAATGAATTAGTTCTGAGCTGTCATTTGCTGTGACTATAACTTTGTAGAAATAGTCATCGGTTACGCTTACTCTTAATCTCAAATCATTTTCAACCAGGATGGCTGCAGAATCTGTGCCTGGGGATGGATTGTGTCGGAACTGGTTAAGAGAGCCTACCTCAATGTTAGGCGCTATTCATACGGCACGCGCGGGCGTGGCGTTGATGTATTAATAGCCTGACGCCTGATTTTCATTATTAATCCGTCTTCAATTTCATTTTGGTTAATAATTATTAATTTTAGTGCTACATATCTTCTGCTACTATGATAGTGATCGCATGTACAAATTTTGCTTGCTCGGCAAAGTCAGGGCCCATTTTAATCCGCTCTGCCATAGCGTCGCGTGTCACCTCGACACAAGCATGTTCTGTCACTTCAACAGGCATGTTTTAACGTTGGGAGCCGATCGGTTCCCCGAAGCTCTCTACCGCTATTCCACAGCGACAGCGACAGGGCAACGACAGGCATCGGCACAGTTGCAGTATGTCAGCCCTCCACGACACGTGGCTGCGGCGGACACGCGACGACTGCTCCTACGACGGCCAGTGCCATTGTTCCGATGCTGGTCCCGCATTTGTGCTAAATGCCATGACTGTCACTCATGGTAGCGACAATGTATACCATTGACCTTAGGCGACGTTTATACTCCCGCCGCCGAGAGGCGCGGCGTAGCGCAATCCTATAATACCGATCGTGCTACGCCAAGCACGGCTGTGCGTAACAGAAGTTTGTGATTTCGTTAATTTTCAAATTCCTCGTAATTCGTAAATCGTAATTCACAAGGTCCGAGCAAAACAAAACCTCTCCAGCCGCGAAGACCACTTCAAGCTAATGTTTCTAGAGTAATCATTGTAGATTAGTGAGCTCAATCGCTCCTGTCCGTATTTCAAGTAACTGTTTCTCTGGAGCAGAAGGGTTTTGGAAGCTAAAACGCTGGTACTGCCATAACTGCCTGACAGCTACATAATAAAGGCGAAAACGAGAGAAAGACGGTTTGCGTTGGCTGGCCTTTCAAGCCAGCCTATCCCACCGATGGAGCACCTTGTACGGTGACGCAATATTTCACACGATCCAAGCGTGTGAGGACCCCATGAGATTCGGGCGCAGGGTTCGGCGCGGAGTGAGGATATCCCAACCTGGGGTCTGACCAGCGCAAGGGTGGAGGGAGGGGAATCTGAGCTTTACCGGGAGACCAAGTGAACCAATCTGATCGCCTCTGGAAGGGGGGTCCGAGAAAATTGCCAAAAGTTCGCTTTTGAATGGGGGGATCTGAGTAAATTTAGCCTTGTCAACACCTCGTGCCGTACTCTGTTCGAGCGTGCGGTGAATAGGCCAAGATGGTGCTTTGATAGAGTGTGCTTCAAAAGATTGATCAGAAAAAGGGCTTCTAATGAAGGTATGATTGTGCATTTCGATTATTCGAATTTCAAAAATTCGAATATGCTCTTCAAAATATTCGAATTTCGAATACTATTCGAAAGTCTGTTTTTGAAATATTTGAATTTCGAATAATATCCGAAACCGCTTTTTACGAAGTATTCAAACTTTTAGTATTATTCTAAAGCCCGTTTTTGAAATATTCGAATTTCGAATATCATTCGAAAACCAAAATTTTCGAATTTTGAATGATTCGAAATTCGAAAACCATTCGAATAATATAATTCGGTCCGAAGTATATTGATTACACTAACAAATTTAAGAAATACTTCAGAGGGTGGGGTTATCTCAGATACGTGTTGCCACGCCGCACTACGACGCGCGATAGTCCGGCAGATTCGAAATATTCCACTAGTCACTGTGATAACGCATGTCAACGAATATTCGGAAAACGAATCGTCGGCCGAATAAACGAATATTTGAATAATTCGATTATCCGGAAATGTCAGATTTTCGAATAATTCGTTAATTCGATTATTCGGAAAAGTCAGATTTTCGAATGATTCGTTCATTTGCATATTCGAAAGAGTTAATTTTTCGAAAAATTCATTTATTCGAATATTCGTAAGGTCCACTATTCGAACATTCGGCCGAATAAACGAATAATTTCAGAAAAATGGGAAGCAGAGGCTCCGGCACAAGTCCATTTTTGCGGTCCAGAGGTGAAACGTCTCCAATCAAGCTGGTAGAAACTTCGAATATGATCAGAATACTCTTATCATCAAAATGAGATATTAAGAAACCTAGTGGTGGAGTATCTCGCTCAGCGCCAAATTTCAGGTGTTGGTCGTAACTATTGTACACCAACCGCGAGAGAGGTGGGGAAACAGGTGATGAGAGGTGCGCGTGATCGGAAAGATTTCCCCCGCCTCTACTGCGGCTGGAATACGTTACGACAATCACCCCCGAATTTCTGGGCGGGAGTGATCGATACTGTTTTCCTTCTGCTCGAGTAGGTCCCGAACAGATTCGAGTGATGTTCCAGAAACATTTTTAGTTTGAATACTTTCATGCTATATAATGTAGAATGTCGTGTTCGTGGATGTTCATTGGCATAGCTTTGATCTATACAAAGATGGTGGAGCCGCGAACGGGGCTTTGATAATGCGTAATAGATCCGTACTTCTTATTCGAAAACTCGCGATTTTGGTCGAATAATCAAATTATTCGTATTCGGATCATTCGAATAATTCGATTATTCGGAAAAGTCAAATTTTCGAATAATTCGTGCATTCAACTACACGGAAAGCAAATTTTTCGAATAATTCGTTTATTCGAAAATTTTTACTCGTTTCGTATACTCTAGTGGTAACGAATTGATCTCGCAAAGACCACCTCGATCCGAGTCGTGCCGCAATTCTTTATGCATGGCCTTCCTGTCGCTCATGGCAGCAGCAATGTATATCATCATTCGGTTTTTGGTCTATTGCGACGTGTCGCCGCTACAAGCGCGCGGCAGCCGTTTCTCGGTCTGCCGCCACCGTTTACAGGCCATAAAACGGCCAATGTCTCACCGTCGACTGCGTACCACGCGCTGCGGGACCGCACGCGCGTCGGAAGCAGACGGCTTTTGGCCGCCGCGCGACGAGTTTTGGCCGCCGCGCGACGTTTCGGCCGCCGCCCGGCGGCCGAAAGGCTCGTCGCGCGGCGGCCAAAACTCGTCTGCTTCCGACGCACGTGCGGTCGCGCAGCGCGTGGTACGCAGTCGACGGTGAGACATTGGCCGTTTTATGGCCTGTAAAGGCAGTGTCCACGATAAAAACCATGTCTGATTTTTTGGTGACGATCGGCAGCTGCGGGACCTAGCGGAACCCTATCGTCGAAAAAACTGAGAAAAATGAGCTCGGAACGGTCCCCTACGACCCCAAAGTTGGACACCCATCAGCTCGTCACCCCCAGATGCACTTTCCACGCCCACCGACGTGAAAAATTGAATGCTCGAGATTGTGAGCTGAGCGATCGTTTCCGATCAATAGCCCCGTTCTTCCCTTCATTCTGAACTTCTCTCTCTACTCAGGTCAGCTCGCATACATCGGCTGCAAAAGACGGTAGTTACGAGCCTCGGACAACTCGTCCACCATGTTTCCTTAGCTCAATATTTGAGGGACCATAACTCCGTTCCCTGAAGGTCTTGTGCGATTTCAGAGATATCATTGGAATCAGCATGGAACCGTTTTGAAGATAGGCGGAAAAACAGAAAAACGATTTCCATCGTGAACACTGCCTTTAAACAATGAAGATCCCGCGTGGGCTGTGCAGTCAAGCAAGATTGCGTCGCAACACAACGGGTGGTTAGAACGGTAGCAAAAAAAATTGGCTCAAAAAAGGGACCCCGTGATTGAGGCCTTCCAAAAGTTCAATTAAAATCCTACAAAACTATTCTTTCATTTGGAAGAAAATTCGAAAGCCAAGAGTGATTAAGAGGTTTATGGAATACTTGGCCATCAAGGGGAACGTACCAGGGATGTGCGTAATTACGACAGACGGATTTAACGACTAACGGGCTTTTTGGGTGTTACGATTAACGACTAAAGACTAACGAAATGAAAAATATTATCGTAAGCAATCCCAGATTTCGTTAGAAAATCACTAGTCATTCACATCGCGCTCCAACACAAGAATTACATCAGAACTGATACATAGTTCCTCGGAGGTTGCTCGAGGGGATGGTACCAAATAGCCATAGCCTTCAGTATTTAGCATTTTTACTGTAACTGCTTCGCACTTCTGGAATCCCCACATTATTCCCTCAACCGAACGTTTCGCAGGATCCGGCGCAGCACTTTTGCGACTTCGTGTTGTTCACTCGACATTATGGTTGGCTCACTGAACCGGTTCCAACACTGACCTGCTCCAGCGGAGATTTTACAGAGGGCACTATCAGAGGTGATAATATGGAGCGGTGCCTGCAGGCCACAACTGCGCACCGACGGGTGCTATATCCAATGATTGGATTGTAAAGGGCGCCGTTCTCCGATTTTCCGTCATAAATTCGTGATATGGGACTTCAATGAAGTGGTGCTGGGACCTCTCAGTGGGTGAAATTTTCACTTGGGTGCTACTTTTTCCGGCCTTCCCCCCCCATTACGGGAACAAGCTCAAAACGACGCTAGCGCTCAACTCGCGACTTGGGAAAAGAATAATTAGTGCAATGTTGGTGCTGTTCCCCGTGTTGTCACCCAGGGGTAAATTTTATACATATAACATCATATAGCGCGGAATGGCAAATTTCGCACTGAAAAGATATCGAAGAGCTCAAGGTTCCCTGGATTACCCATACTGCTTCTTTTCTCACAAAAAAGACAAAAGTCAACAAGCACACCCTACCGAGTATTAATTAGGCTTTCATTCATGTATTTGATTATGCATATGTAGGTTTGCAGTTTAAACTAGGTTCTCTGACGACAAATGTTTTGTATATTTTATGGTCATGAATCTTTTGGGAAGCCTACATTCTTCATGTCTTCCTTCTTCTTCTAATCATAAAGGACTTTTTTCTGCCTCCACAGTGCTCATTTTCAATCCGTAGATTTTTAACGACTAACAATTAACGACTAACGAGGGTTTTGGCCGGTTGAACGACTAACGACTTACGAATTACAATATTTCTATTACGCACATCCCTGGAACGTACTGTCCTAATTAAAACGAAATTCCAATGCTCAGTTGCGATCAACCGCAGTTGTAGCACGCATCTCGACAACAGACGTGCTGGGGTAGTGATAATCGTGCTCGCTGTGATAGGAGATCACATTTCGGTTGCTGGCTTCACCGAGCACCAAGTGGGCGGAGTCTTGATTTAGGAAAAACCCGAAAAAAAAAAAACAGATCAGCTATATAAGCCACCTGCCGCCGCACTGATTCAGATTCCGTCTTACTTTCCTCTCTGCCGTATTCATACTCACTGATCCTTGGCGGTGCTTTTGGCCACCTGTGTTTTGGGAAAACTTTGGATGAAAGCTTTTGCACGCAGGTTTGTGTCACCGTATATAAGTGTCAAAACGGTCCCAGCACGATTATAGTCAAACATTATTTTGTCCGGTAGGGGTTTTTAGAGTTTGATCACGGCGCGGCGCGACACCAAGTTCCATATGTAAATCGACGAGCGGCTCGTTATCGATCTATGCTCACAGAAAACATCTAATCGCGCCGCGCTACGATGCAACTCTAAAAGAGGCCTAACGGAGAAGCGAAATTTCGTTCCCATAAGGAGTGTAGTCTCGCCGACTCGCTCGACCAGGTCAATGCTAGTTGGCACGATCGTCGCTCATGAAAGCGACGCAGTCTACAATAGACCTGGTAGCGAATGTCTATAGTAAGGCCAGGCTCAAACTTAACGAGACATTTCATGATGATCTTAAATAGGAATGGAGGAAAGCATTGCGTAACCGCCGTTTTCCGAGTTACATCTGCACCCGGTCACACGATTCGAATGCGGCATTATTCCGCAATCCCGCATTCCCGGCTCGAACAAAGTGTAACCAAAGACGTATGGGCGCTACAGTATCATTACCTACACTCATTTTACCCACACGTTGTAGCTCTTAGTTCTTTGATGGAGTGATCTAAAAGCAATTCTCAGGACCTGGCCAAGCTTCAGTGTTTCGATGTCTCTGACTTCCGCGGTGCTATTTGTCAATTTTGAAATCTAACCATTATTTCTATTTTGAACGGCAAAACCAACCTGTTTTCTTGAAATTGCTCGGACGCGTGAACAGGGCCTGTTGGATGGTGGCAAGGCGTCCCCCATGTCCTCTGAAACGTAATGATCAAGGAGAAAACGAGACTGAGAACTGGTAATTCTATATTACCTGGCATCACCGCCGCCAATTCTCTCCCGAAACGAACAAAATTTAGTAAATACAGCTTACTGAATTTTGGTTAAATTTATTTTACTCTTGTTGACTTCAATAAAAACAGAGCAAATTTAGAGCCGGGTACATGAACCAAGCTCAGGCCGTCTGTTAAATCTATACATCGGGCACGTTGTTAGAAGAGAACATTAACGAGCGCTTCCGTGACCGGTTAGAAAAATACGCGACTACCTTCCCCAAATCCGATTTTCTGGTCAGAAAAATCAGGAAGCCACAGCGATTCATGAGTCAGTGTGAGTTTTAGTCTGCAACCTACCAGCAGCCGATAAACATAACAATACTGGTGGTCTCTATCTAGACCGGATCGACTGCGTCGGTATACAGCAGCATTACAAACCAGGGGTGGTAGTAAATGGTGTGTTAACCGCGAATAAACCGCCACCTCCAAGCCGCCAACATACCGCGACATAAATGCAGTAGAGCCGCCAAATTAACGCGAACAAACGGCCACCTCCTGGCCGGCTACGAACCGCGAAATAGGTGCCACGGTTTGTTGCCGGATTAACGAAAGCTGCCCTCTGCTTACACATACATTATGCGTGACCTTCGTCCGCATAAGTATTTTCTACACTTGGACACGAACGACGTTTACGGTGGAAAGACGAGGGATCGAAAGATTATACAAGTAATGCTATTTATTTTATTCATCAGGAAGAGCTTTTGAAGGGAACTTCGTCATATTTTGCTTGTTCGAAACACGATCAAAACGCAATTTTTTAAATTTTCCTTGGAAATCCTAATTCTCCTAATTTTTTGTGAGCTCCGTGAGTTTTCAGGACCACTCTCGAAAAGACATGTTAGGTTAATCATTAGCCTCAATCAATCAAATGCGTGTGATCTGACAAAAGTTTGCATTTGTAGTAACTTTGTTAGCCTTTCTAAAAAATATTTTCAAACAAAAGTTTTTTTGAAAAACAAAAAATTTATCAGAAGGAAATTTCGAACGAACGAAAATTTGAGAATTTCTGGATGAATTATTTACAAGGTGTTCTTGAAAAGGTAAGGCTAGGTGCGAAAAAGACATTCCGAAACTCGTCGAGTAATGCATAAATTCAAAGAATGTCCTGCATTCAACTGAAATGGATAGTTAAAAACTTATAAGAATGATGATAAACTAGATAGTCTATTTTCGTTCTTGAAAAAGAATTGAAGTGTTTTTTTGGAAGCGTGCAACTGAAGTCTGGCGTCCGAGATTGGGGTAGTGGTGTGGTTTCGGTCATTGATGCAGTTGAATTTGTGAAGTGCTTGCCGTCTTCTCAAAATGAAACTAATCCACCGCCCGCAGTTAGTGCTGAAAATATATAGAAACACTGTTACACACTCATATGCGCATCGTTTAAAGGCAGCATACACGCTCGCAAGCATAGTCGAGCTAACAGCATAGAAAGGTCCGCACGGCCCGTACTATGTCGTCAACGACGTTTGAAGCGCTGAAAACTGTCCAGGATGACAATATTTGACAATGTTTGAGCAATCTTGCCTTCCACGCCCGTATTTTCACACCCCTTCGAGTAACAGAATGAGAATCGATAATTGAGAAAACATGTGATAACTTAGAATGATAGCACTATAAAAAGGGAGTGCAGTAGAGAAAAAACTCGATTTACCTCAATATAACATGTTTGTGCACTGATAAAATCATCCATTTCAAGAGGTCAGCCAAAGTAGAGCGGCATTCTCGAAAGTGGACGAGAGTCAATAGGTATGCAGACATGTTATATTCAAGTAAGCCAAGCTATTTCTCTCGTGCACCCCCATTTGATAGTGCTATCACTCTCAATTATCACACGTTTTCACAAATATCGATTCTCATTCTGTTACTCGAAGGGGTGTGAAAATACGGGCGTGGAAGGCAAGATTGCTCAAACATTGTCAAATATTGTCATCCTGGACAGTTTTCAGCGCTTCAAACGTCGTTGACAACATAGTATGGGCCGTGCGGACCTATCTATGCTGTTATCTCGACTATGCTTGCGAGCGTGTATGCTGCCTTTAAGGAAAAGATTTTGTACACATATTTCAAGGTAAGAATTTGAAACACTTCGAGTGCCTCTACCAATGCACCAAAGCAACTGCGTCCCTCAAAAAAAAGGGGCCACGATGGCACTGATCTGGCAATGAAAGAGGAGTATCAGAATCTTGCAGAAAAAGGAGACCAAATTTAGTTGGTTCAGAAACAAGTTCGCATTTCTTTCCCACAAAACTCGCCCGATACGCCCCGACTAACGCTGATTAATCATTACTGAAGCATCAAATCACTTGAAAATCAGTGGCTTGGAAAATTTTCACTTTTTTGCACTAAAAAAGTTGTGGAAACCCCTTCGAAACGCGAGCAAACAAATAATTTACTACATACTCCTCATAGCCTGTGCTATGCAATGAATTATGAAAATGAAACTAACCTGATGATAGCAAAGCGAATGACTTCCGGAAGAAAATAAACAAAAGCGGGAGAAGTGTCGGCGCTCGCGAAAAAATTAACAGCTGATTGGGAGGGATTGATTAGTGCCACCAAAGAAGACGGCCAACGTGTTTCAGCAATGATCCCTGCTTTGTTTTTGATCCCCCATCGCCCGTTTCCCTGGCGGAAGCCGTTAAAAGACTCTCCCTTGGAACACCTTTCAGTTTCAAAGATAGGGTGACGTCCTGAATCAAAATCGCTAACAGTGCTATCAAACTTCCTTAACCCTCTGCATTAATTTAACTCGTACTTGCCCTCAGTATAGATGGTCAAAACTGTTCCTACTGTATCTTGCTAACCGCATCCAAAAACTCCTCGGGAGGAGTTTTTCGTAACCGCCAGTTCCTCTCGCATTTCAGCGCTATTTCCGTGCTGTCTGCGAGAGTATGTTAAACGCGAACTTACCGCGAGGATGCCACATGTCGGAATTTTAGAGAAAAAACAGACCTGAAAACGTTTTGAAAAGGCTATTTTTCGTAACAAAGGTTACAATTGTCGCATTTTCGAGGCGTTTTCATTGAAAGTGTATAAGAGGCCTACCACTGGGGGATGCAAGGGTGAAACTAGAGCGAGTTCTCTCTTAACTGTCAAGAGTTATCATTACAATCTGGTGTGGTTAAACTCGCGTTTAACGCGAATTTAACTCCTGTTAACTCGCGTTTAACACACCCAATTACTACCACCCCAGCTGCGCTAATATGGATCTGCGCGGGTGCGTAGCGCTATTTCTGATCTGTTCCAGTGTCAGCTACATACCTTTCGAATCTAGTTTGAACAAATCACCAGAAAACAGCGAAAACACCAGGAAATTAGGTTTTTGTAACAGAATACTTTTACTAAATGCAAAATCGGAGCACATCGGGATTGGTGTTACACACCCAGATGTGCTCTTTATCAATCAAGTAAGCTAGCGAAGAGCAGGAGAAGACAAGTTACTAATCTTTCTGTGTCGAAGCCTGCGCGTGCTTCGCTCCCCATGAGTTCATTTCCCCGTCTGACGCGAGTCAGCGCAATACATCCCCAGATATTGAGCCAGCGGCGTACCGAGTACTCTTCGCCGCAGCGCAAGTGTAAGGCCAATGGTATAGTTTTGCGACATGTGGTCGCGTCGCTCCGCACAGCGACAGCGACGGCCCTTTAAATCTGCTCTGCCAACGCGTAGCTAGATGCCTCCGAGGGCGCGGCCTGAAACGCCGCCCCATTCCATGTAGCGGTAAATTACGGGTTTTGGCTACGATAGCTGAAACCCGCATATTCTTGTGTCGAGGCTACAAGGGTGCAAATTTCGTGCGTGTTATACGTAAAATGAAGGCTAAATTCGAAACATTGATCTCTCTAACGCTAAACCCGTATAAATTTCTGAAACGAATATTCGTAAACCCATTGTAAAAGCAAAAGTCCAACTGAATAGAACCGATTCAGTCCCCTCCCCGCTGCGGAGCGACAAATTCTGCCTTCACAGGTGTAAACTTCTCTATCGAACACCCGAAAATCACTAAGCTTCTGTAGTCAGTGTGTACTGTAAGCAGGGTTGAGCAAGGTTGCGACTCGGCATAACGGGGGGTCGTGAAATTTTTGGAAAAATTGTGCAAAAAATGAAAAATGGGGGGGGGCTTGTAAAATGTTTGGATTGGAATGGGGATTGTCTCCAAATCACTTGGTAAGCTAAATTGAGGCTAAAATAGTCGCCCTGGGTGCTAAATACAAAGTTGGTTTCTATTTCTCGAGGGGAGGGGGGATCGTAAACGTTTTTCCAAAAAAAAAAATTTCAACAAGGGACAGGGGCTGTCTACACACCGAGGGAGGAGTTGTCTCGCCTTTTGCAGCCTTATTTCCACTCGGGACCACCTCGCTTGCATTGAGAAGCGTGACGTTTCGACAGGGTAGAGCGGTGCGTTGCGTAATTCGTCGGAATCGAAGCCACCCCCCCCCCTCGAGGCGCTGTTTCTGGGCAGTTTATATTTGATTACTAAAACTGTCAGACGGGGTTTTTGTTCGTTCGGTAGTCGGACTTAATCATGCAGAGCCTTGCTGCGATCCTTCCTTTTGATGACCAATAATATTCAGAATTTTCGAAATATCTCCACCAAATTTTAATTTTTAGTCCAAAATTTATGCCACCCCCCCCTCTCCCCGTTGCAAAATTTCGCAACCCGCTTGACCCAACGTTAGCTCATAGCCTATCTAGACTCAAGCTGCTCTGAAACTCGCTTGGGAGTTGCCTCGGAGGGCGAGGTCATTTACGGCCACTTTACTGGCCGCTCTTAAATTTCACCATTTTCGAGCCGCTCGAAGCCAGCAGGGATGTCTGAAAAAATTAGAGATCTACTGGGGGGAAAGTAAGGCCATTTTCCCTCAGTTCGAGTCATTTTGTTTCCAACGCCACACTCGATGAACGCCCGCTGTTCGGGCGTTTTCGAACCGTCGGCGCGGCGAAAATGGACCAACAAACATTCGACTTCCGAAGATTTCGTCAATGGCCATCCCGGGATTGATCAGAAGGTAAGCATAGTTAGTTTGTGTTGTTTTTGCTTTGTTTTTGTGTTCTTGTTAATGCTTTTGTTGCTTCCTGTTTGTTTCGCTTTTGCTTTTTTTCTTTTTTACCTGTTTCTGTTATTTCTTGCTTGCTTTTGCTTTGTTTTTGTTGCATTTCGTTCACCTACTCGTCTCCTCAATTTTAAATTCCTACATTTTCTTTTTTAAGGGAGAGTTTCGCGAGTGGGACATAATTAATGGGCGTCTTACCGTGCGAAAGGTGCTTATTGAATGCTTCACAATTTGTTCCATCTCTTTCGCCTGTAAGTATATTTCTAGTTTTTTTGCTTCTGTCCAAAAACTTACGGCTTTAGCTTCCTACCTCAAGCATTTTCGAAGGGTGTTTCACTATTGTGCGCGCACATGCTGAGTGTTTTTACGAACAAGAAGGTGCATTTCAAGAATGAAATATCTATGCAATCTAGTTGTAAAATTTCGAAAAAATGTTGAACGAACGGAAATCGAAATTTTTTCGTTCTAAAGGTTTTCGAACAAACGAAAAATGAAAAAATCTGTTCGAAAAAAATTTGGACGAACGAATTTGGAAAAATTTCGAAATCCCGGAGATTTTCTCGAAAGTCGTTCGAAATTTTGAAATTTTTCGAATTTCGTTCGAAATTTAGGAACTTTTTTCGATACTGCTTCGAACATTCTAACCTTTTTTACAAGATTTCTACGCTTTATTAACACCGCTCAGTCAGAGAATGAATATTCCACACATGTTCGATTTCTACCCATATCGCGAGCATGTATAGCCTGCTCCCTTATTTCAAGCAGTTAGAAGTAATTATTAACGGGCCTATAATGTCGAAGTCTCCTAATCAGTGCTATGTTTTGCCATAAGTAAGAAAGACTTTATATTTCCCGGTCCCAAGCATTAGAGCAAGAAAGACTTTATATTACCCGATCCCAAGTACAACTTATTCGAGCAGGCGAGTTGTTCGCTCACGCCCACGACAACTCGCCCCGAGCAATAACGAAACAGCGTAACCTAAGGTTCCAGAAGCGTTTTCGAAATCGAAAAAAATTTCGAAAAATCTTTCGAAAATTTCGTTCGTGTACAACTATACTATGTATCTTTTTTGGGACTATGACGAGGAGTGAATAAAGGCTTGGTCCTAAATTAATCACCTGCTCCACGCACACATTTGCGAAGTCGGTTCGCGATTCGTGAAGATTTATATTTTAGAACCTAGGCATAGTTCACTCTTTGTCAGAGTCCAAGCAAGCCTGCCTAAAAGAGTATGTCAACGAATATTCAGAAAACGAATATTCGGCAGAATAAGCGAATATTCGAATTATTCGATTATTCGAAAAAAATCAAATTTTCGAATAATTCGTATATTCGACTATTCGGAAAAGTCAATTTTTCGGATAGTTATACTCTACTGCCGGTCCGATCCTAGGAATGTTAATTTTTGTCCGTCAAACGCTCAACTGTCTTATGCTCATAACAAGAATACCCTGTTGGGTATGCTGTTTACCCATACATCCTGCGTACTTTCCTCGGTGCCATATGGGTATGCCTGTAGGATTGCTGTTCTTAATACGTCTGTTGAAGTTTCTAGACTCATTGCTAGCTTTTTCGCATTTATTCTAGATTGTTTGCTTTTTTGCTGTTACTCTAGTTATCGTTAATAAACTTAGTACCATTCCAAGCTCTTGTTTTGGGAAAGTGCCTATAGGTGATTCCGCCAGTTTCACTACGGGACCTCTATTATGTGAAGAACTGAGGCGAAAATGGGGCGAAAGTAAGGCGAGACGGCAGCCCATTCGCGTAGTCTCTAAAATCGCCTCACATTTATCTCTAAAATCGCCCTACTCTTTCACCAGCTAAGGGGGAAATTTCACCAAAATGAGGCAAGACAAGGGCAGATCCGGCGAGAGATGCCTCGATGTAACTAGGCAACTCTAACTTTTCTTAGAGGCGACTCCCGAGCGAGTTTCAGAGTGGAGAGAGAGGAAAGCGATACTGAAGGTACCGCGGTCGAGACGCAGGAGCGTGCCAGACGTCCGTCGGGGGCGGCAGCTGGCTGCAAGATAAGTCAATCAAGGGACGGCGGGGACGAGATGCCCGGGAACCTGTTTACAGTCCACCTCAGCAAAGTGTATTTCTATAGTATTGATCGCGAATAGTCTTGTTATCAATGCTATAGTGTCAATGCTCAGTTTGCACCTCGCAAAACCATACTTACTGGAAAGGGTAAGAGACAGTGAAGTATTCGTCATCTACACGGATGTCCGGCCAATATTCATGGAAAACACTGCGTCGTGGAAAGCACGGTTCAGCCTTGGGCCAGGTTCACACTTCTATCGCGTCGCGATGGCACCACATCGGTGACTATCGAAAGAGATCGCATATGGCTTTGATCCGTATCCAGAACAGGGATGTGCGGAATTTTCTGTTTTCTGTTTTCTGCCCATTTTTGGCCATTTTTTCTGTTTTCTGTAAAAATAGGCAAAAATTGGACAGAAAACAGAAAAAACGTGTACCGCGATTTGCAGCAGGATTGTCCTAGAAAAAAGTGGCCGGATTTATCGAAGCTAAGCCGATAGGGTGAGGGTGTACTTCACCCAGGCTCTCTGCAGTTGTACCACGCTAAACACTTTTATCTCGCTGTAGTGGTTATTCATTAGGGCACATGTAGCGTGGTTGGAGGAAACGGTACTGTTCGCTGTACTCGGTCGGGTTCGATCCTCGCCGAGGTGAACCAAACCAACAACCCTCCGTGATCCTTCAGTTGGTATCAGATTCATGTAGGGAGATGGAAGCGCTCACTTGGAAGTCGGCTGGCCCCAGCAACTCGCTTAACAGGCACGAAATCCATTCTTCTGAGAAAATGTGCCGCGTCAGTGCCGGCAAAGTGCCGCGATCCTCGACTGTGCCGCGATAGTGCCGCAGCAGCTCCGCGTTAGGACCGCGCCGGCTCGGCGAGGATGCAGCAGCGAACCCGCGTGGAGTACGATGCAGTGTTCTATGTGGTGAAACGAAATTGTCGCCGGTTCAATATACCCAAGTTTGAGGTACATTCCGTATTCCCTTAAGCGCAAATGCGGCGGTAACCTCTGTCCTTATCAGACAAAGGACGTAACGACCGCGGGTGCAAACTTTTGTTCTTACAATCAGACCATCTCTAGTTGTCTAATAATTCTTTAATAACTCAATATCAGACACTCCCGAAGCAGCTGCGGCGTTATGGCGGAGCCGAAGCGGTACTGTCGGGCCCCCGCTACGGCTCTGCGGTAGTGCCGCTACGGCTCCGCGATAACGCCGCTTCGGTGCCTGTACGCGCCAAAGCGGCACTATCGCGGAGCCGCAGCGGCGATTTCTCTCAGAGTCAAGCTCCTACGAATACGACGTCGAATGCGCTGCGCATCCCAATAGGGATTAGGGAAGCCGATTCCTTATCTTTATTTTATAGTGGATACTCTTACCCAGAAGTTTATCCTTTACGAATCCTTCAGATGTAACGCAAAGCAGTCAAGTGAAAGGAAAACTACAATGTGACTCTACGCTTGCAAGAATAATAAGCCATTAATACTACTTAACGCCCACTATTCATACCCGCTCCCCAGCCTACCCGCTTCGGTGGAGCGGGGTAATGTTGGCCCCAACTGAGCCATGCACGCGAAACTCTTAATACGTGTTTTAATTCACTGCAACGCGGATGGCACAGAATTCAGTGAAAGGCAGCATACACGCTCGCAAACGTATTTGAGACTACTACGGAAATAGAATCGTATGGCTCAGAACACAACGCCTATGCTTTTCGAAGCGTCAAAAGCAGCCCACAATGCCGTTACAGTAGTAGCAAGTTTGGCCCCGCCCGTATTTTCACGCCACTGTATTTGCCCTGTTCCTCCAACGCAGGGTTGCTGTGTCATCTTGGTCGTCAGTGACGTGTGTGGTTCACTTATTAGGCAATCCACCAACAGCCCCGACGGTGAAGATGGCCCAGCAACCTTGCGTCGGAGGAAGAGGGCAAATACAGGGGGGGGTGAAAATACGGGCGGGCCAAACTTGCTGCTCCTGTAACGGCATTGTATGTCGTTTTTGACGCTTCAAAATGTATAGGCGTTGTGTTCTGAGCCATACGATTCTATTTCCGTAGTAATCTCAAATACGTTTACGAGCGTGTATGCTGCCTTTAAGATAAAGCGCCAAGAAACTATTCGTGAGACTATGAGGCAGATGATAATTCTGCCACAGAGGTACGAGAGGCTCTCAACGGTGGAGCGAACGGCGCGTCAGGTCATTTATACTATGGCGGCACAGACGGGCGGTACGAGCGTGACTTTCAGCTCTGAGGAGTAGTACAGTGTTCAAACCAGCAAATATATCTAAAAAAATATCCCACAATAAGTGTTAAAATATGTACACTCAGGAACGGAAAGCTCGCTCCGACTGCAATACGTACTCCTTGCACAGACATATGTATTGAGCTTCTAATAGAGTAATCGAGCTCTTATTGCCTGGTAAAAGCACGGTTTGATGAATATTTGTCATCTCAACGCACTCATATTGTGCAATTCTTGAGCGTCCATACTTGTTGCTCTGGCCAACTGTAAGGTTTTGAAAATTCAATGAAAGAAGTATGGATCACTCGAAAAATGTATTTAAGAAGTTAAATGTTTTGAAAACCTTCGTTTAGTGTACGCTGAACACCCTTTATTGATTTCTGAAAATTTTCTGTTTTCTGTTTTCTGCCCATTTTTGGAGATTTTTTTCTGTTTTCTGTTTTCTGTCAAACTAGATTTTCTGTTTTCTGTTTCCAAAAATACTTTTTCCGCACATCCCTGATCCAGAGCATGGCATCGCATCACTCCGTGATGGAAATACGAGCCCGGCTTCAGGCCGTATCATACTCCCCACGAACCACTAATATCAACCTTGGTCGATATCGATGATTAACACTGTGTGTCGTCGCCCGTTGTGGGGACTATGATCCCCGCATTACCGTTGCAGTTTGCAGCCTAGCATTATTACACAGCAAAGTACACTAGTCCTTGAAAAGCGAGGTGGCGGTCACAACATAGCATCGAGAATTTTTAATAGAAAGGGTATATCCACGGGGTTGAAACAAGAAAACGGTGCAGAGCGCGCGACTCCACGGAAAAGCATGCAGAGCAAAAAAGATGATTGTCTCCACGCTCTGGGCGCAACCATTGGAATGAAAGAGTGTCAACATTTCTTAAAAACTGGTACGCCATGAGAATTCGAGCAGTGAAATGGGCTGGCGTGAAGAACACGACCTGAGGATAGCTTTGATTGATGTCACCCAGCTGGCTGCTGTGATGCAGAGACACTAGAACCAGCAGGGTGGCACCGTATAATGCTAACTACAAGGTAGTTCTTCACAGCTTTTCGCTTCCTGACTACCACTCGCTGCGCTGGGTCGAATTGGAATTCGTTAGAGCAAAGATTCTAGACCTCGTCCGCAGCGCGATCACCAAGTATGCCCAGATCAGGGATGTGCGTAATAAAAATTTTGTAACTCGTTAGTCGTTAGTCGTTCAACCGGCCAAAACCCTCGTTAGTCGTTAGTCGTTAAAAATCTAGGCTTTGAAAACAAGCACAGCTGAGGCAAAAAAAGCCCTTATGAATAGAAAAAAAGAAAAGCATGAAGAGATGTATGTTTTCCAAAACATTCATGGCAATTAAAGACACAAATCATTCCTTGTTAGAGAACCTACTTCAAACTGCAGACCTACGTATACATAATTCAAAATATGCACGAAAGCCTAATTCTCGAGAGTGTGTGTTTATCGATTTCTGTCATTTTTCGGTAAGAAAAGAAGCTATGGGAAACCGAGGAAATCTTTAACTCTGCTTTTTTTCAGCGCTAAATTTTCCTTTCTGCGTTATATGACGTTATTTGCGATCTACCTGGTGGTGACAACACGGAGAATTGAACCGACTCTGAACTAATTGTTCTTTGTTCAGCGTCACGAGCCGAGCGCTTGCGTGGCTTGGAGCTTGTTCCAATAATGGGGAAAGGTCGGAAGGAATTAGCACCCAAGTTAAAACTTTACCCCTGAGAGGTCCCAGCACCACTTTATAGAAACCCCATATCTCGAATTTATGACTGAAAATCGAAGGACGGCACCCTTTACAATAAAATCATCAGATACAGTTCCCGTCGTTGGGCAGTTGTTGCCTGCAGGCTTTGCTCCATATTATCACCTCTGATAGTGTCCTCTGCGAAAATCTCCACTGGAGCCGGTCAGTGCCGGAACCGGTTCAGTGAGCCTACCATAAAGTAGCGAGACCGACGCGAAGTCCCATAAACGCTGCGCCTAACCTTGCGTAAAGTTCGAGTGGGGCTTTAATGTGGGGGTTCCAGAACTGCGAAGCAGTGTCAGTAGATCTAATAAATACTGAAGGCTATGGCTATTTTGTACCATTCACCTAAAACAACCAACAGGGTATCAATCCTGCTGTAAGGCTCCAGTTGGAGCGCGATTTGAATGACCATTGGCTTTCTAACGAATATTGGGATTGCTTACGAAAATATTTTTATTTTCTTTAGTCGTTAGTCGTTAGTCGTAACACCCAAAAAGCCCGTTAGTCGTAAAATTCGTTAGTCGTTAGTCGTAATTACGCACATTCCTGGCCCAGATATGGTCGCTGCGTCGTTGAAGTACTCCTAGACAGGTTTTTTCAAATGAGGAAGCAGCAGTGAAAAGGTACTGGGCTAACATAGACTACGAGCAGAAGGTCTGTCTATGCTGCCGAGATGTCGTACGTTCGTGCCGTGGCAGTGTGGAGGAAAGAATATCGCCTCCGTGCAAACCGACGTCATCCCCTCCACAAAGAGGGTTTTTGTCATGGGAGAGGTGCTGGCCGGCCGCAGCTCTCCTTCGGATTCTCCTGCAAAGGGCCGGCGTGGAGAGGAATCCTGGACCCGCTCAGAAGTACCTATGCGCCACGTGCGGAGAGGATGTTAACTGGAGACATACCAACGTCCAGTGCTTCGGATGCCAAAGGTGGGTGCATCTCTCCTGTTCGGGTCTCAGTTCTGTGAGGCATCATAACTCATCTTTTCGTTGTGTATTATGTTCCTCACCTTCCATCTCAGATTCCTCTATCTCAAATCGCCCCCTTTACATTGTGCATATCAGTCTAAACGGCCTTCGTGCCAAGCTTTCTGAACTCTCTCTCTCTTCGCACGTACTTACCATCCAGACGTGATCATGGTTCAAGAAACCAAGCTCTCTCCATCCCCTACCTATCCTCATCCCAATATCCCAGGCTATCCTTCTTACCATGCTCCAAGGTCATCTCTCGGCGGAGGAGTTTCTACATTCGTTCTATCCTCACTTCCCTCACACCTCATTCCCAGCACCCCCACGGACGGTACTCTCGAGTACCTCCCAACCCATCTCCCCCTGAAAACACCTCTTTCTCTTTTCAACATATACATTCCACCTACAACATACACCTCGCTCGAGGTGCGAGCGAGGTGCAAATCACGGGAGTCGTCGACTCGAACGCACTTTACTCACTGCTGGGACCAGGTATTGTTATACGAGACGCTATCCAACAAGGCAAACACAGGTATCTGGTGTCGTCAGTGGCTTCTAATCGAGCTGAATCAAATCAAATGGCAATGGCAATGGTCAAAGATGATATCAACACTTCTGATGGCAACTTCGATTTCAACATGGTCGCAAAGCAGCTCATCGAAGATGAATCCATGCCGCAGTATGGTCGTACAATTATGGCGTTCCTGTTGGAGGGGCGGCGGCAGACTGATGCCGTGTTGCGTCAGAATCTCGAATTTCTGGACGTGGTGCGAAATCTCAATAAAGAAGTCCGGACACTCATGGAAGAAAATTCCTCACTGAGACGAGCACTTCAGAAGCTGTCTGTCGTATCTGAATGTGTTAGTGGTGATAGTGCCGTTCCTGGCATTCAGCTGGGGGATCGTTCATTTGCAAATGTATCTGTGCCTATTCATTCACAGTATCATTCTGTGGCATCATCATCGTTATCTCAAGTGAGTCGTGCTGCTAATGCTTCTGTTGAGAATCAGAATGAGAAGGAGCGTGCTCGCTCCTTGGTTCTTAGCGGTGTTCCCGAGCAGAAATCTTTTCCCATTCCGCAAAGATTGAGTCATGATTCTAATTTCGTAATGAATGTTCTTTCTCATTTGAATGTAGATTGCTGTCCGGTGTCTGTGTATCGTTTGGGCTCCCCGATCCAGGCAAAAATCGTCTTCTGAAAATTGTTATGCCGTGTACAGCTTATCAGAGACAGGCGTTGAGGAATCCCTTCCGTCAGGGAGTCCCTGACGAAGGAAGAACGCATTAAAAGAAGGGAGGAATATCGGAGACGTGTGGGGGGGTGGTCCTGGTGGGAATGTCGGGCCAGTTTCGCCTTCGAGGGGTGGGACTGAACCGGTCAATGCTATCGTCGGAGCAGCCTCCTCTACGACCCCCTCGTTACAAAATGATGAGTCAACGCCGCCACCCGATCAGGGTAACTGATTCATCCTCTCAGGTACCATTGTAGTTCTTTGAAATTTTTCTATGCGAATGTAAGATCTGTCTCAAAAAACAAGGAACATATCGACCTGGTTCTCTCTTATAATTACGACATTACCGAAACCTGGCTCAAATCTAGTCACTTGGTTTCGTCCTTAGTGAGTAATTTCTCTCTAGATTATGAAACCAAGAGGTGCGATCGTGTAAGAAAGTCTGGCGGCGGGGTAATGTTATTAGTGCGTCGTAGACTTTCAACATTTGCGGTTTTATCGGAGTCCGTGGAAAATGCTTATGAGGTACTCTGTGTTGATCTTTACCATGAAAACTCGAGCTTTAGGGTAATTGTTGTATATAGGGCCCCGTCGTGTGATTCTGCAAAAAAGGAAATGTTAGTGAAGGTTTTAAGCGATTCAGTTGCGTGCGAACTTCACACGATCATTGTAGGAGATTTCAATTTGCCGGATTTCGCTCGGAGGAACGAAGGTGATATGGTGGCATCAAATCTATCTTGTTTAGAAGAGTTAGTTTACTGTTATAATCTGTTCCAATTTGTTCATGAACCTACTAGAGGTCAAAATGTTTTGAATTTAGTGTTCTCCAGCCATGAAACCTTGCTGAAAAATCTTGCAATTCTGCCTCCGGTGGGGTTAAGTGATCATAATAGCATATCATTTGATATCCAATGTTGTGAAACGGGTAGTACGCCGGTCTATCGCAGGGTATATGGGAATTGTGACTATGCAGCTGTTTGCGGACACCACAGCCAAATTCATTGGGTAAGTCTGCTTGAATCGGCCTGTAGCGTAAATGAGAAATACGAACTTTTCTTGTCGGTTATCCATGCAGCTATTGATTTTCATGTGCCGTGGAAGCTTGTGCCCTCCATTAAGTCTATCCGCCTTCCTGCTCACTTGCAAAAAATGTCGGAACATCGTGAATGTCTCTTTTATGAGGCTAGGCATACTGGTAACTGGGAAGCATACACAAAATTTGCAAAAAAGTTCCATTCTCAGCTGGGAAAATATAATAGTTACCTGGAGATGAAAAAGATAGAGTCGGGAGATAAAAATTTCTATCGATATCTAAATTCCAAGTTACAGGGAAAGAATAGTATTGGTAGTCTCAAAAAGGGCGACCTTCTTGCTACTTCGGCATTGGATAAGGCAAACATGTTAGCGGACCATTTCGTGAATCAATTTCAAGGCGATGACGGATGTTGCCCGTCTTCATCTTTCGCAGGTATTCAGCCTATGGCAGATTTCCCGTGGTTGCACTCCATGAAATTACAGGAGCTGCTGAAGAGGTGGTCTAGATCTTCCTCGGTCACCCCGGATTTCGTTCCTCTATTTTTCATCCAGGAAATCGCCCCTGCTATTTGTGGTCCCTTGGCCTATATATACAACCAGTCTCTTATGTATAGTGAGGTTCCAGCCCGCTGGAAACACTCGTTTGTTACACCAATTCTGAAAAAGGAACCCGCTGCTGATCCAGGAAGTTATAGGCCAGTTAGCATAACCTCACTCTTCTGCAGACTCTTTGAGAAGGTCCTGAAAGAACACATCGTCCTACATCTGTTTTCGAACAACATCATTCCCACGAGCCAACATGGTTTTGTACCTGGAAGATTGGTAGAAACGAACCTTTTGGAATTCATAAATGATTGGACCGAGCCCCTTGACAAGAAATGCAGTTGCGATGTCATTTATTTTGACTTTGCAAAGGCATTTCATCGTGTCTCGCACTTGAAACTGCTATCAAAACTACGGGATCTGCATTTTCCTCCGATTTTGACAGACTGGCTTACCCATTTCTTATCTGGTAGAACGTTTCAAGTGAGAGTCGGGGATTGCTATTTCGAGGTTAAAAAGATAGAAAGCAGAGTGCCACAAGGCGGTGTATTATCACCAATATTGTTTAGCATTTTCACAGCGGACATTCCCAGCATTTTTCCCGACAAAAATGTTTCTGTGAAATTTCACGCGGATGATATAAAGCTCTACAAAGTCATTTCTGAGCCGTTAGACACCCAAGTGCTGCAGGAGGCGATTAACCTAATGGTTGACTTGGCGAAGGAATGGCAGCTACCTCTAGCTCCGCAGAAAACCGTGTTTATGCGAGTTCATCTGAGTCCGGCGCCTACGGCCCATTCATATACATGTGCTGGTGTCGCGCTCCCAGCGGTAGACTAGGTTCGAGATCTTGGTTTTAACTACGATAAGAAGTTCGATTTTTCTGAGCATGTCAAAATCAAATGTCAGTCGGCTCACAGGCGAATTTTTCAGATTTATAAGGGAATCTCCACTAAAAAGAAACAGGTTCTGCTCCGAGCATACAAGACTTGTGCGGATAGAAAACTGCTGTTCCAGATTCCATTGTGGAATCTGGAACAGCAGTTTTCTATCCGCAAAAGAAAAAGGATACTGACGCGCTCGAGAAAGTCCAGAATAGTCTCACTCGCAAGATGATGATTCGCATAGGTGGTGTCCTGAGCTCCAAAATACCCAGATCCCACATAAGGAACAAATATCTTGGGTTACCAATGCTGAATTCTCGGCGCAGAGTATTTGACCTTTGCATGGTTCATAAACTTCTGGAAAACAGCGGTATTTTCAGGCTTGCACCCTATTTCAAACTGGTCACGTCAAAAACTAGAGGTGAGAAAATGAAAATATTTCTCAGTCGTCCAATTACCAGTGTTAGGGTTAGATCTTTTCCACATAGGGCGGGTAGCGCATACCTGAAAATCGCTAGTAGAGTCACCGGCGCTACTTCCTTGGGCCAGCTTAGGCGACTAGTATCCCAAATAATTCTGAGCTACGAAGCTTAACTTTTTCATCTGTTGCTTCTTCCTTGAGGTAGATCTTTGTTCATTTGACAGGTAGGGTGTATAGGGTATCAGAATTTTTGCTCCAGTTTTTTTTATTTGGTTGTTTTTGCCTTTTTCCCTGGTTTAGTTGATATAACTTTGTCTTCTCTCCATATCTTCGTCGTATTATCACGGATTTGCCTTGAGTGAATGTAATAAACATATACATATATACATAACTTCATGCCCTTCATCTTACAATCCTATCCCACTTCTCAAGCAGCTGAGCGAGTGCTCCCTCTCATCCTCGGTCGTTTTCGCGGGTGACTTCAACGCTCACACCTTTTGCTCGTCTCTCGGTCCTGATGTTAGAGGAAATGACGTCGCAGAATAGGCAGATGAGTGCGACCTGGTCATTTTAAACGATGATCAGCCCACTCGTCTCCCTGCCAACGGCCGATCTTCTAGCCCAGACATATCTCTTGTCTAGTCCAACCTTTCTAGCTGCTGCTCATGGTCTACTTCGACTACTCTGCCAAGTGACCACGTTCCTGTCTTTGTCCACATCGATCTATCCAATTCTCTCGCTCCCTTTTCTGGTGTTCGCCAACGTTCTCATCTTAATTTAGGCCGAGCAGACTGGCGCCTGTTCAGTGAAGTTGCGCTTCGCCTATCGGCAGATTACCCGTGGCATGGAAGCGTGCACCAGAAAGAGTGCCATCTATCTGACGCAATCCGTAAGGCCATGAATGCTGCTATTCCTATCGGTCGCGTCAAGACGTTCTATCCAAATGTCAACAGAGACATTCTCGACAAAATTAGAACGAGAGATGCGAGGAGAGCGGTTAATCATCTGGACCCCGTGGTTGCTGAGCTTGACACTGAGATCAAAAAGGATTTGGACAGACACAAGAAAGAAGAGTGGGAGAAGTTCACCGGACAGTTGGACTTTAAGACGGACAGTGCAGCTACTTGGAAGGTTTTACGGAAGCTTTCGGGTAAAAGCTCACCCGCCACCGTCTCCACAATCGAATTCGACAACGGCGTATTCAAATCAGGAAAGGAAGCCGCTTATGCGCTCGGGAAAAGTTTTTTCATCACCAGTGCTAAACGAGGTCCGCAGAATAGAGTGACTGTAAGAGAGCTGTGCCGCCTCCCGCTTATGAGCACGGCCGAAGCGTTTACTACGACGCAAGTTGGGAAGATTATAAAGGAAATGCGGAACTCTATAGCTATTGGTCCTGATGGGATATGTCCTGCTGTCTTGAAAAAGATACCCACTGATCTACTACCGCTTCTCACTGATGTGATAAACACCTCGTTCAGGTCGTGTACTACCCCGCAGAATTGGAAGACGGCAAACGTCGTGCCGCTGCTCAAGCCTGGCAAACCCCAAGCTTTAGTCAAGGGATATCATCCCATTAGTTCGCTGTCCTCTTTTGCTAACGTAGCTGGATAGCTGATAATTTAAAGACCTGGCTCAGCATAACGAGAGACAGGTGTTTCAGCACGGATTCAGAAAAATGTATTCCACCACGACAGCTTCGTTAGAAATTACTAGCTATGCAATTGATGGTTTCAACGCCTGTAAGCCGCAGAGAACTGTAGCAGTTGCCTTGGATCTCACCAAGTCCTTCGACACAGTGAATCTTGGCATTTTATCAAACAACTTACTGGAGTCATCAATCCCGCCATGGCAAAAGTGCTGGATAGCTGCATTCACTAAGGGAAGACGGGCTAGAGTGATGTTCCAGAATCATGTCTCAAACAGCATTCCGATTGCAGCTGGAGTCCCACAGGGCGGCGTATTGTCGCCTGCTCTCTTCAGTCTGTACCTCGAAGATATGCCCGCCCCTTCCCAAGATATCAAGGTGGTCGCTTACGCTGATGATATAACTGTCTTAAGTCGTGGTCGGAACATAAATGTGCCCGCCGCTAAGATTAACGGGTACTTGACCACACTGAAAAGCTTCTTCGACCGCAAAATGCTGAAGATTTCTGCGTCAAAGTCATCGATATCCGTACTCACAACGGACCCATCTGAACACAGCGCACATCTGTATGTCGTATGGAATGGAGATCGTTTGCCTGCCGCCCGCTTCGCAAAGCTTCTCGAACTCGTGCTCGACCCATCGCTTAAGTTCCATAAGAACACGGAACAGAAGCAGGCTATCGTTAAAGCGAACCTTAACGTGCTTAGAGCCCTGGGCGGTACAAATTGGGGTAGTAGCAAAGAAACCATTATTACAACGTATAAGGCGATTCTCCAGCCTACACTAGAATACGGCGCACCAGTCTGGCAGCATCTAGTTTCGGACTCCTCTTGGACTAGGATGCAACGCAGAATGCGGCTCTTCGAATCGCCACCGGATGTGCAAGAAGTTCCACGGTCGATCACTTGCATGCTGAGACCCGCTTATTACCAGTAAGGGAGCACTGTGAGCTCCAGGCCCAACAATTTTTCATCAACATTGTCAAACAACTAAATCACCCCTCTTGGAGAGTGCTAGACCCCGTAAGAGAAAGAAAGATCAGAAAGCCATTCGACGATGCTCCCAGCAAAGTCAATCTGCAAAGATGACACGACTCAGGACAAGAACGACTCCGTCTATTGCGCGAGAAGCATACTCAGTTCGTACGGTGCCATCTGGAAAAGGCGGTCATTAATCCCATATTGGGGGTAGTGCCGCCCCAAGTCTGCTTATCCGAGGCTCAACTCGGAAGAAGGGCCAGGTGCACCCTGGCATCGCTGCGCTGTGGTCATTTTACCATGCTTATGTCCTACGCCAGCAAAATAGACAGCAGCAAATCAGATGTCTGCCCGGACTGCGGCTGCCTGGGCCATAACACTGCACACCTCTTCAAACGTCCGGAGAGACCCACCACGCTGACCGTAATGGACTTATAAACGAATCCGTTACTGGTCGCCCAGTTCCTCAACCTATGACAAAACCCTCAATGCGGCTGCAAAAAGAAGAAGAAGAAGAAGAAGAAGGTCTGTCTATGATTTTACTTGAGATAAGAAAATAGGTACATCTCCGCGATCTTCATGAAATACATACTTCTCAAGACAACGACAGTGTATACCAACCAGAACTAATCGGTACGGACGCTACCTACAAACCAACTCGCGTCGCTAGTCGTAAAGGAAGTATGAAGTGAGCACAAAGATGCTCCAAAGGCTGACTTTCGGGCTTCACATAGCCGAGGGCGAGTTCAGACGCATCGCAACAATAGGGGATTGAGAGCAGCAACACAGTGTCACTCTGAGAGAACTGTCCGCAATCGTACCGCAATCGTACCGCAATCGTGCCTCTGCGGCGCCGGCCGGCACCGCAGAGGCACTATTGCGGTACGATTGCGGGCAGCCACGACCTTGCCGCAATAGCCCCGCAATCGTACCGCAATAGCGCCTTCGTCTCAGCTTTGGCGCTCCTGCTGAGCCTATAATTTTGTTTCCAAGCCATTTCTGCTATCACTAAGTCATTATTGGCCACGTCTTCTTGATTCTTACACAATCTCTACTGAATAAAGTATCTTCCCGTGGCCCATAGATTTAATTCACTTTCAGTAGCAATATCCACACACTAGACGCCAAAGAATCGGCTGCCTAAACCACGAATACGTGCTGTGTAGTTACGTTGGCACTATAGTTCACGAGAAAGCACAGCTACATGGTATTACATGTAGCTATCTGTTCCTACATATCTATTCTCCGATGAACTTGTGTCTATTTTGAAAGTCTATTTACTTTTGGTATGGAACGATTACACTCAATTTTTGTCACAGTAGAATTAATAAAATTTGTATTGCTTCCACAGAGTAATTCAGGTTTACCCGAATGAGACTGCTTGCCCACGCGGCCGGTGGGCATGTTGACCGGCCGCCGCCAAGGTTTTTTGGATTCGTGAATAGATTACCACGAATATCAGCCCAATTGGGAACAATATTCCAGTTAGCTGCCTCCTAATTAATATACCGGATTTTCTCTTTTAGGGGTAAATGCACTTCTAATCCACAGGCCTCTATTTTAGATGTACAATACCGCCGCTATCCAAGGGAAAAAATGGGCGAAACGGGCAAAGTGGGCAACTAAACCGTCTTTCGACCACAAATCGCCTCAAAGTGCTCCGTTTTCAATTTCAAAAACGCTGAAATGTACGGCATGTTGCGATCTAGTCGATAGTGTGATAATATTTTGCGACATTTGAGAGTAACATTATTTTTCAAGGCGGAATACATTTTCATTTTGACCATGCTAGAGCTTGTGATAACATTATCAAATTCATAACTAACTTCATATTAAGAAGGCGTTTTCATCAGTGAATTCCAAATTTGTCTCATATAGTTACATAGATTGTGGCACGGTGAACATTTTGGTCCTTTCGAAATTAAAAACGGAGCACTTTGAGGCGTGTTGGGGTCGAAAGACGCTTTAGTTGCCCATTTTTCCCATTTTTTCCCCTTGGATAGCGGCGGTATTGTACTTCAATTAGAGGTGTACTTCTAATAGGAGGTGTACTTCTACCATTTCGACAAACAAACCCCAGATTCGTTTTCGGCACCCTAGAATACCCTTACATACAAGTTTTGAGCAAATCCGATTTCTTTTTCAAATTATCCCAAATACCTCCTGATATCCCCTTACCTTATCTTGAAATTTTAGCAAAGCTCATAACTCAGTGGGGTCATCGTATCTGCGCGTGGGGAAAACCACCCTCACTGCCAGGTTTACGATGTCATTTAAACGGGGAATGGCTAAAATTTTACTGAAGTCTTAGATATGCTTGTAATTCGTATTGTTTTCTGAAATTTCGCGACTTTTTCTAGCCTCTGTTTTATACGACGTACTCAATGAATGAATGAATGAACTTTTTGGAACCAGCAGCTTGGGGCGTGGTACTGCAAAGTTTTACTATAGATGTACAAGAGATACTGGCATTACGTTTCGTTTCCGCAGATCCGATCTACGCTTTGTAAACTTCGCAAATAAGATGGTCATTCGTTTCTCAAAATCCAATTCAAAGGCAGTGCTCACGATGAGAAAATTGCCCGTTTTTCGCAGAAAAGTAAGCTTTAGGTCCTTCTGAGAATAGTAGGGATGGAAGTAATTCGAAAAACGGCCAGGAATCGTGTGAAAATCTCGTGAACCAGTCGACCCATTGGATCACCCCGCCCAAGCCATAAGGCAGCTGTCCATAGTTTCTAGTACTAAAGGAACTGTTGCCTCATTTTTGAGTACTATTTATTCCGGGAAATTGTAGGATCCAAACATGAGCATTCAACTTCTTTATTTTTTCAAGAATTTCAAGCACACGAAACAGAAGGCAAAGTCACTTACCTAACAATTTCAAAGCTCAAAACAATTTGCGACGTTTAGTCTGACGTTTTGTCTGCAGGGCGCAAAACACACCAACAGGCGTGAATACGTGGTTTTTTTTAGAGAACTTTTTTATTTGGCTTTCAAAAGTTGTCTAGGGACGTTTCCCAATTATCCTCTACATCGAGAACTTGCCCACTGAAAAACATAGAAAACCAGAATACGGCTTTCTATCGTGGACACAGCCTCTAAAAAGTTTAGAAAAAAATCCGCTTATACCTGGAAACACACGCGAGAGAACTATGGGACATCGGCTTCACACAGAATGCGCATATTATAGAACTCAGGTTTGTGAATTCAGGGTCGAATGTGCTCAAAAAACTCAAAAGATGAAAACTCAAAAAGCTTCTTGAAGGCACAGTCCAACCTCAGGGGAAAAATTTGATATTATAGTGCGCTCACCGTGAATAGCAATCCTGCCAAGCGCGAGATCTCAATTCGCTCAAATAAGTGAGAAACTACAGGGAAAATGTCGACCCCGCCCACGATACCCCCAAAACCCTAACCGCGCACACCATCTCGGAAAGGGAACCCAGAATTCTGCTATTGTACGTTTCGCCTTTGAGCATTGCTATACAAACCGACTTTTCCGTTCACGAAGATTTTAGTTCTCTATTTGGAGCAAAACGCCTAATTAAGTTTTTAGGGGATTAGGGGCGGAGCCGACCTTTTACCTGTAGTTTCTGACTTATTTGATGGAATTGAGATCTCGCTCTTAGCAGGGTTGCTATTCACGGTGGGCGGATTTTAATATCAAATTCTACCCTGAGGTTGGACTGAGACTTTAAGCTCAAAATTATTCTAAACTTTCACGAGAAAAAATGATTCAAAACTTCGTCAACATAAACCTTTATAAGACTGAGGAAGATTAATGTGTCAGTGTTTCCCTAAGAGAGGTAATGATTTTTGAGAAAAGCAAGAGACACGCTTTCGTTCCAGCAGAACTGAAAGACGAAGACGAGTGAATGAGAAGCGTGGCAAGCCGGGTTGAGTGAATCGATAAATGGCAAATCTGGTTTCAGCAGCACTGTAATTTTGCCGCAGTAGCTCCGCAATAGTACCGCAATCATTGCGGCGCTATTGCGGTATTTGACACAAGTGCGAGCCCACTGCATCGTCATTGCGGTACGACTGCGGAACTATGGGGACTGCGGCACGATTGCGGTACTACAGCGGCCAGTTCTCTCAGAGCAGCATTGTCTTCCCCTCCCCATCATTGCAGCACCACTCGCCACGTACTACTATCTAAAGCTCTACAGCAGTTCTGTCCCGCGGGACAACAACGGGCATTAACGTGATCGAAGAAACTGGGAATTTGTGGGGGGAGGTCAAAAAGTTGATCCAAAAATTTAAAACTTGGGAGCGTGTTTATATCAAAGTTATACCACTCCCGAGGCTCGCCAGTAAGTTAAGAAGTGTAAGTAGTTCCTCAATTGCAAAAATACGGAACGAAGAAGTTCAATTTTTTCAAAAAAAAATTCCGGCCATTAAGTCTCGAAAAAAGCTTTATTTTTTGGGTAGACTAAAAACTTCCGAGACTTTTTTGATCACCATAGGAGTAAGACGCAGTTTCGTCGGGGTGGGGAAAAACCGTCTGCTTGGCCTGGTTCTATAGTCAGACGAGCAAGATTAGCCAAAATATCTGGGATTCAAGGAGAACGACTAATGCGAGCGGTTGCCTCCCCCATCCTACACTGGTGTACGCGGAGGTTGGATAACCGATTCTTGGTCGCACCTGAAATATCATTCCAAACCTTCGAAAAAATTCGATAAACGCTCGGAGGGGGGGGGGAAGAAGCTTTCGGAAAATTTCGCAATTTTAGGTCGCGGAAGGAAAGTTTTTACACAACGGATGGCTCGACTCTGAGCAAAGGGGTAGTCTACGTCAAACGCGAGCGTGCTATCGAGCGGCTATGCTCATTGCGCACTTGTGGGATTTTTTAATGAAACCTGCCAGCTGAGCCCGATAATAAAGAAAAAAAATTCAGAAGAACTCACAACATCACTTTTGGAGAGCAAAGCCATATCTATCCTGAAATTCAGAAAGTTAACATTGCTGCAGACGATTAATGTTGGTGACGGGAAATGATCGCGAGAAAGTGATTAATGCTCCAGGACATGCAAATGCGTGTGCGCAGAGCGAGTTTAGGCCATGTAGTCTTACGGAGCAACTGAAGGGGACCCCATGGTAATGCTCACTTGTGTGCGTAGCGTCGCGGTCAGGCATGTGTCGCACGCGCGGTTGGGGCAGAAAACCAATCATCGTGTGGAAGTTTTGTTTTCAGAACCTTATGCAGTTGTAAGTCACTATTGGTGACGGGAAATGATCGCGAGAAAGTGATTAATGCTGCAGGACATGCAAGTTCACTGGATCTCATCCAGAAGTCACCATGCAGCGCTACATTCATTGACCACGCCGCATAGGGAGACGAGTGAGAAATTTCCGCCTCGCACTGGAAGTACGGAAGAGGACGTAGCTCAAACAGTGACGGTCAAAATCTGCGGATTTGCATCCCGTTCTACATCATCTCTGTTCTTTGTGAGACCGGCATGGATTAAGGGTTCCATGATCGCGTGAGCATGATAGGAAGCCATGCCACATATGCGCCACCAATCAATGTTGGTCCCGCCGAAAAGAGGGGTACTGTATATCGGGGGCAGGCCCGCACGGTCTTGTGGACATAGCATGCCCTTTCGCTCAAGATTGATAATTTTTGGGAAAATTATACCTTTTTTTAGAAAGGGTATTTCCCGCTTGACCTTTGCGCCAAATCGGTAAAGACCATAGGTTTAGAGCACGAATCAATAGAGGCAAGATTCGGCGCAGGGTGTGGAGCTATTAAGAGAGGGTCTGAGCTGCGGAGGGGAGGCGACTGAGAAATTCGCAAAAAAATTGACCAAATCACCTTCCTAAAGCGTCTAGACAGGGTTGAGCAGGCCGTTGCGCCAATTTTCGGCTTGGCTACGATACCTTCCCCGTTGAACGAGAACTTTTTATAAAATCCTATAACTCTACGATCCCCTCCCGGAATAAAAAATTCCTTAGGCTTTCGAGAGCCAAAAAATGGGAAAAGTTCAAATTTGTTGTAAAATTCGGTCAAATCGTGAGAGCCCCCCATACGACTTGTTTTTTAGATTTCGCATTTAATCTCCAAAAATCTGACTAAATCACGTTCCTAAGGGGTATGGGAAAATTGCTAAAATGTTGACCGAATCACACTTCTAGGGGTCTGAGAAATCTCCACAAATTTGACCAAATCACGGTCCTAAGGGGTCTGAGAAAAACGCCAAAACTTTGATCATAACACGCTTCTGGGGGGACGGTCTGAAAAGATTTAAGAGAATTCGACCAAACCTTCTTCGAGTATGATAAAAATTTGTCCACTTCATGCCCCTTGCAGTACCCTGTGTAAAGGCTCCTACAATACGACAACCAGGGTACTGCACGAAGTGCGGCGAAGGACTATTAAACTCATCCCCCCCCCCTCAAACGCGTGATTTGGTCAGTTTTTCAGCGACTCTCTCAGACACCCTAGGGAGCGTGACTTGGTGTTTTTCTGTTAAAGGCAGTGGTCACGATGAAAAACGTTATCGAAAAAACTACAAAAATCAGCTTAGATCAAAAACAGCTGAAAAACTATGAAAGTAGCGCGGTGAAAAACGGTCTAGAATTAGAGTTTCTAGGGCTCAAAGAAGCTAGTTCGTGCACACGTGCACAGCGATGACGAAACAGATCGCAGTCTCATGCCGAGCAGTCAAAAATCATTGACATTCAGAGGACGAAATGAATGCAAATTTAACGATTAAAAACAGTTGAATAATGAAAGCATCACTTCAGTCAATGTATTTGACTAGATGTGTACATATATTCGAAGGTTCATTGATTGACATTCAATTTCAAGCTAACTGATGTTCTTGATATAAGAGGTCATCGATGCCGATGATGTGGAGTGGGCTCGTCCACCATCAAAAGACAAGAATGTTCAGGTTTCAAATTTGGCCCAAAACAGTGGTTTTTCGCGATTTTCTCTTATAGGTCCTACTACTCGAGACCCAGGAAAGGATTTGGAGAGAAAAAGACGACAAGCATATTTGATCGCGACCACTGCCTTTAAGTCTAAAAAAGTCAAAACGCGAAATGCCGGAAGGCACCGATTGCCAACACAGGCGTCAAATGCAGTGTTTGGTGGTGTGACTGCACAACTCACTGCAGATGTTACGCCCAAGTTATTGGTTCCACCGCAAATAAAAGAGGATGTGAGAGAATGATCAACATAAGAACTAAGAGAGAATTCTAAAACATATGAAACGTGAAAAAAAGGAAATAGCAGAAACTAGTAATGAATGGCTTAGGCCTTGTAACAGTTTTCGTAGTTTTCGCTTAAAGAATAGGCCGTCACCCAGGGATCTCCTCCGTTGAAGCAAATAGAGTAGATCGGATTCCCACCTCCGGAATACCCGATATACGACAGATTTTGCCTCCACAAAGGGGTTTCCCTCCCCTGAGCGACGGTGCAGCCGCACGCTGCACCGTCCAAATACGTTTCAAACGGATTCCCACACCCGAAATACCCGATATACGACAGATTTTGCCTCCACAAAAAGGTTTCCCTCCCTTGAGCGACGGTGCAGCCGCAGGGTGCATTGTCCAAATACGTTTCAAACGGATTCTCACCCCAGGAATACCCGATAAAGGACAGATTTAGCCCCCACGCAGGGGATTTCCTACTCTGGGCACCGTCCAAAGTGTTCGAAATGATTTTTAGAGAGTTTCTACTTCTAAATTCGCGGATAACAACCGACATCCTCAATACTAGTAAATTCTCATTCTCATTACTCGGACAGAAAATAGGGCTGACCTCTCGCAACAATACGACCGACCGCGAGATCGGCGACGTTCCGACCGCAACATTGCGAGCGTTCCGACCGGTATGCCGCCGCGGTCAGTACGAAAATGTGCGCGTTCCGAACGCAAATCTGCATCACGGCGCTTTGCGTTCGGACCGCGGGCAAATATGATATAACGGCGCCCTTCCGATGGGAGGGGCTCAGAACAGCGCGATACGCCAGCAGGGGATCCTACAATCGTGGTGCCCTTTACTGGCTATTACACTATCAAATAGCCACGTAGAGGAGATCACGATTGGGGACTAGATGCTAGAGTATTGCATAATAACATAAAAGGAAAATGATAATATACGAATTTATTTCCAAATTAACCAGTTGATGGTACATCAATTAGCAATGAGCCGATAAATGTGAAACAAATTGTGTTTGTTCACAATAATGGCAAACGGTCACACACAAAAATATGCAACGAAATACAACACATGATCGAGTTCACAAGTTTCCAAAAAAATGACTTCAAATTCCTGAAAAAAAAACGCTTTGGAAGTATGGGCTAATTTCGATTCCAGAATCCAAAGATAGTGCATGTTGGTATGATTTTAAATGTCAAATATTCGAAAAAACTAGTGAAAGTGAATTTTAGTAACCGAAAAAATATACACTCAAACTGCGAATTCCCTTTTTGTGTCACATCCAGTCAAGTTTTTCATATTTTCAATGTTTTTTCTGTAAAACTGCAATCTGCAATCATTTATTGTGCTTCCACGCTGTTACATGAGAAATTATGTTTCGAACAGCACTGTTTCTAATTATTTCAAATCATCTTTTAAAATTTGTGAACCCAAAAATTGAAACTTTTACAGCACACAAAAAAGGAGTCATCAAAACAGAGAGCCCAAGTGGTAACGAATCATTGTTTTTCAAAGACAGATACCCAGACAGCGGTCAAAAGCAATAGAGCTAACTATGAGACTGACTGCACATTCCAGGTTCCCTACAGCAAAGAAGCGAGATCGATATCATTAAACGAAATAATGGCAGTAGGGCATGTTAAAAGGCTAGTAGAGCTTACCAAGAGTTCCCCATGTAAAACTGAGTGGGCATCTAGAATACCCGCACCAAGTTTTGTAAAAACGGGGAGCATCCGGCAAACTTGATGCATGCACCAGGTTGTTCAATAAGTTCTGTCGTCGGATAAGAGAGGGCAATGCTACTAGCCCATTTTTTTTGTTTTGTTGGTACACTCTTCATCTGAACGTATGTTGAATCAAAACGTGGTCGTACAAGCCTTGAAGACGATCCACGTGAAGGACGTCCAAAAAGCGCATCAACACCAGAAATCATAGCCAAAATACAGAATATGGTTTTGGGAGATCGTCGATTGACTGAGAGAGATTTAGTAGAGGCTCCACACATCTGATTAGGCAGTGTGAGCCATATTTTAAGTGAAATTTTGGCTTCTATACCTGTGTGCACAATGGGTGCCGCATTCGCTAACAATGGAACGAAAACACATTCAAATGCTACTTTCTCAGCAACATTTTGAGCTTTTCAAAAGGATAAAGTGGATTTTGTGCGCCGATTCATCACTATGGATGAGACTTGGGTCTATGACCATGATCCTGAATGAAAACAAGAGGCTCAAAGGCAGCGTTCACGATAATCATCCTTAGTGACCTACCACAGTGAAATGGTAGGCGAGAAAGTTCCTAGGCTCCCGGTGTCGAAAGAACGGTAGAAAACAAGCCAGGAATGACAAAATAGCGGCTGCAAACAGGCGTTTTGGTGTTCCAGAACCGCCCCGTGCTCCAGGTTCGCCCCCTCGACGTGAACAAACGATCCCTCGAGCTCTATAGTGGCAAGATGAGCGATGGTTTCCGATCAAAAGCCCCGTTTTTCCTTCACTCTCAACTTCGTTCTTTACTCAGGTCAGCTCGCACACTGCAAAAGATGGAAGTTACAAGCCTCGGACAACTCGTCCACAATGCTTCCCTAGCTCAATTTTTGAGGAGCCATAACTCCGTTTCCAGGGGTTCTGCACAATTCCAGAAACATCATTGGAATCAGCATGGGACCGTTTTCAAGATAGGTGGAGAAACAGAAAAACGAGTTTTATCGTGAATACAGCCTTTAAGAGTGGTGTGAACCTGGTTGTTCAGCTTCGAAACGAGTTCGTGTCCGGAAATCGGCAAAGAAGTTTATGGCCTTAGTTTTTTGGGATGCGATAGGAATTTAGTTTGTGAATTATATGCAAACTGGTGAAAACATATAATCCCGAATATTATTGCAACATTTTGGACCGGTTGAAGGAAAAAAATTGTGAAAAAAGACCCGGTTTGCAGAGGAAAAATATTCTTTTTCATCAGGACAATGCACCGGGTCACAATAGCATTTTGACAAAATCCATGAATTGAAGTTATTTGGTGGAAGTAATAAACTCTGTAAGTTTAGTTCTAACCGGACTAACTGTGCCTCCCTACGCTCTACACTGCACAACAGGCAGAACAACATGAGCTTGCTTCTCTAACAAAAAAAAATGGAAACGGACCTTATATCAAAGTTTGGCATAAATTTTGAGTGCTGAACATTTTAGTCCCGCCTAAAACCTATAACTGTCACAACAGAGTTCTGAAAGAAATTGTAGTCGATGAAAATCTAAAGTTTGTCACGGAAAGTGTTACAGACCTAGCTCTGCTACGACGGCCTCTCCAAATGAAGTGCGCGGAAACTCGACAGGATCATCGTATTGTGGTGCAGAATTTTCTAGAACAATAATCTCACTTGATTTAACCGCTAAACCGTAACACAAAACACACACCCCGCTTTGTGGTCTTCGGTCTGTTCCATCTGGTGATCCGCGTCGTCACTTCGAGCCTTCCCTTGCGAAATCTCCCAAATATTTCTGGAAAATAGAAACTATTCAGGACGCAAACGTCGTGAACCTATGTTGCAAACGCAGATCAATCAGTTGGCTGTGTTTAAACTGTAGCAACAAGTATGAGAGTAGCTTATCAGTGAAAGAGCTGTTTTGTGAATACCCTGTGAAGTGTACACACTATACAAATTATATACATACATTAAAATAGAAAAGCTACTTCTCAACTCAAAACAGCTTTCTGGATACAGCGAAAAAGTCCCTTTTCGCTATTAGGTGAAGTTCGCGCACTAGTCGGAGACGCAGTCAAAACAATACGATTTTGATCATCAACTTGGCCTAGGCAGTGCATTGCCTGGATCATTTTTAGTTCGATCTCCCAAGCTCTGCGCTCCTTTCTCTACACGGAACATTTCGAATCGTACCCAAAATTCTGAAATTCTCCCATATGTCTCGCCAAAACCTTTTGCAACCTACGTTTTTTTGCAATTGTGCGCAATACTCCTGGAGCCAAGCCCATTTTGAGGAACATCGAAAATACGTCTTCAAAATTCGATTTCCCAAGCACTCATTTTGCCCTTGCGCGCACCCCTTCTATATCCCTGCCCACTTTTCGGAGCATCTAGAGCACGTCTTTGAAACTTTTGCTTACCTGCAACGCCTCTTCATTTTTTTTCTCGAATCCCAAAGCACTTTTTTGCTGTTGTGCGTACTCCTGCCTGAACTCCGCCCACTTTCCGATTGAAAACTTGCCCTTGGAGCCCTCACAGACTTCCAGCCTGATTCCCCACATTCCGGAACATTGAAAACTTGCCTTCGGAGCCCTCACAGACTTCCAGCCTGATTCCCCATACTTTTTCAAATACCTAAGCATTATATTGTCGTTGTGCGCACTCCTGCCGAAGCCCCGCCCACATTCCGGAACATTGAAAACTTGCCCTCGGAGCTCTCACAGACTTCCAGCCTGATTCCCCAAACTTTTTCAAATACCAAAGCATTTTATTGCCGTTGTGCGCACTCCTGCCGAAGCCCCGCCCACATTCCGGAGCATTGAAAACTTGCCCTCGGAGCTCTCACAGACTTCCAGCCTGATTCCCCATTCTTTTTCAAATACCTAAGCATTTTATTGTCGTTGTGCGCACTCCTGCCGAAGCCCCGCCTACATTCCGGAACATTGAAAACTTGCCCTCGGAGCTCTCACAGACTTCCAGCCTGATTCCCCATTCTTTTTCAAATACCTAAGCATTTTATTGTCGTTGTGCGCACTCCTGCCGAAGCCCCGCCCACATTCCGGAACATTGAAAACTTGCCCTCGGAGCTCTCACAGACTTCCAGCCTGATTCCCCAAACTTTTTCAAATACCAAAGCATTTTATTGCCGTTGTGCGCACTCCTGCCGAAGCCCCGCCCACATTCCGGAACATTGAAAACTTGCCCTCGGAGCTCTCACAGACTTCCAGCCTGATTCCCCATACTTTTTGGAATGCCGATGCATTTTATTGCCGTTGTGCGCACTCCTGCCGAAGCCCCGCTCACATTCCGGAACATTGAAAACTTGCTTTCGAACCCTTGCATAACGTCGGCATGGAGCGTGACGAGACTTTGCGTTCACTCTTGAAGGTTGGCGCAAACTCGGTGCCATATGCTATAACATATGTGCACCGAGTTCGCGCCAACGTTCAACAGTGAACGCAAAGTCTCTTCACGTTCCATGCCGATGTTACCTCTAGCGCTTATCCCCACACTTTTTCGAATTTCGAAGCACTTTTTTTGCCGTTGTGCGCACTCCTGCCGAAGCCCCGCCCACATTCCGGAACATTGAAAACTTGCCCTCGGAGCCCTCACAGACTTCCAGCCTGATTCCCCATACTTTTTGAAATACCGAAGCATTTTATTGCCGTTGTGCGCACTCCTGTCGAAGCCCCGCCCACTTCCCATCCCACTCCGTTATTTCCTTCAAAGCTACTCACCCGACTGAATCCCTACACACCTTACCCAACATTCCGAACATGCCTTCATTAACCGACGGTCAACTCCCTTTTTCAATGAGTATTATTGTTATTCTTGCTAGTACTCTAGTGTAAACAACCCAGGCAATCATAAAAAGGGGTGTACACACAGGAGACACAAGGGGAACACAAAACAATAGAGTAAAAAGAAAGAAAAAGAAAGAAAATCAGCAAAAAAAACGAGATAACACGGAAACGGCAGCAGAAATAATCGGTGATTCAGGCGTGAAGTTAAATGTCTCCTCGTCGCTACGCACCATACATTTTCTCTCACGTATGCGCGCGGTGGGTCCTAAAGTTGGGCGGTTTCTGTCCGCTTTGCAAAGTTGCGCGCGGTCCGAACGGAAAGATATGAGAGCCGTGAAAAGGGCAAAAGCGGTCGGAACGCTCGCAATTTTTTAAAATCGTACTGACCGCGTTCTTTGCGCGCGGTCGGCCCTATTCTGTTTTTTGCGCGCGGTCGAAACGGTTCCTGCGCGCGGTCGGTACTAAGGGCGAAAACTTGCGCACGGTCAAGCCTATTTTCTGCCCGAGTAATGATTTGTGATCAGCTAATCTTGAATTGAGTAAGGGGGTCGTGAATTAACAATATAGGCGCACCACAACGCATTATTTGACGGCTATGCTGGCAATCGGTGTGGTCCTGCATTTCTCCTCCAGTCCAAAGAAGAGGAACATTCCATGTAAACTGGAAGGTAAAGTGAAATTCGTGGGTAAAAAGCTATCCTGAACAGTGCATACCCCATTCAGATTGGCCCGCTAAATCTATCAGCGGAGCTCACAATCAGACCTCCATCCACTCCTCCGCAGCTCACCCCCCCTGAGGAGCTCCACACCAAGCGCCTGACCCTGACGACGCCTGAACATTCCCCTTCCTCGAGCTTTGCGACCATAATGTTCGGCTCTATCCTAGACAGGGGGGGGCACCCAAGATCCTTTCATAGAAATTAACAAAAAAAACCTGATAAAAGATGCTTGTTATTGCTATCAATCATTGTTGTTATTGAAATTTCATGGAAATACTTCGATTCATAGCTTGTAGATCGGTGGTTCATTTCATTTCTATGGAAAAATCATGGGTCCCCCCCCTCCCTCCCGTCTACGATTGTCCCTAATTAATGTTCAGCAATTGTGTCGTTTTTGTCATCCATTGATTTGATCATTTCTCAGCTTTGCTGAATGTCGATGCTTAGTGCAGGTCAAGGATGCAGTAGCTTGTTTACGTCCCTGTCCACTTTCGGACCAACACCCACCACCCAAGCCGACTATAGTAGTCGAGCGCCTATTTGTTCTATGCCGCTTCTAAGTTGGAGGAAAATACTCACACTCTATCTATGTCCGCACAAACTGAAACAAACCAAAGATCACGAAGTAAGGACTATACTCGTTTGTGTACTGATTCACACCCCTTGTCAAGGGGCCTGCAGAGTTCAAGTCGCGGTGTTGCCCGCAGCGACGAACAGCGCTGGGTAATCCGATATCGATCACATTCGGCGACAAGGGCGATCGGCGCAGCGTGAACGCGACGAAGGAGCACCGCGAAGTTTTTCGACGCCGCGACGGCCGTGCTCCACTGCCAGCCAGCGGCAACCGGCGCCGCGAAGATAATGTTCGAGAATATCTCGGCGACCACTGGCCGGTCGCCTCAACTCTAACGACCTCTTAGGGAAATCCACCGACAACTTGCTGGCCGCAGTCATACCCTGACAGTGGTTGTAAATAAGAGCCGCGTTTGGTGCAGCTAAACATAACGACATTAAATGCTGTATCCTCTGTCCCATTGAGAGAGGTAATCGCACGCAGCCAAGTGGCACTCACAGGGCTAACAACTATCGATCGAATGGTTCGCACCAGGGTTGGGCAGGCTTGCGACCGGTCGCAACCGGAGGGTCGTAAAAATCTAGGAATTTCCTTGAAAAAAATTAGAATTTTGGGGTGGTTCGTAAAACTTCTGGAAAATTTGGGGTTTCGCCTCCGATAATCTCCGGCAAAACCTTTGTTTTGAATTCGACATCAACAACACAGGGAGGACAAGACTTTATGACGACTTTCGCGAATCCACAGAAGAAAATAACCGGATCAAAATAACTGCCCTAGACAACGCAATAATGGTATAGTACAGGAAGTTCTCAAGGCGTAAAGAGACTTAGTCCCTAAGAGCACTGGAATAACGATCAAACTATGGTACAAGCGCCGCGAAAACGCAGCAGAAACGATGAGCAAATGGAGAGTAGGTTCACAAACCGTGACAACGACCAAATAGATGAGGTAGCGGGAACACCATGGGAGACCACCCGCGCAAGCGCCACACCAAGCCAACTGGGGTCAACCAGGACCGGTACCTCCAGACAAGCGGGGCAACGGAGAGGATATCGCATATTGATGTAGTCCGAAAAATTCTTTTTCACTCTTCTGTAGATCTTCAGCGTTCCACGAGCCAGTGAAGCGTCCAAGCAGGACTGGATCAAAACGGCGACATCTTCCAATCCAGCAGAACTTGCGATCGCCGCTGTGGTGCTCGCTGAAACCTGTCGGGCCGTGGAAGGCAAATCTGGAAAAAAAATCACATTCCAGACTAAATGGAACATTCGAACGATCCTGTGTATTCTCCAACTAAGGGGTGGGTCGGGAGGGCGACGCGAAGTCGAAATGAGTCGGAATGGAGGGGAAGCCTTGGACCCACGCTGGCGGGCGCCGACCGCGCCGCGACGCGACGCAAGGCAATCGTGTCGGGACCAAGCCCGCATCCGACCAATCAATAAGCGCTTCAGCCATGCCACCCTGACCACACACGTTAAAGGAGTTGGTGCGAATTCAAAACTCCATTTTCGCCTCCGATAATCTCCGGCAAAACCTTTGTTTTGAATTCGACACCAGCAACACAGGGAGGGCAAGACTTTATGACGACTTGGAAAAGGATTAAAGCCCGGAAGGGGTCAGCAGGAAAGCTGCGCGGAAGCGAAATCAAATTTCAGCGAGGCTGAACCGAAAGTGAAAGATGGAGAGCCACCTTGAAGAACCGGGGAGCCTGCCGGAAATATAACAACCTGCCGAATTTCGGGAATCCACAAATCTCCCTCCTTTAACAAAGGAAAGAAAAGGTTGGAAGGCCACACTGGAAACCCAAAAATACCCCGTGTGTGATGGACTCTGGCGAATGCTAGCATTCTAGGTATAAGGAATGGAGAAGGAACTAACCAGCAACATTTCTTTTCCCACCAATAACTGGAATCGATAGCGAAGGCGTCCACTGCCGCAGATTTGGCACTTGCCAACCTAGAGATAAAGAAAACACATTCATTTGTATGTTCACTGGCGAACACATCCACTTCACATGGACCCCAAATTCTGTTTAGCTCTTGGTAAATGTTATCAGAAACGCTCCAATTATCCAAATCCACAAATCTGGAAGCAGAGTCTGCTTCTTCATGCAATGCTCTTGGGACCCACAGAAATTCCATCTCCACACGTAACTCCGCACAGAGGTCCCAAATTTTTGTTGCCAAATCCTGCAAATCTCTTTTGATGCTCCCCTTCCTGAGAATGTGAATCGCTGGAAGATTATCACATTACCAAATACAGGGCTGGAAAAGCAGATACTTCGAGAAAGCTCGCAAACTCACCAGAATTGCAAATAGCTCTCTAAAGGAGAACGAGTTATCCAGCGTCTCCTCAGGAAGAAGCGCTGCCGTAGGAATCATCTCTCCTCCTACCAAATGCAAAATCGCCCCAGTACCGAATTGGGACGCATCTGAGAAAATCACCAAGGCTTGGTCCGAAAATAGTGAAGGCACGTGGATGGGAGTTCCCGAAAACGAGTTCTCAAACTCTAACCGACCTGCTATCTGACTCCGTTCACTTGGGATAAGTTTCCACCTATACTGTAGCGCAGCTCCAACACTCTGCTTGCTCGCTATCTCGGTGCTAACAGCCCTCCATCTCCTCTTTTTCTCTGAAGGAATATCTAAATGCATGGATGCAATCGAATCTTGCCAGCGCAATCTGTCTAACAACGATGGAGCCCCCAATTTGAGAATTTTAGCTCCCAAATCTCTAGTTTTTTCCCTTCTCTCACGCGAAATGATTAGGGAAAAAGTTCTAAGGTCAATATCGTAACATAACCAAACGATCTTCTGGAGCGGGATCCAGGAACATTTCTCCTCGGCCAAACAAAAGCCGGCTTCCATCAAGTCAGACTTGATTATCCTGACGGATACCTCGCACCGGTGTGCGGAATTGGCCCATATCAAACCGTCATCCAGGTAAATGGCCACACCCAAACCTTGGGCTTTCCATCGCTTTAATAGCGGTTTGAACAGCTTCGTAAACATATAAGGAGCCGGGACAATCCAAAAGGGAGCACGCAAATTTTAGAGAATTTGCCCCTCCATTGAAAACCCAAGAATTTGGTGACATCATCATGGATATTAACGTGATGATAGCCTGACCTGAGGTCGAAAGAGGCCAAAAACCCGCCTTACGGAAGCAACGGAAAGACCTTTCCCATATCTTCATATTTCACCCTCCGCTTGGGTAAGAGATTATTCAAAATGGATAGGTCCAAAATCAGCCAAAGTTTCTTACCTACTGCCACCGAGAGCGGATTGACTCTGACTTCAGCTAGGCAGCGAATGGGAACCACGGCACGAGATTTGAGCAGGTTGTCAATTTCGGCGTCTACAAAAGAAGCATATGTAAAACAAGATGGGGAATTATGCCCAGAAAAATCCAAAGCTGGCTGAAAAGTTAAATCGGGATGAAATCCATGCAGTATAAGACTGCGTACAAAATCCGACAGATCTAGTTTAAGCCAAAAATCTGCTCTACGGTGAATTTCACCCGATAAAAACTCACTTGAAACCTTGTCCTTTGCATTCGCTACGCAGGTGTTCAAATCCGCCGCATTCGTAACACATGGGGCGGGACGGACGCGGTTGTCTTTCAAACGATGCAGGGTTTGGAAACTTGGGATTTTGCTGCTGATATGGGATGGGATAGGGTAGGAAACTCGGAAGAGCGCGGTCCCAGGGCGCCCCTCCTGCTCGGAAGGGCTGCAAACGAGGAGCATACGGATGCGCTATTTCCATGCAGCCGACCTCTGTGTACTCTTTTTCTCCTCCTTCTTCTTTCCTCTTAGAAATGCCGCTAGAATGGGATTTGTCGTCTGGAAACTGTCTGCCTTAGCGTGCTGATCATAAAAATCCCACACATCAGGATCCTTATCGGCTACCGTCAGCAATTCGTTTCGCTGGTTGAGGAGAGAAATCGCACGCTCCAAGTTGGCTTTCTCCTCAGAATCATCAGGTGCTGCTGGAACGATGGGAATCAGCAGAGCCAGCACGTCTGCGCTGAAGTCGAATTGTCTCGCTAATCCAGTCTTCGTGAAAGCTGGCTTTGCGGGACACGACACCAATGTCGTTGGTAGTGACGATCCCATTGGAGAGGGTTGACGAGCGGCTCCGGCTTGAACAACGAGGAGGTCGAACTCCTCACGAGACAACTGAACCATATCCTGCGCAACCGTCGACGAATCCTCAGGCGACGCCATTGCGAGACGACCGTTCGCGTAGTCGAAATAAGTCGGAATGGAGGAGAAGCCTCGAACACACGCTGGCGGGCGCCGACCGCGCCGCGCCGCGACGCAAGGCAAGGGAAGGCAATCGTGTCGGGACCAAGCCCCACCCGACCAATCAATAAGCGCTTCAGCCATGCCACCCTGACCACACACGTTAAAGGAGTTGATGCGAATTCAAAACCCCATTTTATCTCCAAACCACTCGGAAGGGTAGAGTGAGGCAATAGTGCTTGGCAGGGTCAGGCGGGGCGTTGGATAAGTTTTTGCAATCGGAGCGACCACCCGCCACCACCACAATGTTTCTTCCACAATCCGAAACTTTTGCGATCCCCTCCCCCTGAGGCGCGACTTCTGGGCAGTTTATACTGCATTCCTGACGCTTTCAGACGCCGAAAAAGACGTTCAGTAGTCGGGCTCAAGCGTCTAAACCCTAAAAATGCTTTGATCTTTCCTTTTGATGACCGAACATATCGGCAATTTTCGAAGTATTTTCACCAAAATCTCATTTGTGGTTCAACATTTTTGCTATCGCCCCTTACCTTCATTTTCGGGCCAAATTTTTGGCGACCCCCCGTTGCGAAATTTCGAAACCCCGCTTGACACTGATGCCTGGAAATCCCAAGCGGGTCGTTAAATTCTGGTCGCCGGTCGCAACGGCCTGCTCAACTCTGGTTCGCACTCATTGGCCACATGCGGCTCCCCTTTCCAATCAGACAGATGGTATGGACTGGCGGAAGACACACTGGAGCCTGCATGCTACGACCACCAAAATTCCAGGACAAAGAAGGTGCTTACGCGCAATAATCGAAGTCAGGAACACAACAAAACAGAATTTTCGTGGAAAATAAGGAATTTCAGAGAAATTTGACCATTGTTTCAGTCTATCTTACCATAACTGGAAACCCTTTATCATTATTTAACATTTGTTCAAACATTTACAGGAAAATGAGGAAGTCAGAGAGAACAGAACAGATTGCAAAACGGAAGATTGGTCAACACAGGAATTGAGATGGTTCAAAATGACCTATGACAAACGGACGCGTTTAAAGGTGTGAGATGGCCGCGCGCCGGCGCCAATTTCGAACACCAATTTTTCCGCCATTGTTAGCGTCTCCTTATAGACTTAGACGATTGGAGAAAAAATGATATGCACACTAAATGCAACGTCAGGCAGACTTTTCAAATCAGATTTGATGAAACTAGGCTCTGTCCTCCCGAACGGGGAGCACTCCGGTTTCAAACATAAAAATGAGGATTAACGCTGATATCAAATATTTCATACCACTTTCAAGCAGTACTTTTCTTGAAAATCTATGTTTAGATTGATTGCGTAATTAATCTTGCATTTCTCCTCCTTCTTCTTCTGCAGTCACAGAGGGTCTTGTCATAGGTTGAAGGACTGGGCCACCAGCGTGAGATTCGTCCAAATCTATTGTCGTTAATAAGGTCGGTCTCATCGGGCAGTTGAAAAGATGCGCAGCAGGGATGAGCGGAGTTCCGCGTTTCGCGTTCCGAAACCCGCAATTCCGCGCATTTTCGGCATTCCGCGTTCCGCATTCCGAAAACTGCAGGAAATGCTGAGGAGTACGAAAATACCGGGTCATCTGGGACGTAGGAAAACACTGGATGATTTCTGAATTTTTCCGCGTTTCGCGTTCCGAAAACCGCATTTCCGCGCATTTTCAGGCGTTTCGCGCCCGATTCCCGAAACCCGAGAAAACATTTTTTGTTCCGAAACCCGGAAACCGATTTCCGAAACTTCATATTTTTGTTCCGTTCATCCCTGGTGCGCAGTAGTATGCCCTTGATTACCACAATCCGGGCACCCGTCACGTCGGCTGCTGTCGATCTTATGTAGACAGTTTTTCTTACACCTCTCTCTCTCTCGGGATCTGATACTCGTCGCGACGGATGATTTGGCTGCTTCAGAATGTTTACGTACAACTGTTGTGCGTGGAGTTGGCAGTGGTCCTTAGGCGCTATTCATACTACTCAACGCCAGCGCGGCACGCGCGTGCCGCGCTGGCGTGGCGTTTGTGTATGAATGGCTTGACGCCCCGCCCGCGCGGCACGCGCGTCACGCTCCGCCCGCTCCGCCATGGCGTTGCCGCTGCAATATTCATACTGCCACGCGGAACGCCTTGGCGTTTTCATCCACTGATATTATTTATCGATCAACTCATTCATTTCAGCTTCACCGCTCCGCCATGGCGTCGCCGCTGGAGTATTGATAGTCTCGGCAAGCGCGGCACGCTCGTCATGCGCGTAGAAAGTATTCATACACAAACGCCACGCCAGCGCGGCACACGCGTGCCGCGCTGGCGTCGAGTAGTATGAATAGCGTCTTAACTGGCAGTCACTTCTTGCGTTATTAGACGGTTAGAAGATTTACCACGCATAAGTGCCCTAAGTTTTTGAGCCTCAGAAGTCCTCCGAATCCGACTTGAGCAGAACGTTGCGCCAACTTTCGGCTGACCCCCTCCACGTTGACCAACGTTTTTAGGACCCCTCCCGAGATAAAAAGTCCCTCAAGGTTTTTGAGAGCGAAGAAATTAGAAAAAGTTCGAATTTGCGGCAAAAATCGGTCAAATCATACGAGCCTCTCCTCGATTTTTATTTTTCAAAAATTTTTAATTATAGGACCCTCCACTGCGCCCAGTCGCAACCCTGCTCCGAATGAAGTATTTCATAAATGTCTTGAATCCTGTGTGCCCCCCCCCCCCCGTCAAGGATAGTACCGAAAACTGTAGGAGGTGGCAATCTTCAAAAATTCCTTCAAGATTTCAACTTTCAGGCCAAAATCAGAGTCTTTCAGACTTCAATGCGGAAATTTCCTCGGAACGAATTTTAGTACCCGGGATCTTGTGCTACCAACGTCTTAAATTAGCCGCGGAGCGCGTTATTGTATCATGGAGCTTAGACACCGTATTGAAGTCGCACTCGAGGCTATGATTGGGAGCTAGGACTGTTTCCCTCAGAAGGTCACATAGCATTTTTTATCGCAGATAAAGTTTAACTCGGATTAATAGTCTGACTTTTTGTGGAAGGTCATTGCCTTGAGCCCTCTGAACTCTTTTGATTTTGACAGGAGAGGGTAACCCCGCTGGGACCAAAGCACTCGGTGAGCGAAAAAGGAAGAAGGCCAGTTCTCCAGCAACGAGCCATTGTTCCATTACTCAGAGTGAGAAATTGAAGAGAACTTGGCTCATTTCGAGGCTCAACCACCCACGAAATTTTGTGGATATTTCTTGGAGCCCACGTTTTATAAAAATGTCGGCGATGAGTGAACTTTCGGCGAGGATGCGAAAATTTTCTTCAATCTGAATTGTGTGTTTGTGTTTGCTTCCCAACAATGGGCAACAATTGGCGAACTTCTAGCAGCTGACGCTCCATATTATATATTGGCATCACTTTTAGATAAAAACACTCAGCGCCTGATCTAAGCTTCGAAATCTAGTTTAATGCGGTGTTGGCGGTCCGTGATAAGGTAACGCGCTCCGCAGCTAACCCGAGATTACGGTAGCACAAGATCTAGGGTGCTTAGACCCGCTTTGTGAATTTTACGCCATAGAGGGGAGGGAGGTCGTCGCCCTGCTGAGGTCCTACAGAACGGACGGTGGGCGCTGTACACGAGGAGCAGCTGTTCTGTCTTTTTGAAATCGAATTCCACTCGGGACCTCTTCGCCTGAATGGAATTGCCTGATGCTTCGAACTGCAAAAGACGGAACAACTGCTCTTCAATGTGTGAAATTGGCTGTACTGGAGGGAATCGCAGTCTAACGGTGAATCCGAGCCAGACAGGCCCTCAATCGCCTCACAAAAAGTACCTTCCCACTTAAAAACCTGCTTGTCGGAGCGACACCTCTTACCTCAGGTATACCCTAGACCCTTTAAGTGAGAATGGATGCCCACTGCTCTGAGAGGATCCTCCGCGATCGTTCACGGATAGGATCCCCTCGGTTTCTTATAGGGGCCGAGAGGATACTAGCATGGGGCTATCGCGGAACGATCGCGAGAATCTGCCAGTCTCAAACCGAGAGCGTACCGTGTACGTTCATCGATGCTCTATAGCGGAACCGCGAGGAATCGTGTCTGGGCCTATCGCGGAACGATCGCGAGATTCTACCAGCTTTAACCTGAGGACAAATCGTGTCTATAAATTGATGTATTCGGGTTGTTATATCGCGGGACCGCGATGAATTGATCGGGACTGTCGCGAGATCCTGCCGCCCTCCACCCCTGATCGTACCGCACTCATGCCCTCTCGATGTTTCATCTGAGCGACTGTTGCCTATCAGGTCAGCACGAAGCTATAAGGTTTCGCCCTTGCCGTATTCCGTGCTGCCTTACAAATCTGCACATCATGAGAACGCTGAACCGGGGGGAAACGATCACGGTACCGTCGCGGATCGCGAGTGCACCACGGTACTAGCGCGGTAAACCTCTCAACGATCGCGGTACCATCACGGTACGAGAACGAGAATGCCAACGGATGAGTCAATTGGGTAACTATTGCGGAACGAACGCGGATTACGGGACTAGGGGGAAACGAACACGGTACCATCGCGGATCACGGGAGCATCACGGTACTAGCGCGAAAGATTCTCTCAGAGTGTGGATCGTTTCTCCGGATTCACTAAGCTACGTATACGTTGTCCGTTTTCCAAGTGAGCATTCCTTGTCCAGGCCTAGATGACATCGTCATCGTCATGCTGTAGTCACGTCCTGTTGACATGAGCGAACGTTGCGATTTGTTGCGAGATATTTGTATTTCTGCATGGGCTTGCTTGGCGGTTTCCCCACGAAGCTTGCTGTCATGGTCAAGCTTGGAGATGCTACGCAATCGAAATCGCGGCTTGAGACCGTATTGGAGACAAATTCGCCCGGAGCCTGCGGGTGGACTGAGTGAGCGATGCAGCGGGTTAGTACGCATATCTGTATCCGCTTTGGGGATAAGTGGGGTGACTTCAAAATGAGGCATGGCCCTATTAGAGCCAAAAAGCGACAGCTTAGGAAAAAAGGAAGTAACGTTGCACACATCAAGGAATCACGAGGGTCGTGCTGCTAGGATACAGGATCTCTAAGAACCTCCTTTTCATGAAACCGTGCTGATCGGTACTAATAATGTTGCGCTTCTCAAGATGACTGCAAATTCTTTTTTTTTTCAACTACGCGTGTAAAAACAGACGTGATGCTTAACGGTATGTAGTTTTAGGGAAGGTGATGAGGCACTTTCTTAGGAAGCGGGGTCATGAATGCGTGTTTCTACCAGTCAGGTATCTGGCCTCTAATAAATGAAAGATTCATTATGTGTTTCGTCGGTCCTAAAATATTTTATGAAACTAAGAGGTATTTCATCAGGTGTTAACGAGAAAGATAGCGGCCATTTCTTAATTAGGTCTGATATCTCATCATCGAGGAACCATAGCGGTTCAGTCATTTCAAGATCGCTTGGAGATAAATTAACACCTAGATTTTTTTTCCTATATTGGAATAAACCGAACTGAAATACTCGTCCATCATTTCGGCTTTTGACTCATTTGAGTAAGCATAAGTACCCTCACAGATTTTGAGCATACAAACTCCATCATTTGTTTTAAGTTTAATGGATATCATTTTGTAAAATGCTGACCTCTTCCTAAAAATATGACCTTTTTCTCAACTGAGGAGTTAAATTTGTCAAGTTTTTTTATGAACCGGTTCCTTAAGCTCTCATATGTCAGCCAGTCACTTTGAGACTTAGTTTGAACTGCTACATCCCACGCATCAGAGCAGATTTCAGCAAAAGGTACAAGATATGAGGGAAGAGTCTGTTTGGATTCAATACATCTGATGACTGGTACGAACATTTTATGGTATGCTTTAGAACAAAACAAAGAGCTCATACATGTCGTTTACTGTTGCACAGTTATGAAAGGAACCAAACCAATCAACATCCGCGAGGAATTGATTGATCAAGTTGTAGTCCGCACGAGAAATAATTCTCCGGAAAACCTCAGCATTCCAGCGATGAGGTGTTTCCATATCGAAGGAGATTAAATGGTGGGTTTCGAAATGACTTTTTTTTAGCAGAACTTGCATAACAATTCAGTGCGCACATCGTCAATCACTGGATGAGAGGAAGCCTCGACGGTACTTGGCAGGGACAAATTGCGCGCGGGAAAACAAAGAGAGTATGGCTATTGATTGATGGATTTTGCGCCCGTTTGTTGAGCGCGGCTTCCTACATAATAGACATTTACGATACGTGGGATAGAAACGACTCCAATAAACAAAATTGAAACCCTACGCTTAATCAGGTAGCAAACCTGGGCCGAGTTTTGTCCAACATTCGAATACGTAAACATAGAGAATCATCGCTTTGCCAAACACAATGCAATGGAAGCCAAGGAGGGCAAAATTGTGATGGTAACAATTGTGGTTCGATAGCTCAAGGCTCGATCTTCAATGGAAGGATATTCCGATAAGGTGGCCATTGCAAAAGGATATACATTCGCAAAACCACAGTTTGACACAAAAATCGAGTCTGCTCTCTATACTTATGAAACGTTACTCTGAACTGAATCATGAGCGTTCCTCCTCATAAGCGTAAGTTTCTTGGGGTGCTGACAGCTGTCTGGTAGCGAGAGGTTAAGGTTGTTTGGGATTCTGAAATGCAAAAGATGCGGGTTCTCTCGAAATTCTCATTCAAAAATAAGCCATTTCTTGATCTTCTTTTCTTTTGCAATTACAATTTGCTTAAAGGCAGCATACGCGCAAAAACCGTATTCTTTTACAACTTTACACAGGTAGTTCCGAGGAAAACTCGTTCGAAAATCCAGGAGCATTAAGCCTCCTTTTCTTACGTCTGTCCGTTGTGGCTTGTGTAATACACAAATACCGAAAAATTGAACGTCTGAATTGGTTTACAAGACGTTGAAGCTAGGACTTTTCAGGCGTCACCGCCTACCGTTACAGACAATCGTGGCGAGACCACCTGAAAATTCACTGGCAGCAAGCCAAGACACAGCGAAGAGCAGCGAACCGCCGCGAAAGCGAAGGCAGGGTTCTTGCAAAACTGTTCTGTTGATTGAGAATGACACAGCTTGCCTAAAACTTCTCCTCGCCAGGTACCTAACATGAATTCGGAGTTTCTTATACTGATTTACGGGCAATTGTGTGTACCAAGATGCATAAGGATGCTTACGCCTGTGACCCTAAATTAACCGGAAATTCACTCAGAAGAGTATTCTTTGATGTTGAGCACAAGTTTGTTATCACTTGTTTTGCTAAATAAGGGTACATTCTGTTAAGCATGTGTACTTTCCGCTCACTAACCTGTTTTGGTCCATATTGCAGCCTTATACTTATGGTCTATTCGATTTATCAAAAATCTGAGTAACTAATGAACTGCTGCCAAACAAAAGGGACCCAAAAACCCGTATTCGCTGTCGCAAAGTCATTTCCTGAAGCATTCGCTTCGCTCTCTGGCTTGCTGACTATTGATGGCGAAGCGGTCCCGCAACGATTGTCTGTAACGGTAGACGGTGACGCCTGAAAAAGTCCTAGCTTCAACGTCTTGTAATAGGTTTAGCCCCTTAACTTTCAAGATTTCACAATTCGTTTGCTTTTCTACTGTCGAAAATTCTCTAAAAACAAAAAGCTTTCAATACAAAAAACTCGAGAAACCTCGGAACAAAGAATATGGAATTTTTTATTTCCGCGACCTCTCTGGGCCTGTCGTGGCGCTTCTGTTCCTCATGTTAGATGAACGACCGGGGAAACGAATTTTCAGACCACGGAGCAGTTTTCACGAGCCTATTGTGGCACCAGATTTGGTTTTGAATCGGCCACACGCGCAACCCCTTTTTCGAAATCTCAGTTCAGAGTGAACGTAAAATTTTGGGCTGAATTGCATTGAAAAGAGCGCAAAAAGTTGGTTTCATTTTCCGAAAATGGCTTGGAACGGTCTACTGGTTTTCGAGTAAAAAGTGACAACCCGCTCGTTTTTGTTGTTGACCTCCTTTTTTCAGACGGCGTTCACGATCTTGCGGGTTCACTTAAAATTGAGCTAGGAAGCTCATTCTTGGATAGGAGGCTGGAAATAGATGCAGGTCGCTCCTATTCCATTTTAAACATGACACCTTAACTTTGAAGGGTACCTCAAACTCGTGGGTTTACATACTAAATTAGCCGTGGAGCACGAAAACTGCTTGTGCATGCTACGGCTGTGGAGACCAGGGTGTGCGGGTGAATCTGCAGCCAATTATACAGGTCGACGGAGGTAAGTACGGAGCTTGTCAGAATTGGTACTCGTGACACGTCATCGATCGATAATCAATTTTATTGATTTGCGCACTTTTTGCACAAAATGCGGCGAGGAGTGATGATTGCTGACGGAATCGGTTTTCTTAGTTGGGAAATTTTGCTCATCAGTCATTATCGATAAATGGCAATCAATAATATTGATTATTATGCCAGTTTCTCGAAATTATCGATAAATGGCAATCAATAATATTGATTATTATGCCAGTTGCGCCAGTTCCTCAAAATGCCGCAATGATTTTTGATTGTTGATGGCTCGAAGTCACTTGTTTGGGAAATTTTTCTCATCATACAAGATCAAATATGTATAAACACTTAAACGACCGCGTGTCCACACTGCGCACCCACGGCCGTTTTGCCCCTCGGACCGCGTGTCCACACTGCGCACCCACGCCATAAAACTTTAAATATTTTTTTATATTTCTATGGCTTGGAGTCTTTCCTAATTACGGATAGGTTCTCTATGATGTAGCCTATTTAAACTCAAAGTGGTCAAGCATTTTGAGTGTTCCTAGTAATTTTACAAGCATCTCCGGAAATGGCACTCGTCGATTTTTCGAGCTTCTTTGGCCGGAAAGAAAACGTTCCAAACTTGTCTAAAAAAGGTTATCTATGATGCTTATCACGGAACTAATGTTCTACAGTTGATTGTCGATATAGTAGTGCCACTTATTTTATTTATTTATTCATACGTGGAACACCACGCGTGAACAGATAAGCGGAAATTCAAGGCATAAACATATAACACGGAAACAGAAAGTATTGTAATGTAAGAATATCTCAATTAGGTCAATACAAATGAGTCACAAAGCCTGCGGGAAGCAAACTAAGCAGTCTCTTGGAGGTACTTGTCGATCAGCTTTTTGTATTGGGCTAGGGTAGTTGGCAATGGATGTTTCTTGGATAGCTTCAGAAATTCTGAGCCGGCTCTTTGAGTGAAAAAGTTGGCTCTGATACAGGTTTTGGCTCTTGAAAAATTAAGCTTGGACGAGCCACCTCTCGTGTTTGAAGAGGAGAACCTATAAAATGTGTCGATGCAAATGGGTACTGCACCGGTGATTAATTTGTAAATCATAATGAGATCATATTTCTTTCTCCGATATAATAGGGTGGGAACCTTGAACGACTTATTACGGACAGAAGCTGATGGAGTTTTAGTGTAGTCACACCCATATATTCTCATCCAAAGCTTTCTAGTAAAGTTATTTTGAACTGCTTCAAGTCTCTGAATGCATCGTTTTGAGTTTGGGCTGAATACGGTAGTACCATATTCCAATAAGGGACGAATGTACGACTTGTAGGCTAGTATAAGGTGTTCAAATGAATTCGTGGACAGAGCTTTGAACAGGTTGTGAATGGCCCTATCTGCCCCACTTGCTATCATGTCACAGTGCTCCGTAAAGGTTAGTTGTTCGTCTAGAATAAACCCCAGATCTCGCAGGGTTTTAGTACTGTCAAGTTCCAACTCTCCAAGGTAGTAGATGTTCCTATCAGCACAGTTGCCAAGATGGAGCACTTTAGTTTTAGGTGCTGAACTAACCTTTACGGAGCACTGTGACATGATAGCAAGTAGGGCAGATAGGGCCATTCACAACCTGTTCAAAGCTCTGTCCACGAATTCATTTGAACACCTTATACTAGCCTACAAGTCGTACATTCGTCCCTTATTGGAATATGGTACTACCGTATTCAACCCAAACTCAAAACGATGCATTCAGAGACTTGAAGCAGTTCAAAATAACTTTACTAGAAAGCTTTGGATGAGAATATATGGGTGTGACTACACTAAAACTCCATCAGCTTCTGTCCGTAATAAGTCGTTCAAGGTTCCCACCCTATTATATCGGAGAAAGAAATATGATCTCATTATGATTTACAAATTAATCACCGGTGCAGTACCCATTTGCATCGACACATTTTACAGGTTCTCCTCTTCAAACACGAGAGGTGGCTCGTCCAAGCTTAATTTTCAGGAGCCAAAACCTGTATCAGAGCCAACTTTTTCACTCAAAGAGCCGGCTCAGAATTTCTGAAGCTATCCAAGAAACATCCATTGCCAACTACCCTAGCCCAATACAAAAAGCTGATCGACAAGTACCTCCAAGAGACTGCTTAGTTTGCCTCCCGCAGGCTTTGTGACTCATTTGTATTGACCTAATTGAGATATTCTTACATTACAATACTTTCTGTTTCCGTGTTATATGTTTATGCCTTGAATTTCCGCTTATCTGTTCACGCGTGGTGTTCCACGTATGAATAAATAAATAAATAAATAAAATAAGTGGCACTACTATATCGACAATCAACTGTAGAACATTAGTTCCGTGATAAGCATCATTGATAACCTTTTTTAGACAAGTTTGGAACGTTTTCTTTCCGGCCAAAGAAGCTCGAAAAATCGACGAGTGCCATTTCCGGAGATGCTTGTAAAATTACTAGGAACACTCAAAATGCTTGACCACTTTGAGTGTAAATAGGCTACATCATAGAGAACCTATCCGTAATTAGGAAAGACTCCAAGCCATAGAAATATAAAAAAATATTAAAAGTTTTATGGCGTGGGTGCGCAGTGTGGACACGCGGTCCGAGGGGCAAAACGGCCGTGGGTGCGCAGTGTGGACACGCGGTCGTTTAAGTGTTTATACATATTTGATCTTGTATGATGAGAAAAATTTCCCAAACAAGTGACTTCGAGCCATCAACAATCAAAAATCATTGCGGCATTTTAAGGAACTGGCGCAACTGGCATAATAATCAATATTATTGATTGCCATTTATCGATAATTTCGAGAAACTGGCATAATAATCAATATTATTGATTGCCATTTATCGATAATGACTGATGAGCAAAATTTCCCAACTAAGAAAACCGATTCCGTCAGCAATCATCACCTCGCCGCATTTTGTGCAAAAGTGCGCAAATCAATAAAATTGATTATCGATCGATGACGTGTCACGAGTACCAATTCTGACAAGCTCCGTACTTACCTCCGTCGACCTGTATAATTGGCTACAGATTCACCCTCACACCACGGTCTCCACAGTCGTAGCATGCCCAAGCAGTTTTCGTGCTCCACGGCTAATCTTCTATGTAAACCCACAAGTTTGAGGTACCCTTCAAAGTTAAGGTGTCATGTTTAAAATGGAATAGGAGCGACCTGCATCTATTTCCAGCCTCCTATCCAAGAATGAGCTTCCTAGCTCAATTTTAAGTGAACCCGCAAGATCGTGAACGCCGTCTGAAAAAGGAGGTCAACAACAAAAACGAGCGGGTTGTCACTTTTTACTCGAAAACCAGTAGACCGTTCCAAGCCATTTTCGGAAAATGAAACCAACTTTTTGCGCTCTTTTCAATGCAATTCAGCCCAAAATTTTACGTTCACTCTGAACTGAGATTTCGAAAAAGGGGTTGCGCGTGTGGCCGATTCAAAACCAAATCTGGTGCCACAATAGGCTCGTGAAAACTGCTCCGTGGTCTGAAAATTCGTTTCCCCGGTCGTTCATCTAACATGAGGAACAGAAGCGCCACGACAGGCCCAGAGAGGTCGCGGAAATAAAAAATTCCATATTCTTTGTTCCGAGGTTTCTCGAGTTTTTTGTATTGAAAGCTTTTTGTTTTTAGAGAATTTTCGACAGTGGAAAAGCAAACGAATTGTGAAATCTTGAAAGTTAAGGGGCTAAACCTATTACAAGACGTTGAAGCTAGGACTTTTTCAGGCGTCACCGTCTACCGTTACAGACAATCGTTGCGGGACCGCTTCGCCATCAATAGTCAGCAAGCCAAGAGAGCGAAGCGAATGCTTCAGGAAATGACTTGCGACAGCGAATACGGGTTTTTGGGTCCCTTTTTTGTTTGGCAGCAGTTCATTAGTTACTCAGATTTTGATAAATCGAATAGACCATAAGTATAAGGCTGCAATATGGACCAAAACAGGTTAGTGAGCGGAAAGTACACATGCTTAACAGAATGTACCCTTATTTAGCAAAACAAGTGATAACAAACTTGTGCTCAACATCAAAGAATACTCTTCTGAGTGAATTTCCGGTTAATTTAGGGTCACAGGCGTAAGCATCCTTATGCATCTTGGTACACACAATTGCCCGTAAATCAGTATAAGAAACTCGAATTCATGTTAGGTACCTGGCGAGGAGAAGTTTTAGGCAAGCTGTGTCATTCTCAATCAACAGAACAGTTTTGCAAGAACCCTGCCTTCGCTTTCGCGGCGGTTCGCTGCTCTTCGCTGTGTCTTGGCTTGCTGCCAGTGAATTTTCAGGTGGTCTCGCCACGATTGTCTGTAACGGTAGGCGGTGACGCCTGAAAAAGTCCTAGCTTCAACGTCTTGTAAACCTATTCAGACGTTCAAATTTTCGGTATTTGTGTATTACACAAGACACACCGAACAGACGTAAGAAAAGGAGGCTTAATGCTCCTGGATTTTCGAACGAGTTTTCCTCCGGAACTACCTGTGTAAAGTTGTAAAAAAGAATACGGTTTTTGCGCGTATGCTGCCTTTAAGCAAATTGTAATTGCAAAAGAAAAGAAGATTAAGAAATGGCTTATTTTTGAATGAGAATTTCGGAGAGAACCCGCATCTTTTGCATTTCAGAATCCCAAACAACCTTAACCTCTCGCTACCAGACAGCTGTCAGCACCCCAAGAAACTTACGCTTATGAGGAGGAACGCTCATGATTCAGTTCAGAGTAACGTTTCATAAGTATAGAGAGCAGACTCGATTTTTGTGTCAAACTGTGGTTTTGCGAATGTATATCCCTTTTGCAATGGCCACCTTATCGGAATATCCTTCCATTGAAGATCGAGCCTTGAGCTATCGAACCACAATTGTTACCATCACAATTTTGCCCTCCTTGGCTTCCATTGGATTGTGTTTGGCAAAGCGATGATTCTCTATGTTTACGTATTCGAATGTTGGACAAAACTCGGCCCAGGTTTGCTACCTGATTAAGCGTAGGGTTTCAATTTTGTTTATTGGAGTCGTTTCTATCCCACGTATCGTAAATGTCTATTATGTAGGAAGCCGCGCTCAACAAACGGGCGCAAAATCCATCAATCAATAGCCATACTCTCTTTGTTTTCCCGCGCGCAATTTGTCCCGCCAAGTACCGTCGAGGCTTCCTCTCATCCAGTGATTGACGATGTGCGCACTGAATTGTTATGCAAGTTCTGCTAAAAAAAAGTCATTTCGAAACCCACCATTTAATCTCCTTCGATATGGAAACACCTCATCGCTGGAATGCTGAGGTTTTCCGGAGAATTATTTCTCGTGCGGACTACAACTTGATCAATCAATTCCTCGCGGATGTTGATTGGTTTGGTTCCTTTCATAACTGTGCAACAGTAAACGACATGTATGAGCTCTTTGTTTTTGTTCTAAAGCATACCATAAAAATGTTCGTACCAGTCATCAGATGTATTGAATCCAAACAGACTCTTCCCTCATATCTTGTACCTTTTGCTGAAATCTGCTCTGATGCGTGGGATGTAGCAGTTCAAACTAAGTCTCAAAGTGACTGGCTGACATATGAGAGCTTAAGGAACCGGTTCATAAAAAAACTTGACAAATTTAACTCCTCAGTTGAGAAAAAGGTCATATTTTTAGGGAAGAGGTCAGCATTTTACAAAATGATATCCATTAAACTTAAAACAAATGATGGAGTTTGTACGCTCAAAAACCGTGAGGGTACTTATGCTTACTCAAATGAGTCAAAAGCCGAAATGATGGGCGAGTATTTCAGTTCGGTTTATTCCAATATAGGAAAAAAAATCTCGGTGTTAATTTATCTCCAAGCGATCCTGAAATGACTGAACCGCTATGGTTCCTCGATGATGAGATATCAGACCTAATTAAGAAATGGCCGCTATCTTTCTCGTTAACACCTGATGAAATACCTCTTAGTTTCATAAAATATTTTAGGACCGACGAAACACATAATGAATCTTTCATTTATTAGAGGCCAGATACCTGACTGGTAGAAACACGCATTCATGACCCCGCTTCCTAAGAAAGTGCCTCATCACCTTCCCTAAAACTACATACCGTTAAGCATCACGTCTGTTTTTACACGCGTAGTTGAAAAAAAAAAAGAATTTGCAGTCATCTTGAGAAGCGCAACATTGTTAGTACCGATCAGCACGGTTTCATGAAAAGGAGGTTCTTAGAGACACAACTTTTAGAAGCCTTGAATGATTGGACTACCGCCCTGGATCAAAAACAAGCGGTTCACATTGTCCGATTTTGACTTCATGAAAGCTTTTGATAAGGTGCCTCATCATAAGCTTTTGAAGAAATCAGAACTCATTGGCATGTGTGGCATCTATTCAACATGGCTCCGTGAATTTTTAACCAATCGTACATTCCAAGTGCGCATAAAGGATTCGTTCTCCGGAATTCATCCGATTAGTAGCGGTGTTCCTCAAGGAGGGGTTCTGTCATCTATTTTATTTGATATTTACACATTTGAACTGAACTCCTCAATTTTGAATTTCGGTGTCGAATGCAAAATTTTCGCAGATGATGTAAAAATATACAAGGTCATCAACTCTTCAGATGATTCGGTTGCACCGCGAAGAGCAATTGATACTTTGGCGCAGTGGTCACAAGACTAGGAGCTCTCCCTCGCTTAGGAAAAAACCAAAATGCTTAGCATTCCTTCATCCAGATCTGGTTACCAGTACAATGTGCGCGTAGGCCCACTAGAGTATGTAGACAAAATATCTGATCTCGGTTTTTTGATAGATGACAGATTAAGCTTCGATGAGCGTATATGCAAGAATACCAAGAAAGCAACTACCAAGATTTTTAATCTCTTCAAAGCCCGTAAATCAAAAATTCTGCCATCTATCTCTGTGCGTTCAAAACGTACATTCGCCCTCTTCTTGAATATGGTTCCACGATTTATTCTCCACACAAAAATAGCTCTATTCCTGTTCTTGAGAAAGTGCAAAATGATTTCTCTCGTAAGCTTTACTTCCGTTGTTATAGTTAAAAATACAGCAGTGTCCTTAGTACACTGCGCGGAAAAACTATAAGACATACCCCGATTTTTGCGAATTTGGATTTGGCATGGGCCGAGCAGAAAAACTGCAGATGCAAATCGATGCGACACCTTCGAAAACGCCCGGGTGAAAATATTAATAACAATACGTCAAATCTTACAAGGCTGGCACCGGAAAAATAGCTCTACTCCTGTTCTTGAGAAAGTGCAAAATGTCTATGCAAATTGTCAGTGCAAATTGTCCGATGCAAAACTATATAACGTAGCAGGGAATCGTGGGAATTTCGTGAATTTTGTGGATTTGCAGTGGGAAAAATTACGGTTTCATGAAATCTATTCAATAACAGGATGTTCCTGCTCCTTATTTTCCAAAATGCCACATGGAACCAAAATTAGTAATGCGAAAGAGCTCAGATTGATCTCATGAGCCATATGGGCCTTACCCATATGGCCCTTAATGAATCGGACGAATTCGAGGCTGCATTGCTCGATATGATGATGATACTGCTTTGTACCTGCATAAAGCACAAACTGGAAGACCAACGAAGCTGAATTACCGAGAGGAACGGGCAGACGTGAGGCTGGCATCGAATCCCATGATGTGTTTCAGCGAGAACAAGGGAGTCTTGGATCTGCGCGTCGACATATCCACAACTCTGCGAACCAATCATAGGTCCTGGAACGTCATCCGAGAACGAACTAGAAGTGCTCCACGACTTACGGGCAACTACGAGAAATCGCGGCTCCAATGCGCCCGAGTGAACATGCAAACCAATTCGAAGAAAGTGGGTCGTCTCGTCAATCTTCATGTTGAACGCCCTCGTAAGAAAACAACTTCATAGATTGTTTTCTCGTACAAAGAGAAAGCTCAGCTTGGACGGACCTGGTGGATTCAATTCGTACTGGAGAGATCTGCGCAAAGATCCACTCGTTTTCGATGAAGAACTTTGAAGGAAGTTTGATGAGTTGGGCAGCATTCAGCTGGTACGGTACGCTAGACATTGTCTTCATACCTTGCAATATGAACTCTGCAGATTACCAGAAGGTACTAGAAAGGTTACCTCCTGCCCTTTTTGGGTCGCCATCGCCATGTGTTTTAGCAGGGCAATGCGTCTATTCATGTAAGCAGGTTGACGCTGGATTGGTTTCAGGCCAATCATGTGAACTTACTTGAATGGCCCGCCTGTTCGTCGGACCTCAAACTGATGGAAAACTTGTGTGGTAAACTTGCACAATGGGTATATGCTTATTGCAAGCAGTACGAGTCCATTGCTCAACTGAAGGAAGCCGTTATCGCCGAGAGGGTCGCAATGTCTTATATGTAGTTTTGCATCGGTCAGTTTAGAAAGTTTCCGGTGCTAGCGTTCCGAAATTCGACGTATTCTTATGGAAATTTCTAACCAGGGGCTTTGGAGGGTGCTCCGTCAATTGACATCTGCAGTTTTTTTGCTTAGTTCACACGAAATCCAGAACCGCGAAAATCGGGGTTTGTCTAATCGTGTTGCCGCGCAGTGTAGCGCTACTAGGAGGCCGGATCTCGGTTTGCAATCACTTCATCTACGGCGTATACGAAATGACCTCATAACGCTCTACAAAATCATCAATGGTATGGTAGACATAGATAACTCGAAGATGTTAAACTATCGAACTTCTAAGACGCGAGGAGCCTCCGCAAAGCTATTCCTGCCCAGGGTGAACACCCAGCAGAGACTGCATTTTTTCAGTCACAGGACCATAACACCATTCTATAGCTTGATCAGGCGCGGACGAATCCCTAGCAGGCTCTCGCAGTTCAAAAACTGGTACAGCAGCTTCTAATAGAAACTTAAGGGCAGTGTTCACGAAGAAACAGTTGCACGTTTTTTAACTAAGACGTAAGCTTTGGGTCCCTCTAAGAAGATTAAGAACGGAACTGCGATGAAAAACGGCCGGTAAGTGGGTGAAAATCTCGTGGGCCAGCCAACCCATTGGGCCACTCCGCCGACGTCCTATAACAGTTCCCCTGAATTTGTGGTTAAAAGAACGATGGTTTCCGATCAAGTGCCCCGTTCTTCCCTTCATTCTCTCCGTCTCTCTTCACTCAGGTCAGCTCGCACACATCGGTTGCAAACAGCGGGAGTTACAAGCCTCGGACAACTCGTCCACAATGCTTCCCTAGATGAATTTTGAGGGGCCATAACTCCGTTTCCAGGGGGCTTGTACGATTCCAGAGACATCATTGAAATCAGCATGGGACCGTCTTCAAGATAGGCGGAGAAAAAGAAAAAAGAATTTTATCGTGAGCACTGCCTTTAGATATCTCTCAAATTGTTTTGTTTTTAGTTTCGTGTTTTCTCGGGCTTTATGCCTTTTTTTAGTTGTTGTTTGATAGTGTGTTGTCTTTTGTATCACATGACTATGATCATGTAATAAATGAATGAATGAATTATCACATCGAATGAGGTTTGGGCTATGCGTGAGCTTATTAATCATTGCCAGTTACGAATCACGAGTTAAGATTTATGAATTACGAGAAATTAGAAAAATTACGATTTAAGAAATTACAAAATTCAGTTACGTGGAGCCCTGCTATGTACATGTGATTGGCATGGATCCTGAAGAGACTTCGCGTTCCCCATTGTACGTTGGCCCAAACTCGATGCCATGTGTTATAATATAGGTGCACCGAGTTTGTGCCAACCTTCAACACTGAACGCGAAGTCTCTTCCGGATCCATGCCGACAGTCATCGAATGTTACATAGTCATCGAATAATTGTTATTCAATCGATTGTCCGATTACCCTTGATTTCCCATTCTCACGCGGAATTGGTAGTGCATGCATTTTGAGAATGTAGGGTGGGTAAGCCGTGATCTAAAATTTGTAAATAATTATCTGGAATTTTTTAGCGAAGTTAACAGTAAGGGTACCACTCACGTCTGAATATATCAGAACCAGCCAAAGCGCCGCTTCGCGGCGCTTTGTCCGGGAACCGTAAGCCGGGGGGTTCGCGCCGCTTCGCGGCGCTCTGTGCGGAAACTGTGTGGCTTTTCTGAACCAATCAAATCTTTCACGGTCCGGAAAACCCCGGCCAAAGCGCCGCTTCGCACTAGCGAGGCAAAAAAACTTTCTGTTCAAAAGTAACTTCATAATACCTAAAACGGGGGACGGTGGTGGGTAGTAAAGTCCCGGGAGCCCTATAATTACGATGTCCCGCTCCTCACAACTTGCAGAAATGCAGTTACCCTTTCTATTTTCTATGAAGAATCCCCATTAATTAAAACGTGCACTATCTCTACACGAATGATGTCAATGGTTCGCCACAACTCTGTCACTTACAAAGAGGTCCAGTAGTGTGTGAAAACACACTTTCCTGCCCTGAGATTTCAATTAATGATTTCTATTTCATCTAAAGACTTTTTGAAGCCGCATTTCTCTCAGGACTGCTTTCACAGAGGAATTAAAAATTTGCCCGTGATCCTCGCACGATTTTGTGTGGCGGGCCTTCTCAAACGCGGCAGTACGCAGCTCCAGACCGTAATTTCACTTCGGTAACGACACTACTTACAGTCTGATACAACGAATTTAAGGAACTTTCCACAGTTTTTCCTTCATCTTTGTTATTTTTTAACGATTCGCTCAAAATTCTTCATATCAAAGATTTGAGATCCCCTTTAACGTGTGGGTTACAGGTCAAGTCCGAAAAAGGCGGTTGTAGGTGAAGCTGAAAATGTGAAACCATAGCTAGGGTTTTTAGCCCAATAGAAACCGCTAGTCATTTAGTAAAGTTTTCAGATTTTAGGCTAACAGAACTGTATTCTCCTCATTACAAAAATCTAAAAAAAACTGAGAAAAAAGGAAGACATCGCAGGAGAACTTGCATCTAAATTTTCCTGTGTGGCGATAATTGAAGCAGTTTGGTCCTGAGTGAACTTACAGTACCGCGTCACACTGCACTCACTGAACACTAGGTTTTGTTGCTTCTGCTCCCTATAATCTTTCCCGATCGAGTAAGCCAATGGAGAGTCCCAAAAAGCATTGCTATCCCTCCACATGCGGTTACCCAGTCACACCTCTTACACAGTTTCTGCCACACCGTAATTCGGAATACCAAATTTACAGTTGTTTCCCAGAACCCATAATTTTTCGTATATTGCTCCAGTTTTCATGATTATCGTAGAACGGATACTGCGTAAGTAACGTGACGGCCTACCTGCAGAGTGCTGTAGTAGCGCTCTGGTATGTAAGGTAGAGTGTTGCCCGAATATTCGTTTATTCGGATAAAATTCGAATATTTGAGTATTCGAGTAATTCGAATATTGGAATATTCAAAGAGGTGGAATATTCGTTTATTCGAATATTCGAATATTCATAAAAGTGAAATATTCGGTTTATTCGAATACTCGAATATTCAGCATGTATAATTTGAATATTCGACAAGATCGCACTCCATTTCGCCCCGATTTTACATTTCAAACATCTTAGCGTAATGACTCCTGATTTCTCAAAATTCTTCAGTACCTCATAAATTTACAGTTATAGCAAGTATGTAAAATATATTAAACTGGTCGTAGGATTTTGTCAAAACGCTGTAAACGCCCATTTCACCTTTAGTTATTGAGAAAAGTTTAAATTTCGAGCGACGCATAAGTATAGCAACACTCGAGGAACATGAAAGTGTCTCGCGAAAACGGCCACATTGTATCATTTTCATGCGTATTTTTATGGAACTGGTTCAAGGTGATGCTATTGGTCCACTTTCCCGGTGGACTTCACCTGAATTCTCAGGCTGACAAAAGACTTGAGTTGTCAAGAGGGTGCAGTTTATGAGATGACAAATTACCAACCTGTTGTCGACGCCCCAGTTTGCCTGAGTGGATTGAATGGGATAGTACGCAATAGAGTGTTGCCCAAATATTCGCTTATTCGAATATTCAAAGAAGTGAATTATTCCGGTTATTCGAATAATCGAATATTCAAAGAAGTAGAATATTCGTTTATTCAAATCATCGAATATTCAAAGAAGTGGATTATTCGATCTATTCGTTTATTCGAATATTTGAAAAAATTATTCGTTCCAACACTCTAATGTATGGCAGGGTTCAGAGCAGCTAAGAGCGGTGACTCGCCATAATTCCTGTTTCTTTTTTACTGGAAATGCGATTTGAAAAACAGTGAGGAGGGGACTGGCCAACGAAAGAACGACGTTGATCAAAATCCAGCCTTCAGCGATTGCCTTAAACATAAGTGTGAGCTCACTAATCGAATAGGGCGTTATGTGCCTTGCCGCGATAGATCAGTAGCCTCTCTCGGCTTTTATGCATTACCGCATATTCGAAGTGGCATATTCGGAGTATTCGTTAAATGTTTTGTCGTCGGTCCGCACCCGCCACATAACTTCCAGAGCCCCAGATTTAAAAAAATCAATAACCGGTTTGGAATTGACTTAGCCTAACTGCCACTCCTTTCAACTTACCAAAATCGCCCATGAAAACCACTTTCTTTTCGACATAGCTTAAAGCTCATACACATGCATTGAATTCTCTTAAAATTTAGTGTTTCAGCCTTCAATGATAAGTGAATTCCTTCTGTCCGGGTTTCGGGAGGGGTATAAAGTCCGGGAGGTGGTTGTAAGTCACGTGAATGATCTTGGTGTGTCACCAATGCACAAAGGTCGAGACCTCAGGTGATGCCGGGAACTGAATCTCATCGACGTAACGAGGAACATGTCGTTTTGCTGGAGGAAGGAAAAGATCTCAAACTGCTCGTTGACTTTTTGGTTTTTCCAAAGGCAGAATGCTGAGAACCGAAAAACGTAATCCCCCAACCCTCCCCCAAATGGTTGCACAATTGCATGAGCCTAACTAAACTTTGAAGGTTTTGGTGAACTGAAATCCACATACGGTTCAATACTGTTTTGGAGTGGTCAGAGATGTGACGAAATAGTGCTATAGGGATGGAGGCCCAGGTGGTCGTTCTTTGTGCTGCTATTCAAATATTGTAAGAAAGGATAGGCATGATGATTTTTCAAGCCAAAAAAAAAATTCTATTTTCCTAATGCTTTAAACGTTCCGAAGTTGGTGTCCATTGGGTATTTGACGCGCTGATCACGGGTTTGCTATCAATTTTGCTAAAAGTCTCGTTAATGAGTTATGGAGTTAGTTTAGGTTGGGGAGGATGTGTAGTATCAGAATTTGAAGCATTATCCGACTGGTGGTTAAAGAATAGTCCTTGATTACTTTTGTAGAATCAATCCGTGAAGTTGTCGTCTTTGAAGAAGGTTTTTTAGCTACACAGAAATCCTGGAATGGATCTTAAAGCTGCTTGAAAAGATTTTGATAACTGTTCATCGGGGTTTGGGGAGGGGTATAAAGTCCGGGAGGTGGTTGTAAGTCACGTGAATGATCTTGGTGTGTCACCAATGCACAAAGGTCGAGACCTCAGGTGATGCCGGGAACTGAATCTCATCGACGTAACGAGGATGATGTCGTTTTGCTGGAGGAAGGAAAAGATCTCAAACTGCTTGTTGATTTTTTGGTTTTTCAAAAGGCAGAATGCTGAGAACCGAAAAACGTAATCCCCCAACCCTCCCCCAAATGGTTGCACAATTGCATGAGCCTAACTAAACTTTGAAGGTTTTGGTGAACTGAAATCCACATACGGTTCAATACTGTTTTGGAGTGGTCAGAGATGTGACGAAATAGTGCTATAGGGATGGAGGCCCAGGTGGTCGTTCTTTGTGCTGCTATTCAAATATTGTAAGAAAGGATAGGCATGATGATTTTTCAAGCCAAAAAAAATTTTCTCTTTTCCTAATGCTTTAAACATTCCGAAGTTGGTGTCCATAGGGTATTTGACGCGCTGACCACGAATTTGCTATCAATTTTGCTAAAAGTCTCGTTAATGAGTTATGGAGTTAGTTTAGGTTGGGGAGGATGTGTAGTATCAGAATTTGAAGCATTATCCGACTGGTGGTTAAAGAATAGTCCTTGATTACTTTTGTAGAATCAATCCGTGAAGTTGTCGTCTTTGAAGAAGGTTTTTTAGCTACACAGAAATCCTGGAATGGATCTTAAAGCTGCTTGAAAAGATTTTGATAACTGTTCATCGGGGTTTGGGGGTGGGTATAGAGTCAGGGAGGTGGTTGTAAGTCACGTGAATGATCTTGGTGTGTCACCAATGCACAAAGGTCGAGACCTCAGGTGATGCCGGGAACTGAATCTCATCGACGTAACGAGGATGATGTCGTTTTGCTGGAGCAAGGAAAAGATCTCAAACTGCTCGTTGTTTTTTTGGGGTTTCCAATGGGAGAATGTTGAGAACCGAAAACGTAATCTCCTAGCCTTCCCTTAAATGGTAGCACAATTGCATGAGCCTAACTAAACTTTTAAGGTTTTGGTGAACTGAAATCCACATACGGTTCAATACTGTTTTGGAGTGGTCAGAGATGTGACGAAATAGTGCTATAGGGATGGAGGCCCAGGTGGTCGTTCTTTGTGCTGCTATTCAAATATTGTAAGAAAGGATAGGCATGATGATTTTTCAAGCCAAAAAAAAATTTTCTCTTTTCCTAATGCTTTAAACGTTCCGAAGTTGGTGTCCTTTGGGTATTTGACGCGCTGATCACAAATTTGCTATCAATTTTGCATTTAAAAGTCTCGTTAATGAGTTATGGAGTTAGTTTAGGTTAGGGAGGATGTGTAGTATCAGAATTTGAAGCATTATCCGACTGGTGGTTAAAGAATAGTCCTTGATTACTTTTGTAGAATCAATCCGTGAAGTTGTCGTCTTTGAAGAAGGTTTTTTAGCTACACAGAAATCCTGGAATGGATCTTAAAGCTGCTTGAAAAGATTTTGATAACTGTTCATCGGGGTTTGGGGAGGGGTATAAAGTCCGGGAGGTGGTTGTAAGTCACGTGAATGATCTTGGTGTGTCACCAATGCACAAAGGTCGAGACCTCAGGTGATGCCGGGAACTGAATCTCATCGACGTAACGAGGATGATGTCGTTTTGCTGGAGGAAGGAAAAGATCTCAAACTGCTTGTTGATTTTTTGGTTTTTCCAAAGGCAGAATGCTGAGAACCGAAAAACGTAATCCCCCAACCCTCCCCCAAATGGTTGCACAATTGCATGAGCCTAACTAAACTTTGAAGGTTTTGGTGAACTGAAATCCACATACGGTTCAATACTGTTTGGAGTGGTCAGAGATGTGACGAAATAGTGCTATAGGGATGGAGGCCCAGGTGGTCGTTCTTTGTGCTGCTATTCAAATATTGTAAGAAAGGATAGGCATGATGATTTTTCAAGCCAAAAAAAATTTCTCTTTTCCTAATGCTTTAAACGTTCCGAAGTTGGTGTCCATAGGGTATTTGACGCGCTGATCACGAATTTGCTATCAATTTTGCTAAAAGTCTCGTTAATGAGTTATGGAGTTAGTTTAGGTTGGGGAGGATGTGTAGTATCAGAATTTGAAGCATTATCCGACTGGTGGTTAAAGAATAGTCCTTGATTACTTTTGTAGAATCAATCCGTGAAGTTGTCGTCTTTGAAGAAGGTTTTTTAGCTACACAGAAATCCTGGAATGGATCTTAAAGCTGCTTGAAAAGATTTTGATAACTGTTCATCGGGGTTTGGGGAGGGGTATAAAGTCCGGGAGGTGGTTGTAAGTCACGTGAATGATCTTGGTGTGTCACCAATGCACAAAGGTCGAGACCTCAGGTGATGCCGGGAACTGAATCTCATCGACGTAACGAGGATGATGTCGTTTTGCTGGAGGAAGGAAAAGATCTCAAACTGCTCGTTGATTTTTTGGTTTTTCCAAAGGCAGAATGCTGAGAACCGAAAAACGTAATCCCCCAACCCTCCCCCAAATGGTTGCACAATTGCATGAGCCTAACTAAACTTTGAAGGTTTTGGTGAACTGAAATCCACATACGGTTCAATACTGTTTTGGAGTGGTCAGAGATGTGACGAAATAGTGCTATAGGGATGGAGGCCCAGGTGGTCGTTCTTTGTGCTGCTATTCAAATATTGTAAGAAAGGATAGGCATGATGATTTTTCAAGCCAAAAAAAATTTTCTCTTTTCCTAATGCTTTAAACGTTCCGAAGTTGGTGTCCATAAGGTATTTGACGCGCTGATCACGAATTTGCTATCAATTTTGCTAAAAGTCTCGTTAATGAGTTATGGAGTTAGTTTAGGTTGGGGAGGATATGTAGTATCAGAATTTGAAGCATTATCCGACTGGTGGTTAGAGAATAGTCCTTGATTACTTTTGTAGAATCAATCCGTGAAGCTGTCGTCTTTGAAGAAGGTTTTTTAGCTACACAGAAATCCTGGAATGGATCTTAAAGCTGCTTGAAAAGATTTTGATAACTGTTCATCGGGGTTTGGGGATGGGTATAGAGTCCGGGAGGTGGTTGTAAGTCACGTGAATGATCTTGGTGTGTCACCAATGCACAAAGGTCGAGACCTCAGGTGATGCCGGGAACTGAATCTCATCGACGTAACGAGGATGATGTCGTTTTGCTGGAGGAAGGAAAAGATCTCAAACTGCTCGTTGATTTTTTGGTTTTTCCAAAGGCAGAATGCTGAGAACCGAAAAACGTAATCCCCCAACCCTCCCCCAAATGGTTGCACAATTGCATGAGCCTAACTAAACTTTGAAGGTTTTGGTGAACTGAAATCCACATACGGTTCAATACTGTTTTGGAGTGGTCAGAGATGTGACGAAATAGTGCTATAGGGATGGAGGCCCAGGTGGTCGTTCTTTGTGCTGCTATTCAAATATTGTAAGAAAGGATAGGCATGATGATTTTTCAAGCCAAAAAAAATTTTCTCTTTTCCTAATGCTTTAAACGTTTCGAAGTTGGTGTCCATAAGGTATTTGACGCGCTGATCACGAATTTGCTATCAATTTTGCTAAAAGTCTCGTTAATGAGTTATGGAGTTAGTTTAGGTTGGGGAGGATATGTAGTATCAGAATTTGAAGCATTATCCGACTGGTGGTTAGAGAATAGTCCTTGATTACTTTTGTAGAATCAATCCGTGAAGCTGTCGTCTTTGAAGAAGGTTTTTTAGCTACACAGAAATCCTGGAATGGATCTTAAAGCTGCTTGAAAAGATTTTGATAACTGTTCATCGGGGTTTGGGGATGGGTATAGAGTCCGGGAGGTGGTTGTAAGTCACGTGAATGATCTTGGTGTGTCACCAATGCACAAAGGTCGAGACCTCAGGTGATGCCGGGAACTGAATCTCATCGACGTAACGAGGATGATGTCGTTTTGCTGGAGGAAGGAAAAGATCTCAAACTGCTCGTTGATTTTTTGGTTTTTCCAAAGGCAGAATGCTGAGAACCGAAAAACGTAATCCCCCAACCCTCCCCGAAATGGTTGCACAATTGCATGAGCCTAACTAAACTTTGAAGGTTTTGGTGAACTGAAATCCACATACGGTTCAATACTGTTTTGGAGTGGTCAGAGATGTGACGAAATAGTGCTATAGGGATGGAGGCCCAGGTGGTCGTTCTTTGTGCTGCTATTCAAATATTGAAAGAAAGGATAGGCATGATGATTTTTCAAGCCAAAAAAAATTTTCTCTTTTCCTAATGCTTTAAACGTTCCGAAGTTGGTGTCCATTGGGTATTTGACGCGCTGATCACAAATTTGCTATCAATTTTGCATTTAAAAGTCTCCTTAATGAGTTATGGAGTTAGTTTAGGTTAGGGAGGATGTGTAGTATCAGAATTTGAAGCATTATCCGACTGGTGGTTAAAGAATAGTCCTTGATTACTTTTGTAGAATCAATCCGTGAAGTTGTCGTCTTTGAAGAAGGTTTTAGCTACACAGAAATCCTGGAATGGATCTTGAAGCTGCTTGAAAAGATTTTGATAACTGTTCATCGGGGTTTGGGGAGGGGTATAAAGTCCGGGAGGTGGTTGTAAGTCACGTGAATGATCTTGGTGTGTCACCAATGTACAAAGGTCGAGACCTCAGGTGATGCCGGGAACTGAATCTCATCGACGTAACGAGGATGATGTCGTTTTGCTGGAGGAAGGAAAAGATCTCAAACTGCTTGTTGATTTTTGGTTTTTCCAAAGGCAGAATGCTGAGAACCGAAAAACGTAATCCCCCAACCCTCCCCCAAATGGTTGCACAATTGCATGAGCCTAACTAAACTTTGAAGGTTTTGGTGAACTGAAATCCACATACGGTTCAATACTGTTTGGAGTGGTCAGAGATGTGACGAAATAGTGCTATAGGGATGGAGGCCCAGGTGGTCGTTCTTTGTGCTGCTATTCAAATATTGTAAGAAAGGATAGGCATGATGATTTTTCAAGCCAAAAAAATTTTCTCTTTCCTAATGCTTTAAACGTTCCGGAAGTTGGTGTCCATAGGGTATTTGACGCGCTGACCACGAATTTGCTATCAATTTTGCTAAAAGTCTCGTTAATGAGTTATGGAGTTAGTTTAGGTTAGGGAGGATGTGTAGTATCAGAATTTGAAGCATTATCCGACTGGTGGTTAAAGAATAGTCCTTGATTACTTTTGTAGAATCAATCCGTGAAGTTGTCGTCTTTGAAGAAGGTTTTTTAGCTACACAGAAATCCTGGAATGGATCTTAAAGCTGCTTGAAAAGATTTTGATAACTGTTCATCGGGGTTTGGGGAGGGGTATAAAGTCCGGGAGGTGGTTGTAAGTCACGTGAATGATCTTGGTGTGTCACCAATGCACAAAGGTCGAGACCTCAGGTGATGCCGGGAACTGAATCTCATCGACGTAACGAGGATGATGTCGTTTTGCTGGAGGAAGGAAAAGATCTCAAACTGCTCGTTGATTTTTGGTTTTTCCAAAGGCAGAATGCTGAGAGCCGAAAAACGTAATCCCCCAACCCTCCCCCAAATGGTTGCACAATTGCATGAGCCTAACTAAACTTTGAAGGTTTTGGTGAACTGAAATCCACATACGGTTCAATACTGTTTTGGAGTGGTCAGAGATGTGACGAAATAGTGCTATAGGGATGGAGGCCCAGGTGGTCGTTCTTTGTGCTGCTATTCAAATATCGTAAGAAAGGATAGGCATGATGATTTTTCAAGCCAAAAAAAAATTTTCTCTTTTCCTAATGCTTTAAACGTTCCGAAGTTGGTGTCCATAGGGTATTTGACGCGCTGATCACGAATTTGCTACCAAATTTGCTAAAAGTCTCGTTAATGAGTTATGGAGTTAGTTTAGGTTGGGGAGGATGTAGTATCAGAATTTGAAGCATTATCCGACTGGTGGTTAAAGAATAGTCCTTGATTACTTCTGTAGAATCAATCCGTGAAGTTGTCGTCTTTGAAGAAGGTTTTTTAGCTACACAGAAATCCTGGAATGGATCTTAAAGCTGCTTGAAAAGATTTTGATAACTGTTCATCGGGGTTTGGGGAGGGGTATAAAGTCCGGGAGGTGGTTGTAAGTCACGTGAATGATCTTGGTGTGTCACCAATGCACAAAGGTCGAGACCTCAGGTGATGCCGGGAACTGAATCTCATCGACGTAACGAGGATGATGTCGTTTTGCTGGAGGAAGGAAAAGATCTCAAACTGCTTGTTGATTTTTTGGTTTTTCCAAAGGCAGAATGCTGAGAACCGAAAAACGTAATCCCCCAACCCTCCCCCAAATGGTTGCACAATTGCATGAGCCTAACTAAACTTTGAAGGTTTTGGTGAACTGAAATCCACATACGGTTCAATACTGTTTGGAGTGGTCAGAGATGTGACGAAATAGTGCTATAGGGATGGAGGCCCAGGTGGTCGTTCTTTGTGCTGCTATTCAAATATTGTAAGAAAGGATAGGCATGATGATTTTTCAAGCCAAAAAAAATTTTCTCTTTTCCTAATGCTTTAAACGTTCCGAAGTTGGTGTCCATAGGGTATTTGACGCGCTGACCACGAATTTGCTATCAATTTTGCTAAAAGTCTCGTTAATGAGTTATGGAGTTAGTTTAGGTTGGGGAGGATGTGTAGTATCAGAATTTGAAGCATTATCCGACTGGTGGTTAAAGAATAGTCCTTGATTACTTTTGTAGAATCAATCCGTGAAGTTGTCGTCTTTGAAGAAGGTTTTTTAGCTACACAGAAATCCTGGAATGGATCTTAAAGCTGCTTGAAAAGATTTTGATAACTGTTCATCGGGGTTTGGGGAGGGGTATAAAGTCCGGGAGGTGGTTGTAAGTCACGTGAATGATCTTGGTGTGTCACCAATGCACAAAGGTCGAGACCTCAGGTGATGCCGGGAACTGAATCTCATCGACGTAACGAGGATGATGTCGTTTTGCTGGAGGAAGGAAAAGATCTCAAACTGCTTGTTGATTTTTGGTTTTTCCAAAGGCAGAATGCTGAGAACCGAAAAACGTAATCCCCCAACCCTCCCCCAAATGGTTGCACAATTGCATGAGCCTAACTAAACTTTGAAGGTTTTGGTGAACTGAAATCCACATACGGTTCAATACTGTTTGGAGTGGTCAGAGATGTGACGAAATAGTGCTATAGGGATGGAGGCCCAGGTGGTCGTTCTTTGTGCTGCTATTCAAATATTGTAAGAAAGGATAGGCATGATGATTTTTCAAGCCAAAAAAAAAATTTTCTCTTTTCCTAATGCTTTAAACGTTCCTGCTTGAAAAGATTTTGATAACTGTTCATCGGGGTTTGGGAGGAGTATAAAGTCCGGGAGGTGGTTGTAAGTCACGTGAATGATCTTGGTGTGTCACCAATGCACAAAGGTCGAGACCTCAGGTGATGCCGGGAACTGAATCTCATCGACGTAACGAGGATGATGTCGTTTTGCTGGAGGAAGGAAAAGATCTCAAACTGATCGTTGATTTTTTGGTTTTTCCAAAGGCAGAATGCTGAGAACCGAAAAACGTAATCCCCCAACCCTCCCCCAAATGGTTGCACAATTGCATGAGCCTAACTAAACTTTGAAGGTTTTGGTGAACTGAAATCCACATACGGTTCAATACTGTTTTGGAGTGGTCAGAGATGTGACGAAATAGTGCTATAGGGATGGAGGCCCAGGTGGTCGTTCTTTGTGCTGCTATTCAAATATTGTAAGAAAGGATAGGCATGATGATTTTTCAAGCCAAAAAAAAATTTCTCTTTTCCTAATGCTTTAAACGTTCCGAAGTTGGTGTCCATTGGGTATTTGACGCGCTGATCACGAATTTGCAATGGAGGTTCCTCATCGCTCTTGCTTAGCCAAAAAATTGGTGTTTTTTTTGCTCGGGTATATCCTTTTCTTACAATATTTGAATAGCAGCACAAAGCACGACCACCTGGGCCTCCATCACTATAGCACTATTTCGTCACATCTCTGACCACTCCAAAACAGTATTGAACCGTATGTGGATTTCAGTTCACCAAAACCTTCAAAGTTTAGTCAAGCTCATGCAATTGTGCAACCATTTGGGGGAGGGTTGGGGGATTACGTTTTTCGGTTCTCAGCATTCTGCCTTTGGAAAAACCAAAAAATCAACGAGCAGTCTGAGATCTTTTCCTTCCTCCAGCAAAACGAAATCATCCTCATTACGTCGATGAGATTCAGTTCCCGGCATCACCTGAGGTCTCGACCTTCGTGCGTTGGTGACACACCAATATCATTGACGTGACTTACTTTATACCCCACCCCAAACCCAGACAGAAGGAATTTATTTATCATTAAAGGCTGAAACACAAAATTTCAAGAGATCAACGAGCAGCCTGAGATCTTTTCCTTCCTCCAGCAAAACGATATCATCCTCATTACGTCGATGAGATTCAGTTCCCGGCATCACCTGAGGTCTCGACCTTCGTGCGTTGGTGACACACCAATATCATTGACGTGACTTACTTTATACCCCACCCCAAACCCAGACAGAAGGAATTTATTTATCATTAAAGGCTGAAACACAAAATTTCAAGAAAATTAAATGCATGTGCATGAGCTTTTACCACTGTCAAAAAAAATGGTTCGCATGGGCGAGTTCGGTGAGGTTGAAATGGGTGGCAGTTAAGCTACATAAGAACCGACCGACAAGAAAACGACATTGAACAATAGCCATTGTGCAGTTACTGTTTTACTCCGAGTACGCGGGAATTCTTCCATTGGCCATTGCCTTCCCCACTGCTTCCCGAATCTCATTCTTAAAAAAAAAACAAGAATAATCACGAGTCATCGCTCTCAGCTCACTGAACTCTGTTACATCTATTGTCGCGAAAACGCGATGGGCGCGGTAGGTCCCGCAGCGAATGCCGACGCACGGTAGAGACACCGTAGGACTAGCTCGGGCGGCGCGGTCGCAACTGGTGCCAAATACTGTGCTTATCTGGGTCAAATTCCGGTCCGGAATTGCGTCTCGACACGCTTCGCGGCCGCGCGCTCTCGAGTCGGAAGAGTTTCCAGCGCCGCAGCCGATGATCTGTTGACTCTAGGTGGGTTTTAGAAACTGAAAACCAAACAAAATTGAAGAAAACTGTATAAAAAAGCCATATCGAGTCGGCTTTGGCGCTGGAAACCCGACTGACTCGAGCGCATGCGGCCGCAAAGCGTGTCGGGACGCAATTGCGGACCGGAATTAAACCCAGATAAGCACAATACATGTTATGTGGTGTTATCGTGGTTATTACCCTCAATACAGTATACAGCTTGCTGGGGTTAATTAGTACAGTCGGTCATGTTATCTGTAGGGAGCCTGTAGATTGGATCTCCCGGGATTGACGTCTGGTGTCGGACCCGAGAGAGAAAACCACCGATTCGCAACATCTATCTTCTATAGTTGTGCCCTCCGAAAATTCGAATAGTCTCGAATAATTTGGATTTGTGCGCCAATCTCAAAATGTATTCGAACAGTCTTAGTTTCCCAGCATTGCTTTAGATGGGATGCTCCCAAAATTGATGGAGAAGTGGGCTTGCTCGCTTTCATAAACTTGCAACTGTCCGTTATTTGCAATTTTATCTGAATATTGAATAGTTTCGAATGAATGTCGGATCAATACTGTGGAAAGCCAGGATCCTGCTCTCTCATTAACTATTGGAACAGTCGTAGTAGATTACAGCTAAGAACCAAGAACAGTTCGGATACATTCTGGCATTGAGGAGAAAATATTAGTTATTCGATTGTTCGGTATTTGAATAGCACGACTATAGTATCTTCTGTTTCATAGTGGAATTTATTTCCTTTAATCGCGTGCGTCTGCGCGCGTATGCTTCGTCTTCTTTTACCCACACTTTCTCGCTGTCGTCTCTCCCTCGCTCCGCACAAGCGCTTCGAAGCAGCAGAACAAATTTGCCTTTGAGCAAGGGAATATCCAACTACATAACTGCCACGATGAGAGGGTACTTACATTACAAACAAGTACCACACGTATTCTAAGCAACGAGAACGCAAAACTGTGTACACGCTGTGACGTGGGGAGAGGAGCGATGCTTCTTGAGACTCTCCATTGGCTGACTCGATCGGGTCAGGGCGCAAAAGAAGCAAAACCGAGTTTTCAATTAGTGCAGAGAGACGCGGTATCGGAAGTTCAATTAGGGCCAAACTGCTTGAATCATCGCTACCCAAGAAAATTGGAACGCAAGTTCTCCTGCGCTGTATTATTTTAAGATTTATAATGAAAGGAATATAATTGGGTTAGCCTAAAATGCGAATGTCTTAATCAATGACTAGCGGTTTTTTTGTGTAAGGAATTCTAGCTAAGGTGCCATATTTTTCAGCTTCACCTAGAATGGCCTTTTTCGGGCTTCACCTGTAATCCACAGGTCAATGGGATCACAAATTTTTGTTATGAAGAATTTTCAACGGATCGTTCGTAAATCATAAAGATGAAGGGAAAACTGTAGAAAGTTCCGAAAATTCGTTGTATCAGACTGTAAGTAGTGTCCTTATCCGAGGGAAATTACGGTCTGGAGCTGCGGACTACCGCGTCTGAGACGGGTCCGGCACACAAAATCGTACAGGGATCACGAACATTTTGAAAATTTTTCCGTGGAAGCAGTCTTGAGAGAAGTGCAGTTTCAGAAACTCTTCAAGTGAAATAGAAACCATTGTTAGACATCTCAGGACAGAAAAGGGTAGCAGTTTCACAAGCTACTGGAAGAATCTCCGATACTGTCCTCAACAGGACGGGAGATCGTTACTGGGACAGGGGCTGTCCAGACACCGAGGGAGGAGTTTTCCTGTTTTCGCAGTTTGAAACGCCACGCCACTCAACGCGAGCGCAGTGGTCCCGAGTGGAATTGGAGCCGCAAAAGGCGAGACGACTCCTCTCTCGGTGTGTAGAGAGCTCTGTCCCGTCGTTACTTCGTCGAGATCATTAATAACGGGCAGCTGGATCCTTTCTGCCAGTGGCAGAGCTGTGGTGGCTCATTAACAGCATTCGTCTGGAAATGGCGCACACATTAATCATGGGGATTTTCTCAGATAAAAAATTCAACTTCATTTCTACAAAAAAGGAGCGCATTGTAATTATAGGGCTCTCGGGACTTAGGGGCGGGTATCAGGTGTTTTAATGTTGCTTTGAAACAGGTTTTTTTCTCTTCTGCTAGTGCGAAGCGGCGCTTTGGCCGAGTTTTTTCCTGACCGTGAGAGATTTAATTCGTTTAGAAAATCCACTTGGCTTTTGGGCAGAGCGCCGCGGAGCGGCGCAAACCCCCCGGCTTATGGTTCCCGAACAAAGCGCCGCGAAGCGGCGCTTTGGCCGGGTTTTTTTCTGATCGTGAGAGATTTAATTCGTTTAGGAAATCCACTTGGTTTGTGGGCAGTGCGCCGCGAACCCCACGGCTTATGGCTCCCGGTCAAAGCGCCGCGAAGCGGCACTTTGGCCGGGTCTCATAATATTCCGTCAAACTCAACTTTTTTAATCAACCTTAATTTGACCTTTCCTGTTGGTGGCTCTCAGGCTAAGTTGTTAGGGGTAGGGAATACCTAACATCCGAAATCTTGGCATCAGAGTTTACATGCATGCCCCAGTGCTCGTGTAAATGGCGTCTACCCGTCATCCACCTGATTTTTCTTGCCTCGTGATTCTGCATAGCATATGTTTCACAATGTTAGCCGGGATAGATCTGAGAGTGTTAGTTTCGCATTATAAAAGATAAAATGGGAATCTTGAATGAAATTAGCGAAGAGCCTCCACTGCTTTTTGTTTTTCGAGTTATTCTTTGTGCCTACTTCTATGCGTTTGATTTGTCTTGCGTACTATTCTTTTGTTCTTTTTATGCGCACCTTAGCGTGCATGTTAATAAATAATAAATAAATAAATTTAGCATTTAGCTGTCAAACTACTTTGAACTTTTTACATGGAGGATTCATATGTCCTGACTATTAACCCTTTCCGCATGGTATTTGGCTGCGTAATAATATAATACTCAGCATTAAATTTCCTTACAGGACCTTTATTTATTGATTTTTTACCAACATAAAATTTTTGAAAAAATATTGCCTTCTAGCTTTGTACCCATCAATCTGTCACATTCTCCTAATTACATATGTCAGCATCGAGTGAATTTAGATGCTGTAGGTAAGTTTTCTTTTAGTTCTTTATACTCCTTTTCCACGCTTTTACAATTCTTTGATAAGGGTTCCCGTGCTCTTGTTCAAAAAATAACGGGGGCTTTTGTGAGGGGGTTATAAGATAAGGTTGCATGGGGGGATTACCTTGTCGCCATCCTAAAAGTCGGCTACACATCGTTACATTATTTATCTCTACCATACATTAGCCACTCCAAAGGTTGCAGTAACCTTGCAGCAGCCCTGCTATATACTATCCTCCTAAAATTTCATAGTGGCATAGACCGGCCTTATAGGTCTTGCATCGTTCGGGTTTATAATAATGATAACTATTATCATTATTCAAAGTTTTTCAAAAAGAAGATTGATGGTACATATATTTTACAACATGTTGGTAATGAAAATATTCCAAGTGATTGTGATAAGACTAATTGTCCTATTTGCAAGATTAATAATAAAATTTCATTTGTGGTGAGTAATTCCACCAAATTGAAAATATATACTGTTACTATAGCTGACACGAATTGCAATTCTAACAAGTTAATATATTGTTTATCCTGTAAACAATGTCGAATGCAATATGTCGGTCTTACAACTCGAAGACTGAAAGATAGGGTCAAGGAGCATCTTTATCATATTTCGAAACAAGATATTAAAAATTATATTTATGAACACTTTACAACTTGCTTAACATGTGAAGTAGAAGTACAGATTCTGGATGATTTGGAAAGTAATGAAGACAATAACGTTTTACGCGAAAAAGAATTATTTTGGATAAAACTTCTTAATACAGCTGATCCATTCGGACTTAATGATAATATTAAGGGTTATGGTAACATCTCAGATATTAGTGACCCGCTTGACTATAAAAATAATCATCCTTTTTATAGCTTGTCAATTGTCAAAGAAAGGAAAAGAAGTAACAATAGAAACTATATTAATAAAATTTATAATGTTGAAGATTTTATAAATAAAATTCGTGGTACGGATGATTTGTACGAAATATATAAATACTTTTGTGCATTTAATAGAAAGTTCATTACTGTAATTCTAAATAAAAGTCACGACGAATTATTCATGGAAAACTTTACAGCTTATAAAAGAAAGATAATTCTCAGTATACTCAGTAGTTTTCACCATAAAAATGAGAATTTTGTAATCAAATCAAAAAAAGATAATATTACTATATGCATTGACTTCCTACATAAATTTTTGAATGGAATTAATATTAACAAAATTATTAACAGGACGGATATTAAAAACATCATCAGTGCGAATAACGATTAGGTAAAGGCTAGAATTGTTCATACTTATCCACCTCCTATCTCTTTGAAAATTTTCAACTATAGTAAATTTCTAAAAAGTTTGAGTTCGGATATTCTAAATGAAACGCTCAATAATCAATGCATATTTAATAAAAGTTCTTGGAAAGGTTTTGTGAATAATCGTCATGGTCATATAATTACAGGTAATTTACCTCTAGTCGAAGATTTTTCGTTAAAAAACATCATGGAAAAAGGTACTAAATTCAGACTCCCAAAGTTGGTTAATAAAGACTTAATTCATCAGTGGAAAAAAGATACATCACATAAAATATTGAAAGTTTATAAGAAAAGGTATAAACTCACAGATCAACAACTAAATTCTATTGCTGACATTATTGAAATGTGTTTATCAAAAAAATTAAAGCACATAATGGATAGAAATTTCATGAGAGCTTCAGATAAGATACAATACAATAGTAATTATTTAAGATATTTACAGGACAATCTAGTCATATGTCCGCTAGACAAAGCAAGCAATAACTATGGTTTTGTGTGTAAAAAATTATACGTTTCAATCATACGATCAGAACTAAATTTAATAACAGATAGTAATCTGAATATCCATAATACCACTTATAATGTTTATGACCTGGAAAGTAAGGTAGAGGTCATGAATAGACATATAAATTTTTGTAATAATAATATTGGACACGGTATAGATAATCCTGATATTCCCTACATTTACTGCTTACCTAAATTACACAAGTCACCGGTTAAATTTCGATTCATCACAGGAGCTAAGAATAGTAGCATTAAACCACTGGCAGTAGAGCTCAAACAATTGTTCCTTTTTATAAGAAATCATTTTAAAAACTACTTGAAAGCAATTAAAACAAATAACAAAAATTTCTTGGGCTATTGGTCTATTGATAACATAGATATTAGCAAAACATTACATTTCATCAGTATGGTCAATACTAAATTATTTTCTGCGGATTTCACTAACATGTTTACCAACCTTCCACACAATATCATAATACGAAACTTGACAGAAATTTTGAAAATCTGTTATAAAAACTCGGGCAAAAAATATTTAGCGTACAATGGCTATAATAGAACCTTCTACACGGACAAAATCGACAGTAATAAAACTAGATATTATCAAATACAGGATATAATTTATTACACGGATTATATACTTAAAAATAGTTTCTGCCAATTTAGCGGTTTTAACTTTTTACAAAACATAGGGGTCCCGCAGGGAGGTAATGTTAGTCCTTTATTAGCAGACTTAACGATGTCTTACTTCGAGTATAAATTTTCAATTGGTAATGTCAATGTAAAAAACATAATTCCTTTCCGATATATGGATGATATCTTAATAATCCATAATAGAAAGGGTGAAGATATCAATCGTTTACTCGAAAAGATTTATGACAATATACTGACACTTGAAACTACTCACACAGACAAATACAGATGTAATTATTTGGACTTGGAAATTGCGATAGTTAACGATAAAATACATACTAAATTGTACAACAAAACTGACAATTTCAATTTCGAAGTTAAAAGACTACCACATAGGGACTCGTTCCTATCAGATAATGTTAAGAAAGCCACCATTTTCACCGAAACTCTGAAGATTGCTAGAACTTGTTCTTTTTTTCTTGATTTCAGAGATCGTATCAAATCACTTGGAACCATACTGGAGAAAAATGGATATACAATAAACTTCATATATAACTGCATGCTTAAATGTTTAAATAAAAATAGTTTCATTTTCTACAAATATAATCTTAAATTAGGGGATAATAGATGGTTACAAAGTTTATTAAAAGGAGGTAGATAGTTCTGTGGTCATCCATTTCTGTCTTAAGTCGTTGTAATTCACTCTAAATTCGTTAATTATACAGCTCGACCTGTTCTCTTGATCAGCTGAGTAACTAGGCGTAAGACTCATGATGGAAGTTTGTTACAGACCATCCGTTTTATAACACGTTTGATTTGTTACAGTGGTCACAGGCGGTGTGGGGCTGTTCACTAATCACTCAATGTACGCAGCCAAATCGACTGCTACATCAAACCTGCGAAAATATCATTTCCCTGCCACTATGGAATTCACACATCTTCCTGCTCTATTCACCTGCACTGCACTATACTAATATTCTCCTGCACTGCACTATTCTACTATAATACGATCCTGCCTCGCCTCTGTATTCTTTTCTTTTATAATTTTCTAATTAAATTGTTTAGTCTCACCATACTAACCTGTACTCATGCTCTCGTATAACATTATTAACTAATAGATAACTACTTCATCATTAACCTTCAGCCTTGTTTCATATTTAACCTCTCTTTGTCTCTAACAGTGTGAAGTGATTAACTAATCTAGACCTAAATTGTTTAACATTTTGGAACTAAGATTTATCATTGCTACTTTATAGAGCTACCCTCCTTACTGATGAGTTCCGGGGTAGCTCTATATTTATTTCACTCTAGACAAATTTAATATTACACATAACACTAACTGTTATTTTGCACACAGTCTAAGGGCAGGAACGAAACTGTGTTGTTTCATTAACATCCAACTTACACCTTTAGCCCTGTACGAAAATTTAACAATAGTATTTTTCCTTTTATTATTTTGAGAAGACCTTTACTTCACCCTAAACTTCCTAATTGAACTTCGTGACTCGTAAATCAACTCTCGTGACTCATAGATATCATTTGCCTTTTAGTTGAATCGCAATGTATATTCGAAAACCATGTAGAAAAATCTGCTCCCGATGGTTTTTACTCACAAACAGGATGGTCCCATTGGTCTTCCTCCAATGAAAAGATCCCCCCGCTTCCATCCCTCCGGAGATCAGACCCCCCTGTGGCGGCCCACACCCGCGCCGAACCCTGTCGTCTGCCCTTCCAAGTTATTGTATAAACCCAATACATACTATTGTGAATGTGTGGCGCATCTCCAGGTAATGATAAATGAGTTCGCAATAATAAATTATGCGATGAATGTTGAAATATACGCAATTTTAGATTTTAAGAAACATGAAGGCAGTGAAGACAGTGCATATATAAATAAATATGTTTTGGTGGCCCTAAAATTCTGATTTCTGGCCATTTTAGACTTTCTGTTTTCTGACAAGCTCGACTGTTTTCTAGAAATTTCTAGAAAAATTCCACATCCCCTGGTCCCGGCACGATTATCATCATGCTGCGTGCTGCAACAGCGGTGCTGAATTTCGCTCCGATTACGACCTTACAGACAAATACGCTGGCAACATTTATTGCTGGCCAATTACACAATAATTTCTGGGCAAAATGAGGCACTAGTTGTGCAACGAGTAATATAATACTTATCAATCACAAACAAGATTCTGTACCAAACCTTTCTATTAAGAAAAAAATTAAGACCTAATCGTTTTCTAAATAATCTGAGCAGGCATTCCGTACACGCCAACAGGACCACCACGTCAAACCTCTCCGTCTTCATGAGGAGAAATCTAACGCAATAGGAAAACGGTGTGAACCACTTCGTATCATTCGACGGAGTTTTGAAAGAATCGGGTCATACCTTTGTTATTATACTTCCGCCTAATCATCTCATTTAAAAATAACCTGACCAGCAAGCGAATCGAATACAGATGCACAGTTTGCCTAGTGATCCTGGTGCGAGCTCAACGAGTCCCATAGTACTCTCTGGCAAGGCAACAGACATGCTGTTCTATGAAATACATACGAGACGGGATTCTTTACAATTTCAACCTTACTAATACGACCGAAATTGACGGTTCCCATAAAGAAATCATAAAACGAGTGATGATGATGGAACATACACATTGTTCGATACCCGCGTTTGGCACCAAACATTTCAATACACCTATATACATCAATATAAACGATTTGAACAAAGAGATAGACCACTCTCACTAAAAAAATCAATGAGGAATGAGATTCGGAGTACACCGAAGAATTTGTGACCGTTTCTTTTAAGTAAGGGCTTTTCCTATTATTACAAACGTGAACAAAATCACATCAAACCCCGGTTGAACTTTCACCGCTCGATTCACGTTCAGCATCGCTGACGCTACGACGAAGCATGTTATCCAAACGGTCTGTAGCACACTCAATCTCCTAAAAATGAAAAAAGATGTTTCAAAAGCATGTATGTACGAGAATGAACACAAAAAATTGATCTAGTCACAAGACGAAGTTAACATACTTGTATCAAAGTCGAGTGACTTCGAAGCATTCCCGATAGCGCTTCATCGTCGGTAAATCCAAGACCAGAAGTACGAACGCTGGCCAACGATGATACTTCTGACGAATCACTGGGGGAATTCGGGATACCCTGCGGTAGCGTACGATAGCTGACATCAGATGGCGACGGAGAATTCATTCTGGAACGAAAAAAACAGTACAAGAATGAGTGCATTTGATCTGACTCTATGATATGATCAATCTAACATTCGCAACGGGCAGAAAAAGAGCAAATGTGCTTTATGATTTTGCTTTGACATCACGATCAGTCAAAAACGAGTAACCTGTTGATGACACACTTTCAAAACGTTCTTGTTCAATTTCCTTACAGGTTAAGTGGGAAGGTGTCACATACACCTGCAGACAAAATTACTGCAAATAGAGCACACATAAAGAGTGCTTAGAGGATATTCGACAAAAATTGCACTGCCCGTGGTTCAGTAAGTGCGAATGTCTGACACTCGACCAAAATCGCGCACAGACAGGGGAAAACTCGCTGGCCAACCGTTGGTGGATGACTTTCTAGATAACCTAATAAGAAACGCCTGACTAAATGAGCAAAAAAATAAAATGAGACTTCGTAAACTAGGAAAAATGCCAGCCGTTAGCCAAGTAAAAGTACATGTCCAATTGAGGCTCACACGCCAGTCGATGGCGAAAATCCAGTGACAGGTCATCTGGCTCCAGGGGGCATCCAATATATTTCCATTCACATTTTTGTACCAAAAAAAGTTCCTCAGCTTCTCACCCAAACATGGTTGGCATTTACTCACTGGGGAGAATGTGTGATCGACTCCGGCTCTCGTCTTTCAACCCCTCCTCCACCAATAAGCTGTTGAGCGAGTAGGATGACGCCGGAACCCAGTCCTCCGGGACGCTGAGGCCAATCAGCACAACCATTCGCACTCATCAAGCACAGCACGGGATCGATCACCTCGTCCTGAACAATCCGCCATCATTTCAACAAACATTTAATCAACGCAAATTATGCTCATTGCGAGAGCACAGCAAAAGTAGCGCGTAATAGCCCCATCCCAGCATGAGAAGCGGGCTGAACCATCTCGAAACCTTAAGCAATAGAACCATCACAAATATCACTTTATCATAAACGCACCGAAATCGACGGGATAACCGAGTTGACAGGTATCCTACAGACATTTTTTCTTGCACATAGTTAGAAACGCACTTATGTATTTATGCTAAATAAGGTAAACATGATATACTCTTTCATGTTAGCTGTGGATTTAGCTACGGGGCAAGAAATTGCGGGTTTTAGCAAACGTCGCTAAAACCCGAAACTTCACGCCTCGCGCAATGAGAGGGCGAAACTAGGCATATTGGCTCCCATAGTTAGACTAGGGTCTCTGCCCACATTCAGGAAGGATAAGAAGCTTCCCTAAACCTGATGTCAGAGATAATAATTTTTTGCCCCTAGTTCAGCTTTCCAAAGACAAGGGACAGTCGAAAGTAGCGAGTTTTGGCGACCTGATTTTTGACCAATTAATGAACACTGGGTGTTGGGTTGCGCCACCATGGATAAAAACCTGCAGTCGGAAGAACAAGGGACGAGCTAGAGTCAGAACTTCACCTATTACTCTGCTATCGGTAGGTCCCTTCCCCCCCTTGATCCCCAGTTGTATGATGGAAATTCCCTAGCTGTTCTGGAGAATTCCCTTATCAATGTGTGAGTTGGAGTAATATTGAGAATCATGTGTTCAGCAGAATTTTGCGGGCAACCAAGAATAAGGTATTTATGATGATTCACATGATTCGCAAGCACTCCGTGAACAACTCGCTTACTTCTAAGCAGGATATTAAATTTGATGCGACTGAACTCTAGTGTCGAGAAATGTTGGTCTCACTATAGTTCCCATCCTTCACAGTATTTCGTCTCCTAGCGCACTTATTCAGCGATACCTTTAATTAAGCCGAAAAGGTAGTGCTTCCGATACCGCTACCATTGAATCTCCCCTAGCTGGATACAAATCCTCTTTAGTCACGTGACCAGCAGAAGTATTTTACCGCTAACCGTTTCGTGACTGATTGCGTATCTTCCGTCGTCATCCTCATATGGTGGTGGAGCGGTTGGCTGGTATGGCGGTGGATTCGCAGGAGGATCACGAGCCGACCCTAAAATTAACAACTGTTTCGATTACATGAATAGGAACTACAATAGTCACTAGGTTTTCAAGCTTACCTCCACCAATGCTCCGCTGTTCATGGATTGAATCGGAAATGCGTTCCAAATTCCGTAATGACGTCGTATAGTCGCATTTCTTTTGTCGAACCTACAAAACATAAAAACATTGCAATTCAAACAAAAATTTGATGCCATGAATCATTAATACTACAAATTCAACGATGACAATCACCAAAGGTGGAGAAGTGAGAGGAGATAGTAATATATTGCATCATTCATTCATCGGCCTTTTTCTCAGCCATTATCTTAGGATGATTCTAGGAAAACAACAAGCGACGGACAGCAGAATTTCCGAAGTTCATTATATTGATCCTTACCCCTAGCTTTCCTGAACCCAACCAAAAACGATAGAATCATATGAAAACCCTAGTTCATGGATAAAACAAGTGCATCACGAAAACTTCAACACCAACTGGAACAACCCCCCCCCCCAAAAAAAACGGGATTAATAATTCACGGTTCATCAGTGCGCCAAACCTCCACTCCAATACAACGAAAATCAATCATGTTAAATATGACCCAAATGTGGTGCAACGCAGGGTCCTTTTTCATACAAAGAAAAATCATGATGCCGTGCTTATCGCAATATGGAATCAAGCACAGGATCGGCTAAGAATAGAAGAGCTGAAATTACGCAATGCAGCCTTCTTCGAGTATTATTCCAAGAATTTCTGCATGACACGCGATTTTTGGTGTCTCTTTTGAAAAAAAAATACTCCAACCTTACACCGATTTGGGCCGAATGGAACTTGAGTTGCTCTTCTACTTTCCAGTCGTTTGAATAATGTTCACTTCAACTTTTCAGCTGTTTGAATAATGTTACAGGCTATAAAACGGGGAAATTCACTTGGTTCCTACGCGTGCTGGTGCGGAGCGGAGGTTAGAGACAGTAAGAGAGCGTAGGGCAGACGGAGGCCGAGGCGTCGCGCGCGCCGCTCGCTCCTCGAATGATGGGAATCACGACGCTTTATAGGGGTTTTCTAGTAGAAAAGTCGTTCATGCTGGAGCCAAACTTCCTCGTCAGCTTGCGATACTATAGGGTGCAGCTGAAGTTCTTAGACGCGATCTTAACCTCTGATAAATGAAACATTTATTAGGTCCTTTACTAGCCTCCTTTTTCACGAATGCAGGCTAACAGTCTCTTGTGGAACGAATCCATCAGGACATCCATGGGAACTTGATATTGCAGCACCTTGCCATTAAAAGAAGGGACATCCCGGTTCCCGTTAACATTAGAGACTTCTCGGCATCGACTCGCCTAAGCCGAGCGAGCATAGATAAGAATTACAGAATGCTTGTCCGTGCACATATTTACTGATAAAGGATTGTCTAAGAACGTTTGCAAAACCTCTTGTTGGGTTCAGCAAATGTTGAACTCCATCCTAGAAGATTAAATCGAAAAACGTTTTTCTTCGAGTTTAGTTCAGGCTATCAGAAAGAACGCGGTTATCTTTCAATCTATGAATACGACGTCATTACATCACCAGATGTTTTCTTCTCATGCAGCGTTAATTTCTATCAGTTATCAAATAATATGACGACATACAGCAAAAAACATTACTGATAGCCGCTATCGAATGACGCAAACACGCAGCGAATTCTTCGCATTCTGCACTAGTATAAATCGAACAAATATTTCACAAAGGTATTCAAAACATCCTCCACTCGCTATCATAATTCACCGAAATTTCGGAACGAAAAAGGACAATCTCTAGTGTACGACTGAAAAACTGACGTCCAATATACAATTAGAATACAACGAAAAAAGAACTACGTAAATATCACGCTCGAAGATAGTTTCTGATAAGAATAGTGTATTTGATGTGTCATCATGGTCAAACGGTATCGTAAACTTAATTTCTTAAAAGGTCAAAAGGTCGGTCATACAAATCTTAAGCCAAAAATGAGAATTTCGGAGGGTGATCGTTATAATTTCTAGCACAAAACGAACATTTGGGAAGGGAATCTCAAACATTTCCAAAAACTTAGTTCCACAAGGGTAAGAGATCGTAACCCCGCGATCCTACACAATAGTCTACTTGACCTAGTTTCGCAAACCAGACGGTTATCATTACCTGTGGATCACCTACTCCAATCTCTGTCAAACAGTATTATGAATGCAAATTGAACATTTCCGGACAGATCTTCCAATCTGATTTTGTCTTACCATAAGAAACAATAGAAGAAATAGAAAATTCAACAGCGAAACAAAGGCTTGCCAAATTGCTATCACAGCACTGAAGCCAGTTTATGGAACAAATAGAAATACGACAAAACATATCCCCTTGATATTTTTGACATCCGAATTAGCCACCCTACAACACGCAGCTGTGTTATCATTACGGGGTGGATTTGGGACCATCAGGTTTCTACCGACGGTCAGAATATATTCACGTTTTCCGTTTGGAACAGACATTCGCCGTATCTTTCCTTCGTCTGACTTCTGAAATGTGAGCGGTTTCTGCTCCTATTTCACGATACCCCCCTCCCATGGATAAATTAGTCATCATTATGAAAAGCATGCGGGACTAATTGCACACATTGAACTTCGCGTGAACTTGCTATCATCAAATATTCTTTGAGCTGAGAGCGAATGATGCGAATGACTCACACCAGCCGCCTCCCACCACGATGATGCGCAATGAATCAGATTGGGATCTCAGCGAAAATTCATAATAATTTGGTTTCTCTCAATCAGAAAAATAAGACGGCTAGAGGAGCTGAACTGGAAAGAATCACAACTAATTCTTCTCAACTTTTTGTAATGGTTACAAGTACTATTGTGGCGGCTGACAACTTCGCGGTCTACTTTGATAAAAGCATCTTCATGAACTTTCATTCCTAAGAATCACATTATATACACATGTACTAGAAACATCAGTCTTGACTTTCAAATGATCCACAGTCTGCCGGCAGACTGTGCCCACCCGGTTGACACGGAACGAACACATTGACACAGGGGCTACAGAATACACCCCTATGTTAGGATGAGTACCGCAGCGGCTCGTGGTCGAAGCGATAGAACAATACACCTGGTAAGTTTAATCATAATTGGCTGCTGTGTAGCGATATTAGATGATCGAAAGGGTGGGGCTTCACCCATTTCTGTGCCATAATCGACCCCTGGGAGTGATATTCCGAGGGGTTCATGTCATCGTTTATGCCAAAATGTCAACCTCGGTGTGGTTCAGGTATAACAAGGTTACTCTTATAGGGTAGTTAGCGAGCACGCTACGCAGGTACCGCATGGAAAAGCTATCAGGATCATCGACAGCGAGGTTCATGCTCTTTGCTTGCTATTCAGCACCACAGAATATGTAGCTGGAGAGAACGATCTCTGATGCACGGATCAGTACCGAGATTGCACACCTCAATAACATGACAATCTGTTGGCCCAATTGACTCATCGAACTGGCCACCAAACAAGGATCACCCAATGATTATTTATTTTTGTAGAGCTCTTTATTTGCTCAATAAATAACTACTTGATCAAACTGAACGTATACTGATGAAACGGTCAAAAATTCAATGGAGTGTTACAAAAGACATCTGATTGAGTTGTGTTAATGAAAATTTGTCCTTCGAAGATTTTTTGCATCCCAATTGCACTTACATTCTCCAGAAAATTGATTCTGAGCGCTACGACACGTCGAAGCGAAACGTAAGGATGGACGTACACTGGGGAAACGCACTGTAGCTGCAGTAGAAGGCAGTCTTGAAGCACCTTATGAGGTTTCAGATAACCCTGGCAGCCACACAGCTTCAAACAAAGTTGGAAGCATCCAAAAATGAAGGTGGCTCTATAAATGAAGGTGGCTATATGATTTTGCATCGCACTATAAAGAAGTTTCCTGTATAGTCTGAACGGCACAGAACAAGTGATGAACTCGATCGCACGTTTGTTTTTACACTTCCTAGTCACAAGTTCTAGAAAACGGCAGAGCACATATATGATTTGATTTGCCCCGCAAGAGGAAGTGAGCTCAAATAAAAGCCTCACGATTACCCAAATCCGATACTCACGGCACATTTTAACCAGCTCCTCAAATTTCCACGACAACCGAAACTCTCGAATATATGGAGTTTTGCGTTCGAATTCCGCGGACGACCATGTGATCTTCGCCCCCGGAGAACTTAACAGCCCATTTCCCAGAAAATTGTCCAAACTATTGCCGCACAAAAATAACGTTTTTTACAAGACAAGTGATTCCAGATCTTGTTGCTCAAAACATTGTCAGCACAAAAAAAATCATTTGAAGGCAGTATCGTATTCGAGTTCGACTCAAAAATGTGGTTGTTTGGTCGAGAGCTATGGAATAGAGAAAAAAAGCGAAGAAAAGCGATCAGAATAGGCCAAAATAGCGGTTTCTAACGTATGTGCAAGCACAGGGTGCGGACGAGCCTACTAGTTTCCACAAGCGCGCGCTAATGGCGAAATGTACGCGAATCGACCCAGCTGGACATCGTGGAGTTACTTGGCAATTTGCCATCGAAAACGTCCGCCGCGCCACAAGCTCGTCAGAACGGGAGGGGAGGGAGGGCGGGCTAAGCAGACTTACTGGGCTAACGAAATATTCACTTCGCGGCCGTTTTTATCGATTTCTGGCCCGTTTTCAATGCTTTCTTCGACTCTGTCCCCTTCAGCATCTGCTAGCGTAGTGTTTCACACTGGAAATTCAAAAACCAGATTTATCGTGAACACTGCCTTCAAAGGAAATGTTCGCAATAAAAACGGTTGTTATGTTATTTCCATGTGATAGATCCGACTATAACAAAAACGAAAATAAGTGAAAAGCAGAAGAAAAAAACGAGCATGAACAAGTTACAACGGCTAATTAGCGGGTCTCTTGAAGTAGCTGGTTAAAGGCAGTGTTCTTGATGATTTTCGTTTCCGAGTTCTCTACTCAAATCAATGCGCTGGCAACCATGTGTTACCAAAATTACGAAGAAACGAGAAACGCACTGAAACGTCTTAATTCAGTGACAGATTCTCTGGCCTGAACTAGTCTGATTGGATGAACATGTTCACGGTGGTTGTCACCGGTAAAAAATGGAGCTAATCAAAAATGGAAGAATATTTCAGGCTAAACAGTATTAGTTAGGGTCTGAAGGAATGTAGGGAGCAACACAGAGCAGAGAAATACAAAAGACGGTTCTACAAAAGATTTCATTATCACAACGAACAGTTCCACTGATACTTAAGAGAAGGGGTTCACTTAAAAATTTCGTGTACTTCTGGTGCGTTTTTCTCGATTTCTTCGTGATTTCAGTTCTACCACAGGGTCCACTTAATCAATATAGTGAATAATCTCAAAATTGAAGGTTATCGTGAACACTGCTTAAAACTATTACAAGAGCAAAACAAAAGACGAGAAAACAAGCATTCATGGAACCCTCCTTGATTGGGAGCGGGAGTGCACCAGCTAATTGGCTGTTTTAACTTGTTCCTCCCTTTTTTCAGTTTTCCCTTTTGTGATTACCATATCGATTTTCTCGTGAGGATGAAACAACAACCGTTTCTATCACGAACCCTGCTGTTACGTAATAACTGAAAGCCTTCGCATACGTTGGAACACCTCAACTTCCTCGGGACACTAGGATAACTCTGCTGTTCTCATGTTAGCCTCCAAACCTGAGTGCGCCGAAACCCCAAGGGTCGTGGATTTCTTTCCCATATCCCGAGATGAACCGTAAGAGTTGTTTGAACAGCTGCAGGCAAACGATCGCTCTCGACCTCCTCCCTTACATGTCGTGTTTACCACTCGCCCATCTGAGATGATCCTCAAAACGAAGCTAAAAAGCAACCAGTACTGTTCACGTGATTCCCCTGGATTCTATGCAAAATATTAAGGTTCGTGAATTCCTATTTGGGCCCCCGAAAACAACGCACGGCGATAATCCAAGCATCGCAAGGTCGCCGACAAACTCATGCAAATCGTACGCGAATCTGATGCAAAGTTTACGCGACGACCCCTCAAAAACTCTCGACACAGTACTGTGCCACGAAACTTGCCTACAACACTGATAGTCACCGATTTGAACAGACAAGCTGAGTGCCTGAAAACGTTTTCGTCGAACCATTCCTTCAATCCCTCCTCATAGGCAATCATGAAATACTGAAGGCGGCCCGTTTGCGTGGCCATCGAACAAAAACGAGTCAAATGGGTCAAAAAAGTCTTCGACAAACTTTTCCTACTCAGAACACAATGAAGTGCGAAAGGAAAACAAGGTCAAGGAGCTCTTTCTTTTAATGAATCTCGTATCAAACGCTCTTTCCCCTCAAAACTTCGCAGTCGATATTTCTTTTCCATGGGCAGAGACGCTAATTGTATCCCAACGCCGTACATGTGCGAGCATATTTTCGGGTCAATAAAGAAATCTACGACCGATTCAAATGGCCTCATTAGTTCAATGTATCGACCTCGCAGCCCTATAAAATCTTACTGGCGCTTTCAAGAGCAAGAAGAAGCAGCCTTTTGCCAAGGTATAAAATGTTATCAACGCGACTCGCTGGTCGTTTATCATGGCAAACAAAGGATAACACATCATACGAAACCAATACGAGATACGTACGTACGTACTATATGACGAAGAACAGGGAAACAACAAATAACGCCATAGTGAACACCCTCACCTCAGCCTCAAGTCTCAATATCAGCTCCTTTTGACGTTCCAACACCCGAGTGAATTCTAATCGCTGGTCGAAATAAGTACGCGATTTCTTAATGGATGACCTAAATTTCATTAGTTAAATCAACGTGTGCAATGAATTTAATGTCATATGAGTACTAGTATGAGCTCGTTTAGACATGAACCATATGAAGCGTAGCTAACACGAATGACTTCATGGCTTTCATCTCATTAATCCCCACTCTGATCATACTTCTTAGAAGGGGAAATCTTTAATGTAGTCCAATGCCAGTAAAATGTGCACCCTGCGAGTTGTGAAGATGCTAACCCTACCCTTAATTAAACGTCGTAATTCACATCATTCTAGGCGCAAGCGGCGCGCGTGATGGCCCAGGCTCCGTCTGCCATCCGCTCTCTCACTGTCCCTAACCTTCGCTCCGCGCCAGCACGCGTAGAAACCATGTGAATTTCGCCGTTTATAGCCTGTACTAGTGGTAAGAACCTGTAAGGTTCCCTTGCACGAACCTACATTCCAACACTTACAAGCTCAAAACGGTAGGTGAACCTCAAGAAAATTCTCCAGCCACCTTTTGTCCTGGGGCAGCATTAAGAATCACGGTAGCGCGCGCTGTCACTGATTTTGGGCTACTATGCAAGTCGGTGTCTCATTCTTCTCTCACCTCCTCCTCCGCTTAGCGCGTTAGCACTTGTTCTGGAGCGCGCCACCTCGATACTTAATACCGCCTCTGGAGGGTTATTTGGAGAGCCGAACATGTATGTGGCGTTCGTTTCATGCGAAATAGGCGCGTCATATGTTGTATCGAGGTTTTGAATATTGGGGAGAGTTTCCATGTTCTCTGCCAAGACGAAGGCGATGGATAACTCGGGAAGACTCGAACTTCCCCATTTTGCCTTTATTGATTGGCAAAAGTTCATATTTTGCACGAAGCATAAGTATGACTACATTTGAGAAAGATGAAACTGACAGTTCCGAGTTCATGCGGGATCTTGAGCCGCTTGACGTCACTGGTAAACGGAAAATCCTATGAAGCTTGAAGATCAGTGCTAGGGAGTCATTACTCGACGAGTCACCAGCGGCTACATGGTGTCGGCCCCAAGAACTCACTACGAATAGTTGCTGAACTTCTCCGCAAATGCCATTCTCTACTCAATCAACCAGTACGACGACATTAGGGGTTCGAAAATTAAGCATTCTCATCGCTCAGAACATTTTCACAGGGCTACTAGACAGCACGGGCGATCAAACATGAGCACATTCGTCCCCTACAATTCAGGCAGACGACGTAGGAGGACTTGTGGATAAGAACTTTCCAGTTGCATGTTATCATTAAAGAAGATGACATAACACGATTTGGCAAACGGTGCCTAGCTGCGTGGAGCACTTACGTTCCCCTGGTTCGTGCTCATGATTGATCACGCGGGCTCGAGGCTAGCAACCTTGTGAAAATGTTCTTGGCAATCAGATCGCTTCATTTCGGAGCGCACAATGTTGTCGTAGTGGTCGATGAAGAAGGAAACGGCATTTGCGAAGCTCAGCCCCAATTCGTAGCGACTCCATGTTCTTGAGAACTCGTCGAGGAATGTCTCGCTGGATTTGCTAACCAGGTTCCATAGGACGTGTGAGAAATCACAGGTGTTGAATGGTTTGTTGATCGAGCCCACAGCTCAAAACGTCGTGGATCACCGCTGTAAAAAGCGCCGCAGTGATGAGACGGCAGCCACGCATTTTGAGCTCCGCGTTGAATGATTCAGGATCCAGCACGAACTCAAAACTACATCCAGCTCGTCGTCCTGAATAACTGGAATTCCACCGGAATCCAAGTCCAGCATTATGGAAAGAACTAGAAGGGACTTCCTCGGCAGAAGGCAGGTGAAATTCACCGGGAAAGTGGACAAATAGCGTTACTCTGAACCGATATTATAAATTACACATGAAAGTGGTACAATGTGGCGGTAGTCGCAAGGCATTTTCGTGTTTCGCATGTTTATGCGTCGTGCGAAATGGAAACATTTTCTATAACCAAAGGGAAAATGGGGATGTTGGAGTCATACCAAGTGATCCACCGTTTCCGTCAGAGCAGAAAACATGGAAACTCTCCCCAGTATTCAAAACCTCGATCCAACATATGATACGCCTATTACGAAGATGTTGCTATACTTGAAGGTATTGTTCGCGTTGGAAACCACTTTCCATGTTTTAAACTCAATTCATGAATGAGACCGCTAGACCACATCGGTGAAATTTCGCGCATCACAAACGTGGCGTTATGAGGTTGGAAGGGGTTAATGATGAGGATCCGCCACCAGTTCTCACCAGCCATCTAGCACAAGGAGCAAAAGCGCCATGCCTGGCGCAATAGATACTGTATTGCCAACTCTTGTGTCGAAAAATCTTATCATCCAAACTTGCACAGTGAAAGCTTTATGTTTTCAAGTGATTTTGGTACAAGAAAGGCCAAAGAAATCTTCTCACCTAGAAAGTTTAAAGGGTGAAGCCGCTTCAGACGTTAAGAAAAACTCCGGACGTACTGCACTGGGCACTCCGCATTTGACGGAGAGGGCGAAAAATCATTTTTTCAATAGGTTTTTGAACGCGTTTATTTTGCGAAACCTGTGATTTTCTGGCGGATCTTTGTTATTATCGCTTACATCAAGAGCTTGCCTACCCAAAAACATAAAAAAATGAGACACCGTTTTTTTGCGCGTGCGATGCCTTTAAGCATCGCAGTGTGGCTACACCTAACATTCTGTACGGCACAGAAGAAACCACCAATATAGGAACAAAAAGCCCGAGTTAAAGACAGACGAACATAAATTTGATCCCCCTGAATTTCATGGCAAATAATAATTGGTTTTTTTTCGACCACACTCTGTCCCCTATTCCCAAGCACTGTTAAAGTCATGAAACTAGGAGTTCGACTGCACCCACTACTTCATGTGAGGTTTCAGAAACAGATTTCCAAAATTTTTTCTTGAATTTCGGCGGCATACATAATGCTAAAACTCCAAGACTTTCGGTAACCTTTATAATTGATTCAAAGTAAAAAAAATCAACAAAATCAACAGATGAAACTGATCTGAAATCTCACACAAAACACCAAATTTCCATCCTCATACCTTGGACAATGTGAATGACACAGAAACGCGAAATTTGACCACAATCTCAAGATAAGATAGGCTTGACACACCCTTCAATTTTATGCTGTATCTTAAAAATTATTGCAACTTCACCACAAAGGGATTAACTGTTGTCTTTGAGGAATCACACCCCGGCCTTAGCTTATATGCATGAACCTCACTAGATATAACCTGGACATGGATCGTGAAGAGACTTCGCGTTTACTGTTGAAGGTTGGCGCAAATTCGGTGCACCTTTGTTATAGCATATGACACCGAGTTTGCGCCAACCTTCAACAGTGAACGCGAAGTCTCTTCACGATCCATGCCGACGTTACAAATGTATGACTGATGGCATGATTATTGCTGTTTCTTGAAAACTCACATTTTATCCCGACAGCGCATATTCTTCTAAGCATAAAGAATAAGCAGAACATTCAGTGAAGAACTGCGTCACTAGTACCTTTGATCCTTCTCCATTTTTCGAATCTGATCCGCCAACGTCATCAAACGTTCGGAAATGGCCCGATGTTCGTTGCCACTGGCCAATCGCTCCTCTTCCGCCTCATTGACGCGTTGAATATGATGATTAAGCACCTAAAACTGCCACCATATAGCTGACCTATAATTACGAACGACAATTTTCGGATACAATATAATTTAAATGCCGTATCGTTACATACAAGGTCATCGACATCATATTGCGGCAATTCATCGCCACCCATCCACATACTGTGCTTATCTGGGCCAAATTCCGGTCCGCGATTGCGTCTCGACACGCTTTGCGGCCGCACGCGCTCGAGTCAGTCGGGTTTCCAGCGCCAAAGCCGACTCTATTTGGCATTTTTATACAATTTTCTCTATTTTTTCTTAGTTTCCAGTTTCAAAAGCCCACCTAGAGTAAGCAGATCGGCGGCTGCGGCGCTGGAAGCTCTTCCGACTCGGGAGCGTGCGGCCGCAAAGCGTGTCGAGACGCAATTGCGGACCGGAATTCGGCCCAGATAAGCACAGTACAAGGCCATACTAGTTAAGTGTTCTTTGCTACTACGCTTACTCACCCCTCTCCCCCAACCCTCCACGTTCCATTGATTGTTTATTACACATGTAACGTTCCTCAACCGTATTCTATTAGGACTCACAAAGCGTTTGACTCAGACAACATGTTTTGTTTTAGATAGGTAATCAAATCCGAGTAACAAATCGGATTGCCGCGGCTCAAGCATTAAAATATTGACGCAGTTGTGCATTGAAAATGTGACAGATGTTGGAAAATCGACTCGAACCGGCGCGCATAAATTACCTAGTTACCTCTCCTCGAGGCGAAGCCTTTTCAGGTGCACAAATATTTGAACGAGAAATCAAACCTGACCCCTTCCACGGAGCGAAAAACACGGAACCAACAGATTCGTAATTCTTCCCTACAACAAACAAAACTGAAGTCGAAAAGCCGCCAAAGGGAAACAGTCTTTTCCCAATGCTGTTCTCAAGTGAGTCGAGGAAGTGGTTCGCTAATGAGGATATTCAAGGGGAGGGGAGGGAAAGTAATGAGCGTGCTTCCAACTCCTGGGCACAAAACATATGCTAATACGTTCAAGCCAACTTTGCTGGTTATGCGCAACATATAAACGAATGGCAATATCATAAACAAAGAAAGAAGAGCTCGAGTGTTGATAGAGAAAGCTTTTAGCTCACGCGCTCTATTTCTTCATCCTAAGTCGCTCACATCAACAATTTTTCAAACAATCCATAACGTGTAAACGAGACTCCTACAGACTAAAAGCCTATAATATTGAAAACCATGTTGTCGAATGATAGCTGGATAAAGGACCAATATTTTATGTCCAAACATATGAAATACCCGTTTTCTTTTCATTAAAAATTCGAAACAACCCCACCCGCAAACGCTTCATAAAATTACTTACGGTTTGATCCACCATGAATTGCTTACTTACAGATCATACGTAAGTCGGTCGGTTCACAACCATTTAAAGGTTAGTCAGATTGCACTCCCAAGTGACCAAGGTTCCTATCGTACTAGGTTAACCTTGTTTTGGGCCAAAACGAAGAAAAAAATTTTTAAATTCCTATTGAAGTTTATTTTTGTTTCGGAAGGAGTTAAATCTACAAAATGGAAAAGATCCCATGAAAGTCAAAAGCAGGAAAACTATGTATTAAGGCTATTTTCAGGAGGTAATCTCAGACATCTTCCAATTCCCCGAATCAAAAATTTTTACATGTACTACTGCAGATAACAGCATCGCTGATCCGAAAGTGTTTTCTATATGGAGCGGTCCTGCAAAGGCCAGAGCACCATGGGGCAATTCTAAGAAAAAATCAAGAATTTTGTTGAAAGTGTTCAATCTACACCAACGAACATAGAAACGCTGAAGTCATGCTCGCGGATTGATGCTCAAGCGGTCTTCATCAGAGCAAGTCACATATTGAAGCCTGGAAATAGAGTCCCTCTTCGCAAATTTTGCGTTGCTTTGATCGAAGTCTCTTTACATTATATTATTCTGGCACAGATGATTACAAGAGCCATCCCATGAAATAGTCGATCTTTGCTATGTCTTTACTTTGTTTTGCACTTGAATCATGACTAAAAAAAGTTCGATCTGTACTTATCTTTCCCATTGTGCCTCACATACCACTCCCAAACACATTCGGGAATGCCTCGTCCATCAAATGCATATGGTCTTCGGTTGTAACACGGCCACAACACAGTGTAAAGCTGGCGCGGAACTCGCCAAAGTCTCTAAAAAACAAATCCAACGACTCGCCCTTACTTCGAGACATTCCGGATGAACGGTAGTTTGACGATTGAGGCTATCCTGGGTTAGAGCCACCTGCTGTTTAGCAACGGCTAACAGAGACGTGGCACGCTCGAAACGAATCGCCGCTCGTTGTGATTCATCGCGTAATTTCCGCTCCTGAAATTCGATTTCTTTCCGTATTGGTCGTGTACTCGCTACATTTGCATAGCCCTCGGGGGGGGGGGGAGATAGCCAAACTACAGAGAGGATTATTGGAAACAAAGGAAACGCTTGGATGAGCATTATAAAGCGGCTGCCAGCCTATTTGGCAACGAACGATAATTGCAGTGACCGTGACCTGAGAACTATTCCAGAGACTGGACAGATAATAACATCAGTTCTGAGAGGTTAATTGATATACTATAATCGACCAGCGGTACCTTTTGGGTAAACGAAGACTGATGTATTCGTATGATCGATTAGGAAACAGTAATCTCCCAACTAAACAAACCTCACCAATCTCTATTTGAACCCCCTAATCTCTTGCCGAACAATCATTTATGATCTAAATGACACACTAAATCCGTGTACCTAACGGACTTACCCCCATGGAATGCAACAACACTGACACTGGTTTTAGACGGTTGAACAATATTATTGGCAGCAGGGTTGGGCAGGCCGTTGTGCCAATTTTCCCCGGAATTTTGGAAAATTGAAATTTTTTAAGATCCCCCCTCGATAAATAGACATCAAATTTGTATTCAGCACACCGAATAACCCCTGAATGGAAATTTTACTGCAAGCCGTCAAAAATGGATAAACGGACCTCCAAATCGTGTTGAGCACTACAAATAACTGAAGAAACATTTTGAGCTATACCTATGGTAGCATTCCGGAAATCATCAAGAGTCCCGTTTTATCCCTCGAATTGTCTCCCCTAATGGGGAGTTTTTGAACGACGTTAGCTGAAAATTGAAAAATACAAAATAATTCTTCAAAAACCTTGAAAACCCGCAAATACTAAATAGGCCCAAAAATAAGAACACCGACAACCACTAAATATAGATCTCTTTGAAAAAAACCCTTTCTTTTTTTCCAAAAGGTTACTCCCCCCCTAAATTTTCATTTTGTACTGAAAAATTTTCGACAATTTTTAGGATCCCCCATTGCGCCAAATCGCAACCCTGCTCAACCCAAAATGGCAGTATTGTTCAGGTTTGTATAACCTGATGGTACACATTACGAAAATCCCTAACAAAAAAAGCAGAAGAATAAACAGTGGAAACTGTGAGTGGAAGTCAGCATACATTTCAAGGGTAGCCTCGATTTACGTGGCAAATTACTGGGAAAGGCTATCGACTCCATGTAAAATAGGATCAGTTCAGATTTTTTTCTGATTCAGATAAAGGAAAAAAGCCATTTGATATTACCTGGGTCGTCGATTAAGACAGACGCCATGAAACAGTCGTGGAGAATATTTCATTGAAAGCCCTTCCAAAATAAGGGTTGCAATTATGAAAAATTTACCCAAGAAGTTCAGAAGGCATAATAATTTCTTTTCGGCGATGTAAGACCAGAAAGCCGAACACGTTTTCCCAATACGCAATATCAGGGTTGATAGTGGACCAGAGCCTTCAAGTGATGGAAAAAAACTCTGCTCTCGCCCTTCAGAGATACGTGTGTAGAAGCGAGCATTCCTCTTCTACCCCTCCTAGCTTTAGAGCGAAGTAGCCAATAGAATGCGGATATGTTAAACCTCGTGATGACGGCTAACAGGAGCATTTATGAAATCGGCAGGAGCGCATCACTTTCATAAGAAGGCGATCTCACCGGATAAAGGTTTGTTTCACAGCAAGCTTATACTTCAGGATAACAAGGTAGTCGGTTCTAAGAATGATCTAATTCACGGATGGTCTCTTCTGAACATGTTTTGTATAACCATCATCTTAGTCTCTGCAGGGTCAGGCGGTTACTCTCCCGCGGGAGAACAGAGAGGGGAAGTAAACAACTTGGGAAAAAATGGTTGTTTGGAGATGGGACGTAGAAATGGTCAGTAGGGTATGGAGTGCGGTAATAACTACAAAAAAAAATAATAGAACGAAAATTTTCAATTATATTTGGAAATTTTCTGTCTCAATGTTGTCCAAAGAAGTTAACCTCAGCGAGAGGTGAGATTTTCGACATTTTTTCAAAACTATTGGTCACGACGTGGGGGGGGGGGACGCAGCTCCAACGTAATCCGGGGCGACTGAAGGTCCATAACCCAGAAAAATTATCAGCGGTTTCATATTGATTAATGGCAAGGTTGGAATCGCGCCAGCCATGGCTACAGTATGCTTCGTGAAAGTACGCAACCGAACCACCGCCTTTTTCCTTTGCCGAGGACTGCAACCTGGAAAACAGTCACTCAAATACTTTTTGAGATCTGAAGTTTCGGGAGATGACGCCACTATAACAAATGATAGTTTAAAAGTTACTATAAAAGTGGTCCATTATTACAAACGATAATTGACGTCCTCGGCAGCTCTACTGGTTCTCTCTGAACAGGACTGCTGCTGCTTCTTGTTGAAGGTGAGGCTATTGAGACTCGCTCAGACTCTTCATCCTCATCCTCGTCGTCCCCACTATCTAGTTCGTGTTATTATTTGCGCGCTTTGCGCTCATTCACTCGCCACTGTACCCTCCACCCTACCACAAAGAGTCGGCCGCGCCACAATCTCCAACCTTCCACCAGCCTCCCGTTCCTGATCCTTCAATGGCTTCGCTTAGAATTGCACACGGCGATCCCGCCGGATTACGCGATCAGTACCAATTCCCGTGGCGACAGATCGGATAACTGGTGTTTAACTCACTGTTCTGTAGTGAAATATGCGAGTGAAATTGAAAGAACGAGTTGCGTAGGATATCAAAAAGCAAAATTCGGATTCGCAAACTCCAAATTCTACTGGAAGTAATGTGCAGGCGCGATAGAAATATGTAAACGCAGTTGTTCGAGTCCAACTATACTAAAGGTGTGTAAGCCTGACGAGTAGCGCGTATCTTCCTGCTTTTTCACGCACCTCAGTCGTCGCTCAAGCCTGGCGTCTCCAAACAATGAGCAATATTTGAAAGCTTCTTTGCATCATCATAGTCTGAAGATGACGTATACGGAGGAAGAGGACGGAATGCTGCAAACCACCAACAACTTGTGATAATCATCCATAAGTTCTCGATGTTGTTGTTGCTGCTCCAACATAAATATCCACACATTACGCCACCAGTAAGGAACAGATGTCCTGTCCCTCACATGACAACGCGACTTCCAATATGACCAAATCAAAACTCGACGGAGAAAAAGGTAAACGACTTTAAAGGAACGGAGGAAAAGGTGTGCTATGAATTGGGTCGCGAACGGAAATCGAATACAATGCCCTTCCTAGATTTGGTGACTTTTTATTTGAAGCAGTACTGCAAAAAGCTGATGCAGCTACCCTCCGAACCACATGAATAAGCCAGGTAAAATAAAACCTTTGTGCAGAACAAAAACGGAACCAACCCCCCCCCCAGAAAAAAAAAACATGGGCAGGAAAGAAACGAGGAAAAGAAAATCACAATAACATTTTCACATGTTGTATTTTGTCCACTCCGCAACAAAAAGCCATAAGAGGTCTTTTATGTGATTTTGACAAAGTTAAACAAAACTTCAAGAAACAAAAAATGTTGCAGGCGGAGAACGAAAGATGAAAAAAGTTCGCAAAATTGTTGGTCTTCAAATAGGAATTAAAAATCAACTACACACATAGAAACTATCTCTAGTTGACACAATAAATTTTGTCCATTTACAATAACTCGGATAGAAGATTTTCAATTGCATTTTTGAATATTGTTCTTCGGGTGGTGGCCATCGTGTATCAGCACTTCTAAGGAGGCGGGAGAAACGGGGGAGGAGCGAGGTTCCTGATTGGACGCAACACGGGCAAGCCCCGGCCCCCGGCTCTTGCGTGCAATCAGGAACCTCGCTCCTCCCCCGTTTCTCCCGCCTCCTCAGCAGTGTTGATACACGATGGGCACCACCCTTGTTTTTCGACTTTTCCAAATAAACGAAAAGTTCATAGTTGACGTTATAAGAGAAAAATCGGATGAGCAAATCACTCAAAAATTACGTTAGAAATCCTGAATGAATGAAGGACAGAATACACTTTTCCTAAAGGTCTCGATTAATAGAGGACCCGAGAGCTTGACATCTTTAGGATTCGCCTTAATCGATTCTCAGTTAGCCTCAGTTCACATGGCAGCTGATCGGTCTACTCAGTGGAACGTTAAGTACTCCAAGAAATGTTTGCAGCAAACACAGAAGAACATGAAAAAAGGGCTCGACTTGGGATCCACTACCCCTTACGTAAGTTTTTCGCTGTATCTCGATAGAAAAGGATTTCCAGAATCAATTTGAAAGCGAGCAATTCCAGGCGAATTTGTCTCATTTCATATCCACCTCTTTAATATGGCCTGCCCTAACATACCGCTTAGATTCACCTCGGCGATATTACGAGCCTCTCCTGTGCCCGAAAAAAGATCGGCAGCGTATGCAAATATGATCCCACAAATATCAGTGCCACAGAGAATAGGCATGTAACAAGGCCAAACGTCAATGTTGATGCCCGTATTCAATGCAGAAAGAGGAAATGTGACGTGATAACGTCCCAGAATAGATGAATAAAAAGCCAGAGGTCGGAAAATCACAGAAAACGCAAGTAGAACAAAGCAAAAACTAAAAAAAACTTCCAATAAAATTGGAGACATAAGAAATAGAAATCACAAGGTGCCTAGCGCTCTTTTCGGATTTGTATACGGTGGTGATCGGTGGAGATTATTGTTCCTTGTCTGTAGAACGCAGAAAACAAGAAAAAAGAATCTATTCTTCTTTTTTTGTAGCCACAATGAGGTAAACAGAATCTACCGTGTTAAATATCCAGGTAGAAATCAACAGCATACATGGTGTGCGGTGACAGAAACTGTCTGTTCGAAACAGGCTCGAGATATAGTCTACATCAATGGAAGTAGGACCTGGTGAGGTTGCGGACTCTTCCTAACATACTGTAGTCTGATTGTGTTATCACTCATTTTTTCGAAATAACTGAGACTGGCCGGTGAGTTTGTTTCCATTCTCACATTTTCACCGGTTTTCGTTGCTTCCACAGATGTAGTCATACCGTCGAAAACACAAACCGATCTATCGCAGTTGTTTCGGAAAAAAATGAGTGATACCACTAACGAACTACCGTATGTTAGGACGAGTCCGCAACCTCACCAGGTCCTACTTCCATTGCTGTAGACTATGTATTTACAACATAAACCATCATAGCACGGCTCCCGAAATTACGTTGAAAATTAACAGAAGTAAATTGATCGAATGAAAACTGGGCAAAATGAACAGAAATATTCAAGGTTTTGAGACGATATGGGACAGCGAAACCTCCGAAGATTTTTTCATTGTTGAGAGAAATCGGGAAGTTGGTGGAGGCATGGTTGAGCAGGGCTGCGACTCGGCGCAACGGGGGTCGTAAAAATTTCGGAAATTAAAACAAAAATGAAAATTTGGGGGGGAGGTCTCGTAATTTTTCTGGAGAAAAGACGAAATTTTCTCAAAACTACTTGGTAAGCTAAAATGAAGTAGTAATAGTTGTCCTTTACTACCGAATGTTTGAAAAAGTTAAATCAATTTTTCATATCGGGGGGGCTCGTAGAAAACTTTAACATTTTTCAACATTTTGGTCAACAGGGAGGGGTCGTCACTACGACGAAAATTGGCGCAACGGCCTGCTCAACCCTGGGTAGAGAGGGTCGTAAGACATTGGGCTCAAAAATGATTTTTCCTGAATTTTTCGAAGTACTTCGTGAAATTTTCTGATCATCTGCGGGGGTCGGGGGTCGTACCTCAGCCGACGTAACGGCGCGCTGAATCCTACATAGTAGGCTATGGAGCAAACCTCACTAAACTGGTAAATAAAGATTAGGGTTGGGGTAACATGAGGTTTTGAAGCTAAAGCAGCCGTGAAACCTGAGGTCGGATTCTTCAATGATTACACACCTGGCTTAGGGACGCAGTAAGAGGCAGTCTTCTGCGCTTCCCTAAGATTACTTTATACCCGCGGTATAATGATTGACGAATCCAGCCTCTGACCACCTACTCTCCGTTTCGAATCCAACTCACATTCCATTGAAAACTGGTTTCTAAGTTCATAAGAAACGATGAACGTTCCCAGATAATCCCAGTAGCTTAAACTTCTTACTTCGACAGCCTAACGAACTCACTTGAATCTTTGCTTCATAGTACGGTCGGGCTTTCGCGATCGCTGAACTGTACTTTTTCGACAATTCCTTGAGCTTCTCGGACCAGCAGGCCTGGATTTCCCTAAAAACCAACATTAATCCAGATGTACCCAATTACTTACTGTAATGAGCTGCCCCTGCGTTGAGTAGACCCCTTAAAAATGCTAGTTTGCGCATCTCAAACGAGCCATCCGCCATAACTACACGATTCGGCGAGGGCTTGCCTCTCGCCTCAAGCCGCCGCCTCGTTTCATGTTTTGTGGGTGGCGTCTGGTGGTGACTTAAAACTCCTAACAAACACACCTTTGTCGGCCTCTCCCCGTCTCGACCGCTCTCTCAGGCGAGGAGCACCCAACCTGGTAATGCGAGCATCCCGGGGTCCGGCATGTCCGAGGCCACCAGCACTTACGCCCGATCGCGCGCTTAGGTCAACAAATACGAACGGAAGCATCAACACCAAATTTCACCGCACCATTACGAAATGTGATCAAAAAAGGGAACGAAATAAAACTATGACAAATGAGAGAAAAAATGGACAAAATGATGACGATGGAACGTGATTACCAGGCTTTACACAAAACGGTCAAAGGTCATGCGCTTTCTGCAATCGTAAATAAGCGAAGTCTCGAATGACCCAGAAGGTCCATAGCGTTTCATTAAGAATATGTTCCTTTCCTGTTCAATGGGATCGAATTACAATTGCCCAATTGTATGTCGCCAGGTGTGTAATTGCGGCAAAAAGAAGAACGACATTCATCTACGCTTAGATAATCAGCCAACTCTACAGGTTTCAGAGACCAAGTCAGATACCTTCGAGGAATCGTTGCCCAAAAAAAGTTCTAAAAAACTAAACAGTCAAGTCGGAATAAGACACTGCAAATTCTCGGAAACTTTCAGTTTGGGGCTTGAGCCCGTACACTGCGGAGGCGATCTGGGCCATAATGGAGAATGTGTGTGAAATTGGGTTAGCCGATTGACCCAGACTTCGTTGGTACCAACTTGGAAAACATTTCCATATTCACCTGTGCTCGAAAATGCGGAAACCGTGAGGAAAGCTTTCCGCCCGCGATTTCCCACTTCGAATTCTGGGAACAAACATGGAAAATGTTTTCTTTCATGTACCCACACAAATTCCCAAATTACATGAACGAAAAAATACGAAAATTTCGAATTCTACTTTTACAAATAGTTCCAGAACGCTTTCTTTTTTTTCCACCATTATCTTCTTCTTCTTTGCAGCCAAGAAGATAGTATTGCTATAGGCCCAGAAACTGGGCGACCAGCGTCGGATTCGTCCAAAGGTCCATGGGAGTTATTGTTGTGGGTTTTTTTAAATAGTTGAATAAGTGTAGAGTTTTGTGGCCGGTACCACCATAGTCCGGGCAAGCGTCGGGAGTGCTACTGTCGACGCTTGCCAGGACTGTAGTGGTACCGGCCACAATACTCTACACTTATTCAACTGTCCAAAAAAAACCACAACATTAACTGTCTGTCCACCATTATAATACGTAATACACAAGTGCATCATTGCAAAATAGATATTCCTTTATCGACACCCTTCAAGGAGCAATTATCTTTAACGAAAGTCGCTTTCCAGTGAGTTTTCATACGAAAGCTCCTATTTCTGCAGAGGAAAAGAAACGAAAGATCGGCTAAGCCAATGTATTTCAACGCAACGTTATTTTTCCAACCGCTTTTCTGTTACTAAGTGAATGGTACAAGGACAAACTGAATAGAATTTTTCAAAAAAAATTGTTAATGTTCCAAACCCGGATGCCATTAATCAATGAAAAATGACACGCAAGATACTATTGAAAAAGTACCTAAAACACGCCCGGGCGGCATCAAGTTGAACTTCCAGTTTATTGATAACATCGGTGGCAATGTTGAGCTTCTCCAATTCCTCATGAACAAGATTCAGATGTTTTTGGTCGAGTGGAGCTTCATCGTCTTCCAATTCCGAATAGTTCAACACACTATCGGCGCAGGAGTCTTAATTAAACATACATAGATAGGAATCTATAAAGCGAAGAACTACGCAAAATGGCAACGCTCGCTGGCTTTTGCCCTGAAGCATGTTTTGGACAATTTTTTCGGCACAGATGGAAAGACCGGACTTGCACACGTTAAATGGGTACACACATACATTCGACACTCATCGCACTGATAGTTTGTGCTTTTTGCCGTTCGCTGGCGCATGCTCTGTGCGCATATGTTGACATATGCGCGCCGAGTTTGCGTCAACGCACAATAATAAACATTATACATTGGATCCGACAGACTCATTTACGGATATCCATCCGAATGAACCGTAATTTTCATGATTCAAAATCCGATTCACTGGAAAAAAACGTCAAAATCCGAATGATCCAAAATTCAAATCACGGAAAGTGTCAAAATCCGAATGAGCCAAAATCCGATTCATCGAAAAAAAAACGTCACAATCCGAATGATCCAAATTCCGATTAACCGAGAAAATGCCAAAAATCCGTTTGATTCGAAATCTGAAACACCGAAATGCGCCATGATTCGGATACCAAATATCCGAGAAATGCCATGATTCGGATCGGATAACGATTCGGATATTTGTAGATTCGGCATGTCCTGTTACTCAAACAAGCGTATCTGATGTCACGGCTCGACATTCCATTCTACAGTAGCCATACAGGTGCGACAGATACTAACAAAGGGACATCAACAAATAGAAAAAAACTACGAGGGGACGGCAGCGACAGCGACAAAAACGGTCGAAATCATTTCCATCACGCGACGTTGCTGGGCCGAAGCCTGTCGCTGCCACTGTCGCGGGATGAAGCTTGCAGCACACTGCGACAGGTTGAGGGCCTAGTGCACACTTTCCGCAACGCGCGACTTCGCATATTAGCAATATCGATTCTCGGACGATTTAGATGACAAGCATTATGTCGCGTCGCTCGTCACGGGAAATATGCACTAGGCCTAAAGAGTGGGAGCTCCGCGACAGGCTGTTGCTGTCGCTGTGCAGAGCGACGCGACAGTGCGTCGCAAAAGTATACCATACCCCTTATTGCGCATTGAGGGTATGATTGGCTCCCAAAAACCACGCGTATTGATCGAATGAGCAATCCTGTTTTAGGTGGATTAGACAGGATTTCACGGGTATTTACGAAATCGATGGGAAGGACTGATACTCATGATACTCATTTATACTAATGCTTCAACATTACACTCGCTTTGAAGAGATTGTGAAAAGTGATCACATCTGTTTGGATTGCAAATATTCCGAAATTTAAGATGATTATCAATGAAATATTTTACCAAAGTAGGGTAGAAAAATCGACTTTTTGAATCATACCATCTTGTATCCGACCGGATATCCGACTCGGATATTCGGATTCCGACTCTCCGAAAAACGTGATCTCCGGATTGATCCAAGATCCGAGTATCCGTTTAGACTCCCTATCCGAATGACTCGGATTATCCGATGTTGCTACTTGGAATCTGTCCCTTTGAGTCGAATATTCGCGACCTTTGATTTATCCGGAATATCCGGATCGAGTTATCCGGAATCCTAGTATCCAAAGTTTTTGATTCGGATCCAATGTATAATAAACATGAAGTATCAGTACGATCCGTGGCGACTGTACTCGCAGTTGTATTCTGCCATACAGCTGTCGTTTGTGTTTCTCTCGGGGCGAACGCAGGGTGTTTCAGGTGGAACGAAATGTGCTACAGCCAAGGCCATACATCTGAGCAATTGCTTTTGAATAATGCCTCGGGATAAACGGCAGTGGTTTCGGGGCAACAAATTCTTTTTTGAAACGGCAGATCTGGCAGAACACAAGTACCAGTGTGTGAGTACTCAGAAATACTTATCGTGATAGTGTTTTGCAACAAAGGAGATCAAAGCAACAGGATCAATTCGATCGATGCTTACACATGAACATTTCGAAGGAACTCATGTAGATAAAGGGGAATACAACAAGTGCCAGTACAGAGAAATGAAGAACGTTCAAAGCACTCACCAGAACGAGCAGAAAGTGCTTTGCCGCTGCCGTTGCCAGAAATCATTATACGAGCATCATCGTCAGTATCGAGTTCCGGCATTGAATTCAGAATAGTCGTAGAGGAAGAAATAATAATGATACCCTAGTTAACTGTTGGACTAGATGAGTAGTGGGAACAGATAGAAGTTGTAGAAGAATATGAAGTTGAAAAAACACTGATCAGTGCTTCTTAAAGAAGAAGCATTTTCACGTCGAACTGAAAAAAAAAGAATCTTCAAAGCGGCCGGATAAGACGGAAAAAATACGATAACGGAAGAAGGCCTAACTAGAGATTATCAAGCATCAACACAAAATATGCTGATGTGATTTTTCCAGGTCTCCTCATTGAGAAAAAAAAAGCTGGCCACAACGGTCGGGGAAGATGGGATGTGGGGTAGTACAATTTCATGAAACATTCACAGAGCTGACCCAGGAGAACGCGGTTATTGACCCGCGGGGAAAAGGGGAGACCAAAATGTTCAAAGAAAATAGCATCAGAAATTTGTGGGGACGCGAAAATCGTAGGCTTAGGAATGGGAAATACTCCCACAGGCTCGTCAGTAGGATGAAAAGTGGGGACAGAGGCTCTCTACACACCCAGGGAGGAGTTGTCCCGTGTGGAATTAGAGCCGCGAAAGGCGGGACAACTCCTTCCTCGGTATAGAGAGCCCCTGTAACTGAAAAGTGGGGAGACGAAGGACGTTCGGTCCGAATATGTGGCACAGAAAAAGAAATAAGCCAGTTTCCTTAACTGTCATTATATGTACATGAAAATTAGAAGAAACTGGCAAGCGAATATGTTAAATTGCGAGAAATACAACATCTGAAACCAAAAAACGTTGAACTTGATTTCGATTTTCAAACCAGAAACTGGTTTTCAACCCTAGCCCTGCCCTGTCTGCACGCTAACAGATCGGACGAAAAGTCCGGCGCCTAAAAAATGTAGAGAAAATCACAGAAAATAAGACGGCAATTACGGAAGTTTCCTATCTTTTTCAACAATTTTTAAACTAAAAATTATCTAGATGCTCTTGTCCAAGAGAAGCGGGGGGAAACCCATTCAAACACGCCAGCCAATGCTTGCATGATGACACATTTTCCCTTATGAACAAATAAATAAGTTACTTAACTTCGAATGTTGAGTATGGTTAAAGATCCTCTGTCGATAGGCACATCTCCGACATTTTTCATCGATTTTTATGACAAAAAATACAATAGATATTTCTAGGAAAAAAACATGGAGGCGATGCCCATCGAAGAAGTGTTATTAGAACACCACTCACTGTTGAAACTGGATGCCAGAAACCTGAAGTAATTGCATATACCAATAATTCTATAGCGTTGCCCAGACTGGTTGGGCTAATGCCATGGAGACAAAACACAAAACGATTGACCGTGAAATAAATTGTGTTGTGTGCATCCACGTACAAGACACGCCCCCTTACCTCAGGCACTCGAGGGGGGCAAGCCTCGTTCATTTTCGCATAAGGGGGTCAGCCTTGAACCGTAATTGTGGGCGGAGACTTGAGAGGGACGGCGCTCAGACCACGGTTGAGCCAGCCCTCTGCACCGCGACGCGACCGTTGGGATTCGAGCAGGTTTTCAACGGTGGAGCACACAATCTCAACCCTCGTTTTTTTTCATTCGTTTCACCACGTCATCATTCTTCTTCTGTTTTCACAACTCCAAATCAAAATTCCGTTTTTTCCTCTCAGTAGATTTGGTTACCCATTCATTTACATTGTCATCAGGGCACTATTCCACCTTCCGATGTGTATTTGTCTATGGGATCTCCGTCGTCTTGCCGAGATGAAAGAAGGCCACTCCTTCAGAAAAATCCGACGTAACTACGTGGAAGACTGATTCTAGGAGCTATCATCTCACCAATAGGTATTTTTGTACCGTTCCTTCACAGCACTTAATCACCACTTGAAACTTTGATTTTCAGGGACGATGTGCTTGATTACAAGTGCACCGTCGTTAATGGTTTATGTGATTAGACAGCTCAGAAGGTAGTTTCCTTTGCAGTGAGGTTTGTTATGATGCCTTTCTGATGAAGATAGTCTTATTGCAGGACTACGGAAGTAACTTCGGGACGACACGAGGAACTACTGGAATGGGAAGGCATGTGTTGAACCCGCGGAATTGGCATACACTTGCATCTTTATGCTCTACATGTTGTTTTTCCTTTTTCGTAGGCCTGCTATATTCGCATTATTCTCTTGTGTTGACATCTGGACCGTGGAAGTTGCGATTTTTGTTTTTTTTTTACTTGAGCTGGTTTCCACAGGTTATGATTCATGGATTTACGGTTTTCAAAAACAAATACTCAATGTGTGTTATTAAAGGTTACTTTACAGTAATATGGAAACGAAGAAGATTATGGAAGCCGCCTCACTTTGTACGACTGTGAATATTGGTGCTATGTGGGAAGGGGGGGGGCACTGTTGTATCGCACTTGGCCACGCCCATTTTTCCGTGCCGCAATGACTCTCCTGATTTTGGCAGGGGAGGGAAACCCCGGGTAGGTGCTCAAATTTAGTGCGGCACAGTAAAATGGGCGTGGCCAAGTCCATCGCGCCAGAGTGCCCCCCCCCTTCCCACATAGCACCTGAATATTTGTGTAAACTACCATTAAAGTGAAGTGAGGAAGCGGTGAGAACGAAGCAAATCCTAGGGTGCCTAAATATTGGCTTTGGGCTGACCCGCGTAACCACTGCGGTTGAGAACCGCGGTAGGACGGTCCCGCCGCGAAGAGATGATGTCGGCGCCAGCCTCGTTCCACTGGCACGCGAGCCTTGTCATGGAAGGAAGGCTGGCGTCCTGGTGGAATTAGGGCTTGCCCCCCTCGAGTATCTGAGACGCGCAATTCCTTAATAAACTCCGACACTGGCAGCGGACTCCTACAGGAGTCGGCTGGGAGTCCTAGTCTCCCCTGCAACAGGAGTCCTGGTTTTCTCCTGTGGGAGTCCTGTGATACTCCTGTAGGAGTCATATCCTTCTCCTGTAGGAGACCGGAACTTGTACGGTAGCTTGGAGGGAATTTCAAATAACGTTTGCTGGAATCAAGCCAAAACCGCCTTCTTTTCGAATTTCTTTTAAATCGAAGCATGATTTTCACACTTCTTCGTTAACGATTTTGTAAACGGCAAAAATTAGTGTAGGGCATTAAGCCCCATTACATTCCTCCCTCACTTTTCATCACGGAGGAAATTCGGCTCCTAAGCACCCCAATCAATCAATGAGAGGGGCGACCAGGGCTGGGCACACGTCCCGGCTTGGCGAATCTGAATATGCACCCCCCTTAGCTCGGTAATTTTTAGGCACCCCCTTATGGGAAATCGAAATTGGCTGTTTTCCGAATTGTTGGACAGCCATGATCTTGACCTCCTGATTTTGATGAACAAGAATATAAAAAAAGCACTGAATAGAGAATATTCCGAAAATGGCAACAAAAAAGGTAGTGTAATTTCTGAAGTTCAAAACAACCCCATGAGGAAAATTTGTTAGTAAGACGGTAAGTTATGACAAAAGATAAAACATTTTGCAATACAAAACAATTGAACAATTACCAACAACAGAACTACTACTATTGCAATAATTAATGTTTCCTGTCGAATGTTTTCATAAACCTATGAAGGGTTACTTAATCTGTGTTTGATTATTCTGATAAAAATTCACTGTAGACATACTCTGTCAAGCAGATGCATCAGAAATACCCAATTCGGTGCAGAAAGTGTCCAGTTTACTCGGTACCAACGTTAGTTTTTGTTGCAAAATCTCTTGTTATGTTTGAGTGGCATAATTAGTTATGTGGAAATCAGAACTATTTTGTGTTGTGGAACAATTTTAGGATTCATGTAATCCGTAGGGAGTAGAAAACCCTAGTTTTACCCTCCTAGAATGCCGCTATCCCTTAAAAAATCGGCTTGCCGTGCGACACGGTGTTGTACGCAGCTACACAGCGCACACGGGAGTGGACGCGCACACAATATTAATAAAAAATGTAGTTTATTACAGAACGGGGAGGAGAAAAGGATTGAAACTGAAGGAAATGGAAGATGGTAAAGGTAGTCTATTCTGGATGTACCCATTTTAGAAATTTAATGTAAATAAACAAAGTTAGAGCTGGTGTAAATATTTAGCCGTGACAAGGTTCATTTAAACGAACCTAGTTGATCAAAACTAGCATTAAACTGAGAGCAAAGGATATTGTTAGAAAGAGGAGAATCTGGCAAACATTTAAGTTTCAAAAGGACTGATTTCTAATGTGATTTAAGGACCTTAAATCTCGTCCCGGTTTTACCCCGAAAACCGGGACAAAACCGGGACGAGGTTTAAGGTCCTTATATCACATCAAATATCAAACTTATTGAAACCAAGGTGTTTGCCAGATTCTCCTCTTTCTTTCAATGCTCTTACTTTTTATGTTCAATGCTGTTTTCATTCAACTAGGTTCATTTGAATGAACCTTGTCGAATCCAAAAGCTCACCCCGCTCCAACTTAGTTTGTTTACATTAGATTTCTATAATGGTTACATTGAAAGTATCGTACCTCTGCCTTCTTCCATTTACTCCAGTTTCAGCCCTTTTCTCCTTCCCGTTCTGTAATAAATTACATTTTTAAATTAATATTGTGTGCGCGTCCACTCCAGTGTGCGCTGTGTTGCTGCGGACAAGCACCAGATCGCACGGCGAGCCGAATTTCAAGGGATTGCGGCACTCCAGATGGCTACAACTCGGGCTTTTATTGTTCCAAAGCCCTATTCAGTGCAATTGTGCTCTGCAGGGTACTGATAGCAGTTTTTTTACCATGATGAGAGACATGGTACTTCTCAAGGAGGAGGACACGATCATTAACTTCTCTCACAAGACCTTGCAAAGTCCTCAATTTTCACAATCGGATCTATTCATAAGTCACATTCTCATGAGCTAAAATTAGTTGGCTAGTCGTGATACTAAATGTGCTACCTGTAATTTCAATTTGTACTAATACAACAGTTCGCTGATTCTTTTTTAAACGTGAACGATAGCGCTTCTGAGCGCTCTCTTTGTATCTTCGCCTCGAATCGGTTACCACCCGTGTAATAAATGAACGTTGCACCAGAGAAACATGACATCACACCAATCCTTACTTGCTACTAGATAACGGAGTAGTGTTTATTTCTTTATCAAAGTAATCAAACAAATTATAGATAATACTTAATTCATAGAGTTATTAAAAGAAACCTCGACAGCAACTATTAATTTTTGCGAACGCAACCTGCATATCTATCCATAATTTGAATTCTGTTAGTGTTTTTTTTCGAAAAGCGGAGAAGAAGAGTTGACAGATCAAAAGAAAAGCGTGTACTATTTTTTTCCATGAAATTCGGCAGAACAGGCACTTTGTTTTTATCTGGGTGTTTGGTTTAGGCACCCCCCTTTGCCCTCTCCGCAGCGTCCAATATGCACCCCTCTAAGGTCAACCGGGACGCGTGCCCAGCCCTGGGGGCGACTGTGAGCCTGCATGGGCGAATCAGCTCTCCACCCCATGCACACGTGTATCGTACACCGCGCGGGTTCGATCAATGGTTCAACGTGCGCGTTCCTGGACAACTACCGGAGTTGTTTTGTCCTGTAGGAGACCCAGTGGAAGCGATGCGGCAGCATGTCCTGTAGGAGACCGCTTCGCTCTAGTTCGGTCTCCCACAGGACAAAACAGCTCCTGTAGGAGACCGCGATCGTAGTTTTCTCCCGTAGGACTCCGCTGCCAGTGTCGGAGAAGGCTAAAGGCAGCGGGTAACCGCGAAAAGTGTTTTTTAGAGAGTTTGCCTGAGTTTCAAGCCGAATATGGTTTTTTATTCAGCCCTTTTATATTCTTCGACAGTTTTTTTAGATAGGAGGGCATATAAGTCGATCTGCAGGGGATGTGAGGCGATGAACTAGATCTTTCATTATGCTTCATTTGAAAAACTCTTGATTGCAGCTTTTTGGCTTGTAACAACGTAGATTCAATAATTAGGAGTAACAATTACAATAACACAACCTACTCAGTCATAAAAGAGATAGCTGAACAACAAAATAACAAGACAAATCAGTGCTTCCCATTGAATTTCTTGGGGAGAAACCTTTTTCTCGATTGACACAGGAGGTGAACCGCATTTGGAAATTTTGTGACAGGATTCACTGCGATGCATTTGAATCTGCCAAAACGGATCCAGAAAATGTACGATTACGTTTGGCCGCAGGCGGGAGTTTCCTCCTCCCGCCAAACGCCCCTGTCGCATAGACTGCAGGGCCGCCAACTCCACTAGAGCAATTCTCGTGAGCCCATGCTTTGCATGTGTAGAGGTTGGAGCAGCTAAGCCACGAAATGATGTCTCCGCTAGCAGTAGGAGGTGAGCGCATTCCACAAATAAAGCACGTGGCCAAATTCTTTCTATCTACATCGAGAGCGGCTTCAACTTGACCTTCTAGTTCGCTTCCATGCGTTCTCGTGCGCTTGAGCTTTTCGCTTCTCAGTTGGCCTTTCTGACATGAATGGTGTTTGCTTACCTACAGGTGAAAAGTCCAATAGATGATCGACCCAACACAAGGTCCGGATGCAGTTCGCAAAAGAGCTAGTGAGATTTCCCAGCAATAGTATTAATAATGCACAGAAACTAATGTTAGAGAGATAGGTTAGGAAAATCATATATTATTCATTTAGTACACCTCATATCCTTAAATCGCTGTGCAACGACACGTACTATGCCCTCTTCCCAATTCCTGCATGCATTGCTCGCTATTCGAACGCGACGACCCACCGAAGAATTGCGCGTAAGGGGGGCGTGTCTTGTACGTGGATGCACGCAACACAATCTATTTCACGATCAATCGTTTTGTGTTTTGTCTCCATGGCATTAGCCGACTGTTTGAAGGACTTGTGGGCGACGGGGGAATGATTCATTCACCAGCCATATTCATAGCACAAAATGTCAGTAGACTTACAGACTGGAAAATGGATAAACAATCTCTCTGGGAGTGTTGATAGGATATGGAGTCTGAAAATTGGAACACCTACAGAAAGATCTATGCTAGCTCGTCATGCTTGCAAACGTCGGTGGCCAAGGAATGCTAAGAAAAACGCTGTTATCAATAATCAAAACACATTGTTTTCAACAAACAAAACGATGTATGCACAGAAATTCATAATTCAGTGAGAAAAGTAAACGCAACAATACATTTTATAAACAGAAATTGCCTTCTAAAAACTAAAATAGAATACCAAACAATCCGGTTACATACATAGGTCAGGAAAGGGGAAAAAGTCAACGCCCCCTGAGTTTTCTCATAAACTGATTCAAGAAATTGAAATGTTTTTCAAGATCAATAAATATCCTTCTGTTCAATGGAAAATTCAACCAACAACAGAGATGATCTTTAATTAAGGCGAAGTTTGGAAGCTCTTGTCCGAATGTTACTTGAGGGGGCCGCATCGGTTACACGAGTGGTCGCGAGAACACTTTGCGGCGAAATATACAATAAAGGCCAAACCTGAGTTTCATTCGAATTTGCGGTTGTATCCCTTCAAAAACGACACCAATAGAGATTCTCATCGCAAAACTAATCAGGAAACTGTATTCTCAATGAAAGAAACCTTGGCCAAGACGATGATGGCCGCGCCGTGCGCTGACTGCGGCAAACGCGACGCAAGCGCTCGCTGGTTACCGATGCTATGGAGCTTGTTACCGCTATAAAGCGGAGGAAGCAGATTTGAAATTTCCACCTTAAACCCAAATCAATACGCGAATTTACGCAATAGGGTTTTCAAAAAAAGAAACTCAGTTGCGCAAAAACGCCAACAAACGAAAAGTCAAATTTCCTAGCACACTTCTTGACGTGATCTAAGAATTTGAATATACAGCATGAAGTCCTGGAATCTATCTGAAGGTCAGAGCCACGAAGAAATGCTTTAATTTTGAAATGTTAACATATTTTAATTCTATTTATAAACAAAAACTTCTCATTAATGGAGACGCGAATCTACACTACTACGTTCAGAATCGGAAAGAATTTCACATCCGCAGCTGAGACACGCAACGCATGTACCACGAGGTCCTGGCACAACTAACCCTAGTTCCAGTGATCTTCAAGCTCAGAGCTGCGACACCGGTGGTCCGAAACTATGGATGTGAAATTCATTCGAAATGGAGAGAAGCTGTAATAGTTGATAATTTATTTCACTTTTCAGAAACATATTAAGGGTACTAATGATGTGAACCTAGTCGAAACATTGCCGATTCAGCAAGCAAGCAGGAAAGGAATCGTGAGAAGCAGCGCTGGAGAGAAATGAAGGAGTTGTTATCAAGGAAAACGACTCGCCAACGAACGACAAAGCTAAATAGAAATCAATAGCGGAGAAAAGGAATGAATCAGAGATCAGAATACGCCCTATCACAAACACCGGCCTTATTTCGCCGAATCGCAGGTTAGTGGAGCGCGAACGCTAAATTCTGTTTTGATGGCAATTTCTAACACACGCTTAGGATGATTCACAAAGCAACAAGCTCGCCCATTCGCCCCATTCTATGCACTGAACTCGAAAGCTCAACGGTTTTGGGCACGTGCTGCAGGAACAGCACGTCCTTTCATTGTGCTCCAAATTGCAGCACGCGGTCCAACAAGTAAGCCACTACGTGTCGAACGCTGAAATTCCCCGGTACGGTAGCGGGCAATCGCGTCGGGACCAACTCCGCATACAAATGCATGACCCGCGCAGAATTGTGCGATTGGGGCGCGCTGGTGCCAAATCGGTAATACTTGGCACGTCATCGATTGCAAAGATAGATGAAAAGTCATTGTTAGTGATGGTGATGTTAAGGGTTTGGACTGTTGCGATTACATCGTTGTTTTTAAAAAGGGCAACCTGCTTTGAACCCCTATTCACAACCTGTAGTTATCAAAATCAATACGCTGCCGAGCATTCCAGTACAGATGCTTCAAGTTTTTCTGCATGTCGCGCTCATCTCTTCCAAACGTCAGCTGGAAGCAAAAATATTCTGCAATAAGTATTTTTGCTCACGTCGCAAATTTCAATGGTTGATAGCTTCGACCACCCACAGGGGTAGAATTTTTTTTTCTTTTTTATAATGGGGAGAATAGGCACTTCATTTTCATCTTTCAGAATCATGTACCAAATAGGCGTCGTCGCTTCCAGTTCCCAATACCGGGCTCGCTGTTGTGATTTCCTCGGGGAATAATGAGACCTTGGTCAAGCAGAAACATTAGGAGTGGAAATATGCTTGCACTATCAATGTAGAACATTGGGTTTTGGACCAAAACTTTATAAAAACCACTTTTGATTCCGCAACACTAACTCGCAGCAAGCTCTGTGGCAACTAAATCCCCCAAAACACCTAAGAACGCATGAATGTTTGTAAACGGATTACTTATTCCAGCAAGTTCGGACTGGGACACGCTGCGATCTTGGCGGTACACCATTTGTTACCGGAGGGTCATAGAAAACGGAATAAAACCCAGTCGCAATGTTGGATTTGCGCAAGCGCGCCCCAATCACACAATTCTGTGCGCGTCAAGCATTTTATGCGGAGTTGGTCCCGACGCGATTATCCGCTACCGTACCGGAGAATTTCAGCGTTCGACACGCAGTGGCTTACCTCCAACAACTAAGACATTGAAAGAGCGTGCACGAATTGTTACCGCAATTGGTGAAGCTCGGCTAGAAAATTTTGGAGCACATTCACTTGCAGTTCATATGTAGTAACTGTGACATGGCCTGTAATAGAAGCACGTGCTCCTCCGATGAAATTTTGCAGCACCTGCTGTTGTTTGAATTTCTTGTCCCTTCAATAGAGCCGTTCATTGCGAGTAGTTACTCAAAATAAATGCATATTGGACACGCATCGAATGACGAGAATCGGTCACAGATTATACTTATTAGCCAGTGAGCTTTCTATTTGGATTATCACCAGCAGCGAAGCAGTGAGACTCGGTGAAATATAGCTGGTGATAAGGATGTTAAGAGGGAAAGGAGACCGCTCCTTGATGTGATAATCCAAATCAAAAGCCTATTAGAAATGCCCCAGAGCTTAGATAAATTCCATATCGCATATGGCAAACAGCTTGTAGAGTAGTTACGATTCAAAGCACATTCAGAAAGCGAAAAACAACCATGAAAACACGTCGTATATGGGAAATTAGCGAAGAAAAGCCGATTATACGAGGAAATACGCAACAGCTGGTGGCGTGAAATCGAGTCAACGGACGGGACGGACTGAATGATGTGAGCTTATTAATTTGGTCGATAAACACACAAATCGTGGGGGAAAGGGTAAGGAGGTCTGAGGCACACGAATACACACACATGTAACTAGGCGGAGGAGGACGCAGGGAGGGGCCGATTCACACCCCATGCTCGCCATCTCACGTGGGGTCTGACGACGACCTCCCCCAGAGACTGGAAATGGCGACGAGCGTGTCGCGCCGCCGCCGCCGCCAACGTCGCGCGCGACTCACCCACAGAGGGCGTGGCCACTCAGGCATTCCTCGGTTCTCATGCCGTTTCTGATTCCGTTCCCGAATAAAAGCACCTACTACGCCGAGATAACCGTGCTCGGGAGCGGGATCACCCCTCGCTTGCGAGTCTCAAATGACGTCATCAGGCCCCGAATTCACCCCATAATAGTGAACGGCATCACCCCTTGAGCGCGACGCGTTGATGACGTCATTAGACCCCTAAATCACCCCCTAATGGTGAACGGCATGATGCACCCATCCTGACGTCATTTGGTCCCGAAATCACCCCCATTTTGTCCAATTTAACACTATTCTACACTACAGAAGTCTTGAAAAGTTAGGAGGTCGCTTGTGTCGCAGTTAAAGGTGTGGTGGATTGCAACGAAACAGCAAAGCTGCCACAGCAGCATTACCATTATCCAAGCGAGTAGCCTAACTTTCCAGACCTTAAAATCGCAACAAACCGACAAATCTTCACTACACTTTATTGACCTTTTCAAGGAAATGGAAATTATTGACCTCTTCAAGGAAATGGAAATCGTAACAGCACCAAATAGAAACCGTAACAACATGGATGGGAAACTATTGCACTTTTCATTTACACGTTTTATTCGAGGAAAATCCTCGAATACGTGGACCGGTATCGGACACCCTCAGAACGATGCAGGACAAGGCATAAACAGGAACACAAATGAAGACAGAGGCACGTTTCATTCATTCTCAGTCGTCCACGGGTTCGTCACGTCTCTGGCGCTTCGCACGATGCTGGAATGAGGAGTACTTGGGTATTTTTCCCTTAACCTATTTTCACGATTTGTTCATGAGGGATCCTGACAGAGCCACACCGTTACCCCCCTTCCCAACCCAACTAGGTAATTTTTGGGGCCAGTCTCAATACTGGTTAAGGAACACATTTCAATACATTTCAGGTATGCTTCTCTGGGCCGAATTCCGGTTCGCAATTGCGTCTTGACAAGTTTTGCGATCACACGCGCTCGAGTCAGTCGAGGTTCCAGCCCCAAAGCCGACTCGGCTTTTTTAGACAGTTCTCCCCAATTGTTTTTTGTTTCCAGTTTCCAAAACCCACCTAGAATCAACCGATGTTGCGCTCAAAACTTTTCAGACTCGGAAGCGCGCGGCCGCGAAGTGTTACGAGACGCATTTGGGGGGCGGAATTCGGACCAGAGAAGCACAGTACTTTTTGTGAATTTTCTCGAACTATGCCAACCCAAAAAAGAAGGAAAGATGTAGAGGAAAAAGCCCTATTTTGCAATCAATACAAGTACATGTTATGCTCTTTCATTCAGTCACTGAACAACGAATAAGGATTAAAATGCCAAATAAGTCCGAAAATAAAAACATACGTCAACAGGCATCCACGTCTCGCTTGCCTCGTTGAAACCGAATGAGCGAATATCATGCCTGAAAATCAAATTGACAGTTAGGAGGTCAAATACTCGAAAAATCAAAGTTGTGAATAATAATCGGACAATTAGGAGAATTAAGAACTCACAAAGCTTTTTGAAGAGCCGTAAACATGTTCGCCCGAAGTCGTGTCCTCTCTCCGCACAGGTTGCGGAACATCAGGTCTCTGACTTCATCATTGGGACCTAGCGAGATGAAAAATCTGAAAGCAAATAGTGGAGTACATTTTTACGACAGACTGACGGGGTAACTAGCTACCTCGATGGCGGCGCTACATCGGGTGCTCCTTTTCTCAGTTCTTCTTGTCCGTATCCCAAGCAATCCAGCACAAACTGAAAAATTGCTGTATTTATACAGCCGAACACCAGTAGTGGAACGAGAGGATACCAGCTGAGATAGGGTTGATCTGCCAGGCAGAAAACCATATTGCGCCGGGCTGAGGAGGTCATCTGACGCAAGATGGGAGAGAACACAATCTTTGATAATGATTTCGAGAACATTGTATACTGATGAGGTTAAACAGACGGAAGCTTTCGCCTCCGATAACTACGGCAAAACCTATGTTTTGAATTTCCACGCTCCAATTTGTTGTGCAAGGCTTTGGTGTTGTGCAAGGCTTTATCGTACTTCGGCATAATCATCATTCACATTGATTTCACGATACAATATGGGTTACAAGACAAACGTAATATTGCACATGCGTACAAATCAACCAGGATAAATGGTCCCGCTAGTCCCGCTAAACTCGACAAGTTTCAATTCCAGAAACATGAGAACTAATATGGAAGTCTAGTATTACAAAGTAGGAATAATAAATCATCTCACAGAAAATGGAAAACCTATGCCAGTCAAAGTGCATCGACAGTTTCAGCGGCAGACAGGCCAGCTCGAAACAAGAAAATAGGAATTTAGCACGTCTGGGATCAAAAACAGCAGATGAATATCCCGTCGGTAACTGGAAGTGGGGGGAAAGCTACGGATAAATCCCAACAAAACTAATAGAGGCACTGGTGCAGACCTCAAAAGCACTACGAAAAAATCATCATGGGCAGGTCAAAATAGATCAGATCTAGAGCGAGAAAGGTTTCACCCAGGCTTGGGAATCTTGAATAGACTCACGCCACCGATGGCCCGTGCCCTTGACTATAGCGACTGTGTCCTGTTCTGAAAAAGTTGGACGTTAGTTAATTGTCACCTAAACCAGCTTTGAATGAGTGATTCCCTTCGCCTTGAGCCATTCCTAAGCAGGACGCCCTTGATATTTCCTGAAGGGTTTGCCATCTTACGGAAACTGGAAACTAAAGGTGTACAAGGAAGAGAACCCGGGCTAAGGAAGCAGAATTTTCGCGCGGGTTGCTTCGGTTATTATTTGATCGCTATTGTGAGGTCCCTAATGGATTGATGCGTTCTGGACACTTGGATGGCGATCGCCAAAGCCCATATCGCTGACTTAGAAAAGGCTGCTTTTGTACACGCGGGGGTGCAAATGAGGAATAGGTAGGTCAAAATTTTTTCTAACCTCGCTTGGAGACGCATTGATGCGACGATTGATAGCAGGCTTGGGTCTACCGGTCACACTGAAGAAAGTCTCAAATGTCTTCATCGTTCACCTTACTGGGTTCAAATAATTGCGCGAGCGCAACAATGCCATACTTCAGGGAGCCATTAAAACAAGTGTATAGGATGCGCTGTGAAGATCGCGGCTGCAGCTGAGTGAGGCCGACAAGTTGGACTTCATGATGAATTCCAGAAAGCGTGGCTCGACCAGCGGTAGATGTTAAGGGCGCACGGAGCGCCACTGCACACTAAAAGACCCTGGCTGCCTCGTTCAGGCCATTAGAATGTGCGAAGGACGCTGCGATCGAATTGACCGAGTAGCAGATTCCTAATACTCGATCCGATAATCTACAGTTATTTTCAGTAACATCCATCTCACGGGTGGGCGGGGCGGGAGACACCGAAATACGAAAGCCGGAATGAAGCCTTTCACGCCGGACAGTGGGCGTGTCCATGCTGAGTACGGTAACTCGGGAATTGAAATCGTCGTTAGCGCGGGAAATTCAAAACACCACTTTCGCCTCCGATAACTACGGCAAAACCTATGTTTTGAATTTCCACGCTCCAATTTGTTGTGCAAGGCTTTGGAAGTATTAAAGCCCGGAGGGGTGATCGAACCTCGTAAGAGCTGGCGCAGGTTCAAAACTCAGTGAAGGGCTACCAAATGAAAAGAAAGGCGAAACCTCTTTGACCCTGGGAAACCACTAAGAAAATGACGCTTCGGTTATCCTCTTGGGTCCACTGATGATTTATTTTTAGTAGAAAAGGATACAAGCTTTGGGGCCAACTTAGGAGGTCAGAAAGCCTTTGCTCCCGTGAAGCCTGTCCTGCTGAAAAGCAAGGAAGCGTACAAGGCGGAGAAGGACTCCATATTCCTGCAGAACTCCCTCTTTCTGTCCGGGAAGACAAGGAGTTGGAGAAATAGCTCTTTGGAAGCTAGTCTCAAACTAAACCTTGCACCTTTGCCGTTTCAGAACCAGCAACCTTGTCAATAAATCAGTTTTCCCACGACGACATGAAAAATTATTATGCTGTACTCCTCAACGTAGCATCCGCTTTCGAGTTGACGAGACCTCGGTAGTGATACAAAATTTAATTGGATAAGTAATTGGGTCACAAATTCCTAAATTTCTTCGGATACATCCTGAAGATAAATTTTGAGCTGTTTAATCCTAACGTCTATGCTAAAGACTGATTATCAAGGTACATGATGACGTAGGCCTGAGGATTGTATAAGGAAATCTGGCAGGTAGACACTTCAGAAAAAGTGGAAGCTGAAGAGCAGCTTTGACAGTGGGGGCGGAACCTTCGGAAGAACCGCACGCTCGGTGAAGGAAGCACGTATGGCTGTGTTTCTAAGACCTTTCAAGTTACCTCCACTCACGATTTTCAGGTTTGGTTTTCGGAAAATAATCCCACGGATTTGGGACGCGGATCTCTTAGTTGGCGTAGATGAAACGAAATGCATGGGCAATGTTGCCGTGGCAGATGGTTTAAGGAGGAAGGGCTACTACTACACGAAGGTCTGCACCCTAGACGTCGAACGTTCGCTCTCATTCCACAGGTTACTTGAGCGCAGTTCTGTAGATCTAACGTGCTACTAAAGCGAGAGAAACTCGGGACCGGTGCCCCAGTACATTTTACATCATCTAATATGAAACCGTTCTTAACGAGACCGTCCGTGCAATCCTGAAGATAATCGCACTGTATTGCGGAAGGAGTCCAAATCAGACAATCGTCAAGATAAAAAGCAACCAGCAAGCCCTATATCAGGCAAAAAATTGTGAAATGATGTCGAGCACGATTTTGGAAATCTATGGTGTACACCAATTAAGCGAACTTCTGGACCGGTGTCCAGGAACATTTTCCTCGGCTACTGTGAAGCCGGCCTTCCACGAGATCTGCTCGTGTAATCCTGGCGGATTCTTCGCACCGGTGTGCGGAACGAAACCAAAATGAACCATCGTTTGGATAAGTGGTAAACAAATAACCCCTGACAAGCAAAAAATGGGGACTGTTCTCAAGCAAGACCTACGGAGATCTGTGCTGAGCCCCAATCAAAGTATCTTCTGGGCCGGTGCCCCGGAAAATTTCTCGGCTATCGGCTATGTATAGCCGGCCCTCCACAAGATCTGCTCGTGCGATCCCTAACGGACTCTTCGCACCGGTGTGCGGAATGAGAGAAAAATAGACCATTGTTTCGACAGACTGCTACGAACAAGCAAGTTGTCACGAAAAATGGGGACTGATGTAAGCATAAATTCTGTGAATCTAGGTTGCGGGCCAACCAAAGGATCTTCTGGACCGGCGCCCAGGATTCAAGCCACTGTGAAGCCGGTTTTTCGCGAGATACGCTCGTATAATACGACTGAGTTCCTCGCACTAGATTGCGAACAGATTAGATTGGACCATTGAACATACAGATGAATTGCTTGAAAACAAAAGGACCTCCTCTACCTCAAGGGGTATGAACGGCTGGGTAAACACAAATTAAATAAACCCGGAAAATTTGTGAAAAACAAGTGAAGTTTGTATGGGAATAACTCTTTTCAGAATGAATATGGTCTCGAACCATATTGACTTCATTAATTTTGAGCGTTTTCTTGCACACACCCGTGTTGTGTCTTCAGTGAAAAGCAAACCATGGTGCATGACTCTTCACCAAGTCTAAGACCGACAGCGCCCAGACTTCAGTCCACAAGAATTTAAGAACCGCCTTGCGGCTGCGAGGGTACTACCTCAATGGATATTCTTAGTTGATTCGCACTTTCAAAAACAGTTTAACAAAATCTGACGAAATTTGGACAACCCTCACTGGCTTACCTCTGGCGTAGTGCCCCTAACTTCTTCAACACCCTCTTGGGAATGGATACGATGCCACCACACGCTGTCGATGACACAATTTCACCGCGGCCATCCATAGCCGCCGCACACCGAAATACGAAAGCCGGAATGAAGCCTTTCACGCCGGACAGTGGGCGTGTCCATGCTGAGTACGGTAACTCGGGAATTGAAATCGTCGTTAGCGCGGGAAATTCAAAACACCACGTTTCAAGAGCAAAAGAGCAAGACTGTGTTTGAATAGCACAAGAGAGATTTGACTGCCGCGCGACCGCAGCGCATCATGCTGGCCTTCTCATCCCCTGGCGAATTACCCACTCATCCCTCGGAAACTTGTACGGCATCATGCGGTTGCGTGCACTCTCTCGGCGATTTCGCAATCAGTACTCCCTGACGCCATCACGAACGAAGGGTTCTGCTTATGCCAAAGTGGTGCCTTCTCATCCCCTGGCGAATTACCCACTCATCCCTCGGAAACTTGTACGGCATCAGTACATTTTTTTTGCCTGAGCAGCTGAGGACGTCGCACGGGCGGCGAATCGGTGCCGCGAGCGACGCGATCATTGACCGACGACGATAAATGCTAAACACGCAAAAGGAGGAAGTAGTAGGATCCTTTTCATCACTTGATTTTTCAAAGTAGAATTCCGGTGTTTCAACGACTCAGTACTATACATGCGAAATCGAATACTTTTGAACATTAACTTCTTAATTTTAGACTATAGAAGCTGCCGAGATGTCGTACGTTCGTGCCGTGTGGAGGAAAGAAGACCACCTCCGTGCGAACCGACGTCAATCCCTCCGCGGAGAGGGTTTTAGTCATGGGAGAGGTGCTGGTTGGCCGCAGCTCTCCTGAAGATCCTACTGCAAAGAGCCGGCGTCGAGAGGAACCCAGGACCCGCGAAGAAGAAGAAGTACCCATAAGCCACATGCGACAGAGATGTCAATTGGTATGGAACCAGCGTCCAATGTTTTGGATGCCAAAGGTGGGTGCACTTCTCTTGTTCTAGTCTCAGTTCTGTGAGGCACCACGATTCTTCCTTTCGTTGTATTGTGTGCTCCGCCTCCAGTAAGTCCAATTCCTCATCTACCAACCGCCCCCTCTTTATTTACATATCAATCTCAACGGCCTTCGCGCCAAGCTTTCTGAATTATCTCTCTTCGCCCGTACTCATCACCCGGATGTTATCATGGTTAAGGAAACCAAACTCTCTCCCTCTGCTTCTTCTTCTTCTTTGCAGCCACATAGAGGGTTTTGTCATAGGCGGAGGAACTGGGCGACCAGTAGTGGATTCGTCCATAGGTCCATTGGTGTCAGCGTGGTAGGTCTCTCCGGACAGTTGAATAAATGTGCGGTATCATGGCCGACAATACCGCAGTCCGGGCACACATCAGATTTGCTGCTGTCAATCTTGCTGACATAAGACATTAGTATTGTAGAGTGACCACAGCGTAATGATGCGAGCGTGCATCTCGCCCTTCTTCCGAGTTGAGACTCTGAGGTGCAGACGGGGGGCGGTATATCTCCTAGTATAGGATTTATGGCCACCTTCACAAGATGACACCGTACGAACTTGGTGTGCTCCTCGCGCAAAAGACGGAGTCGTTCTTGCTGTGAGTCGTGCCATCTTTGCAAATTGACTTTGTTTGGAGCATCGGCGAATGGCTTTCTTATACTTCTCTCTCTCACGGGGTTTAGCACTCTCCACGACGGGTGATTTGGTTGTTTTATAATGTTAATGCGGAATTGCTGGGCCTGGAGCTGACAGTGCTCCTTCACTGGTAATAGACGGGTCTCAGCATGCAGGTGCTCGATTGGGGAACTCCTTGCGCATCCGGTGGCGATACGGAGAGCAGCATTTTGCACTCGTTGCATCTTTGTCCAGGAGGATTCTGAGACGAGATGCTGCCAAACCGGTGCGGCGTACTCCAGGGCGGGCTGCAGAATTGCCTTATACGTTGTGAGTATAGTCTCCTTGCTGCTACCCCACGAAGTGCCGCCCAGGGCCCTGAGAACGTTGAGCTTAGCTTTAACGACTGCCTGCTTCTGCTCGGTATTCTTATGAAACTTGAGTGACGGATCGAGCACAAGACCGAGCAGCTTTGGAAAGCGAGCAGCAGGCAAACGGTCTCCATCCCACACGACATCCGGATGAGCGCTGTGCTCGGATGGGTCCGTCGTGAGAACGGACACTGACGACTTGGCTGCAGAGATACTTAGCATCTTGCGGTCGAAAAAGCCCTTTAGTGTGATCAGGTACTCGTTGATCTTATTGGCGGCCACCTGTAAATCCCGATCTCGACACATGATTGTTATGTCATCGGCATACGCGACGACCTTGATGTCCTGTGGAGGCTCAGGCATATCTCCGAGGTACAGATTGAAGAGGGCTGGCGATAGAACTCCGCCCTGAGGGACTCCAGCTGCCATAGGAATACTGTTGGAGACATGGTTCTGAAACATGACTCTTGCCCGCCGACCTTTAATAAAGGCCGATATCCAGCGCTTCTGCCAAGATGGTATTGACGACTCCAGAATGTTGCTTGACAGGACTCCAAGGTTAACCGTATCAAATGCCTTGGTGAGATCCAACGCAACAGCTACAGTTCTCAATGGCTTGTTAAAGTTGAACCCGTCGATAGCATAGCTGGTAATTTCTAGCAACGCCGTAGTTGTGGAATGTAGCCTCCTGAACCCATGTTGAAACAACTGCTTCTCGTTGTGCTCCGCTAGATCCTTGACAATGAGCTTTTCGGCCACCTTGGCGAAAGGTGACATCAAGCTAATGGGACGATATCCCTTTACTGATGACTGAGGTTTGCCAGGCTTGGGCAACGGGATGACGTTGGCTGTCTTCCAGTTTTGCGGAATAGTGCAAGAGCTAAACGAAGTGTTAATCATATCAACGATGAGCGGAAGGATCTCAGTCGGGAGTTTCTTCAGTACAGCAGGACAAATGCCGTCCGGACCGACAGCTTTGGAGTTCCGCATGTCCTTTATAATCTTCTCTACTTGCGCCACAGTGAACGCATCGGCCGTGCCCCTCTGCTACCTCTCGACATCCAAACATCCCGGGCTATACTGCATATCATAATCCTAGGTCATCTCAGGGAGGCGGAGTCTCTACTTTTGTTCTGTCCTCTCTTCCCTCTCACATCATTCCAAACACTCCAATGGATGGCACTCTCGAGTACATCCCCATCCATCTACCTCTAAAAACTCCACTTTCTCTTTTCAATATATACATTCCTACTCCTACATCCTGTCCACCAGCCTACAACCCTAGACCTCTACTCAAGCAGCTGTATGACTGCTCTCTATCTCCCTCAATTGTCCTTGCAAGGGAATTCAATGCGCGCACGTTCTGCTCGTCGCTTGATTCTGATGCTGGAGGAAATGACGTCGAAGAGTGGGCGGAGGAGTGCGATCTGGTCATCTTAAACGATGGCCAGCCCACTCGTCTCCCTGCCAACGGCCGATCATCTAGCCCAGACATCTCCCTCGTCTCTTCCAATCTCTCTAATGCTTGCTCTTGGTCGACATCCACATCTCTTTCCAGCGATCACATCCCTGTCTTTGTCGATATTGATCTCTCTAACTCTCTTGCTCCCTATACAGGTGTTCGTCATCGTTCTTATCTTAATTCAGGCCTTGCAGACTGGAGTCTGTTCAGGGAGGTTGCGCTCCGCCAAGCGGCTGATTATCCGTGGAATGGCGATGTACACCAGAAGGAGCGCCACCTATCTGATGCTATCTTGAAGGCTATGAAAGCTGCGATCCCTGAAGGCCGCGTTAAGACCTTCTTTCCCAATGTCACCAGGGTAACACTGCAGAAGATAAGGACAAGGGACGCAAAGAGAGCCGCAGATCATCTTGACCCAGACATCGCTGCGCTGGATGATGAGATCAGGAAGGACCTTGACAGGCACAAGAAGGAAACTTGGGAAAAGTTCACTGAGAAGATGAACTTCAGGAGTGATGCTGCAGCAACGTGGAAGGCTTTGGAAAGGATCTCCGAAAAGTTCACCTCCGCCGACAATTCCACGATTGAATTCGACGGCGGAGTCTTCAAGTCAGGGAAAGAGGCCGCAAATGCTCTTGGGAAGCATTTTTTCATAACTAAAACAAAAAGAGAGAAGCAGAATAGAATAACTGTTCGGGAACTCTGTAAATTGCCACTCATGGGTGAAGATGATGCGGTCACGCCCGCTCAGGTCGAGAAGGTTATCAGGGAAATGAGTAACTCGAAGGCAGTAGGGCCAGATGGTTTGAGCCCAGCAGTTCTAAAAAGACTGCCAAGTGAACTACTACCCCTGCTCGCTGACGTCATTAATACATCGTTTCGCACCTGTACATTACCTCAAGATTGGAAAGTAGCACGCGTCATCCCATTGCCGAAGCCGGGCAAATCACCATCCACGGCAAAAGGTTATAGGCCAATCAGTCTTCTCTCACCTATTGCCAAAGTTGCGGGAAAATTGGCTGTGGAGGAGCTTGCCGAACATAATAGCAAACAACAGCATCAACATGGTTTCCGTAAGCTACATTCCACCACTACGGCCCTGCTGGAAATTGTGAGCTATGTTTTGGACGGCTTCAATGCCATGAAACCTCAGCGAACCGTAGGTGTAGCCCCCGACCTAACGAATGCTTTTGACACTGTAAACTTGGGCATTTTGTCGGACAGCCTGTTAAGGTCTACCATTCCGCCCTGGCAGAAGCGGTGGATAACCGCATTCACCAAAGGACGTCGGGCAAATGTGCTACACACCTGTATTGGGGTCCTGCACTCGTTCGATGATGTCCTGCAAACTCCTACCGAGGTCCTGCACACAATCTATGACGTCCTGCACAACCGTACTGGGGTCCTGCACACGCTCCATGACGTCCTGCACACCAATACTGAGATCCTGCACACGTTCCATGATGTCCTGCACACATTATACGACGTCCTGCAGACTCCTACTGAGGTCCTGCACACGTCCCATGACGTTATTTATGTTTTGTGATGCCCTACAATGCATAAAAGTTTCATTATATTTCGCTGAGATATGTAGAACGCAGTATTCGCGAAAATGCAAATTTGACATATTTTTACCTAGTATTGTATATTGAAGTTTCATCATAATGAAAAAAAAACTATTATCGAGGACGGTTTGGTGCATGTGAATGGATTCTGGCGGCGACGTAAATCTCACTTCGTCTGAATGAATGAAACGGTCTAGTGGATGGAGGGACCGTCTCCCCCTGCTAAATGCGCGAACGAGGTCGAACCAGACACAGCCGGAGTCGCGATGCGGTCGTTCCGCGAGGTGATTGCGATTTCCTAGCCGATCTCAATGTAGATCCTGGATCTACACGCGTACTTTGTCGCATCACAGCTGGTCTCCCGAAACAACCAACTCATCAACAGGAACCTATACGTCGCAAAAGATGCTGAAGGCGGCTAGAAAGAATCTCTAGAGAAGTTTCGATAGACAGGTTCGGGTGAGCATATCCGTCAGCTTTCATTCACTTAGGCTTGACACAAACTGTGGTTCTGATTAAAGCCGTGGAGAGACGAATTTCGGAATACTCTCTTTAAAGGCAGTGTCCACGATAAAAACCATGTCTGATTTTTTGGTGGAGATCGGCAGCTGCGAGGCCTAGCGCAACCCTAACGTTGAAAAAACTAAGAAAAATGAGCTCGGAACGGTCCCCTACGGCCCCAAAGTTGGACAACCGTCAGCTCGTCACACCATAGATTCACTTTCCACGCCCACCGACGTGAACAAATGAATGCTCGAGATTGTGAGATGAGCGATGATTTCCGATCAATAGCCCCGTTCTTCCCTTCATTTTCAACTTCTCTCTTTACTCAGGTCAGCTCGCATACATCGGCTGTCTAAGACGGAAGTTACAAGCCTCAGACAACTCGTCCACCATGCTTCCCTAGCTCAATTTTTTTAGGGACCATAACTGCGTTACTAGAAGGTCTTGTACGATTCCAGGAACATAATTGGAATCAGCATGAGACCGTTGTCAAGATAGGCGGAAAAGCAGTTCTCATCGTGAACACTGCCTTTAATAGAAGATTGATTTGAAGCAGATTTGTTTTCCTACACCTACATAATTGATGATCTTATGTGAAAGCTTCGATTTCTTCAAGGCGCAGTACTCAGAAGAATTCTTCAGATCTTTTTTCCCTTATCTTGAAGAGAATTTTGGGCTGATCACAATGAAATCTCCACAGTCGTTCAGAACCCACTATAAAAGGAGTTATGGCCTTTCAAAAATTGCGATATCGGAAGGTAAGAATTCTCTGGACCAGTTGTCACGGACCTGTTCCTTTGCACAGAAGCGCACCATGCTATAAAGCTACATACACCGATAGCAAGTGGAAGGACATAGATTTTCTTCAGAATCCATATAGCATATTGTCCCTATTGAGACCGAAAATTCGGATGTGGGAGGATGGAAAAGGTGATTCGGGGGCGGAGGAAATGGGTGCTCGATTTTTCTCGCTTATTCTGAAAAGTTGAGACTTCGCGTTTGCCAGAGTCGCTACACGCAGCGGCCGGATCATATAAAAGATTTTGCCCACGAGCTTAGACTGTGCCTTCAAGGACACTTAACCCACAAGAGTAGCCATCGAAAAAGAATTGAGTAATATGCTGGAATGTGCGGAATAAACTGAAGTTATTCGATGCAAAAATCACTTCTTAAATCTAGAACGCGAAAATCATAATTGTGTGGGATCAATAACTTTTTTGTGTTCGCCGCCTGGAATTCAACTTTCCGAAGAAGTGCTTTTGCTCGATTGCCACCTTCTTAAAGTGAAAAGCAAGGCTGAGAAAAGTCGTTTGGGGTAAACGGTCTTCTTAGACAACTTTTTCCAACGGGCGATTTTTTCTATATCTCACTATAGATAAGCGGCTTTGCTTTTTTCTACTTTATTACTTTGTCTATTTTACCGAGCCGCTGAGTCACGGCCCATTAGAGCAAACTACCGTCGTTCTCGGAGCCAAATTCCGGTTCGCATTTGCGAACAACGGCTGTTGCATCACGAAAGAGGATGATACTCGTGCTGGAACCACATGGTCTCGGCACGATCCTTCCTTTCTCCCCGCACGATTATCACGTGTCTCGTAATGCAACAGCCGTTGTCCGCCATCGCGGACCGAACTTTGGCTCCGATAACGACAGTATATTACACTGGAAAGCGCAAGAAAACCATTTTTTTTTTCGCTAAAAGCAGTTTTGACGAGCATTCAAATCTTCAGCAAAGTGGGCGAGTCTACCTTGAATTCAGCGGTGCCTTTGTTAAGGAGGGGGTCGCAAAGCTTTGCCACAAATAGAGGGGTCGCAACAACGAACGCATTTTGTCTAAGGCGTTGCTTGACCCTGCTCAGTAGGCATAGTATGCTGTCACATACGCGCTCCGAGTTTATGCAAACACACAACAAGGAACGCAAACCATGAACTTTTCAAATTGTTGCTGCCATCTGTATATCAACAACAGCTTTTTGCGAAAGTAACCAGAAAAATTACTCATTGCCATTAATTTGCTCAAAAAATACATATACACATTTATGTCTACTGCAGGTTTCAGAGAGAAAGAGTTGTCAATCACACGCAAAATGCTCGTGGCAAATAATCATTTCAGTAAAACGCAATATATATGGTTCAACATAATACATACATATGTCAAGCCTTGCTCGCTCTGATGAGTCCGGGGCGGAGCAAGAAGCGGAGCTCTCGGTCGTGGTAAAACATAAAAATCATAAGGAGATTTTGACATGATAAGCCTGATAAACCTAACTATGACTGGCTCAAATGAGGAAGCGAGGCTATACATATATGTATTTGTGCATACATACATATATATCAGGGGCGGTAGTAATCTGGCCTAATATGCAACTTAAATCTTCAATTTGAGTTGCATCTTATCTTTAATCTTACACAAACTCAAACATGCTGGTTGTGACCTGGGAATGCCCTCATAGAAGCGCCAACTCTTAATGAGCAACTCTGTTCCAAATCAGCGACACTTCATCATCAAATTTATGGATGACACTGATTGGAAACATCAGCGACAGGTGGCTGTCGCTGATTGCGGGGTGGCCAGAGCACAAGGAATAGTGCGGCGGCAAGCGAGACACATAGATTTAAATTGGACTTGAGCAAAATGTCCTCCGAGTACATTTAAAACTCCCGTTTCAATTTTAAGACGGAGGTAAACCAAGACAGTTAGAGGTGAAATAAGACCATTTAATTTGGGTTAAGCCTAGTTTATCAGTTTTCGATTACAATACCGGAGCTATATTTTGTTAAAACGAAGGAAATTGAATAAATTGGTGAAAAAGGGTTCGATTTCTCGAAAAAGGGAATCTTGTTGCACATTCTCTTCAACTTTTTAAAACCTAGGCGTATTCAAGGTTCAAATTGTCACTTATGGATATGGCTTGCGACCACTTTTTCCACGAAATCGCTTTGCTTTTGGGGTGAACTCCGTTTGCAATCAATTCACTGAAACGTCGCGCGCGCCGGACCTGCGGCAAGAATCATCGCGCGCGCCATACCTGCGATGCAGCGTTTCGTATCAATTGCACAAGTAATCGAGGAGCATTTTCTATACTTTTTTCCCTGAACTGAATGGCTACGGTGCGAAATTCAGCAGACAAGAATTCCTGTACTACTTCTAAATCTTTCAGCTGATGTGCTAGGAAACCATTGTGAAAAGAAGGCATTTCTAGTGCCAATAGGCATCTTCACATCGCCCTATATGTACTTAATTTATCGAAGGAGCATACGTATCGATTCCGTAGTGCGTTAACATTTAAAACTCAAAGTTTGGAATCGGTGGGCCGCCGTCGTCGTTTTAGCAGATCTATTGCAGGGAAAGAAATCTGCTTCAATAATAAAAATTGCTCCAGCAAAGTTGGCCTAAAATTTGCGTAACATATTGTACAATACTTTATTTTAAAAAAATTGGGAAAAAACCTAAATCAAGAAACTAACGAGAACTGGACTTTTTTTTGCGCCAAGTAGGGCTGCCCTTTTTTTTTCAAAAGGTGGCTACTGTAATTTGGCTTTCTCAAATTCAACAGGACGCGACATTTCAGTGATAAGCAAGCAAGAAAAAGTTCCATTGGATCTCTTTATTATTCGAGAATTCGGCTTTAATAATCGGATAAAACTTTCAGCCACTTTGGAATCAAACGGAAAAAATTTGAAATAAGTCTGATTTTCGAATTTAGTCGTCAATTCAAAAAAAAACTCAGCAAACTCCTTCGGAGCTGTCATTCACTAAAAATATCCTGTAAGAACAAATCCGGAGAAGCAGTTTATTCGAAAATTCTTAGAGGCTGTTCAATTCGTTGATTCAAAATCTACGAATGGTCTTTTTAAGTGAGCGATCTCCCATTCCGCTGATACAGACAGTGGATCGAACCCCGGCCGTGTAGTTGTCATGCATTGCCTTCATTGGCGAATAATCTCATCCGCTTTGGGGGACTGTTGGGCGCAATGGCGCAGTGCAATGTCGCGCTGCTCTCGTAACATCAAATGGGTAGGCGTGGTTCGCAGTCTGTCAGCTCTGCTAGTTTTGCCAACAAATTGACATGTGCTCATTTACATTGCGATAGTTCTTCATTTGGACAGCCATTACCTCCACATTAATGGAAGATGCTCATCACTCTTAACTCTGACTTAAGGCCAAATTACTACCGCCCCAGAAAAAGCGTTGGCAGTGCCACTTTCACGGTTATCTAAGACATGGGGAAGGAAGCAGAAAATTTTTAGATTTGAAGAGCTTCGAATGATGAGACTATTCACTAGAAATACAGAGTTAGTCAGACTCTGAGCAGCTAAGTGCTGCAGTTAAGAGATATTTTTCAAAGAACAACGCGGATACGCACATCTGTGAGAAGAGACTGCCAGCAGTGAAAAACAAGTCTCAATGAGACCAGCGTCATCAGCGGCATTGACGTCAGAGTGTATCCCGGGTGTGGACATCGATATAACGAAGTAAGTAAATGGTAATTCTTTGAAGCAAACGCGAATTAGCGTCAAATTTTCTATTAAAACCTCATCATGGAGTGTGAAGCCAACAGGAGAAGCTCATGTGACGTCTTTGTCGTATGGATGACTATGATCATAATGACGGCGAGTAGAAAGTCGCTATCTAAAAACCTCCCAACATCAATTGAACAAACAAACCCACTGCAACTCTGAGGATATGTCCGATAGGAATCGTCCATTCTAAACGAGTTGAAAATTCAAAAACAAAAGACTCCTCTCCAGAAACATCTACACTGTTTTGTTGAGTGAAGCCGGCCGTATTATTGAATTTGGACGCGATTCGCGAATGCCAAAGTGGACATTGGAATGCTATTCAACCCCGTCTTCTTGCTCATACATAGATTACCCTGCCATCCATGATGGGTGGGAAAAAGGAAGCATAGTTCTAAAAAAACAACTGAAGGCAGTGTTCACGGTATTCTTCAATTTTGAGAGTATTTGCTAAGACGATTACTTGGTCCGCGGGTGAAGTTGAGGCGGCCGCCAGAAGTATACGAAAGGCAGCACTTCCTCATTGCCTCTTCACTCTTAGTAGAATTGTTCGTTGTGACAACGAAATCTTTTGGGAACTCGTCGTTTGAAATTTTCTACAGTCTCTCCGTTCTTTCCTCTGGACAATCACTCAGAATATTTTTCATAATATAATCCTCCATTTTCGATTGACTCAATTATTTACCTGTCACAACCACCGAGAACTCGTTCATCCAACCGGATAACTAGCCCAGCCTAAAAGATTGTTTCACCGAAATAAGACGTTTAGCGCGTTTTTCCGCTCTTTTTAGCGATAACAGTTATTATATTTGAGCCATATCGAATTAAAAATTTTACAGTCCCCGCCCACTCGCTTTGCAGTCTCCACCTCTCCCAGTACAAACTCGTTCAGATTGATCGTCACGATTACCTTGATTAGTTTTTGAAGCATTCAACGACGTGAGCGCTCTAGTAAAAACCGTAAAACTATTAGCTTTGCTATCACAACCACTTTACCGCTAGCTACGCTATTCCAATTGAGCCGGTAGCTGCGCAATAACTCGTCCACCTTCACTGCATAAAAAAAAACTACCCGCAAGTCCACTCCTAGCATCCGGCTTTCGTCGTTTTTTGCTAGTTTTTCATACTGCGTGCTCCAAACCTTCGACTTCTGTCAAGCAATCCAAACCATTTTGAGCATATAAGCTGCCCTTAAAGGCACTGTTCACGATAAACTTCATCCTCGAACTTTCCATTACTAACGCTTCTCGTGGCTCTCAGAAGCAGAACAGCGTCGAAGAAATGGGACGAAAAGCTACCCAGGAGCCGCGAAACGGCTTAGAAAAGTGGGCAAACCCCGTCGCTTTAGGAAAGCCCGGCCCCTTTCCGCCCCTTGACGTGAACAACGGAACACTCGAGATCCTGAGATGGGCGATGGTTTCTGATTAAAAGCCCCGTTCTTCCCCTCTTTCTCAACATCTCTCTTTAATAAGGTCAGCTCGCATACATTGGCTGCAAAAGACGGAAGTTACACGCCACGGACAACTCGTCCACCATTCTTTTCTAGCTCAATTTTTGAGGAACCATAACTCCGTTCCCAGAAGGTCTTGAATGATTCCAGAGACATCATTGGAATCAGAATGGGACCGTTTTAAAGATAGGCGAAAAAAAAAACAGAAACGAGATTCTTATCGTGAACCCTGCCTTTGAGTGGGATGTTCGAGAACGAAAATAATCATGGACACCATCCTTAAATCAGATTTTCGGCATCTGCACAAAATTGTTCGTTAAGTCGGTAAGAGGTTGAAAAATGCCTTTACTCTCCTAACACCATGTTGGAGTTATATATGGCGATGTGGTGCATTTTTAACAACAAAAAACCGGCAAACACCTTACCCTCCAAAACATAGGTAGCGCTTTAGCTTTTTTCAAGAGCGAATGTTTACTCGAAAGAAGATGTGGTGTCGGAGCTTAGGGAGTGTAGGCGCGGGCGACCATGCGGCGCGTTCAGAGCAGACCACAGTTCAACAAAATTGAAGGCTGCAAAAAAGCTAAAAATGGTGTCGATTCTACGACCTAAACCGAAAGTTAGGAGCTGTTATTACGAGAAGATAAAAAAAATCGGCGGAAACTAGATGCAAATGGAGAAATAATGGGGGCAGCATGCCGGCTTGTTTCAAATATCGGAGTTAACGGTAAAGTGGTTGTGAAAGCGAAGTTAATAAACTTTCAAAGTGTGCACTAGAACGCGCAAGTCGTTGAAAGCATCGAAATGTGGCCAAGGTGACTGTATTCGGTCAATCAAACTGAACGTGTGTATTGGGGGAGGGGAAGGGTGGAGTTTGCGAAGCTCATGGGCGAAGTCTGCAAAATTTTCGACTCAAGAAGCTCAGATTTGGTAGTCTCGTTTTAGCGCTATTTAGGGCGTGAGTGTCCTAGTGGGAGCCATACGACCTCATCAACGCCGTTATCAAAACAAATTTTTGAGCGTGCATGATGCTCAAGTTTGCTTACTGTATGCTGACGTCTTTTCGTGACAACTTTTAACTTCATCAGACCGAAGACTTGGCGAATGAATTCAAAAAGTCACAGAAAAATGGTCGACGAGACTAAGAGTATTATGTATGGACTATTCAGGTTCTAATCCTGCTTGTGCCTGAGGTCTGTTCGAATGGAACTGTTCGCACACGCGGTCGACGTGCTTGTCGAGCGGCAGTGGAGAAGAAACTTTTTTCACTTGCAGATCCAGCAGGAACTTTGGACAAATAGTGATCTACCAGTCAGCTATTTGCGGCAGTGGGAAGACTCGCCCGGAAAAATGCCTCTGCGATGCGGACAGTCCTATTCAGACAGACATTAACAGTTACGCGTGCAACTCAGCTGTCCTCTGACTTGGAGCGAAATTAACAGTGTTCCATCGCGCGCTTGTGCGGAGCGAGGGGTGAGACAGCTAGAAAGTGTGGGGAAAAGGAGACACAGTATACGCGCGCAGACGCACGCAATAAACGGAATTAATTCCATGCATGTGTTTACAACGAGAACCTATGTTTGGTGGCACCTGATCTGCTTCAAGACAAAGCGCACCCTCAGACATGAATTCTGTGATTTTCATGTAATTTTGTAGTAGACCCCTCATGTGTAAAACCTGCCAAGCGTGAGATCTCAATTTCTCCAAAAAAGCGAGAAAAAAGCCACTACGACCCCAAACCCCTTCAATCACCACCACGGGTCACGCTCCTTTTCTTGATTCATGAACTCAATATCGGCTAGATGGATGGATAAAGTTCAACCCCGTCTTCACTTTTCACTCCTTTGCCGGTCTGTCTCTTAGTCCTGAATTGCTCCCGCGCAACAACTACGAATGACTACAAACACAGGCTCAAAACAACTCGCCCGCCGAATTTTCGCCGGCAAAAGTTAGGCATTTTTGAGGAGCTTCGTTTGTAACTTCATTTGTAGAGTGCCTTGAGCGATTTCAGTGATACCATTGTGCGATTCTTCCCAAGATAAGCATCAAATCTAAAAAATAATTTTTTGGGTGTCCTGTGCCGCACGGTGGCCGCCCGCATCCACGGTCACCCAGCTGCGACTGGCTTCTACGGGACTGACTATGTGGTATTTTCGTAGAATTAAGATGAGTAGCACGTATGTAGATCGTCGCTCGTGACCGAAACCCAGCTGGCCTAACTCTGAGCAAGTTTGCCGCGTCAGTGCGGGGAAAGCACCGCGACCATCGACTATGCCGCGATAGTTCCGCGATAGTACCGCAGCGGCTCCGTGATCAGACGATTCTGTTGCCGCGTCTTGGGCCTCGACATCGCCGCATGAGCACCGCAGCGGCTCCGCGTTAGAACCGTGCCGGCTCCGCGAAAATGCAGCAGCGAACCCGCCTGGAGTACGTTGTACTCTTCTGTGTGGTTAAACGACATTGTCGACGGTTCAATTACCCAAGTTCGAAGTACATTCCGTATTTTCTTGGGCGCGAAAATCGCGATAACCTCTGTACTTATCAGACAGAGGACTTAACAAACGCAGGTGCGTGATTTAGTTTTTAGACTCTCAATTTGTATTATAATTCTTAATTAGCTTTGTCTGAAACACTCTCCTAAAGCCGCGGCGGCACTATCGCGGAGCCGCAGCGGCTCCGCGATAGCGCCGCTTCGGTCCTTGTAGGCGCCGAAGAGGCGCTACCGCGGGGTCACAGCGGCACTTTCTCTCAGAGAAGCTGTCGCGAGAGCCGCATGGCCGGGCAACGACCGCACCTCGTCCGTTGGCTAGATTAAATTGGACGAAAGACCTCTATACATGTACACACAAAAATTATGTAAGTGAAATTTCCCCCATAACGCGGGTCTACTACACAACTGAATGCAAATCGCAAAATTCATGTCTGAGGGTGTACTGTGCCTTCCCATCTTCGCGTTTGCGTCGATTCCCATGACAAAAGTGCATGTTCACAAGGTACCCTGGTTAGCAAAGAGTTGAGTTCTTACCAATATTTAAGGAGAAGTAGAAGAATTGAAAGTGAAAACTCAAATCAATGGAAAATGCATGAAAACTCTAGGGAAAACAAAGTTCACCAAAGAAGTTAGGAATGAAGTTAAAAATGAAAAAAAAAAAACTTAATCTCGTGCACAACAGCACGCCCACCTCTGCTTAATGAAACATCCTCGCAAGTGTATTTACACTATTTTCAAACGTAATGTAAGTGAAGCTCGATTCCATGTGCAACCATCGAACCGGTTGACGACCGGTCCTTACTATACTATGCATACTACAAGTACAAACTGCTGTACCCCTACTGTTTAGTAGGGCGTGTTTGTTCGATACTCCTTTGTGACAGATCCAACGCATCAAGAGAACATGTGAAGTGCGCAACCCAAGAGTTCCGAGACACAAAAAAAACGAGGGAAATTATGGTCGGCACTAGGGATGTGCGTAATAGAAATTTCACAATTCGTTAGTCGTTAGTCGTTCAACCGGCCAAAACCCTCGTTAGTCGTTAATCGTTAGCCGTTAAAAATCTAGGCTTCGAAAATGAGCACAGTTGAGGCACAAAGAAGCCCTTATGAATGAAAAAAAAAGAGGGAACGCATGAAGAGATGTGTTTTCCAAAACATTCATGGCCATTAAACACACAAAACATTCTTCGTCAGAGAACTCATATTAAGCTGCAAATCAACATATGCATCATAAAAAATATTAATGAATACCTAATACTCGAACGCGTGTGTTTATCGATTTTTGTTCTTTTTCGGTGAGAAAGCAAGCAAAATGGGAAACCGAAGAAATCATGAACTCTTCGAATTTTTCGGTGCAGGATTTGCCGTTCAGCGCTATATGATGTTATATTTATGAGGTCTACCCAAAGGTGTTAACACGGAGAACTGCACCGACTTTGCACGAATTGTTCTTTGCTCAGCGTCACGATCCAAGCGCGCGCGTGGTTTGAAGCTTGGTTTCATAAGGGGGGAAAGGTCGGAGGAAATTAGCACCCAAATCAAATATTTATCCACTGAGGGGTCCCATCACCACTATATAGAAATTCCATATCTCAGAGTATTAAGTGCTCAGTGCTAATATTAGATTATCGTGGTGTGAAGGCAATGAGTACTGCCCCCTGGGAAAATCTCAGCTGGAGCCGGTCAGTGTCGGAACTGGTTCAGTGTGCCTACCATAAAGCCGTGCGACCGGCACAAAGTCGCATAGATGCTGCGCCTTACATTGCGCGACGTTCTGTTGGAGTCATAATGTGAGGGTTCCAGAACTGCCAACAGTGTCAGAACGGTGTCAGTAAAATAATAAATACTGAAGGTTATAGTTATTCTGTATCATCAACCTCGAACTATGTATTAATCCTGATGTAATCCATGGGTTGGAACGCGATGTGAATGTTATTGATTCTCTTACGAATTTTGGGATTGCTTACGAGAATATTTTTCATTTCGTTAGACGTTAGTCGTAACACCCAAAAAGCCCGTTAGTCGTTAAATTCCTTAGCCGTTAGTCGTAATTACGCACATCCCTGGTCGGCACGGTCAGCACTGACCGTTTTCGTTTCTTCTTGGCGGTGTAGTCTGCGTTGGCGCAGACTCGGGAATGGTACATGTTTTAAATATACTCTGTTTATCTTGAATTTCAAAAAACACGGTCCGCCAATAGCTCTCTAATTGGCCCGCTAGTACCGTAGTGTACATCCACTACGCGATCTCGGCAGACCCGGGTGTGCACCCGGTGTGCTGAGCAATCGATTCGTCAATGGCGTCACTGGGCCACCCACCCTGCCACCCGGGTCTGCCGAGCACGCATCATGGACGTACACTACGGTGCTAGCGGGCCAATTAGAAGACTATTGGCGGACCGTGTTTTGTTCAATTCAAGATAAACAGAGTATACATCATATGCGCACCGAGTTTGCGCCAACGCAACCTACACTTTCGGGAGGAAACAAAATCTGCCAGTGCGACCCGTAAAGACTGTGGCTACATAAAAAGAACGCATTACCTATATAGTGAGAAAACAAGAATTCAATTCCCGATCACATAAAGAAATTATGGAATAAGTAGATAATATGTACATAGAACTGTTAACCAAAGCAATGAGTGAAAGGTTGAAATTAACTAAAAAAACTTCGTTGTCATAATTTACGCTCACGGTGAAAAAATTAAGTAGATCAAAATCACGACGGCTGCGAACAAATTTTCTGGAATCCAGAGGAGCTCAGGATTTATTAATGGGCTGCTCAAGAGTGCTCATGACGAATTTCTCTTCATATTTGATTTAGTTTTCGAACCAGCCATCTGCTCCTTGCTAACGACGGACCCTTTTTGAATCGTGAATAATGCATTTAAAGGCAACGTACAAAATTGCGCAAGAGAGCGGAGGGGAGACGGAAAGAGCAGCACGAGCGTTATGAGCCATGGGAGACTCGTTTTGACACGGACTGCATCCGTAGTCGCCCAGCTTTTGTGTTATTCCTTACTGAAGTCTGGTCTCAAAATCTTGATTTTGACAACAGGTGGACCAGGGTTGTCAATGGAATCAGCGGCTACCACCGCTGCCATGTTGAGGGGCTCGCCGTGTTGATGCGAAAACATCCATAGATTCCGGGGTGGGGTTGAGTGAAACTGTAAGGTGCTCTTACGAGCTTTTCCAGCTTTAAAGTGGAAGGGAGGCCTGCATTCAGGCCAGGTTTTGTATTAATCAATGATGAAAGTGGGTGTGAGTTGTCCGTCCGTCTATAGGAGTCTGCAGAGTTGCAGCGACAGGCATGTGGTGGCCGAGCGTCAGTCTTGACGCGGCGGCAGAAGTGTTTCCAAAGATTAACGTCACCTCAGAAAAATCAAAACAAGTTACTTGTAATATAAATGTAACTTACTTGAATGTCTCCAGTAACTTACATTTATATTACATGTAACATACATTTATATTATACATGTAACTTAAATTTATATAACATGTAAGTTACACTTATGTTACATGTAACTTACATTTGAATTTTCACTATGGGTGGCCATCACGTGACGCAGACGACACGCGACGCAGTGGGCGTGCCGCAGACCACACATTAGGCGCTATTCATACTACTCAACGCCAGCGCGGCACGCGCGTGCCGTGCCGGCGTGGCGTTTGTGTGTGAATACTTTCTTCGCGCGTGACGCGCGTGCCGCGCTTGCGGAGACTATGAATACTCCAGCGGCGACGCCATGGCGGAGCGGTGAAGCTGGAATGAATGAGACGATCGATAAGTAGTATCAGTGGATGAAAACGCCAAGGCGTTCCGGCTGGCAGTATAAATACTGCAGCGGCGACGCCATGGCGGAGCGTGACGCGCGTGCCGCGCGGGCGGGGCGTCAAGCCATTCATACACAAACGCAACGCCAGCGCGGCACGCGCGTGCCGCGCTTGCGTTGAGTAGCATGAATAGCGCCTTACGCAAAAAAAATTCTGTGCTGGGCCTTCCCTGCTGGTGTGCGGTGAAGTAAAATACCCGCGCTAAGTTTTGTAAAAACGGGGAGCATATGGCAAACTTGGCAAAAAAGCGTCCGATGCACGCAACTTTTTTGAATGAAGACTTTTTTGAATTCTGAAAACGCTATCATATTCACAGATCAAATTGCTTCCTAATTGTGTGACTTATAGGCCGAAGTTCCCTTAAATCGCTTTGTTTTTTAGGGAAATAGTTTTTGCAATTGTTTTCCAAAATTGTCGCGCGCGGCGAATGCGGCGAAATTTTGAGCAGTATTTGTACAAGTAATGGAAGAGCGATCGATATGTTTTCTTCGAGAATTAGGTGCAGGTGAGAGAATCTCAAGGTTTGTTCAGGTTGAATTTTTGAAATCCTTCATTAAACACGCTTGAGAACTATCTGAAAAGTCGGAGTTTTGTTGGGAAATCCCCCGACTCATAAATGAAGGATTCTAAGAATTCAACCTAAACAAACCTTCAGATTCTCCCACTTGCACCTAATTTATGAAGAAAACATACAGAATGCTCTTCCATTACTTGTACGAATACTGCTCAAAACTTCGCCGCATTCGCCGCGCGCGGCGTTTTTGTAAAACGATTGCAAAAACGATTTCCCTAAAAAACATAGCGCTTTTAGGGAGCTTCGGCCCATCGGTCACATAATTAGGAAGCAATTTGATCTGTAAATATGACAGCGTTTTCAGAATCCAGAAAAGTCTTCATTCAAAAAAGTTGCATGCATCCGACGCTTTTTTGCTAAGTTTGCCAGATGGTCCCCATTTTTACAGAACTTAGCGCGGGTATTGTACCTCAAACTTGGGTAATTCAACCAACAGCAACGCCAGTCGTAAGCCTGACCCCGCGAGTGCGTCGTACATCAACCTTCTCACACACTCGCGAGGGTCGGTGGTCGGTTAAAACGCCCCTTTCCCAATCCAATTGATCGGATCTGGCTGATCGGCGGAGGTTTCGGCATGACTCATAACTGCCGAAGTTTTCGTGGTAATGTCTCATATGTGGCAGAGTTTTCGGGGCAACGTGTTGCAGTGTTTCCACTGTTTTTCTCTGATACTCTCTCGTGTAGAGCGCGGAAATGGCAGCCCACAATGTATACGCTGCGCTTGGATGTGAGGTGTTTGTGCTTGTCATGGTTGACATTGGTCGGAATATCGACGCTCTGGCGGGCGTCGGTGGCAGGTTGAATCGCCCATGCTGCCTATTTACCTGCCACTGACGCTCGCGATTGCAGAAGTACTGGGTGATGGTCGGTGGGAGGTGATCAGGCGAAACTTCGGTGTAAACACGTAGGTGTGACGTCACATTGAGTGGTCGGTGGAAGGTGATTAGCTCTCGGTGTGAACGGGTCAACTGTGACGTGGCATTGTAGGGTCGGTGGGAGGTTGACACGCGGAGTTTTCGGCATGAATGGGGGAGTTTTCAGGCTTAGCCCGCCCCTTTTTTCGTTTCGAGCGGCAGCACGCTACCTGTTCAACTCCTCTCAATCTGCCACCGACCCACGCGAGTGTGTGAGTTGGAAATATCTTCATGGCAAATTTGAGTTACTTGCGACTTATATTGTGCCATTTAACTTATATGTAACATATCGGAGGCGCACCGCACGCAGTATCCCGCCGATATGATACATGTAACCTGAAAGACCTGATATAAGTCGCAAGTAACTAAATCGGCTCATATATGTTACAAGTAACTTTTTTTCATTTTCTGAGACCGCGTCGGTGACCGCTCGCTGGCAGTGATGCAGGGTCGTCGCCGCGTGAGAACACTCTGCGATGCCCCCTCGTCGCGCTTAACGCCGCGTCGGTCGCCCTCGTCGCCGAATGTAATCGATGCTGCACTACACAGGACAAATCGTCGCTGCGAGCAACACCGCGACTCCAACTCTGTAAACTCGCGACGATCAAGGGGGAACGAGAAGTGCTCAGACGCCGCGACAGCTCGACGTCAAAACCAGAGCATGCAGCCAAAATTAGTCCAACATCTGAAGCTCTACCGTTCTAGCAATCCATCGAAAGATATTAGAGCTGTGGATTTGTGATTATTCCGAACACAGAATGGATTGCAGAATCCGAGAATCATCGTTCTTCGCATGCCAAAAATCACTCGCTGATACATATCTACTTCCTCATTTCGTGTATGAATATTCAGCGCCGATACACAAGGGTCCATCTCCACTGGATGAGGAGAGGGTGAAATGTCGGATGAAAACCTAAAATTCCCACTACTCAAAGAAGGGAATTAGGCAAGCCATCGGATGAAAACTGGGTCCAAGACAGCATAGTTGATAGATTTTGAAGAAAAGTAATCAATTCCTGCTCAAAACAATTTCAAACGAACCAAAAATGGAAAGACTCTTAAAAAAATTGCGAAAGAACAAAGGTTGAAAACTTTTCGTTCGAAAAAAAAATGAACGAGAGAAAATCGAAAGAAAAATCGCTCGGAAAATTTTCGAGCCAACGCATTTCGAAGGAAGAATCGAAATGCCAAGGTGTAATGAACGAATATAGAAAAAATTAAAATTCCGGGAAAAATCTGAGTTCTGGTAGCGGAATTCGGAAGAATTGACCAACCCACGACGCGTGTTGGCCGCGCCGCGTGTGGACCGCCCTTGGAGGGGATAAGGACTTTCTACATATACACCGAGGGAGGAGTTGTCTCGTCTTTCGCGGCTCTTATTCCACTCGCGACCGCTTCGCTTGAACTGAGTAGCTTGACGTGTCAGACTGCAAACGGGACAACTCTTCCCTCTGCGTGTAGAGAGCAACCATCCCAAATTAAACGGTGCCAAAACGAAGAGTATTACGCAAAACACCCACCGAAGAAGGGTACTACATTCGAGCAACACAATACTCATTCATTGAACTGGAACGACGCGAAAAAAGTTAAAAAATTCTTACAAATACCCGATTAATTCCGAAAATAACAAATCATAACAAGACAAAATCAATTTTTCAAAATCTTTCCATACAAGTGTCAAGATCACGTATGGTTTTCGTTTTCTTTCTAGTCTGACTCATGGACCAGGCGGCTGCCGGTGTGGGGTTGGCGGCCTCAGTGGAGAATGGGGTTTCGATTCGCGCGGGGTGATCTACCGTCGCAGCCCCGTCCATTCCTCAGACTAAAGTGATTGCGCGCACTCTACATATGTATTGTCCCGATTCCTCTACTTAAAGACATAGTCCCACCTAGGAATCGTTTTCCTGTATCTTCCCCTTATCTTGAAGACGGGCCCATGGTGATTCCAATGATGTCTCTGGAATCGTACAAAACCCACTGGGAGGATAGTTATGGTCCCTCAAATGTTTCCTAAAATTGAGCAGCGAAAGTATAGTGGACGAGTTGTTCCAGAACCGATCTATGCGTGCGGATTTGAGTGGAAAGAGAGAGAGTGCGGGAATGAAGGGAAGAACGGGTTTTGATCAAAAATAGTCGCTCGCCTCGCCACTGTTAAGCTCGGAAGGTCGTCGAAGGGGCGTGTCAAAGTGGCTTCTTGCTATGGGCGCTGCCCGGAGTTGCTTCTTCCTATATCTCGCTCATTCGGAGGAATTGAGAGTTCGCACTTGGCAGGTATAATTCGGGGTGCGTCTACTTCACAAATATGTGGAAATCTCAGATTTCGTCCTTGAGTTTAGACTATGCCTTTGAAGGCAGGGTTCGCGATAATCTTCAATTCTGAGATCCTGGTCCCCGGTTAGAACTGGAATGACGAAACAATTGAGAAAAGAGTGTCAGAAGTACCCGAAATGTTGTACGTAATCGAGGTGTAGGCTTGCATTTCACATGAATTCAAATTTGTACAAAAATGGTGAATTTGCAGCTCGCTTGACATTGATCTAGACTGCGATAAGTAGGTTTATTCTATGCATTTTTTTATGAAAGACTATATAATTTTAGGACGGATTCATACTATTAGCATTCACCGCGAGCGACCGAAGCATGCATTACTTCAGAGGTAATCTCCGTCGCAGCTCATCCTGTACGACTCCAGCAGAGTGTTTTCCTAGAGAAGAAATCTGTGGGCAGAGTTCACATTTACTATGAAATCACACAATGGGATATGTTTGACTCGTAAGGGTCGGCAAACAAGAATGAGTCAGAGATATCCAGAGTTCGCGCTGCTAAGCAGAGAGCGAACATTTCGGGAAAACGAAGGGGTTGGTTGCACGCGATGACTGAGGACCGGCTTGGAACTGGAACTCAGTGACAAGAGACGAAAAAACATAGCAAACACGTCGCGTGTGAGCCGCGCGGCGACGTGTGGTTAGAAGGAAAAAGCCGTCGTCACACACCTCGCTTCCGGTGACGTTTCCGGTGTTTAGCTTCGCGGAAGATCGAAACGTGAGTGCGCGGAAAGTTTCAGGAGGAGTAGACGACATTAATCCATGCGCAGAGGAGTGGCGGTGGCCCACCTTCCAAGGAAAACACGAGCCGACGTAGCGCTCACCGCCTTAAACCTGAACTGGAAGCCGCGTAGTCCAGAATTGGTCTTCATTTTCTTCCCAGGCCAAGAAGCCAGTGACGCGTGCGTTTGATCTGGTTCACTATTTTGCATAATCGGAACGTACGCATAGAATCAGACACAAAGTGGCGTGGAATGTCACGCGATTCATGACCATTGGTCCCATAAATAACGCATGGGGTCATTCTTGCTGATTTTTTTCCGCTCCGAGTTGTTAACGATCGGCAACAAGTCAGCCGTTTCTCGCATCATCACGTGATGGCAGAGATTGTCTCTGAGGAAATGATATATACATTGGATCCGACTCATTGAGGATAATTACAAAAATCGCTCTTTTCTGCTTCATCCTGAACTGAAATGTTTACGTTTAGATGTATTTGGACGAAAAAGGCAGTATTATCTCAACTTTCAAGTAACTAGGAGATTCTGTGACAAGAAATTCTAAAAAATCCGATTATTTTTCGGATATCCGAATCATTTCAATTAACCTTAATTTTACAAAAACTAATATGAAGTCGACGACAAATTTGTCCTCGTATAAATGTCATATGAGTTTCGATTGAAAGACGATCTATTCTTCAAGTATTACGTTGACGGTGAAGAGAAAAACAGCTCTTGCGGTTTTTCGAAATGAGTCGGATCCAATGTATAAAATGATACATTGACATATCGCCGCGGAAGGAAAAAAAAGTCCGGAATATAGGTGCGTAAAAACTGGACCTCGTTCAACAACTGGTATTTCTATTCTATCCAGCACATGACAGATCACTACCAGTGTTATAACAACGTCATCACACTTACTATGGTTTTTACTACTAGGGTTAGTACGATAGTAAGTGTGATGACGTTGTATGCTACGTTTGAACTTAAAGGCATCGTACACGATGAAAACAGTATTTAGGTTTTTGACGTTTTCGTGTTGTTATATCCCTATAGTGACTGAAGGTTGCAAAAGGCCCCTCTAGAACGTCAACTTTTAAAGAAAAAAAAAACATTTTAAGAACGTCTAAAACTTATTTGAACTTCGCGCCGACATCAACTTGGGGTAGTTGCGCGAAGAATGCACGGAACAGTTCTACTATTCGTTCCTTGGCGCAGCGTTGGAAGTTTTTGATTTCCTACCTGAAAAACAACCATTTGAACGCAATTAAAAAGGTTACCAATATACTTGAAGAAAACTGTGATAAATTTTGAATTTTTGAATATATTCGAAAATCACCTTTTTTGAATTTCAAATTTTCGAATATATTCGAAGATAATTTTTTTTTGAATTTAGACATTTTGAATAAACTTTAACATGGAATTATTCGGTTTCCGGATTTTCGAACACATTCGAAAAACGGATTCCGTGAATGTAAAATTTTCGAATATATTCGAAAATCTTTTTTTTTTCAAATTTTCAAATGATTTTTTTCGAACAAGTTTTTCTATTTTACGGATAAACTCTCTCTAATTCACAAATGATAGCTTCAATTTAAAAAATTAGTTTTGAGCTGTCATTTGCTGTGTCAGTCGCGGAGTTGTTGAGGCTCAAGGCACTGAAACTGAATCGTCTCGGCGCAGTGATGATCGCGGGTCCGCCGTGGTACTATCGCGGAACTGTCGGGGCACAGTCGAGGGTAGCGGTACTCTCTCGGCACTGTCGCGGACAAGTTTCCCCAGAGGCGGGCTGAATTGGAAAAAAACCGCCGCTAAAATTCTCCAATTTTTTTTTCATTTTCCAAGCACCTTATGTCTTCTTTCTTCTGTAACTGATTTTTAGGTTTATGATTAGAAAAATATTCCCTCGAGTTGTAGTCTAATAGTCTTTAAATGTTTCACTAGCATTACTGCTAGTGAAACGCTTTCAAATGAGATGTCGCAGAGACCTTTAACGATTTTCTAACATAAATGTAAGTCGAACTCAGTTCTTCGATGTAGTAAGGTTTCGATCCCCAATATTTCAAGCCTTTTCATGTAGTCTGGCCCTTCTCGCATAGGGAATGCCTTGACGAAAACGCGTTTTGAGTACCGCCTTTGCACGTTTTCAACGACTTCATCATCCTCAACAGAAGATGGTGACCAGACCTGCGTACAGTATTCCAAGAGCCGCCGGCAGTAGACAATATATGCTTTCCTATAATGTTCGAGACATGGGTGTTGCAGAGATCTCGGGATGCATTTTGCCACACGAGAAGCTTTCTTGGAAATTTCCTTGCAGTGGGATTCCCACTTCAGGCAGCGTCCATACGTGGCGAGAGCAGGCGTTCCCGCTGTTGTGCGCCTCTCGACGCTCCTCAACGCTGCCTGCAAATTAACATAGGCAAAAACCCCTGCCTCGTGTTGATTTCATTGAAAACGTTTGATCGGGTGATCAATCGCTCGAATTGGCACAACGGCTGATGATTTCCCACGGTTTTCAACTTCCGTGGTGGGATTATGAAAAACAAGGGGAGTGGTTTTGATACAGGTTTAATGCCACCTGCTTTAGTGATGAAGCAGTAAGCTTGAAACTTGCAGCTTGCTTCGTGGTGCTGGCGTAAGCGCGCGAGAGCGAGCGGGCGAGGCCGCGAGAGAAGGAGCACCTGTGAGCGGCTAGCGAATAGTGTGCCCACGATGACCATCGATTTTGCGTAATCGCACGCTGTCGCCACGTATGGACGGAGCCTCAGGTCGGTGCTGATAAGCACACCAAGGTCACTGACAGTCTCGCGTACGGGGAGCACAACATCATTTAGGCGTAAAAAGCACTCATGTTGGAAATTGATATGAAATAAGCGGCATTTTTCCTCAGACATAGCTTCAACTGCCATAGCTTGGACCAATCAGCAAGCCGGTTCAGGTCACACTGAAGCTCGTGGAAATCGATAGCAGGGTTGCGGAGAGGGCGATATATCTTGAGATCATCAGCGAAAAGTTTGCGTGTGCTTGACAATTCATCAGAAATGTCGTTCACATAAATGAGGAGAAGCAAAGGACTCAGAACGCTACACTGAGGAACACCGCTGGCAATTTGGTTAGGATGAGAACAGAAGTCGCCAATTTTGACTGTGAAGTCACGAGGTGTCAGAAAGGAATTCAACCATCTCAAAATGTCACCAGAAATGCCGTAGCCTTCAAGTTCAGAAGTAGCTTTGAATGACCGACTGTGTCTAAAGCTTTAGTATAGTCGATGTGCACAACATCAGTTTGGCAGTTCTCATTCACAGCCAAACACCAGTCGTGGAACGAGGACACCAACTGGGACAGTGTTGATCCACCAGGCAGAAAACCATATTCTCATACACTGGAGGGGGCTAGCACAGCTCTTCAGGGGGGCAACCCCCGGGCACCGGCGCATGCCCCCCAATCGGGGGGGGGGGGCTACCGCCGAAGTGACAAGTTGGCTTGATCGGAGCCCCCCCCCGTCACTGCCCTGAAGCCCCCCTTTCACTGCGTTGGAGCCTCCTTGTCACTGCCCTGAAGCCCCCTGTGACTGCCTTGAAGCACCCCCCCCCCGTCGCTGCTGCCCCGGAGCAGCGACGGCACGGCTCGGACCAGTGACGTCATGCCCCCGGAGCAGTGACGTCACCCTCCCCCCCGGTAAGCGTCGCCGCTCACCTCCAAAAATATCCCTTTCTGACAGGGACTTGAAGTCCCCGTCCAGGGCCGGCCCTGTTAAGCTGAATGCGGCTCTCTATGAGGTTAGGCGCCTTTTAAACCGGTTGAGCACGTGACAGATCACAGGAGAAATCACGTCAAATCGGGACAAAACTTGACGTGAATGACGATTCGTGCGTTTGGCCTGCTATGCCTTCTCTGGCCTCTATTGTCGTAAACTACCTTCTACGACTTCTTCCCATCTTTTTCCTCTCTTCCTCTCGGGGGAAAGGGCAAGCGCCGGAGGAGAGCAGGGGCGTCCCCTGAAGCCCCCTCGTGGGAGGCCTGCGCTGTCGCTCCCCCAAGTCGAAAACCAGGTCTATTGTCCGGCGCTTGCCCCCCCCCCCCCGCAGAGTCTGAGTTGGGCAGGGCTGAGGAGGTCGTTCGACGCAAGATGGGAGAGAACACAATCTCTGACAATGATTTCGAGGACTTTACACACTGACGGGGTTAAACTGATGGGCCGATAGTTCGAGACCTGAGCAGCTGGTGCCTTTTTGTAAAGCGGGGTTACAATCGCGGTTTTCCATGCGTACGGAAGAGTTCCAAGAGCAAGACTATGTTTAAAGATGCATATGAGAGGGTAACACAACCCGTCAGCGGCCCTTTTGATAAAATAGGAGGGTATGGAGTCCGGAGTAACCGAAATTTTGTCGTTGAGCTTTCTTATGGCACCCACTACAACTTCGTGGCACAATTTCTGAAGGCATCGTGGGGGAAATGGGGGGGGGTCGCGCCGTTTTCGCGAGTTAATACCTTAGAGAAATAGTCCGCGAACATTTTGCGTTTTACTGATTATCGGCAATGATTTCGCCCTCTTCATCTTTCAGGGTAGAGATACCTATACGTGTTTTCATCTTAGCATTCATGTATTTGAAAGAGTTTTTTTTTGATTTCCTGAGCAAATGAGGCGTTTTTCACGGTTTTTAGCAAGACGTTTGCACTCTTTTTCAAGATCCCTAGCGCACTCATTGAAAGCAGAGCGTCCACCCGGCTGAAAACGGTCACGCCAGAGGAAATGCTTTTCAGCGGCTAGGCGTTGTAGGTGCGGTGGGAAGTTTTTCGTCGAAGGACCATGTTTTCGAAGTGGAACACGCGTCTCTATTACAAGGTGGACATAGGAAACAAAGGCCTCATACATTTCGTTTATGTTCCGGCATGTGCAAAAGAGTGCATCCCAGTCTGTTCCCAACAACCAAGGATTTACTTGGTCCCGATTAGCTCTGCGAAAATCGAAATTACGGGCTGTTTTGGGAGTGTCAGGTTCACGAGCGATTTCAAAGGCTATGCTAGAGTGATCGCTTGTAGAGAAGTTTGGCTGAACCTTTCAATCAGCAATCAATGTCAGGTCATTACATAAGAGCAAATCCAGGACATTTAGCCCATGAGTGGGCTCAGAATTCAAACATGATAGGCCAGAACTGGCAAGGAAATGTTCAAATGAAGCATTAAAACGCATACCGGAGTAGCCTGGCGAAAACGCATAATTAAAGTCACCAACAACATTTGACGGCCATTGTACTGTCAACCAAACCTCTATGACCTCAAGCTCCTCAAACACTCCACCTTCGGTGGACTTGCGGGCCTCTACGGGATGTTGCGGGCTCGTGGTTGTCCCCTTGCCCCTCGGTCCCCCTGCCCATCGGTGGAGTGTTTGAGGAGTAATGGAGGCTCGTTGCAGGTCTTCGATAAACTGCAATTAAGCGGAAACAGGACCCACATAGTTTTACAAGAAAAACTCAAAGATCTAGGCAAAAAACCTGCTATCGCAATACACCTATTCACAATAACGGCAACCCCACAACCTGCCATACCGGGAAAACGATCAGACCTATAGACAACGTGGGTATCGCACAAGGTTAGAAGCGAGTCCGGATCGTCCTCAGTTAGCCAGTTAATTACAACTACATCAGGGGACGATGATTCAAGGAATGCGTTCAATGATGCCAGCTTGTTTCTTGTCGATCGGGCGCTGAAGTAAAAACAGTTCAAATTTCTTTTCGCTACTGACGGCAATCCGGAACTCGTTTTCTTGACCAGTGTTGGGGAGAAGCGCGAAGGGGGACGGGTCGCACGAGGAGGGGAGCGCTTCAGTGAAGCAGTGTACTCCCCCGCCTCGAACACCGTCTCCCCCTTTTTTTGGAATTTTGCTCCTACTCAATACTTGACCTCTATATATGACCGCTGTGTCGTCCGTCTTAGGCTCCGTCCATACGTGGCGAGAGCGTGCGATTACGCAAAATCGATGGTCATCGTGGGCACACGATTCGCTAGCCGCTCACAGGCGCTCCTTCTCGCGCGCTCGCTCTCGCGCGCTTGCGCCAGCCCCACGAAGCAAGCAACAAGTTTCAAGCTTGCTGCTCAATCACTAAAGCAGGTGGCATTAAATCTGTATCAAAACTACTTCCCTTGTTTTCATAATCCCTCCACGGAAGTCGAAAACCTTTGGAAATCATCAGCCTTTGCGCAGACTCGAGCGATTGATCCCCCGGTCAAACGTTTTCAATCGAATCAACACGAGGTAAGGGATGTTTGCGTGTGTTAATTCGCGGACACGGGCTGCTCCAGCGTTGAGGAGCGTCAAGAGGCGCACAGCAGCGGGAACGCCCGCTCTCGCAACGTATGGACGCTGTCTTACGCGCTTCACGCAGTTTGGCCCGCAATTCAGAGCTGTAAGACGGGCACACGTACACCTTCTGCCAGTCATCCGAATTCCTCAGCTTGTGGCCGCAGCGTAGGAGCTGGATTGCGTCGTGGTGGTTCCCAAAGACGACTTTCACGGAGCGTGTTTTGGACTCGTTGAATGATCCCATACGGTAGATCGAGGTCGAAACAGCGTCGACTTCGAGATGGTCAAAAATGGCCATCAGCGTCTTCTCGTTGCTGCCCTGCGATCTCGCGCATGCAGGTTACTCTTCTCGGCTAGGCCCAGAACAACGACTTGCGAAGAATTCACCTGCGGTTTTGCCGCCGAAACGGCACGCTGACTTTGATCACCGGCGGCTGGTGCCGGTGACGATCCTCCTTTCATCTTTGCAAGCTCACCAACGACTTTGGAGATCGACTGCAGTAGCGGCTGGAGTGCATCGGTTATTGCCCTTGCCATTTCCTCTATCAATCCGCTCATGGCCACCTTTACAGCTTCGTCAACCATCTTCGCAATTTCAGCTTTTTTGGTCGGCGACATCTCGACAGTACACGATCGATCGATTGAACCTCAAACTTGGGTGATTAAACCATCACTTTCCTCGCTTGCTTTAATGTGTTCATTGTAGTTTTTCATTTCAAGAAGAAAATTTAAGGAGCTGCTCTCAAAAGCGGAAAACATAAAATATTGTGGCTACGTTGATGAGGATTTCTTGAAATTCTTGTGAGAATCGGTATTACCTTACAAAAAAAAGAAACTGTGATGAAATCAATTAAGGGCTCTGCAGAGTTGCACCGCGGCGAGTCTCGCTGCGGCAGTGCAATGATGGAGAATGGGGGGCGCCACGCAGCGGGCGATGGCGGCGGCGTGTCGCGCGGCGGCAGCGACGTGGTTACCTCGCAGAGTGTTTCCGCCGCCCCGACAACAGCGACTCCCGGAGCGACGCCGTCACCGAGCGGCGGCGGAGAATGGTCTCGACCATTTCCATCGCTGGCGACGAGCGCCGCCGACGATCGATTCGAGCTTTTTTCTCTTATTCCTTTCATGAATTCAACCCTCTGAGGACCTTTCTTTCTATTTCAGCACAGATTGAAGAGAAAATCATTGGAGTATACTTCAAATTGTCCAAATTCGCAATTTCATCTCGAATTGGTTTTGTTTCCAGTTTTATTTGGTATTTTTTTTGTTTAAGTGTCGTCTGGTACGATTGTTTTCAAAGCGATTGCCACAAACCGTCCACTGATTTTATTATCTCGAAAACTATTCATCAAGGCACCACTCTACTGGTCGTAAACTTGAATTGTTTTCTCAGCTTTTTGATCACAATATTTTGTAGAAGTTGTTGGTAGACATTTACATAAGTTTCGCATCATATCAAACCAACAAAAACTGTGTATAGCGTGATGCGACGTCAAATGAATGAGATCGTACGCAATGGTAGAATGCTATGCTGACGACAACGTCGCTGCAACTCTGCGAGGTCCTTCTGCTCATCGCCGCGTCGGGTTTCGACCACGCCTCAAAGCTCTCGCTCGGTGGCGTGCCGCTGGTCGCTGCAACTCTGCAAAGCCCTTTAGAGTGAATCGGAATAGATCACATAAAAAACCACGAATGAATGGAAAAAGTGTTCACAGCGTTGACGGAAGAGTGCAATCAATACCTTAAATGAGAGTGAAAATAGAAAAAAAACGCATGGATGACTAAACAATGAAAAAATCAATGAACGGATCAATGGCGGCACTCCTCGCCGGCCGTAGAAATGGTCCAGACCATTCTTCGCCGTCGCCCGCTGGCGGCGTCGCTGCGGGAACCGCTGGTGTCGCGGCTACGAAAACACTCTGCGAGGTACCCGCGTCGCCGCTCTCGCGCGGCACGTCGCCGCCTTCGCCTGCTGCGTGGCGCCCCCCACTCTTAATCATTGCCCCGCCGCAGCGAGACTCGCGGCCGGTCAACTCTGCATAGCCCTTGCCAATGTTATAGTTCTGCGACACCCGCTCGCATCGCTCTGCACAGCAAAAGCAACCGCCCCCCGCCCTTTAAATCCATCGCTGTCGCAGTGCACTGCACAGTGACAGTGACGGTAGAAACCACAGCCATCGGCACATTTGCAATATGTCAGCCCTCTGTGACACGTCGCTGCGACGAACATGCGACAACTGTTCCTACGACGGCCAGTGCCGTTGCTCCGATGCTGGTCTCGCCATGATTTGTGCTAAATATCACGACTGTCGCTCATGACAGAGAAAATGTATACCATTGGCCAAAGCCAGTGCCTGTTGTTGCCGCAGTCGCTCCACAGCGCACTGCGACAGTGACAGATTTGAGGGGCAAGAAACGGTTGCTGTCTCTGTGCAGAGCGGCGAGACCGCGTGGCGCAAAAGTTGGCCTAATGGGACCGTCTTACCCGTATTTGCTTTCCCTCATCACTCATTCCACAACTTCTTTCCAGATCTTGAGAAAGCCGCAAGTCCGATTCAGTTGTCCGCGTATCTGCTGGGCAACAGGAACCCAATTATAATCTTAATGCCTCTCCCGAAACGCTAACGCCGTTGTAAGCGTTAAAACGAGCCTAAATGACCGTATTTAGGCGATTTTCAACGGCCGAGTTTGAGAACTCCGATTTGCTAGCGGAACCGCAACACCGAGTATACAGTCGGTAAGGATCGCACTGAGATGTAGTACATTATGTACTTCTAATTCCCTACTGAAGGTTGGCTGAAACTCGGTGCACGTACGCTAAATAAGTATTGCACCGAGCTTGCACCAACCTTCAATAGAGATCGAAAAGTATCAGTCCGATTCTGGCGAACCCTATATTATCTAGAGCACAGTATCGGTCGCCCAACACAAGTTATTTTTCCTATATTCACTGAATCACTCGCAGAATCGTAGCTTTATTTTGACGATACCGTATATTATCGAATACAACGTAAGCATAGAAAACCGCTTTCTAATTCCCGCCGCTTTGTGTAGTTTAGTCCCCATAGTTAGTGAATATATCCAACGCGCTCCACCAAACGCTCGCAGAGATAACAGCTTCAGAGAAAGGGCGAAGATGAGCGCCTAAACTAGCGCTCACGCCTTTCCTGAGAACCCGTTTGCTGTGGACGAGGAAAAATTAACCAGAGGAAACAATGTTTGGCTCGAAACTTTTGGGGTAAAAAACGAACACTCCTCTTGCTGATTTTTGTGGACTCTGAGTAGACGCAATCTTCTCAACCAGGAGCACTAATTGAAGCAATTTTTTGATTGATTAGACTGCTTCGCTCGATGTCTCGACACCAATCTAGTTATAGGAATCAGGAAAGTTGATCTTCCTGAAAAAAACTCGAGAACGAAGTTTTTCGTGAAGAGAGCGTTTAGATTGCACTGCGTCATTGGCGGCAGCTAATGAGACGTGCGCGGCGCGCGCGCAATGCGGGTCTGCTATCTAGCGGCTGCAACTCCGACCGTGTGTCCCGCGTTATAATGATAGAATCACGTCAAATAATGATAATGGGATCGTGCTGTAGTCACACGCCTGGGTTGGTTCCATCTCCTGACCAAAAGCATTGGTATACGCATAGGATTAGAGCAGGTCAATTGGAGATGTCTTGTGAATTATTTCCATTGCATGTACTTATATTTACGAAAGATTACGATTTACGGTCTAGAATGTCGTAATACGTAAACCTTAATTACGAGACCCAAAAACACCGTAAATCGTAAACTGCAATTACGCTCACCCCTGGATAGAATTGCTCTTTGATGCATACATCCCGTGTAGAGTTTTCTTTTCAGCTCGATTTCTTCATCTCATCAGATCTTACCTGACCTATACTATAGGTTCAACATTATTATTTGTGGAGTTTAATCACTCCTGAGGGTCTCATGAACGCAATCCCAACCCTTTGAAGCAGGGTCAAGCAATGCGGGAAATTTTCGAGAGAGGGGTGGGGGTGGTCGCCATTTAGCTTCAGAAATTGGGGGGTGGGTTCCCCGAAAATTTTCAATTAGTTTCTTCTCTTGTTCAGACCCGTATGTCAACCGCTGGCTACCAAAACCCTCGTCAAAATGTTGCAAACGTTCAAATGGTTTTTGGGGACCTTCTAGTGTCATCTATGTACAGTGCCGTAGGCCAGGCCGGCCAGGGCCGTAGCTCAGCGGTTCGATAAAGTAGACCGACATAGGAGCTGGAATGAAACAGATCCGCTCCTCTAAAGGGAGAATTGAGAAAAAAATGTTCGTTCGAAAGAGTGGTGTTAAAAAGCCGTTTTCTCCAAATGGCTTTTTCAGCCTAGGTTTTCACTTCTAGAAGGCAGCTCTCGGGCAGAAGGTGCATCTACTGAATAGGCACCGAAAACTACATTAGCTGGATTTTTTCGATTTTTCACCTCAACATGATGGTAATCTGAAAAATTAGAAAAAAATCTCTTTGGAAAAAATCTAGCTAAAGTAGTTTTTGATGCCTATTCAGCAGATGCACCTTCTGCCAAACAGCAGCCTTTAAAGGCAGTGTTCACGATGATCATCCTCGTTGACTTTCCACGATGAAATGATAGGCGAGAAGGATCCTAGGCTCCCAGTGTCGAAAGTACGGTAGAAAACGAACCAGGAGCGGCAAAATAACGGCTGCAAACAAGCGTTTTGGTGCCCCAGACACGCCCCTCGAAAGGAAGAATTGAAGACTCAGTTTATAGGAATGATCAAGTGAAGGAAGTGCTGATAAGTGAGCTGATCGCTTCATTGCACTGATAGGTATGTATTATCCTTCTAGCGGTCAATCCCTCCATGCTCAAAAATAAACGTAAACAAAAGAGGGCCTATTTTGGCTCAAAAACGCGTCTTTCGTGTCCTTTTTAAGCATGCATTGCTATATAGGGCACCAGACCTTTCGTAAACCGTGGACATATCGGAAGTGAAATTTATCGTGAACACTGCCTTTAAGAAGTGAAAACATAGGCTGAAAAGGCCATTTGAAGAAACCGGCTTCTCAACACCAGTTTTTCAAACGGTAAATTTTTTCCATTCCTCCTTTTAAAGAGGCGACATCGCTTTTTTTAGCTCCTATGTCGGTCTATTTCACCGAACCGCTGGGCTAGTCCCCTTCAGAGCAATGTGGATGACACTAGATGGCTTCAAAAACTATTTTTTTGCTAATTGGACATTTGCCATTTTGGCGAGCATTTAGGTGTTCAGCGAAGGGGGCGGACCTGCCTTCATTCCAGCGGGGCCATTTTTAGGAAGGGGGTCGCAAAAATCTGCTTCGAATGAACGGGTCGCAACAACGTACTGTGCTTTTCTGGGTCAAATTCCGGTCCGCAGTTGCGTCTCGACACGCTTTGCGGCCGCGCGCTTTCGAATCGAGAGTTTCCAGGGCAGCAGCCGCCGATCTGTTGACTCTAGATGGGTTTCAGAAACTGGAAACTAAACAAAATTGGCGAAAACTGCATAAAAAAGTTATAGCGAGTCGGCTTTGGCGCTGGAAACTCAACTGACTTGAGCTCGTGTGGCCGTAAAGCTTGTCGAGACGCAACTGCGGACTGGAATTTAGACCAGAAAAGCACAGTACGCGTTTTTTTCCCACGGGTTGCTTGACCCTGGATCGAAGATAGGAAAAAACACACATACCCCAACAAAACTACAAGGAAAGACGTCTTAGCTTCTCACACATTGGTGGGGAAGTTCCCGAAGAGAATAGACCAGGGGCGGCATGCAAGAAGTGTGGAACGCAAAGCCGCCTCGCGTTCCACATGCGAAGCGTCGAGCCAGAGGTAACCCGAAAAACATGCAGTTCCCCTCGCTCTGAAACACCTTCATTTCTGCGAAATATCACAGCAGAAGGAGAAAGTGATTTAAAATTCAATTAGCTAGCAAGGAGAAATTGAAAAAGATAAAAATCTAAGCATTAATAAACCGAGAGAAATGTTATAAGGTGTAGAATTCGAAGCGCGTAATGAGGTTGCGCCTCTCCACTATGCATTGGACCCAAATCGAAAAAAAAACGGATATCCGAATCATTTTAAAAACGATGGTCGCGGATGTCCGATTCATCCGAATGAATTCAAAATAAAAGCACTGCTATTCCGGTACTGATTGCTACCACTCAGGATCTATTTGAATGCTTTCGGATATCCACAACCATGGTTTTCAGAGTGATTCAGATATCAGTTTTTTCGATCCGGGTCCAATGTAAACTCTACACTATGGGGGCGGCATATGCTTGGTGTCACCTCTGGCCTAACGCTACGCGCGTCGGACGCACGTGTAACGCTGATTTGACGTTATGACATGGCTGAGGGGAGAACGGTGAGGCGCCCTTCTGGAGGGAACGTCTCACCGTCCTCCCCTCGACTTAAAGGCAGCGTTCACGATAAAAATAGTTTTTGTGTTTCCCCGCCTATCTTGAAAACGGACCCATGCTGATTACAATGATGTCTCTATAATCGTGCAATACCTACTGGGAACGGAGCTATGGTCCCTCAAAAATTGAGCAAAGGAAACATGGTGGACGAGTTGTCCGAGGCTTGTAACTTTCGTCTTTTGCAGCCGATGTGTGCGAGCTGACCTGAGTAAAGAGAGAAGTTTAGAATGAAGGGAAGAACGGGGCTAATGACTGGAAATCATCGCTCATCTCACGATCTTGAGCATTCAATTGTTCACGTCGGTGGGCGTGTGTTGCGCTTATGGGGTTTGCCTTGCGCTCGAAGTGGCAACTTCGAGCTCTTTTGGAGCTTTTCCTGACTCGTTTTCATGCGTTCTTTCGACGTCAACGTTACAGTGTGCCCATCCACTACCCATTCTTAGTGGAAACTGAACACATTTTTCATCGTGACCACTGCCTTTAACCACAACGCAGGACGTTTGAAACCGTCGATTGGGGGAGGGGAGAACCAGGGAAATTCGCTTCACGGTTATTCCCTTGGCCTCCCCTCAAGCATGATAAACGCGAAAAGGAAGCCGTAGCGTATTTGGTGATGTATTAATAATTTGTCCAGTCTCGAGATGGTCTCGCACTACGCAAAATGGCGGCTGTGGGGACAGAGCCAGGGTCCAGCAACCCGCTGAGAAGAGCCGCGAAATTGTTGGACCCTCCCACTCCCACCCCCTCGGTGACCAGTCGGCGCCGAAAAAGTCCCAAAATTGCAATGACCCTCCAGAGACGCTCCTACGACAAGAACATCAAAAATTTGCAATCATTTATCGCTGAAAATCGAATCAACGTGGAGACACAGGGATTATCCGAGTGATCTTGCCGCGGCGAGATCCCTCCTCGCGATGGGCTTCGCGGCGAAATATGGTTTCCGTTTTCGATTTAGTCTGACGCATGGACCAGGCGGCTGGCCGTTGGGGTTTGCGGCCTCACTGGAGAAAGGGGTTTCGATTCGCACGGGGTGATCCACCGCCGCAGCCCCATCAATTCATCAGACAGATATTATTACGCGAACTCTTCATACTCAGACCAAGACGAAAGTCTATGTTTAGTCGAATTATTCTGACCCACTTCATAATAGAGAGACTCTCAGCTAACCCTCAAGGCGGCTGCGAGGTATAACTCGTCCAGATGCGCGACATCATCGTAGACTTTGGGCAATGGGCTGAAACTTTTGGGTGGCTGAATTTCGGAGGCTGAATTTCGGAGATGCTGGCGAATGGCACATTTTGTGGAGATGTATACTGTGCTTCTCTGAGCTAAATTCCGGCCCGCAATTGCGTCTCGACACGCTTCGCGGCCGCACGCTTCCGAGTCGGAAGAGTTTCCAGCGTCGCAGCCGCCGATCTGTTGACTCTAGGTGGGTTTTGAAAACTGGAAACTAAAAAAAATCGAAGAAAACTGTATAAAAAAGCCATTTCGAGTCGGCTTTGGCGCTGGAAACTAGACCGACTCGAGCGCGTGTCGAGACGCGATTGTGGACCGGAACTGGGTCCAGAAAAGCACAGTATTTTGCTACACCTTGTATTTTACGCATGCGTGATAAACTGTATTATAAATAAAAGATTGTAATTATTATATTGACATTTTGCTCTATTGATGATGCCAATTTCAGGCAATCATCTTTAAGAAGAATCCGAGAAATACGGATTCGCCTTCACTCGGACGAAAAATAAGCGAGAGCATGCTACAGCAATAATGTGAAGCGCCCAGGCCTCGCGCCCTTAAAGGCAGTGTTCACGATGGAAATCGTTTTTCTGTTTTTCCGCCTATCTTGAAAACGGCCCCATGCTGATTCCAATGATGTCTCTGTAATCGTACAAGACCTTCTGGAAATGGAGATATGGTCCCTCAAAGATTGAGCTAAGGAAACATGTTGGACGAGTTGTCCGAGGCTTGTAACTTCCGTCTTTTGCAGCCGATGTATGCGAACTGATCTGAGTAAATAGAGAAGTTGAGAGTGAAGGGAAGAACGGGGCTACTGATCGGAAACTATCGCTCATCTCACGATCTCGAGTGATCATTTGTTAACATCGAGGGGGCAGACCTGGAGCACGGGGCGATTCTGAAACACCAAAGTTCTTGTTTCAGCCGTTGTTTTGCCACTCCTGGCTCGTTTTCTACCGTTCTTTCGACACCGGGAGCTTAGGAACCTCCTCGCCTAGCATTTCACCGTTGAAAGTCACAGAGGATGATCATCGTGAACGCTGCCTTGAAAGGCGTGTTCACGATGATTTTGTCCCCCACTTTTTCACGTAAAACAATGCGTTGGCCTCCAAGTGTTGCCAAAATTACGGGGAAACGGCGAGAAAAGCATTAAAACGTCGTATTTTAGTGACATTATTCTATAACATGGACTAGTTGTCCCGTTCGATGAACATGTTCAATGGTGGTTGTTACCAGTAGAAAATTGGGTCAAGCGAAAATGGAAGAATATTTCATGCAAAGCAGGATTAGTTAGGGTCCTAAGGAAACAACGGAGCAATAGAGAGAAGAGATGTGCAAAGGAAGGGTCCACAAAAGACTTCATTGTCACAAAAAACAATTCCTGTGATACTTAAGAGGCGGGGTGATACTTAAGGATTTTGTGTACTTCTGGTGCGTTTTTCTCAATTTCTGCGTCATTTTAATTCTACTCGGGGGCCACTTAATCAATATAGCGAATAATCTCAAAATTGAAGATTATCATGGACACTGCCTTCAAAGGCACATTCCAAGCTTAGGAAAGAAATTCGAGATTCCTACATAATTGTAAAGCAGACCCACCCCGTATAACACCTGCGAAGTGCAAGTTCTCGATTCCTCCGAATAAGCGTGATATAGGAGGTTGCCAATTTGGCACGCCCCTTTTCCATCTTCCGAGCTCAACAGTGGCAAGATGACCGACGATTGATTAACAATAGCCCCATTCTTTTCCTCATTCTCAACCTCTGTCTTCATTCAGATCAGCACACATACATCGGTTGCAAATTACGGAAGTTACAAGCCTCGTACACATGGCGGTGACGCGCAGTGAAGATGGATCATCAAGGTATCAAGGTAGTAGCTTACCGCAGCAGTCCTAAAAACCGAAAACCGACCTTTTGCTCGTATTCAGCACCCGTAGTAACCAACGTGGAGACAGAGGTTGGGCAAAAACAACGTTTTTGAAGGCCGCCTTTTGTATCGAGCTTATGCCATTTTTTAAACCCAAGTTTCAGGACGAGTCAGGCACGTTTTCTTCACGAACACCACAAGAGCAGCCTCTCAGACATTCGCCGGGTCCGACCCCAGCTCGAACGGGGTCCATCCCCAGATTTCTGTCGGGTCGGACCCTTTAGCATTGTTCCTCCACGTAGTCCCAAGTGAGACGACATGGGGGGAGAATAAATTTTACTTCTCCCCCACGTCGTCTCAGTTGGAAGAAGTGAGGGGCGAAAACGGAAAGGGGTTCGACCCGACAGAAATCTGCGGTCGGACCCGTTGAGTTTCTGAGCTCGCATAATACTCCATTTCGCTCTCCTGAGAATACGCTAGAATTGCTTTCCTTATTTCAGCAAAGATTTGGAATGAATTGTTGTTGTGAATTTCTCGATCGAATATTGAGTATAGAAGAAGCTACTAAATACTAAGAACATCATGGCCGATACAGACGATGCTTGTTTTGAAAGGCTGTTTTGCCACGCGATGAAAAGTCGTGGGACACAGTTTTTTATCAGATCGTGATGCACTGTGACAATAAATGCTCTTGAACGTCATAGTGAGTTGTCAGCGAATACCCGCGTCAAGACCCATTCAGTGGCCTTGATCAAAGTGACAGACAGTGGGTACACATTGACGAGGATGCGACACACTTGCAACACGTGTGAGACGAGAAGGAGAACGAAAAATGTTCATTTATGGAAAGGTCAAATTTCTGAAAGGTGACTAGAATTCACCGCGTTAAGGCATTCACAAGAAACTTAATAGCTCAGAGACTCAAAGACAGTGCTCACAATGGGCTTCTTTGTTGAGATTATTAGCTAGGGCAATTGCTAAGCCCAAGGTAGAGCTGGGACTACGGAGAAATTGTTTAAAAAACGCATCGAAGGTGCAAGAAATCTTGTGCTCTCATGCCACCCCTTACTGGGGCTTACCCAACATTTCCCGTGGTCTTTTATACAACCATGTTTTGATAGTTGTAGATATGGGACACAGCAATCCGTTTTCCGAATTCCCTAAATGCCTCAGAGATTTGCAGGAGATTTCCAGAAGTGGGCGTTTTCATAGTTTTGCGAAGAGAAAAGGGGAACACAAATGGGAATTTTCCGTATTCTCAAAAAAATTGTCTCGGATTGAGCTTGTAACGTATTTCTAGGAATTGTTTTGGGTGCTGATAACGAATCTGAGATCCATTTGTCATTACTTTAAAAATTCCTGATTTCTTCCGAAACTTCAAAATGGGGGAAATTTTGCCGGCCAAATGCGACTTTTGACGATTTCGAGAATGCTATGTATGTACGATAAAATCGCCTCAAAACTTGTAAGTAGGAGTTATTCGGGCTTCCTAACACGAATCTGCGACCTGTTTAGATTTTGGAAAGATTACGGTAGGTCACGGAGGCATCGTATGCGCTGAAAACCACTCATCATTTTTTTCGGGTTTCATTCATTGGTTGGGCCCGCCTGAGAACGCAGGTAGGGTTTGTTGGGTCACCAACTCATTATTGTGAAGTTATGGGAGATCGAATTCTCGAATTCCGTCAAAAGAGGCCAGCCGTCGGACAGCCATGTAGCATCAGATGAGAAAAGTAAGTAGCTTTTCAACAAGTGATACGGCTTAAATGAATGGAATTTGATGTATCATTGGTTTATAAGCTGCTTCCTTATCTCACTCGATATCACATGACTGTCGGAAGCTCGGCTTTTTTCGAGGCAGTCGATCTCCCATATCTTCACAATAATGGGTTTTTAACTCAACGAACTCTACCTACGTTCTTAGGCGGGCCCAACCAATGACTCAAAGCCAAAAAACGGTGGGTAGTTATCAGCGGGTACGTTGCCTTTAAAGACAGCAGACACGCTCGAAAAAATTGAGTTAACTAAATTAATGGCGTCGTGTGGCTCCTAGTAGAATGCTCACGCCTTTGGAAGCGTCAAAAACGAGTCGAATCTACTAAATTCCATCAGAGTAGTAAAAAGCGGCGTACCTCAAGGAGGGGTATTATCGCCAATACTGTTCAACATTTATACAGCTGATTTACTAGACCTTGTCGAAAACTCTGTTGTAAAAGTACAACAGTTCGCGGATGACATAAAACTATACGGTGAAATCAGTGAACCAGGGCAAAGGGAGGCGATACAGAGTGCAATAGACAACGTTGCGGAATGGTCAAATCTGTGGGGCTTACCCATAGCACCCGAAAAATCGGCGCATAAGAGATTAGGGGTGTCCAACCTACCGAATACCTACACTATAGGGGATATTGATATTCCCACTGTGTCCCAGGTGAGAGATCTTGGTTTTTGTTTTCGATGACAAACTAGATTTTCAAGAACATTATAAAATCTTGCAAAGAAAGGCTTTTTTGCGGACGTATCGAATTTTCAAAGTTTTATCCACGAAAAATAGAAGTGTTCTAATGAAGGCATACAAAACATATGTCAGGCCCATGGTTGAAAGTGGAGTCACGGCCTTGAATCCATATAAAAGAAGGGATAACGATGTTTTAGAAAGGGTTCAGAACAACTACACTAGGAAACTCTTGATTCGGACAGAAAGATTTGGGGTGGTAGTAATCGACATGTTTGCCGTGAGTTGACCGCCGGCGTGGTAAGCGGGTGGCTATCACGCGGTCATTGGGTAGCAGATCGCCAGCTTCTTTGGGAGCAAATATGGTATGAGAGAGGTTTATTCTCAAGGAATACGAACAATAAGAGCTTACTCTTAAGAGTGGAGGTGGGGGAAGGCGAAAGACTTAGCTTAGAAATTGCTGCTCCTGTTTTGAAATGAAAAATTGCGTAGTCATTGAGCGGCTTTCGAATGCAGTTTCACTCTGCGGCGAACACAGTGAACCACGGGCTGAAGATTCTATGGCAGACGGTGAGAAATATACCTGCAGTGAAGAGACGAAGAACGGTCGCGCAAAAAGTCATATGGAGGATTTTTTGTGACCGGTTAACACAACTCCTTTTCTAGCTTTGATTTCTCGAAAACGCACACTTTTTTAATTTCTTTTTCTCGCTGTTTGTAGAAACAAGGGCTACCAAAGTAAGAATGATTAATGCATTACCAATTTGTTGTTTATAACATAAGATTGAATGAGAAAATGCAGTTTAGCCTTATTTGGTGTTTTTTAATCATGTCCTATACAGATAATATAGTACAAACTAGCAGCTGCAAGAAAATGTACAACTTGTCATTCTATTTTCGACTTATTGCGTGGGAATTGAGAAAATTCCATTGTTTCCTCCAATTCCCAACTCTCTATATGTTGTCCTGCAATTATAATGATCGATGAGATCGAACCGTTTCCAGTGGTCTACAAAAACCTCAGCGAACTGTTATGAGTTAAAAGTTTAAAAGAGAATGCGGATGCGTTCATCTCTTTTTACGTGACTTACTGTGTAGTGGTGGCGTTTCTTTAAGTAACGCATACTTTATATTTGAAAAACGAGTTGATCCTTGTTACTTAGGTGGTTAGTCCGCGGCCAAGCTGCGGCTGATTCAAGGTCAACCAACGGCCAAGAGCGCGTGGTTGACTCGTGTTAAAAGACAAGATTACTAACACCCTTGATTATTCATTGATACCGGTATCAATGAATAATCAAGGGTGTTAGTAATCTTGTCTTTTAACGGGGGGGTGTATACAAGTCTGTTGGTAGCTGCTCGTTGGTGCCCCTGCTTCTACTGAACCCAGCAGACGTTTGAGTGTACACAGGGAACGTTCGAGCGATATAGCGTGCACAACTATATCGCGAAAGTATCCCGCACATTGCATAAAGGTGTCGCCGTCCGGCACGCTAAGGCCTCTGGTCCATAACACCTTAGGATCCGTACCTAGGGAGTCATGGAGTCTTTGGCCACAAGCCACAATTTCGCCACCCTGAACTGTCGATCGCTGTCGAGTGATATCCAAAAAACTGCGCTATCCAGACTTCTGAGCTATTTCCATGCACCGTTTGCTGCTTTGCAGGAAACCTGCCTCAAGGATAGACCCGTCATCAGCGTCGGAGAGTACACCATCTACTGCGGTAACGCTGACGATAGGAGAGTGGGAGGCTGTGCAATAGCTGTAAGGAAGGATTTCAATGGTATGGTCAAGGAGTTCGGCTCAACGTCGTGTCGGAATGCATTCGTACGACTGCGGGATCACAGAGGATTCAATCTGTGGATAGTGAGTGCTCATGCGCCCACTGAAACCGCCGAAGACAATTCGAAGGATGCGTTTTATGAGGAACTCAATACGTTGCTGGCCAGGATACCTTGTCAACATGCTGTTGTCGTGGGGATTGACGCAAATGCGAAGATGGGACTTGATCAGGAATCCGAAGTACTCGGTAAATGGTTCTACCCAGTGGAGCAAACATCGGACAATGGCTACCGCCTTGTCGACTTTGTGAACGCAGTGGTCTGATTATTGCATCGACATTCAAGAGGAATCATCGCCGCCATCAGCTTACGTGGCAGGGACCAACCCGGCTATCTCCAGAAGAGCAGCGGAAGCGGAAGATGACAACTTTGAAACTACAGCTTGACTATGTCCTGACGAGGAATATTCCAGGATCGGACATTCGAAGATCTAGAGCTGTGGGATGTCGCATTCGATTCGGATCACCGTCCTGTTCTGTTGAACTTCACTGCGAGGATTCATAAGAGAAGCGAGGTGCTCAGCCTCTCCAGAGGATTGACATGACAAGTCTCAGAGATGAAGAGTGCAGAAGGAATTTCCGACAACGCGTTTCTATTCACATCGGAGTACGGACTAAGAAGAAACTTTGCGACGCGGATTCTTTTGTCAAATGCATCCAGGACGCTTCGAAAGAGGCACTCCCGGTTGTACAGCCTAAGAAGAAGTTCGCCTACGTCTCAGAAGAAACAACATCTACCTACAACAGAGTATGTGCTCTCCGAACTGCAGGAAACTTCGTGGAGGAGAAGCGTCTGAGGAGGAAGTTGCGTCGGCAGCTTCAAAGTGACCGCGAACGAGAGTGGACGTGTAGAGCTAAGGAGTTCGAGAAGGCTTGGGAGGAGAAGAATCCGAGGAAAGCCTACACGTTGCTGCGACAGTATAGCGGGAAGATGAAGAGATGTTTTCCTGTCTTGAACACTACCAATGGAGTTGCAGTTGGTGATGCGACGCTGCCAATATGGAAGGATTACTTCAGTTCACTACTGAATCGTCCAGCGCCATCAGTACCTGAGCTCCCGCATGTTCAGAGAGCACATTACGATGTCAGTGAGGAACCGCCGACTGAGTCTGAAGTTTTGGATTGTGTCCGGAAAATGAAGAATGGAAAGGCAGGTGGAGATGACAACATCACTGCTGAAATGCTGAAAGCTCTTCCTCCGTCTGGGATTCGTGAAATGACCAACACCATCCGTGCCATATGGATGAGCGAAAGGATACCCGATTCGTGGAGACATGCGATCATCGTACCTCTTCACAAGAAGCTATCCGTCACGGATCCTAAGAACTACAGAGGAATCTCTCTACTTCGTGTCATGTACAAGGTTTTAGAACGTATCATTCTCGAGCGACTTATCAAACATCGTGAAGGAACGTCCAGAGATGAGCAAGCCGGTTTTCGACCTGGAAGATCGACCATCGACCAAGTGTTCGTCGTGAGAAGAGTAATTGAATCGTGGCAGCGGTTTTCGAAGCCATTACAGCTTGCTTTTTTGGACTTTGAAGCCGCGTTCGACTCTCCTCATCGTGATCGATTGCTCAATGCTCTGCGAGCAGATGGAGTCCCGGAAAAGTATGTTCGGTTAATCGAGGACATGAACAAAGGAACAACAGCAGCAGTTCGTACACCTGTCGGATTTACGTCAGCTTTCGAGGTGAAAACAGGAGTAAGGCAAGGAGCCGTTGCAGGACCTTTTCTTTCAACTTCGCCGTTGATGACATCATGCGTAGAGTTGCAGAACAGTTTCCTGCGGATGTGATCCTAACACCATCAGGACGCTCCTTGTCGACCTGGAGTACGCCGACGACATTGTGTTATTCGCTGAAAACAACGCAAAACTGCAAAGGATTGTGAACCTCGTTTCGAAGTATGCCGCAGCCTATGGACTTCTGTCTTCGTCCCGACAAATGCAAGCAGATGTGGGTCTCTCAGAGGCCTTCAACTGGAGTTTGTGTGGACGGACAACGTATCGAACTGGTGGACGATTTCTGTTATTTGGGCTGTTTGCTGAAGAACGATGGTAGTTATGCAGCGGATATTCGACAACGATGTGCGAAAGCTACGTCTGCATTCAATTCTCTAACCAAGTGTTTGTGGTCTACCACCATCGCGAAGGAAGTCAAGTTGCGCGTCTACCTATCCGCTATTCGCCCTATCATGATGTACGGATCGGAGACGTGGGCAGCACCGAAAACGCAGATGGAAAGGTTGGATTGCACGGAGAGGAAGCTTTTAGGCGTTTGCTTGGATATTTCTGGCCGCGTGTATGCCATAACGAAGACCTTTACAAGGAAATCGACGCAGTACATCAACGCTTGACACGAGGGAGGTGCCAGCATCTCCTAACGCCATCTCAAGCAGCAATGGAAAGTCGACTTCGACTGCTCGGGCATATACTAAGAAGAACGCCGGATCGTCTCGTACAACACGCTTTAAAAATGCTTCCAAATCCTGTCTGGAAACGGCCACCTGGGCGTAGGCGAAAGTTCTGGACGGATGTGGTTAAAGAGGATTTAAAGTCACTCGGCATCGAAAGACAGTTCAGGCGCGATGTTTCGTTTCGCAGGAAATGGAATAGTGACAGCTGGATGGAATGTGTTCAAATTGTGGCTGAAGACCGTGAAAAATGGACAGGCTGACTACTAGGACGGCACACCTCGGTGAAGATGCGGAATGACCGCGTCAGGCGAAAGCCAACCGATTAAGTCAAAAGTAAGTCAAGTCTTTTAACAAGAGTCAACCACGCGCTCTTGACCGTTGGTTGACCTTGAATCAGCCGAAGCATTCAAACTACTATCTGTGCAGTTTGGTGTTAGAGTGTCCCGATTCTACAGTTTGATACAATCGAGAACCAGGGGAGAACAGGTCAAGATCTCATTTTAAATGCCTAGAACCAATTTGAGGAGGCACATGTTTACATGCAGGGCAGGCTTAATCTATTTGAAGCTGAAGTATGCCGCCTTACCAAATATGCTTACTTATGGTCCGTTCAAACGTATGGCTGGTACGAAGTTACTGACTTTTTAGATATGTATTAGGGTTGTTTTACACAATTATTGTAGCGTTTTATCTCACGCTTGACTAATACGGCGTAATAAATGAAATGAAATGAAATGAAATTTGAGCGATGCAAATCGCTAAATTTCTGCAACCCCGCACCTGAGCTCCAACAACCATGCCCGAAAATATAAACTCGTCCTCATTGATCGTTCTAGTACGGTCACTTTGGCTGAATTTTGATGCTTCCAACGAGGAGAACGTTTCTGTACAGGCTGTAAGAAAATACCGGCTTCTCTATCTCAACCGTTTTGTCCCCAATATTCGCTGTTTCAACCGCGCACTGCGTAACTCGTCCGCTTCCAACCGATAACAAGAACAACAGTGACTCTACTCTATTCCCATACAGTTTCCGTTGGTTTTTTCGTTGATTCCCCATACTACCAGCCCGAACCCTTGATTTATGTCACGAAATCGATATCACTTTTGAGCGTGTCCGCTGCCTCTAAAGGCACAGGACACCCAAAAAATTAATTTTCAGATTTCATGCTCGTTCTGGAGAGAGTCGCACACTGATCACAAATGTATGTCTGAAATCGTCCAAAACCCTTTTGAACAGAGTTATGGCTTTTCAAAGATGCCTAGATTTTGAGGGTGAAAAATTGGTGGACGAGTTGTCTCAGGCCTGTATTTCTTTTCATTCGCAATCGTTGCGTGAGAGCCAGCCAGGATAAGGAGACAGTTCGCCAATGAACTGAAGAATGACGACTTGTTGAAATTCATCCACCCATCGAGCCGGTATCGAGTTCGAAAATCTGTTAGGGGGTCGGGCCTGTGGTGGTGAGCGAAGGGGGCCGGGCCTGTGGTGGTCGCTTATATCTCGCTTATTTGGAGGAAATGAGAGCTGGCATTTGGCACGTGTTATACAGGAGGGGTCTTGTACACAATTAAATGAAAATCTCAAAATTCATATCTGAGGGTGTACTGTGCCCTTAAAGGCAGTGGTCACGATGAAAAACGTTATCGAAAAAGCCACAAAATTCAGCTTAGATCGAAAACAGCTGAAAAACTATGAAGGTAGCACGGTGAAAAACGGATTAAAATTGGAGTTCCTAGGGACCAAAGATGTCAGTTCGTGCACACGTGCACAGCGCCACACAAAAAGCTCGCAGTCTCATGCCGAGCAGTCAAAAATCATAGACATTCAGAGAAATAAATAAATGCAAATTCACCTAGTAGAACAATTGAACAATGAAAGCAAGCCCTTCAGTCAATGTTTTTGACCAGATGAGTACTGTTCATTTATTAAAATTCAATTTCAAGCCAGCTGATGTTCTTGATATTAGAGATCATCGATGCCAATGATGTGGAGCGGGCTCGTCCAACATCAAAAGACAGGAATGTTTGCGCTTTAATTTGGCAAAACAGGGTTTTTCCGCAAATTTACCTAGATGTTCCACTACTCTAATCCCAGATAAGGGTTTTGAGAGGAAAAGAAGACAAACATATTTGATCGCGACCACTGCCTCTAAGTGGACAACCTATCATATCAATTGATGTAGCACCCTCGAAAACCTCTGGGTACGAATCTTAAGGAATTTGGATCAACTACATAGTCGGAAACTGGCAACGTAAGTTGTCAAAAATGACCGTTGCAAAATTATATGACATAGTTGACGCCTCGCTAAAATTTCAATCCTACACCCCCTGTATCAGTCTGAACATATAGTTTACCCCAATATTAAACGGCTTTGGTGCGGTTGCGGTCGACACACTAAAACTACCATGGAAAACTTGGCACAATGTCAGATTTCGTCATCAATCGACAGCACAGCTGATTTTCTGGGCGAGTTACAATTTTTCTTTTTTTTTCAATCCTTGTTTCTGCTTTATTTTCGTTTCTGACTTGAATAATATTGCGATTAGAGGCTTTTTTTAGTGCGTGAGGGCAGTTTGCCATTCGTTCGGGCTTGGTAGCGTTTTTTCAAACTTCTGTCCTCAAATTGAAAAAATCGCGGCAAATTCTCCTCACGCACTAAGAAAAGACCCTATTTGCAATATTTAAAGAATGAGAAACGAAAATAAAGCAGAAACAAACAAGAAAAAATAACAAAAACCGTAACTCCTCCAGAAAGTCAGCTGTGCTTTCGATCGATGACGAAATCTGGCAGAGTGTCCGGTTTTCCACCGTAGTTTTAGTGTGTCGACCGCAACCGCTCCATAGCTTTCTAAGATTGCGGTAAACTGTACTGAAAGAGACCATCATAAACACCTTGTTGATAGTCTTCGGAATTGTCTTGGGGCAGAGCCACGTCCAAAACTCTGTTTGCCGTGTTGCGGACCAACTTTTTTAGGACACCTTGCCTTCAATCTGCACCTAATAACTAAGAATCGCTAGTTTAAGCTGAGCAACAGGAAACCACGCCTCCATCAGTTCTGCTGACAAAAAGAGAAGGCGAATGCACTACAGAAAGAGTTAAAGATGATTTTCAAGCACTTCCTAATAGTCTGTGAAATTCGTATTAGGTGTACCGAACAGAGGAGAAAGACTCATGTGTTGGACCGGATTCAGGTGGTGTGGCGAGTTGAACGTGGTTCAACTCGCCACACCACCTGAATCCGGTCCAACACATGAGTCTTTCTCCTCCGAAGTTCCTACCCGAGAATATGTTGATGTCTTTGTGCGAGTCCTTCAGAATTCCTTTTTCTGCTGTCAAAAACCAATTTAGATCTGGACGGGCCTGATGGATTTATGTACTTAGCTCTAAGGAGCTCGACAAATGGACCCGCTTTTATTCTCGAGTCGTCAGCTATGCATGTCATATAATTTTGCAACGGTGAATTTGACATTTTCCGTTGCCAGCTTCCTATTAGTCAATCTGACTTCATGAAGATCCGTACCCAGAGGTTTTTGATGGTGCTGCATCGATTGGCAATCACGGTTTATTCACTTATTCAGCACAAAGTTCAGAACCGGGAAAGTTGAAGTATGTCACGTAATTTTTCAACGCACTGTATTGAAAAATTTGGTGACATGTTACAGGTACTACAATTTAAAAGAAAATTATCTTCTCTGCAAGAGAAGGTGGCTGGTTCTTTGGCAAACTTATTTTTTGTCGATTTTCGGATTGATGAAAGGAGGCTCCGCTTTACTGATCTGAAAAATCAATAACGGAAGACTATCTAAAAATTTAGGCGATCTTTCTAGTGGGAGAAAATTTTTGTTTCGAATGATCTATGTATAACGTGAGACTAAAAATTTTCAAAACTTGTTCCTCAAATCCCATAAGATTTAGGGCACTTATTCTTCATTCATGGGTAGAAGAATAGTCCTTGTGATTTCAAAAACCGACAGGTAAGCACAAAACAGCATTTTCAGCAAAAATTCAATCAATTAAGCATTTTCCATCGTTTTCATACCAGCTCCTCGTTATCTACAAATTCATATATTTAGGGATCCAAAAATATGGGGTCAAAAATAGGCTTTGCGGTCGCTGTCACTGGAAGAGAAATTTGAGTCTCATGTATAGGCCAATGATGGTTACAAATGTGTGAAGTTTCGCATCTCAACTCAGCCGAATAATGGAGAAACAGTCTACCGAAAAAAAAGGAATGATGACGTCAGACATGTGGGACAGGAACATATGATGATCGATCATGTTGATAAATGGTAATCGCCGTGGCAGTCTATACGTTTTTGAGGCTATTTCTCCATTAATCAGGCTAGAAAAATCGCTAACGTATGGCACTCAAGGAGGAGGTTGCAATTATGCTACAACTTGAAAAGTGAGAATTTCAATGGACGATGCCTTTAACCCTACAGCCCAGAGGTGTCTAATGATTGATCGTCGTGGACAACTGGTCCAGGTCAGTAAGCGATTTCAATAAAACACACAATTTTTAGCCATTCGTTCATGTTAGTGAACCTCTATCTTTATCATAGATACACGCAGGAATAACAAGAGAAAGTGAAAAGTCCCCAAAAATGGGAAGAACAGACAAAAATTCATTTGTTATTGTTCATGGTAAAGACTTTGGGTATCTTGAAAATGTTTGTTTGTGGAGTAAACTCACCGCTATTCAACGTTGTCAATGGTTCTTCCTAAAAACCCAGGAGAGAGTTATAAATTTGCTGTCGATTATGACGGGACGTCCGTAACCTACGATTTGCCTAGTGTAAGTAATCAAAATGCACGACCATCACTACATTAGAAGGTTTTTCTAACCAACATTTCAGAACACACTCTCAGAACACTATCTTGACCCATTCGACCCAAGCTCAATTCGAGGTAAAAAAAAACAGTTTCCGCAACGGCAAAAGTATGAAGAGGGTGTACGGATTTCTAGGGCGCGTGCTCAGTACTGACCCCATCCCGAAGTCGTGCAAGCTCTGCGGCAGCGCTTTTGCCTAGGCCGCGCCGTGTCGTTGTGATAGGTTTCGGTCTTCAGAGCGGCGCTAGGGTCCCGGTGGTTGGGTGCAATTAGGCGCTTCCCCAGAAGGGGATATTAAACCGCTAAATAATTCTACACAGCAATTGTCATAGTGAATGAAAGCTCGCAATTGTTTTCAAAAATCGAAGCTATCATATGTAAATTCGAAAAAAATATTGGACAATTCGAAAAAATCGATTTGCTTTTATACTCGAAATTTTTAAATTCGGAAAATCAGTTTTTCGAATGATTCCGAAAATTTGAAACTCGAAAAATCTGATTTTTGAATATATTCGAAAATTCGAAAATTTTAAAAGCTTTGTCCAAGTATATGTATTAGTTAGTACTTTAGTATAATAGTTAGTACTTTTTTGCACTGTCATGAAGGCAGCCACCATTTTGGTCTTCCGTGAAGTAAACGGAATTGAGGACATGGGGAGGGATGTGACTGCTAGTACATATCCTTGAAGACAGTGTTCACGATAAAAGTCGTTTTCGAGTTTCCACCAGATAACGAAGGTTTGGAGTCTGACTGTTCCATCAGTGAAGAAAGAATCACAAAAAACGCTGCGAAACATCCAAAATCAGCTTCTTCTTGAAAGCCACATTTCAACGGTGGATTAGTTGCGCGGGCATGGGTCTGAGGTAGACAGCGTGCGCAAATGCGCCCCAATGCTAAAACTCGAAATTTATCGTGGACACTATACTTGTTCCGAATCGAATAATCGTATGAGTATCCGACTGTTTCAGTCGGATAAAAAAGTCGACTTTTTATTCTAAGAGTCGGATATTCGAAAAAGCGCGAAATCCGACTATAGTAGAAAAGTCGAATATTCGAAAAAGTGCGATATCCGACTATAGTCGAAAAGTCGAATATTCGAAAAAGTGCGATATTCGACTACAGTCGAAAAGTCGAATATTCGAAAAAGTGCGATATCCGACTATAGTCGAAAAGTTGGATATTCGAAATGAATTTCATTTAGAACAAGTATAGTGGACACTCTCTTTAAGTCTGCACCGCACTTTTCATACGGAAACCACAACATGAGGAAGCATTTTTTGGAGTGAACAGATGTTTCTGCTCAGAGCCGCTTGAATGAGAACGCTAGAGCAAAACATTCAGATTCCATCGTCATTTGACAAAACAATGATCATATTATGAGGAATCGCTTGCGCATATGCAACAGCAAAACATACTTCATAAACCCGTTATTACAGAGACAAGTCGGACATCTGATGATGATGAAGTCCATTCGAATTATGACATGAAATAATAATAGATAATAAAAAACAAATGGATAGCTACGTAGCTCCTGAGGAAATGTAATCGCAGAGATTCTAAAACTAAGATCATGTGATTTCCAAGGGAAAGAAGCGACTGAACTAACAATAAGTGAACCATTGCATAGTTCAAGTACAGTCGATTTGTAAAATCCAGAAAAAAATATGGACGGGATAAAATAATATGCGGCGAGCCGTTCGGCGCTCGCGAAACTACCGGTCGGCAGTATTTCGATCGCGACGCGATCTGCTGCCACGGGCCCGTCCATTCAGTAGACTAAAATTTCCGATACCACAACACGTCACCCAGTGTGTGTTGGCGGACTTACAAGGGAAGAATACGAAGCGTAGGTCGGATCTGCCTAAACGACTAGTACCGTTAGTATCTCTTCTGGCTCAATAGTAAAAATGCGCAGCCCCGAGCTGCAGGCTTGAAAAAGTTATGAGCATTTTCAAGCCTCGTGATAAGGTGAGGGTACCCATCAGGAATTTTTTTTTGGAGTTTCAAAAAATTCTCTCGAATTCAGCTCAAAAGTTGTATGTAGGGGTAATCTAGGTAGTGAACACGAATCTGGAGTCCAATTATCGAAATTTTGAGGTTTACTGTAGGGTACGGTAGGTAACATGTCATTTAAATGTCAAAACCCACTTTAGTAATTTGAAAATCGAAAAACGGACGTTAAAGTCGTATTCTCCACCCGGAACAACCCCCGTATACAAATTTTTTAGTAAAATCTGAGATTTTTAGCAAACTACCGTATGACTTACTTGACTTAATCGGTTGGCTTTCGCCTGACGCGGTCATTCCGCATCTTCACCGAGGTGTGCCGTCCTAGTAGTCAGCCTGTCCATTTTTCACGGTCTTCAGCCACAATTTGAACACATTCCATCCAGCTGTCACTATTCCATTTCCTGCGAAACGAAACATCGCGCCTGAACTGTCTTTCGATGCCGAGTGACTTTAAATCCTCTTTAACCACATTCGTCCAGAACTTTCGCCTACGCCCAGGTGGCCGTTTCCAGACAGGATTTGGAAGCATTTTTAAAGCGTGTTGTACGAGACGATCCGGCGTTCTTCTTAGTATATGCCCGAGCAGTCGAAGTCGACTTTCCATTGCTGCTTGAGATGGCGTTAGGAGATGCTGGCACCTCCCTCGTGTCGAGCGTTAATGTACTGCGTCGATTTCCTTGTAAAGGTCTTCGTTATGGCATAGACGCGGCCAGAAATATCCAAGCAAACGCCTAAAAAGCTTCTTCTCCGTGCAATCCAACCTTTCCATCTGCGTTTTCGGTGCTGCCCACGTCTCCGATCCGTACATCATGATAGGGCGAATAGCGGATAGGTAGACGCGCAACTTGACTTCCTTCGCGATGGTGGTAGACCACAAACACTTGGTTAGAGAATTGAATGCAGACGTAGCTTTCGCACATCGTTGTCGAATATCCGCTGCATAACTACCATAGTTCTTCAGCAAACAGCCCAAATAACAGAAATCGTCCACCAGTTCGATACGTTGTCCGTCCACACAAACTCCAGTTGAAGGCCTCTGAGAGACCCACATCTGCTTGCATTTGTCGGGGACGAAGACGAAGTCCATAGGCTGCGGCATACTTCGAAACGAGGTTCACAATCCTTTGCAGTTTTGCGCTGTTTTCAGCGAATAACACAATGTCGTCGGCGTACTCCAGGTCGACAAGGGAGCGTCCTGGATGGTGTTAGGATCACATCCGCAGGAAACTGTTCTGCAACTCTACGCATGATGTCATCAACGGCGAAGTTGAAAAGAAAAGGTCCTGCAACGGCCTTTGCCTTACTCCTGTTTTCACCTCGAAAGCTGACGTAAATCCGACAGGTGTACGAACTGCTGCTGTTGTTCCTTTGTTCATGTCCTCGATTAACCGAACATACTTTTCCGGGACTCCATCTGCTCGCAGAGCATTGAGCAATCGATCACGATGAGGAGAGTCGAACGCGGCTTCAAAGTCCAAAAAAGCAAGCTGTAATGGCTTCAAAACCGCTGCCACGATTCAATTACTCTTCTCACGACGAACACTTGGTCGATGGTCGATCTTCCAGGTCGAAAACCGGCTTGCTCATCTCTGGTCGTTCCTTCACGATGTTTGATAAGTCGCTCGAGAACGATACGTTCTAAAACCTTGTACATGACACGAAGTAGAGAGATTCCTCTGTAGTTCTTAGGATCCGTGACGGATAGCTTCTTGTGAAGAGGTACGATGATCGCGTGTCTCCACGAATCGAGTATCCTTTCGCTCATCCATATGGCACGGATGGTGTTGGTCATTTCACGAATCCCAGACGGAGTGAAGAGCTTTCAGCATTTCAGCAGTGATGTTGTCATCTCCACCTGCCTTTCCATTCTTCATTTTCCGGACACAATCCAAAACTTCAGACTCAGTCGGCGGTTCCTCTACTGACATCGTAATGTGCTCTTCTGAACATGCGGGAGCTCAGGTACTTGATGGCGCTGGACGATTCAGTAGTGAACTGAAGTAATCCTTCCATATTGGCAGCGTCGCATCACCAACTGCAACTCCATTGGTAGTGTTCTAAGACAGGAGAACATCTCTTCATCTTCCCGCTATACTGTCGCAGCAACGTGTAGGCTTTCTTCGGATTCTTCTCCTCCCAAGGCTTCTCGAACTCCTTAGCTCTACACGTCCACCTCGTTCGCGGTCACTTTGAAGCTGCCGCCGACGCAACTTCCTCCCTCAGACGCTTCTCCTCCACGAAGTTTCCTGCAGTTCGAGAGCACATACTCTGTTGTAGGTAGATGTTGTTTCTTCTGAGACGTAGGCGAACTCTCTTCTTAGGCTGTACAACCGGGAGTGCCTCTTTCGAAGCGTCCTGGATGCACTTGACAAAAGAATCCGCGTCGCAAAGTTTCTTCTTAGTCCGTACTCCGATGTGAATAGAAACGCGTTGTCGGAAATTCCTTCTGCACTCTTCATCTCTGAGACTTGTCATGTCAATCCTCTGGAGAGGCTGAGCCCTCGCTTCCTCTTATGAATCCTCGCAGTGAAGTTCAACAGAACAGGACGGTGATCCGAATCGAATGCGACATCCCACACAGCTCTAGATCTTCGAATGTCCGGATACTGGAATATTCTCGTCAGGACATAGTCAAGCTGTAGTTTCAAAGTTGTCATCTTCCGCTTCCGCTGCTCTTCTGGAGATAGCCGGGTTGGTCCCTGCCACGTAAGCTGATGGCGGCGATGATTCCTCTCTGAATGTCGATGCAATAATCAGACCACTGCGTTCACAAAGTCGATCAAGGCGGTAGCCATTGTCCGATGTTTGCTCCACTGGGTAGAACCATTTACCGAGTACTTCGGATTCCTGGATCAAGTCCCATCTTCGCATTTGCGTCAACCCCCACGACAACAGCATGTTGACAAGGTATCCTGGCCAGCAACGTATTGAGTTCCTCATAAAACGCATCCTTCGAATTGTCTTCGGCGGTTTCAGTGGGCGCATGAGCACTCACTATCCACAGATTGAATCCTCTGTGATCCCGCAGTCGTACGAATGCATTCCGACACGACGTTGAGCCGAACCTCCTTGACCATACCATTGAAATCCTTCCTTACAGCTATTGCACAGCCTCCCACTCTCCCATCGCCAGCGTTACCGGAGTAGATGGTGTACTCTCCGACGCTGATGACGGGTCTATCTCTGAGGCGGGTTTCCTGCAAAGCAGCAAACGGTGCATGGAAATAGCTCAGAAGTCAGGATAGCGCAGTTTTTGGATATCACTCGACAGCGATCGACAGTTCAGGGTGGCGAAATTGTGGCTTGTGGCCAAAGACTCCATGACTCCCTAGGTACGGATCCTAAGGTGTTATGGACCAGAGGCCTTAGTGTGCCGGACGGCGACACCTTTATGCAATGTGCGGGATACTTTCGCGATATAGTTGTGCGCGCTATATCGCTCGAACGTTCCCTGTGTACACTCAAACGTCTGCTGGGTTCAGTAGAAGCAGGGGCACCAACGAGCAGGTACCAACAGACTTGTATACACAACTACCGTATACCCACCGTAATCCACCGTAATCTTCAGATTCGTGTTTAGCACTCCAAATAACCCTCAGAGAATGATTTTGAGACATATCTATCGTAGAAGACCAAAAATCTCAAAAGTGGCGTTTTTCTCTCGAAATTTTCCCCGGTCGGAGAGCTTTTAGCGAATTAAGCCGAAAACTTCGGAAAGTCGATCTTTTTTTATTCGCGATTAGCGCCTCGAAAATTCGCGATCAGTGCCTCAAAAAGCCCCCTGGAAGAATTTTAGGTCAAATCTGGAACATTTCTCTGAAACACTTCCAAATCCCTCTGCTCGGTATAAATAAACGCCCAACCTAAAATCCGTACAAGTCCAAAACGCTGTCAGTCTGGACAAAGTACGGAGAATATTCGTTCACCCAAAATTTGCTCAGGAGAGTAGTTTTGGGTGCTGATCACATTTATGAGTTCCTTTTGCGGATTTTCCGAAGAATAACGCGCTTTTTGGAAGGTACAAAAAGCGCAATAAAGGAGCTTTTCAAGCTTGTAACTTCTTCGAACCTGGGGCTCGGGGCGGTATACTGCGCAGTTTTACTATTGAGCCACAAGAGATACTAACGACACTAGTCGTTTTGGCAGATCAGACCTACGCTTTGTATACTTCCCTTGTAAGGGTTTTTTTCTGCCTGAACTCTGCTTATTTGCAAAGCCTAGATTTTTAACAACTAACGATGGTTTTGGCCGGTTGAATTAACGACTAACGAATTGCAAAACTTCTATTACGCACATCACTGGGTGCCAAGCTTGTCTAATTGGGACAGTTCGTTAAGGCAAAAATGCACTATTTCAAATATGGCAGGGCTAATTCCACCAAAGTTGACTATTCATCTATCACAATTTGCTCGCCACGATTCCACACTGAAAGGATAGCTTGCCATCCAGCACCCATTGTTCGAAAATCTTTATCGCGGAAATTCAAACTTCGTAGCCGGCTACATTTAACTCCGATTTTCTCTAGAAGTTTAGGGTTTCCGAATGACTCTCTCGCCATTTTCGATGACTGAAGGTGTATACCCACTTAAAGGCATAGTCCAAGCTCAGGGACGAAATCTGAGATTTCCACATAATCGTAAAGTTCACCCACCCTATTATATAGCCCCTGCCAAATGCGAGTACTCAATTCCTCCGAATAAGCGAGATATAGTGGGAAGCCACCCTCGGGCGCCCATACCAGGAAGCCACTTTGGCACGCCCCTTTCACGATCTTTCGAGCTCAACAGCGGCGAGATGAGCGACGGTTCCCGACCAGTATACCCGTTCTTCCCTTCATTCCCAGCCTCTTTCTTTATTCAGTTCGGTTCGCATACCTCGGTTGCAAATGACGGAAGTTACGAGCCTCAGACAACTCGTCCACCATACTTCTGTAGCACAATTTTTTAGAGGCCATAAATTCGCTCTTAGGGGGCCTTGTACGATTTCAAAGACATCATTGAAGTCAGTGTGAGACCGTTTTCAAGATAGGCAGAAAAACAGGAAAACGATTCTGAGGTATGACTGTGCCTTTAAAGGCAGAGGTCGCGATGAAACAAATTGCGGAAAAACCATAAAAAGCAGCTTGATCCCAAACGGCTAAAAGGCCACGAGGGTTACACGGCAATAAATAAATAGAGTTATAAAGATCTTAAGTTGCCAATTCGTGCACACGAGCACAGCGGCGCCCAAAAAGATCGCAGTCTCGTGCTGAGCAGTCAAAAATGATTGACGTTCTTAGCCAGAAACAAATGCAAATTGCCAAAATACATGCAATGAAATAAGTTGAACAATGAAATCAATCCCTTCATTCGATGTTTGACTCTGCGAGGACAGAAGTATTTGAGCAGGTCATTCCGAAGGATATTGTTCATTGATTGAATTCCAATTTCAAGCCAGCTGATGTTTTTGATATTAGAGATCATCGATGCCAATGATATGCAGTGGGCTCGTCCAACATCAAAAGACAGGAGTGTTCGGGCTCAAATTTGGCAAAACAGGGTTTTTCCGCAAATTTACCTAGAAGTCCTACTACTCTGAATTCAGAAAAGCGTTTGAAGAGGAAAGGAAGACATGCATAGTTCATCGCGACCACTGCCTTTAAGAATGTGAAAAAATAAAGTACGGTCTCCTGCGTGTACGATGTCTTCAAGTTGGCGTTGCAACGACGCGAGTACCCATCTCCAGCAAGCCTTTTACTCTCAGAAAGTATCTAATGCACCAAAAACATTTTAGAGTGGTAACATCATTTTTTCTCAAAAAAAAAAAGAAAAAAACTGGAGCGCCCCGCACTCGAGTTACGATGATGATCAGTACCTGAATTTCCTGGACGATTTAGCCTCAATCATTGATGCTAGGAACAACTACCATTTCGTCGTCCTTGGAGATTTCAATGCAACTCCAGGAGCTCGAGAAGGAAATGAGCGATTCATAGGCATCCATGCTGCCGAGAGACGAAATCATAGAGGCGGCATGCTTGCTGATTTTTGCGAAGAACGGCGGTTATTTCTAGCAAACTCCTACTTCAAGAAAAGGAAGAGTGTGCGTTGGACGTGGAAAAACACAGCGCTAGGCTTGAGGAAGGAAATCGACTATGTGTTAGTGCGAAACTTACGAGAAGTTATGGATGTTGGAGTCCTCTGCTCTGTGAACGCAGGTAGCGATCATCGGCTCATTCGATGTATCTTACGTCTACGCCCACCAAGAAGAATACAGAAACCGCGACGTGGATCATACACTGTGGATAATAACCTGCTTCGTCTTCATAGTGAACTCATACTAGCCGATACTCAATTTACTGGCGAAGTAAATAAAGACTACAGAAAGATAACAACAATCATTAATACTGCGACCGACCTCGCCACAAGATATGAGCGGATGCCACCACGGATATCAGCACGCACTCAACATTTCTTCCAAATTCGCCACAGCTTACGATATGGAGGAACTACCGCTGTTCAAGGAATAGAATACGTGGAAGTGTGCAAGCTCGTTAGGAAATCACTTGAAGAAGATCTATACCAACGGCACCTTGCAATTTTTCGAAAAGCAGTTCACTCAGGTCGACTACGCATAGGCAGAAAGGAAGATACCTATGTTCGCCGACCACTCACCAATTTACGACGAAACACGACCGATAGCACGATCATCGCAAATCCTTCAACACCGCATTCTCCACACGACCACTCCTCATCCATTCCTACCCCGAATGCCCTTGATCATGAAGCAGAAGCTGCTGACGTGATAAGAAATTTCTACAACGATCTTTATCACTAATGAATGGCTCTCAACTTCCCAGTTGATGATATAACACTCAGATTCAACGAAAGCGAAGTCGAAGAAGCAATGAGAACAAGAAAACACAAGTCAGCTCTAGGATCTGATCTCGTCCAATCCCACGCCCTCCGTCCCCTCTCCCGAATCCTCGCTCACCCCCTAACCGAGTTCTTCAATGCCATTGTTGCAACCAAGACCGTGCCAAAGAAGATGAGTTTTGCTGATACGATTCTGCTCTTCAAAAAAGGAGACCCAACAAGCATTGCTAACTACAGGCCAATTTCACTACTTTCTACGCTATACAAAGTCATGACGAAAATAGTGCACAAACGTCTGGAAAGGTTTGCCGAAGACAATGCCCTACTCCCTTATCAACAAGCTGGCTTTCGCAAAAACTTTTCAACCATTGATCATATCCACACGGTGAGCACTATACTTGAAAAAACGTACGAGTTTAACTCCTGTGCTTGCATGATGTTTGTAGATTTTCGCAAAGCGTTTGACACGATTGAACTTCCAGCAATATGGCGTATCTTGACTCATATGGGATCGACAACGACATCATAAAAACCATTCAGCTTCTTTACGCAAGTGGAGCGCAGCTGTGAAAGTTGGAAACCATGAAGCCTAACTCAACATACAACGAGGTATCAGGCAAGCCGATTCGGTTCCACCACTTCTCTTCATTCTCACTCTACAACACGTATTGAACAAACTGGATAGATCGAGTCTGGGGTTCTGCTTAGGAGTAAGACGTCTACCATACCTTGCATTTGCGGACGATGTGGTGCTTTTAGCTGAAATAGGAGAGATCTCCAAGAGCTGGCGCAAACGCTTGAAGATGAATCGAAAGAAATCGGTTTGAGCATTAACTTTGGAAAAACCAAATGGATGGAAAGCAGCCAGAGTTTCACATCGTCCGAGATAACACTGCATATCAACGATGAACAGGTTGAGCGCGTTAGCGAGTATATCTACCTTGGCCATCTTCTCTCATGTCCACGAGACCCAAAGAAAGAAATCCGGAGAAGAATCAGTGCTGGTCGGAAAAAACTACTTCATGCACCGCAAGTTTCTACTTTCTCCCTGCATAAGGATTGGACTGAAGAGAAAACTTATCAATTCTTGCATTCTACCAGCTATCCTGTACGCTTGTGAGACCTGGACTTGGACCAAGGAAGTTGCGGTAGCACTTCGAACAGCGCAACGTCGACTGGAGCGAGCGATACTCGGAATTCGCCTAATCGACAAAATCCCCGCGAAAGTCATACGAGGCAGAACCGGCCCGTAAGACTGGACAAGATTAGCTCTTAAGCGCAAGTGGATATACGCAGCATCCTTGTCGACGAAAACCCAAGAATCGTGGGTCCGTTTATCAACAGATTGGATCCCTGTTGGACGACGTCACCCAGGCAGACCGCGAACCAGATGGCTTGATGAAATTGCGAGCTTCCGTGGAAGAAAAACAAAGGAAGTCGCATCGGATTGGATCACACTTGTAACGGGAGATGCTAAGAAGACGGCTGAGCTCTTCGCAAAGAAAGTTCAACAGTTGTACTGTTGCGATCAAGAGTCTTAATAAATAAATAAATAAAACATCATTTTTGTTGTTGCAGACCAATTTCATATGAATGTTAGATGAATCGGTGGCGACTTTTGTCGTGAACAGACACTACACTTGAGGCATTGGGTTCTAGATAATGAGCAGGGCTGTGCGGAAATCTTCTTCAAGATTTTCGGAATCGGAAACGGAAGAAAAATGGCAAAAAAACGCCGAAAACGGAAACCCGGAAAGAGAGCGCAAATTTTTGAGTTGCTCATTCTCACGTTTCATCGCTGCTCATTGCGCCTGCAGCTCTCCTTCGATAACCAATGACTGCAATCAGTGAACCAATAGTTAATAAAAATAAAGTCTCCTTACGAGGCATTATATGATTTCAAATTCTTGCTCCTGTAAATCCAAGAAGGCATTTTCGAAAATCACTCATTATATTTCGCCACCCTCGAAATGGTGTACTGAAGAGGCGTTGCCATTTGCCGATTGCCATTCGCCGGCAGTTTTACGGGTTCGCCGTTGAAGTTTGCGGAATTTTTTTTTTGACGCACACCCTTGGTGTACAGTCTGTCCCCCAGAACGAAATCCAAGCGGTTCCAGGAGTAGAAGAAAATGGGCGCCTGCGCTGCGTCTTCAGGGCTGATTAGAAGTCAATTTTCCGATTTTATGCGACGCCTTTTTCAACTTTGATAGCGTATTAAAGTGAGTACCTAATGATTGAAGAGTGCAATAGAAAACTAACTGCATTTTCATTGCTATTGTGACAGTAAACAAACAAAGAAGTGGAATCAAGAGGGAAAGCTTTACAAAATCATTCATTCTCAGAGAAATGCTACATATTTATTTTTAAGAATTCCCAAAAGGCGCTTAGATTCCTGCCACGACCACTTCGTGTTATTACTTTATGGGGACGAAACTTCAGGACCTCAAACTTTGCGAATGATCTGAGCCAAGCTAATACAATCGCTTGATTACAAGAGGTTCGATGTAAGTTTCAGTGTCTCTTGATACCCTTGAAAATCCAGGATTAGACCCACTTTCATAGATCGTCTGACGCTAATTTGTTCGGTTTCCGGGCCCAAAAACTCGGAAACGGAAGTGGAACGAAACAGCTCAAAAAATGCCGGAAATACGGAAGCGGAAACGGAACAGTTCCGCACAGCCCTGATAATGAGCATTGAACGGTATATGGCAAGCATCTAATAAATTTCGAAAATCTGTGGAAAATCGAATTGTGACTAGACAACATGAATAAACTTGATTATGCTAAGCCGAGTCGGCCACCGTGTCTTATAGTGATTTCGTGGAAAACAGGAATCACCCATCATCACGACGTTGATATGTACGCACACGGAGAACAGTAAAATAATTTTTCTCAGGGAAACACTGGCAAGGAAAGCAGGGAGAAACAACTTCAAGGAGTTAGATGTTCTTCGCGTTGTTATCCATTCATAAGCAATTTACTCTTTGTCTGCGCAACGAGCAGAAAACAGTCAATTTGAACTCCTCGTATTTTTGAACTCTAGTGATCGTTCCATGGCAATATTTCCTATGATTCGTCAATGGCTCCGACCGGCCAAGTAAAGCGAGAAGTCCGTTGCTCCAGCCCTGAAACAGCGAAAACAGCGAACACAAACGTGCTTCCAAATTGGTGGGTTCTTGCCCCATCATCTCCAGGAATGAGCGAAATTTTCGGGCCTCGTGAATTCGCTTCCCGCAAAAATGGGTGCGGGAATCGGAACAGAATGCGAGAACACTGTTTCGCCTACGCGTGTGGCTGCTGGATATGTGGACGATCGACGGGCTGTTTTTCACCTACAGACTTTTCGACACCAACGCCGTGTCTGTGGATAAGCTTTGTCGGGAGATAGGCAATTGCGATTCTCTCTCAAGCCTTGTTTTGACTTCATCGCTGCTGTATTTCATCGCAGCGACTTTGCACCCGCTGCTGCAGCGATGTAGCAGCGGCAGCGGTTCTGTTCATAGTACATAGCCTCTAGAGATCGAGGAAAATCAATCGATCAGTGGAAAGTAATGGTCAGTGGTCATTAACAACATGTTCCGACTCGTAAACACTGATGTCGTCATGTTAAGGGAGCCATGTTCACAGAAAGAAACATATCATTCGTTGGCAATCGCTCCATGGCTGCCATTATGGTCGCGACGGAGCGATAGTCAGCAATAATGGAGAATCGCTTCTTCAGCAGCGATGCAGTAAAACATAAGATTTCGTCGCTGCGACCCAGCGATGTAGGAAGTTTGCCAAGAAGCGACTTCAATTGAAGCGCTTTTCCATTATGAAAAAGTAGCAGTAGTCCCTTGCATGGCCGCAGCGACCAGGTGCAGTCAAAACTAGGCTTCATTTGTGCGCTGCTGCTGGTGCTAGAAGCAACTCTCTTTCGGTTGCTTCATCGAGCGCTACCACAACTGCTAGCATACGAGAAGTTTGGGGAAGGCCTATTCAGTGCTCATCGATCAGAAGAGACAGCTCGGGACTAAGTTTCCTGTGGTGTGACCTATCTTCCCAGCTGCAAACATTGGAATGATTTTCCTGAAATGTTTTGTCAAAAAAAGGCGAATAACACAATTGTGACAGGAAATGGGGCAAAACGTCACAAGGTGCCAATAAATATGACATTGTTAGCAGCAGAGACTTCAAAATGAGATAGTAGGATTCGAACTGTTAGCACTCACCCATCCATCGTTTCGTAGTCCACCGCCTGACCGACTGAGCCATCGCGAAAATTATCGCTATGCTGACTATCTCATTGCAATGATGGCTGAGGTGCGTTCAACGAGGATTACTTACGGGATCAGAGAACAACTCATAACTTCGCACTCAGGGGTGGTAGTAAATGGGGTGTTAAACGCGAACAAACCGCCACCTCTAAGCCGCCAACATACCGCGACATAGATGCCACAGAGCCGCCAGTTTAACGCGAGCTGATCCAGGTAAAGCCTAGTTTTGATTGCATCGCTGCTGTTTTTCATCGCAGCGATTTCGCACCTGCTGCAGCAGCGATGTAGCAGCGGCAGCGATTCTGTTTATAGTGTGTAGGCCCACGGATGATAGAAGAAATTCATTCAGTCAGTGAAATTAATGGCTGGTATTTATCAATAACGCGTTTCGACTCGAAAACACTGATCTTTGTCATGTGAAAGGGTCAACGTTCATTAGACGAAATGTGTCATTCGCTGGCAATCGCTCAATCGCTGCCATTTTGGCCGCGATGGAGCGATGGTCAGCGACCACTGAGAATCGCTCTCCAAGCAGCGATGCAGTAAAACATAGGATTTCGTCGCCGCGACCCAGCGAAGTAGGACGTTTGCCACCAAGCGATCACAACTCGTGCGGCTACTCAGAAGTTTCAACCCTAGTTACATGCTAGTTAAATGTATGTTAAACGTTTTCCTCAGTAACATACAATGAAGGGCACAAGTAATTTACTTGATGATGCATGTATGATACTTGAGCACACGTGTAACTTACTCTCCAAGCATACATGTAACTTACCCAAGCATACATATAATCTTCTACCTTAGCATACATGTTACTTACTTTATGGCACATGTAACTTACCTATGCATACATGTAACTTACTTCTCCAAGCATGCATGTAACTTACTCAATGGTACATGTAACTTACTTTATGGCACATGGAACTTACCTATGCATACATGTAACTTACTTCTCCAAGCATGCATGTAACTTACTCAATGGTACATGTAACTTACCTAAGCCTACATGTAAATTACTTAATGGTACATGTAACTTACCTAATGGTACATGTAACTTACCTGAACATACATGTAACTTACCTATGCATACATGTAACTCACCCAAGCATACATGTAATTTACCTAAGCATACATGTTGCTTACTTAATGGTACATGTAACTCTACTTAATGGTACATTTAACTTACCCTACATACATGTAACTTACCTAAACATACATGCAGCTTACTTCTTCAAGCATGTAACTTACCTAATGATGCATGTATTTTTCTTAGCTGACCATGCATGTAACTTACATGATCAACCATGTAACATACCTAACCAGACACATAAGCAACCTGCTGCGAATGTAGGTATGGAGCTCGGGAAGGACGGCTCATTCGCTGGTCGCGCGCGGCTGCGACGCGGCGTTAGCATCGTAGCGCTCCTGCTGTCCCCTCTCGCACTCTTCATCGGGGCTGTTGAGACCACCGACAAACGTAATGATTCTCTGAAAACGTATTTTCGCCTACTTCACCCTCAATAAAAGCTTGGCAGCCCCATTATGCGGATTCTTCGTAAGCTTTGCACTGCAGTTTCGATATTGCTACTTCTTCAAATATAGATCTTTCTCTGGGCTAAACCAAGTAGGCAACTGTACTTTTCTGCTCAACATTCGAGCTTTTTCTTGTCATTTATCATAGGTCTTGAATGTTAAAGAATGCAGTGATAATAGGTTACCTGACAATTTACACTTTCGACCAGAAATAAATGAAACAAAAACAAGTGCCAACATAATTTTTAGATAAATCTAGTTGTATGGAGTGATGCTAGTGTCTTCATCAACTAATATGATTAGAAACGCCCCACCGTTATACTTGCACATGCCGAGTGACTTCTCGAAGACGTGCTTCTTTTACCGATAGATGCAGAACTATGTTAATTTGAAAGAAGAATATATGTGATGTAAAGCTGCTGACTAATACAACGAAGTATGGAACGAAATATAAGGTAATTGAAATTGTATGTAAGGAGTCATCTGTTCTAGGAATCTAAGCTCACAGAAATTCAGTATTAGGGTAACAATTTGGGAAATGAGAGATCAACGAAGGAAATGCCATATTTTACTGCTGGCTGAATCGCTATCGAACTCTTTAAGTCTCCAAATTCCTTCCTTACATGTAGTACAATTAATGCCAACTTTAGCGCAACATGTCATATGTGCCCATGCCCTACATATATAAGGGCGTTTGTCATCCTTCACTTCGAGAAACAGAAGTGGTCGCAGATTCGCATTGGATCAAGTCTTTCCTCCGGCATTTTGGCTTTATTTACTCCTTAAATATGTTTTCAATCTCCAAGGAGGTGAAGAAGGCCAAAATTCCCAGTCTTGTTAGAAGGCGCCATTTCACAACGGTTATTTGCGTATTGAGAGCGACTTGAAAAAGCCATCTGCACGAACAGTAGTTGACAGGGGCCTGACAGCCCTGTTCTAGACCTGATCTTACTGCGTTTTATAATCGTTAATTAATTTTGTTGTGGCGTAGTGCTGCTCCGGTGCTCGTGTCCTGCGTATCTCGTACTTTTCTCTCTGTTTCGTTTATCCTACGAGTTGTAAAGTTTATTCTTATTCTATTGACACTAAATAATCTTAGTATGCTCCTGTGCATTGTATAGCTGAAGGTGAAGGCGTGTAAGGGAAGCGTTTGGTGAGAAATATGTGAAATGAAGAACGGTGAAGTGCGAGGGGGCTAGCAGGCGCGCTACGATGCTGACGCCGCGTTACGGCCGCGCGCGACTGACGAAGATGAGCCATTCTTCCCGAAGCTCCATACCTACATCTCCTCCGCTGCTTACTCCGCCCGACTGAGCAAGCTAGGTTTTAGATGTTCACCGTACGTGATGATGCATTCCAAGACAAGATAAGTAACCAATGCTTCATTAAAATTTGAAAACAACGTAGCTTAACAAATCCAACAAAATAACGAAACAAATACCTACCTAATCGGAACGAAAACTGACTTTTAGTCACATGTAACGCAAACAAAACAGTTACAGCAATCAAAAATACAACAACAGCTATCTTCATTTATACAGATCAGAAACCACAATATCACCTGCGGCACACCTATAATTTACAGCAACGGAAGAGAATCGTGTGTGTTGTGACTTTTCTTAACATATTAGCCTGATTGTGTCATCACTCATTTTTTCTGAAATAACAGATTGATCGAGAGTTTGTGTTTTCACCGATAAAACTACATCTGTGAAAACAATCTGTGAAAGCAGGGGTGAGTTTCGGGAAGATTTCCAAGGGAAAGAAAGATGCATCTGATAAGAACTGACCAATAATAGGTTGAGAGGCCGTCTGAATTAGCCTATCTTCAAGGCTATCATTCATGATATCTTATCGAACCCATTTTCCAACATGGAAATCTCCTTTGTAAGCACCTAAGGTGAAAATGTGAAAATTGAAACACAAACTCACCGACCAATTTAAGTTATTTCGAAAGAATGTGTGATAACACAATCAGACTACAGCATTTTAGGAAGAGTTCACAACCGCACCACGTCCTTCCTCCATTGCCGTAAACTATAGGCTCTACTCCTGGGACAGGCTGTCGCCCTGTTGTCCACCCGTACCACGCCCGGAACGAGATTCAGGTCTTTTCGAACGGCGAAGAACAACTAGTGAGGGAGATCAAAAATGATTATCAAAAATCAAAAATTTGCTGGGGCGCTTATCACGAATCTTATCACGCTTATCACGAATCAATCTATTAGTCGATTTTCCAAAGTTTTCGGCTAAATTCGTTCGAAGCTTTCCCAACCGGGGAAAATTTCGAGGAAAAACGCCACTTTAGAAATTTCCGGATTTCTACGATAGATATGTCTCAAAATCATTATCTGAGAGTTATTTGAGTGCCAAACATACGAACCTGGAGTCCGTTTATCGATTTTTGAAGATTACGGTAGATTACGGTGGGTATACGGTAGTTTGGCCAAAATCTCAGATTTTACTCAAAATTTGTATTCGGGGTGATTCGGGGTGAGAATACGAATTTAATAACACAACGCTCTGCTGAACGCGCAAAAAACTCTGAAACGCTCAGAAAAATAGGAACGTAGGATAAGGAAATCTTGAAATCTGGAAGGTCGTTCACACCATTTCAATTGACAAAACGTAGCTAAAATTACCATATTTTGGGTGTAGCTCATCCCCTTCCACGCAAATACAAAATATCCTGTTATTTGTGGTGCGCGAAGCGAGCAACACATTTGGTTTTGAACTGGCCCCGCTGCGCAACCACTTTTTTCGAAGTCTCAGTTCAGAAAGAACGTACAAATTAGCTTTAAATTGCATTGAAAAGAGCGCGCAAAAGCTTGGCATTGCTGCTCAAAAATAGTTTGGGATGGTTTCCTGATATTTGAGAAAATGTGATCAACCGCAAGTTTTCTTTGCTAATCTGATCGATGCAGGTCGCTCCTATTTCAATTTTAACTTGATACCTTAACTTTGAAGGATACCTAAAATCGTGGGTTTACATACTAAATTAGCCATGTAGAACTAAATCTGCTTGACAATGCTACTGCTGTGGAGGCCAGGGTGTATGGGTGGACCTGCATCCAATTACTCAGACAAATTCACGGCTCGTCCGCGGCGGCAGATGAGTTTTCCGGACGGTCCGCGGCGCTTGGCGGCTGATCCGCGGCACGATTGATAGTGGGACGGTCAAACGGCCGATCCGCGGCGCTGTTTGTTCTCGAGGGTGGCCTCCGGGGCGCACCGCCAATCCACCATCTCAATACTGATCGATGAAAAGCAGCCACATATATTTTTGAGTTGTTTTTGGATTGAACGACTTCACCACCTCATTCCCCGCAGTCTTAGACAATTTTCCAGCCGCTGACTTCGACTTTCGTATTTGTAACTTCTTCAAACCGTTATATCTACATGCACGCTAATTATTCTTTCTAGATGCCATCGCAACAACTTCTAGGACCGAAAAATTCCCGATGGTAAGTAAATTTTCATATTCTCGTTCATTTTTGAGATTCTCTTCTTGATTTTGTTTTTTTTTCTCATTCAAATAATTTTCATGATTGTTTGGTTTGGTAATTCTACTCATGTTTTTTTCAAGAATAGTTCCGGTTTGATACCGACTTTGATCGATTTCGGCATGAAACCAGATCTACCCTAGAAAACCAAACAATCATATAAATCACTGGAATGTAAGGAAGGAAAACAAAAGAGAGAATTACAAAAATAAACGTGAAAATGAAAATTACCTACCACCGTGAATTTTTTCTCCCCTAGAAGTTGTTGCGGAGCCATCTGGAAGGATACAATTGGTGTGCATGTAGATATAATACTTTAATATATGAAGAAACACAGAAGGAGGGGGTCGGTCACAGGAGCCAAGAAAATTGAAGAAAATGAAAAAAAACACCTACAATCAGCTTATCGGCTACGGCGCCGGAATATCGTCCGGCTCGAGCGCGTGCGGCCGCGAAGCGTCTCAATACGCAATTGCGGAGGGGAATTTGACGCAGAGGAGTGGAATTTGACGCAGAGAAGCACAGTACATGGACTCTGTTTCCATCGAGTGGGATATTCTAGTAGAGCACCACTCCCAATTAGATGGAAACAGTCACTCATTGGCCGGGAGACAGATTTCGGCATTGTTGCATCGCTCTTTCGCGTTAGCTTTCTTATCTCCTCAGAAAGCATCAGTATCACATTTTGGCAGGGTTGCACTACCGTACGACTTATTTTCAGAGGTAGAACAGCTCAATTTACATGTAGAACTGGTTTCGATGTGCATTCGTAGACTTGTTCAGTTTATGGCATATTGCAATGTATGCCCATGGTAACATGAAGAACTGATTGTGCAATAACTAAGTGTTACAGGTCTTCAGTCTAAACTAATATTACAAAGTTGTTGCTTAAGAGTCATAAAATATGAGCTCGATTTCGAGAATTTGCAGCTCATGATCATACATTAATCATTTGTTCATAATCATAATTAAACATCGCCGATGTCTAAAAGATTCCAATAAAATATACTATTTTCACAATACTTCTTCAGCGATACATTTCACAGTTGTACAGCTAAACTATATCGAAACCAGTTATGCATGTTAATCGAGCTGTTCTACTCTTGAAATAACTCGTATGATGGAGAAGTCCTGCAAAATCGTGATATTGAGGCTTTCTGAGGAGTATGGAATGCTAGCAAAAGCGTACCCAATGCCAAAATCTGTCCCACGGCCAATGAGTCGGTTGGGGTGGGCTGGATAACAATATTCAAAAGGACTGCCCGCGGCGGCTTCAGGACGGTCCACGGCGCCTGCAGGACGATCCGCGGCGCCTGCAGGACGATCAGCGGCGCTGGCAAGATGGTCCGCGGCGCATTGCCGGCGCATCCGCGGCTTCGGTGAAGGATCGTCCGGTCGTACGGCCGCGGACGATCCTGCAAAAGCGCCGCGGATCGTCCTTGTTCTTGTCTGAGTAACACAGGTCGTTGGGGGTAAGTACTGAGCTCGTCCGATTTCGTACTCACGACACGCCCTCGATCGATAATCAATATCATCGATTTTCGCGCTTATAGCATAAAATGCGGCGAAGAGTGGTGATTGTTGATGGGTATGGCTCTTTGGTTGGGGAATTTTACTCAAAAACATAGATAATTACCAATCAATAATATCGATTTTTGCCTGTTGCACAAACTGCCGAAACGATTTTGTGATTGTTGATGGTTCTTAGTCACTTGTTTGGGAAATTCTTCTCATCACCCAAAATCGAACATGTTTGAAATTTTTGAAAGCTGTGATAAGGAAATCAGCATAGGTCAAGTTAGGTGAACGCGACGCTCCATATCATCGCGCTTGATTTCGTTTTCATAAGTTTAACGGAGGATGATGCGAAATGATCCACCACCAAATCGTATTTTTTGGTTATTCTGTTTTTGCTTTGAATTTTCGCCAGTTCTGTGTTTGTCTCCCACCCTGCCAGCATTAACCCCTCGACACATATCATTACATCGATATCATACCAGAGCGGATATGCTGCTTTTACAAGTCGCAAAGTTAATGAGGACTAAAACTAAACGTAAACAAGAAGAAAAACGCGAACATAACTAACTTCAACAGCGACTTTAAACAAGTCTCGCTATAAAAGGAATACGTTCGGTGACTCTTGCTCGCGGTCACTCTTTGAAGCATGTCGGACAAACTGATGGACGGTCGATCACCATCTTTCTGAAAATACAGAGCGTTTTGGAATATAGCAGAAATGTAATACCAAAACATACAGTAATGTCGTCGCTTGTCAACTTCTCAACTTTTTGAGCTCTAATTAGCTTCTCTAACCTCACTCAACCTAAACACGTACAAATTTAGAGAGATGAAGACGGTGACAATGAGAACAGAAATATTTACTTCACATTTGGCTGCTTTGCCTTCCCAAATATCTTTAACGGTGGTGCCTCGCCTGCGTACATTTCACACTTTTTCACAAAGCTGCAACAACACTGAATAAAGGTGATTTGGCATCAACCAAGATATTACATGAAAAAGGCGCATTAACATTACAATATAAAAGGTACAATACAATCTTCATCGCAAACTACAACAACATGTAAGTTCAAAGGATGAACATAAAAATAAAACATATGAGGAATATGTATAGCGAAAATTTTCACACATTGAGAGACTTGAGGAGTAGTAATCAGTACCGGTCTTGAACCGGATTGCTGAATGCTCAGGCGAAAGATAGTTTACAGGCAGATTCTGGATACAGAGAACGTCTCCGAGACAAAATTGTCATATTCAATCCAAACGCACTGTGCATACCCGGCGGTTCAGCAGCTGTTGCGAATCATGCACATGCAAATACAGAGTTGGCGTTGCCGGGACGTCGGCCCCGGCAATGCAATGGCGAACCAGGCCGTCTTCCAGTGAGCATTCGCAACCTTTGCTGAACCATTGTGGTTCATTCAGGATTACCTGAATTTCTCATCAACATTATGTACTGGTTTTTCGACTTTGAAATTAGGAATGACCGCAGAGCCTACAGCAGACGATAGAGGGAAAACCACAGTAAACTCAGACCCTGGATAGTGGCTCTCAGATACTTTGAAAAGCAAGTTATTGAATTTCGAGCACCACGTAACTGCTTTCACATACTCGTAATATTTCAACCTAAGCAAAACGTCGCAGAACGAGTCATAGGGAAGACACATTATACAGCTTTACAGCAATATAGATTTCGTCCTCCGCCTTCCCAAAAGTAAGCACAAGGCTGGCGTTGTGCGAGAGGCAACACGTACGCAGATCTGGCATTTCTGTGAATTTTGAGGCGATCTTCGTAGTTGTGATGAATAACTATGTCCTTTGTACTTTAGGCGAGTTCTAAATTTGCGAAATGTTGTCATAGAACGGTACAGATAGGAGAATATGTTCAGAAAGCGCTTTAAATATGGTGACAAAAGTTCGAAATATAAGACCAATGTTCAAGATAGCTGAATTTGTGCCATTCTTTTCGTTGACACCTGGAGGCGTCAAACTTGGAGCACAAGTGCGCCTGACGGTTTTCTATCGATCTGTACACATTACCAACTTCTCTCAAAAAAAGTAATTTACTCTTTGGTGACTACCCCTGTCCCACCCCATCGGAAAAAAGCGCAGCCTACAACGTGTTCTGACGTTTTTGGGAAAAATCAATAATACTGATCGATATGGTAAACAGTAGATAATTTACTCGCTGACCACTTCCCTATCCCACCCCATCGGAAAAAGCGTAGCCTCCAACGTGTTCTGACGTTTTTTGGGAAAAATCAATAATACCGATCGATATGGTAAACAGTAGGTAAATTACTCGTTGACCACTTCCCCTATCCCACCCCATCGGGAAAAAGCGCAGCCTACAACGTGTTCTGACGTTTTTGGGAAAAATCAATAATACCGATCGATATGGTAAACAGTAGATAATTTACTCGTTGACCACTTCCCTATCCCACCCCATCGGAAAAACACAGCCTACAAGGTATTTTGACGATTTTTCCAAAAATCAATAACACCATTCGATATGGTAAACAGTAGGTAAATTACTCGTTGACCACTTCTATCCCACCCCATCGGAAAAACACAGCCTACAAGGTATTTTGACGATTTTTCCAAAAATCAATAACACCATTCGATATGGTAAACAGTAGGTAATTTAGTCGTTGACCACTACCCTATTCCACCCCAACGGACAAAAACAGTCTACAAGGTATTTTAACGATTTTGCGAAAATCAATAATACCATTCGATATGGTAAACAATAGGTAATTTACTCGTTGACCACTACCCTGTCCCACCCCATCGGAAAAAGCGCAGCCTACAACGTCTTCTGACGTTTTTTTGGGAAAATCAATAATACCGATCGATATGGTAAACAGTAGGTAAATTACTCGTTGACCACTACCCTGTCCCACCCCATCGGAAAAAGCGCAGCCTACAACGTGTTCTGACGTTTTTGGGAAAATTCAATAATACCGATCGATATGGTAAACAGTAGGTAAATTACTCGTTGACCACTACCCCTGTCCCACCCCATCGGGAAAAAGCGCAGCCTACAACGTGTTCTGACGTTTTTGGGAAAAATCAATAATACCGATCGATATGGTAAACAGTAGGTAAATTACTCGTTGACCACTACCCCTGTCCCACCCCATCGGGAAAAGCGCAGCCTACAACGTGATTTGACGATTTTGGGAAAAATCAATAATACCGATCGATATGGTAAACAGTAGGTAAATTACTCGTTGACCACTACCCCTGTCCCACCCCATCGGAAAAAAGCGCAGCCTACAACGTGTTCTGACGTTTTTGGGAAAAATCAATAATACCGATCGATATGGTAAACAGTAGGTAAATTACTCGTTGACCACTACCCCTGTCCCACCCCATCGGGAAAAAGCGCAGCCTACAACGTGATTTGACGATTTTTTGGGAAAAATCAATAATACCGATCGATATGGTAAACAGTAGGTAAATTACTCGTTGACCACTACCCCTGTCCCACCCCATCGGAAAAAAGCGCAGCCTACAACGTGATTTGACGATTTTTTGGGAAAAATCAATAATACCGATCGATATGGTAAACAGTAGGTAAATTACTCGTTGACCACTACCCCTGTCCCACCCCATCGGAAAAAAGCGCAGCCTACAACGTGTTCTGACGTTTTTGGGAAAAATCAATAATACCGATCGATATGGTAAACAGTAGGTAAATTACTCGTTGACCACTACCCCTGTCCCACCCCATCGGAAAAAAGCGCAGCCTACAACGTGTTCTGACGTTTTTTGGGAAAAATCAATAATACCGATCGATATGGTAAACAGTAGGTAAATTACTCGTTAACCACTACCCCTGTCCCACCCCATCGGAAAAAAGCGCAGCCTACAACGTGATTTGACGATTTTTGGGAAAAATCAATAATACCGATCGATATGGTAAACAGTAGGTAAATTACTCGTTGACCACTACCCCTGTCCCACCCCATCGGGAAAAAGCGCAGCCTACAACGTGTTCTGACGTTTTTTGGGAAAAATCAATAATACCGATCGATATGGTAAACAGTAGGTAAATTACTCGTTGACCACTACCCCTGTCCCACCCCATCGGGAAAAAGCGCAGCCTACAACGTGATTTGACGATTTTTTGGGAAAAATCAATAATACCGATCGATATGGTAAACAGTAGGTAAATTACTCGTTGACCACTACCCCTGTCCCACCCCATCGGAAAAAAGCGCAGCCTACAACATGTTCTGACGTTTTTTGGAAAAATCAATAATACCGATCGATATGGTAAACAGTAGGTAAATTACTCGTTGACCACTACCCCTATTCCACCTCATCGAAAAAAAACACAGCCTACAAGGTATTTTGACAATTTTGCAAAATCAATAATACCATTCGATATGGTAAACAGTAAATAGGTAACTCGTTGATTGTATAAGGAATGGTGTGATACAAAGTAAGGTAGCAGAGGTAGAAATGAGAAAAAGTACAAAATCGCACTCCAGAACAAAGCGCATTGAGCAGTCAGCGGTTAAAATGGCTGCTGACGATCAATAGGACGATTCGGAGAGGGGACGTGAACTTGCAAGTAATATACAAATGCAGAACATAAGTATGCTACATGTGAGTTAAAACTCGAGAAGTAACTTACATGTAATATTGTCTGCAAAAGTTATGTTACTTGCGCCTTCACAAGCTAACATGTAACAAGGTTTGCTCAATGTATGTTACTTGTCAGTTAAAACACCAGAAGTATATTACATGTAATGTTGTTTGCAAAAGTTATGTTACTTGCGCCTTCACATGCTAGCATGTAACAAGGTTTGCTCAATGTATGTTACTTGTCAGTTAAAACACCAGAAGTATGTTACATGTAAGTTTGAAACATACAAGTAACTTACATTGACGATTTAACTAGCATGTAACTGGGGTTGAAACTTCTGAGTACCCATTACGCGCGATGAAAAAGGAACAGCTGTCCCTTGCATGGCCGCAGCGACCACCTGCAGTCAAAACTAGGCTTAAGTGATGTCAGATTCACACGAGCCGTCAGGTTTACGCGACCTGTTTCGCATGAGAAGATGAATTGGACGCTTTCCGGATGGTAAAAATACAGTAGGTTCCAGACTTAAAATGTAGCAAGGGATAAAGCAGATAGTAAGTTGAGAAGCTTTAAAACCGGAGGTTGAGCACTAGAGCTCTTTTTCAGTTACTGTGGTAGGTTAAAATCGTTCAAATACATTGCATCGCTTATTGAAAACGGTCGAAAATTACATTTCGGCAGTATTCACCGAATTCATTCATGAGGAAGAGCCATCAAGGCGAACTTCTTGAAACTTCCATTGTTCGAAATCGATTAGAACGGAATTTTTGAATTTCCCTTCGCTTGGCCATCCATACACTCGTAATTTTTTATGAGCTTTGTCGTTTTTTAGATCAATTCTTGGAAACACATGTTAGGTTGATTAATAGCTTAAATCACCAGATGTGTCTGATCGTACACGATCTCACAATTGCAGTAACTTTTTTTGGAAGTTACCGGAACAAACATTCTTTCTAAACAGAATTTCGAGTGAACAAAAATTTTATAATCCCTGGCGCACCTGGGAAGGTAACACTAGGTGCGACAAATACCTTCCGAAAATCGTCGCGTAATGAGTAGATAGGGTGTCCTACATTCAACTGAAATGGATAATTAAAAACCTATAAGAATGATTGAGTAAATAGTCATTTTTCTTTTTAGGAAAGATTTCAAGTGTTTTTTCTTTGGAAACGTGCAACTGAAGCCTTGCGTTCGAGATTGGGGCGATTGTGCGGTTTCGGTCATTGGTGAAATTGATGAAATGAAGTGTTTTCAGTCTCAGCAAATTGAAACTCATCACCAGCCCCCGATTGATATTAAAAATACATAGAAAATACTGTTATACACTCATATGGGCATCATGCAAGGAAGATATTCCGAGCAAATATTGCAGGGTAAGAATTGAAACACTTCGAGTGGTTACATCGAAGCACCAAAAGCAAGTGCGTCGCGGATCCTCAATAAAAATAAGAGACCAACGATGGCCTGATGATCTGGCAAAGATTAGGGAGTTTTCCAATCTTGCGGTAAAAGGAGAACAAAAATAGTTGGCTTCAAAAAGAAGTTCACATTGGTTTGCCACAAAACTCGCCCGATACGCCCCGACGAATACAGAAACATTACTAGAGCAAAATTATACAGATAATATACAGAAACATTACTAATTAAGGAAATCACTTGAATATCAGTCGCTTTGGAAAGTTTAATTTTTTGGCTCTAAAAAGTTATGGAAATCCTTCAGAAAAGCGAGCAAGCAACTAATTCTCTACACAACCATTGTAGCCCAGGATAAACAATGAATTACGAAGAGGAAAACAACCTGAAAATAGCAAAGCGCAAGACTTTCAGAAGGAAAATAGAAAAAAAAAGGAGAGAAGTGTCGGCGCTCGCCGAAAAATTAACAGCTGATTGGGAGGGATTGATTAGTGCCACCATAGAAGACGGCCAACGTGTTTCAGAAACGATAACTGTCTTGCTTTTGATCCCTCATCACCCGTTCCTCTGGCGGAAGCCGTCACAAGACTATTCATTGAATCACCTTCCAGTTTCAAAGATAGGCTGACGTCCTGAATCAAAATGGCTGAAAGTGCTATCAAACTTCCTTAACCCTCTGCACCAAATAAACTTGCACTTGTCCTCAGTATATGGTCAAAACTGTTTCTACTGTATCTTGCTAACCGCATCCAAAAACTCCTCGGGAGGAGTTTTTCGTTAACCGGCAGTTCCTCTCGCTTTTCAGCACTATTTCCGTGCTGTCTGCGAGAGGATTTTAAACGCGAACTTACCGCGAGGAGGCCGCGTGCCGAAATTTTAGAGAAAAAAGAACCCTGAAAACGTTTTGAAATCGCTACTTTTCGTAAAAAAAAGGTTACAAATGTCGCTTTTCTCGAGGCGTTACCATTGAAAGAGTATCAAATGCCTACCATTGAGGGTTGTTAGGGTGAAACTAGAGCGAATTCTCTCCTAACTATTAGGAGTCCTGCTCAGATTCTGGCGTTTAACGCGAACTTAATGCCTGTTAATTCGCGTTTAACACCCCAATTACTACCACCTCAGACTAGGTTTCGCCACCAAACTTCCAAGGCAGTATTTTCAAGTGATGTCAGGGCCTTCCGTCTCTATTGAGATCGAAAACTTGTCGGTGGGCGTTGCCCATTTTTCACTTCCTGAGGGCGTGGTCGAACGCTATCTCTCTCGCCTCTTTGAGCAAATTGAGACTTAGCGCTTGGAAGGGTTGCTAAAGACGGAGGCTAGACCAATATTCAAAACTACCTCCGAGGATGGACTGTGCCTTTAATGTCGACTCTACAGGATTTCTTGATCATTGCGTGTTCGAGACTGCTCAAGAACGGGTCATGGTGAGTCTGAGCTCGTTGCTTCAAATGTCTTCGTTCCTTAGGTTTTATACGTCCAGAAGAGCTGGAAATGGGCGTGACCTTTGATGCTGAGGCCGAACTGTTGAGGCTCTCCACAAGGAGCTGGTAATCTTCCATGACATCGTTGCCTTCGCTCACGTGGTATCAAGCAGCGGCAGCTTGTGGCAGAGCGGCGTCGTGATTAGGCAGACGCAACGATGCTGTGCGATAGACTCCCTTCGTTTAACCTTTTAGCAGAGACATATCTTCTCTTGGAAAAGGGTCTCAATAAGTCGACATCAAAGAAACGTCGTTTGACCAGGATGTGGTCCAATTTCGGAAAAGTCCCTCCAGTCCGTCATGTGACGGGACTTTTCTGGCGTAACCTGCCCCCGGAGAAGAAGCTACAGGCTTCCAGTAGTTCCACCAGACGCTCTCCGTCATTGCTGATTGTAAGACATCCGCGGGATCCCGCTCAGAGAGAAGACGGTTGGAGTTAGTTGATCATGGCGTTTAATAAAGTCCCCTCAGACAATCTTGCGGTAGGCCTCCTCTTAATTGATGTTCTTCTTGGGGCCAATAAAGATACTCGTCCATGTCGTTTTCGGATGCCGCTGGTTTTGAGGCGTACCCGTTGACAATTGCTATGATTTTCAATGGGCTGATCTTGACTCGAAGAACGGATAGCCTGAGGCTGATAATCTTGTCGGAGTCGATTTTTGGCTCGAGGTTGAGGTGGACAAATCCCACTCCTAAAATAAATTATTGTCAGCCTTGGGCCTAAGTAGGATCAGATCCTCTTCTAATGTTCTTCTGGTACTTTCCGATGCGAATTTGGTATCTTGGAGAGCCAGCACGTCGGAGCAGATTCTTTCGCTGGCCTTCATGAGCATTGCCAGGTTAGTTTCTGAGTTGACGGTTCTGCAATTGTAGTAGCAAATCCGTAGACAGTGCTGAGGCTTCGTTCGCTGATTCTTGTCCTGTGCACTCCATTCATGTGAATTTCCGCAGGAGTTTTGTTCGGTACGTTCCTTCCAGTTGTCATCTGTTCCAATGCATGTGGAGCTCGCACTTCCTTCTCTGCTGCTCCGGACCCTCTTTGTATAATACAGGTTTGAGCTGCGCGTCTTTGGGGCTCCTTGTAAAGACGGCGAGGTGCCAGAGCTGGTATTCGAAAACTCCTACAGAATAGACTCCTTACCCCAAGATCCACCACGATAGACACCAGTTGGACTTTGAAGGGAGTCACATTAGGGGAGAAATATGGGAATCAATGGTGCCATAAAATTTTTCTCACTGTTTGGCGCGCAAGGAATGCGCAACGTACTTACTTACACACAGTGGCGTTACAGTATGCTATAGTGTATCAAATACATGCGAAGCAAGCTAAAATGGGCCGGAAGAGCCAAAAACTTGAACTGGATTTCCCTTCTGAAAAAATTGGAAAAATCCAGGCGGTGGTTCGCTGAACGAAATTTTGCCAAAAAAAAAACACGGGTGAATTGGCAAGCAGTAAGTGCACGCCTTTGTCGAAGACTAGGTAAAGCTTCTGAGTAAGTTCAGGTCTTGTAGGCAGAAAACAATTCATGCTCTACATATTTACGTTCTGTTGCATAGACTTTTGAATTGTAAGTCATCAAAAATAAGGAAGAATCGGAATTCAGGAATACAAAAAAATCCTCATCTCTGCGCGTAACAAAAGTTGCGCTAGATCTTGCCTGAGCTGTGTGGCCTATGCGATAACCATCGAAATACAAGCATCTGAACCTGGACCGATAACATCTATTACGACATGGCAACGATGTGCGGGGAAACATGATTCCAGCGGTTGCCGATGCTTGACTTGTTGAGTGGAACCACATAATGATGTTGGAATGAGCAGAATCTCGGCATAATCAGCTTATTTTTACACACAAGGTTTTGTAGAAATAACACTAGCATAGGAGAACAGAAAAACACTGCCCATGAAAAGCTTTAATTGGATCCGAACATCACATTGCTTGTTGATCAAGTCGCTTACTACATTTTATTTACAGACGAGCCTACTTTTTCCTCTTCATCAGGAATACGCTGAAAAGAATCAGGTTTCTTAATGGTATGGTAAAAAAAATCACTTACATTCTGCGTTTCTAGAGCGCCCAAACTTCACACCAACTGTTTAAACTCAAGCTGATCACTAGAGCCACGTGCAGGGCCAGATAAACTTACGGGGGCATATTGAATATTGCACAGAGGGCAAATGTGGGTGCCTCAAGCGAACACTCCAAGAAAGAAACGAAGTGCCTGTTTTCCTGAATTTCATGAAAAATTTAATGGATACATAATCCTTCTGATTTGCCGTGGCTCCTTCTCCGCTTTTCAGAGACAGCATACATGCTGGTTAACGTCTTTGAGATACTCAGGTTTAAAAAGTACGACAAATTTACCAGAGATTTACGGCTAATCTCTGGTAAATGTGTTTTTTTTACTAAAATACGACCTTTTTACCAGAGATTTTCCACTAATCTCTGTAAGTGGTGATAATTCAGTAAATTACGAGAGAATTACTACTAAATTTTACTGTAGATGATCAGCTCCAGTGGTAGTTTACTAAAATTTGTACGATTTTTACTAAAATCTGGCATTTCGGAATTTTCCCGTAAAAAGAGGGGAGGATTGGCTCGGGCGCGTAGAAAACTCACTAGACCTCTTTTGAAGGGGCGCGATGGGTGCGAGGTCGCAGTCGGAGAAGAGAAAGGCGGGCGTACGCTCAGTGGAGCCTGAGCTCATACAACTTTGAAGATGGCCGCGTGGCAATTTGAAGTGTGCGCGCAGATGCACACTGTGCGCGTACTCGACTGCGAGATACGCTATTGACACGTCTGAGCGCAAATGAGTGCGAATTACAGCAGAAGATCACGCTGAAGACGCGAGTTTTTCAGCGCTTACAAATAAACGTGCCACTTTGCCACATTGCGTGCTAACTTACGCGCAAACGCGGTAATAATGCACCATACCACTTTGCGCTTACATTTTAATGGCGTATCGTTTAATCGAGTTAGCGCGCCCACCTTAATTGTGTACACGCATTATTTCGGTGGAGCATGTGAGCGCATTTGTATTCATGGACGACGGTGGTACATCGCGCCATTGAAGGCGCACATGAACAGGAGTGGTGAGGAGTCAGCGCGCTGCATACTGGCATGCAAGCGACTTGAATGTGCGTTCTACACAACTGCGCTCAAAATCGATGGTAGTGCGCGTAATTAGATTGAGGTATGTTGGCGCATTTGGCGTTCATAACCGACTGTGGTGCATTGCACCATTCAGGGCAATTGTACATCGGAATGGGTGTTGCGCCATCGAGTTTCTGCGCAGATGTTGAGTCCTATGAGTATCCAGACTTGATGGCGCGGCGACACAACATATTCGCTTTTGTGGGTAAGTGAACGCAAGAAGTAAACCGCGTTGGTTCCAGCGGTCCGAAAAAAACTGCGCCTAATTAAACGCATTTTTAGCCACATTTCGCGCCAACTGACCTTAAAGGCAGTGTGCGCGCAAAATACCGTGTTCATTTTTTTTTACTGATTTGTGCAGGTGGGCCTACCAGGTTGTGATAACTCGCCAAGAAGCCACACAAAACACTCAAATTTCAGAGAAAAACTCGTTTGAAAATCCCGGAGCATTCAGCTTCCTTTTTTTTACGTTTGTCCAGTGTGTCTTGTGTAATGCGCCAACGTGGGGAATTTAAATGTCTCGATTGGTTTAGCCCCCCTAACTTCTTAGGTCGCATAATTCTTTTAGCCTTTCTAATGTCGGAATAACCCTAAAAACAAGAAGCTTTCAACAATCACTTTCAAACGCGAGAACCTCTCGAAATAAGGAAGATAGAATTTTGGATTTCCCACGGCATGTCGGACTCTACCGCGGCGCTTCCGTTCCTCGTGCTAGATGATCGAACAGGAAAATGCCTTTTCAGACCGCGGAGCTGTTTTCGCGAGGCTAGAGCATTATCACTACGCAACATTGAGATCTCAAGCTTTGCCAACTATCTCCACTTGGTTGAGAGATTAGAATAAGAAGAAAAACCCAAGTATGGTTTTCTGCGCGGAAGCTGCCTTTAAACGGCAATAGTGAACCGCGCAATGAAGCTTGCGTGGTCGCACGTTATGAGCGCCCACTTTGATTTGGCACGCGCACATCTTAAATAATAGAGTACGTACATTTACGTTCTAAATTAACGGTGATGTGCTGCGCCCCTAGATGGTAGATTTTCACGCGCACACGGGGACATATCGTCCATCGCTGGATGAGGGATCGCCGCGACGCTGCTTGGCGGGAAAAATCGCGCGCGGGAAAACGAAGGGAGAGTGGATATTGATCGCGCAATATTTTCCACCAAGCAGCGTCGCGGCGATCCCTCATCCAGTGATGGACGATACTGTGCTTATCTGGGTCAAAATCCGGTCCGCAATTGCGCCTCGACACGCTTTGCGGCCGCACGCGCTCGAGTCAGTTGAGTTTCCAGGGCCAAAGCCGACCCGGTATGGCTTTCTATACAGTTTTCTCCGATTTTGTTTTCTTCCCAGTTTCTAAAACCCACCTAGAGTCAACAGATCGGCGGCTGCGGCGCAGGAAACTCTTCCGACTCGAATGCGCGCGCCGCAAAGCGTGTCGAGACTCAATTGCGGCCCGGACTTTGGCCCAGAGAAGCACAGTACATCATACATACATATCCTCAACTTCAAAACATCAAAACCTCAAAATTAACGTTCGTGTATCGTGTCTCGAGTGCGTGCATATATTGGAATCGTAGACTTCGCGCACCCATTTGAAATATGCGAGCGATTAGCCTTCAGAATGAATTGTGACGTATCGCATCTTGAAAGCGTGCGTTTATCGGAATGGTATATTGTACCTTAGACTTCGCGCGCAACTTTTCGCAACGCGCAACGCAACAACCGGCGTCTGAGCGCGCACTCGAGATTAGCACGCGCACAATTCCAATGGGTCATGCCATATCTGATCTCAATTCACTGCGCACGATGGAAAAGAGCCTCGTAATAGTTTTCGCTGTTTGCTCACACGCTCTGGATTCTCAAAAAGCCGTCGAAACCGCTTTTTCCGTGGCTTTTTAAATGAACGGGGAAGTCACGATGTGACACGATTGAATCTATTGTTCAGAGCAGAGCGGTCAACTTCAGAGGGGATGTCGCTAAGCGCTTGTGCGCAAACTTTGACAGTATTTTTCTGTCACACGCTTATTCATGTTTGTCTTGTGTGATCATGCTCGCCGTATTTCCAACTTGTTTTTTCATGTTTATCTTGTTTCTTCATGTTTGTTTCTCCATTTCCTTTGATTGTGCCGCTTAGTGATTCTAATTTATTCAACCACTCATGGCCTGCTGATATCGATCTGCCATGACCTACAAGCGCATGTCCTGGTCGACGTGGTTCGCCGCATTTCGTCATCCATATCCACCGGTTAGTAATCCTCTTATTTTCGACGTAGCGATTTTGCATTCCTCTCCTCCTGTCTTGCTCTTAATCAATGTTTCAGAAAGCTTTTAATTTCGGAAAATTGCCACCTAAATACAAATATTTGTGCGCGAGGGATCGATCGAAGCAAATTGTTGTAGATTATGCTTCGAATTTCAAAATTTGAAGTCCCTGCCTAACATCCTGTTTCATGGAAATATGGGGAGGTCAAGACAAATAGTCAAAAAGAGAGTCGAGCGAGTTGTCATCGAAAATGGGGGAGGTTATACTAATTAATTTTCACAACAATCAACAAATTTCTGGTGAGAAAAAGAATTACCTAGTTCTTCGTTTCAGAAATAGTTTTTGCGTGGAATCACTCATAGAGACAAGAAATGAAAAGGATTTTTAAAAGTCTTCCGAAGTATGTAATAGTTCATATTTCAAAGGGAGTAGGTCAAGAGGGTGTTGCTTCTGATTTCGGCGAAGCTCCAGGCCACCATAATAGCGCGATTTTTTGAAATTGGACTTAGAATCTCCTTTTTCGTAAATGTGTTTTCTGCAACGATTAAAAATCGATTCATATGCTTACGATTTGTTGCCGATGAAAAAGGCCTGGAGTGGGTAAAAAAGGTGAGGCTGTACGCAACGAAAACTCGATGATTTTCAAGGTTTGGCCTTAGGCCGAGATCATACCTCCGACGACCGACGACGGCGACAGTGCGTATTAGGAGGTCGCATATCGATTTTCGGTCGATACTGATGGTAAACTGCGTAGCGTCGCTCGTTACTGAAAGTATGATCCCGGCCTTACAAGTAACGATTTCCAAAATTCTAGTGTCCAAGATTTTCAGAATAATTTCAACAGTATTGGAGGGTATCTCTCTCACCTCTCTCACTCTCAAGCTCACGCTCTTCCTAACGTACCCGCTCCCCCACCCCACCTCTCCCTCTTTCTCCGTCTTCTTTCATGTACCTTCAGGGTTGGGCAGCCTTGCGACCGGTCGCAACGGGGTTCGTAAAAAATTGGGAAATTCATCAAAAAATAGGGATTTTTTCGGGGAGGGGGTCATAAAATTTTTGGAAGATCGGGGTTTATCTCCAAACCACTCGAAAAGTCTCGGAAATATGAAATTCTCGGACCAAATTTTGAAGTGTAGCGCCGTGTATTGCATCGCGGCCATTTCGCCATCCCAGGGAGCTCGTAAAAGCCGTGGTCATAAATTTTTTTGATCCCCCGGGGGGGGGGTTCGTGAACATTTTGATCACCAAGAGGGAGGTCGTAAAGTTTTGGTCATCGGTCGCAATGGCCTGCTCAACCCTGTGTACCTTATATGCCTCATTTCTTAACTCTTTCTTTTTCATATTTTACCCGTCCAGATTTTGCTTTCGCGTCTGTTCTTTCATGCCTGGATTCTGATCTATTACGATTAGAATAGTTTGCACTTGAACAAACGTCTTCTCTAAGCACATGTCGTGAACGGCATAAGGCCTATGCATAGTCTGGCGGCGAAAGTCGCGCCGCAATGAGGGGAAATAGAGGGCATGCACGGAGCTGCGTAGCCGCTCTCTATCTTTGATCGCGGCAGCGCGACTTTCGCCGCTCGACTGTGCAGAGGTCTATAATCGAGCCTGAGGCGGTATTACGTATCGCGGTGGCGCGCCAGAACTAGCGCAAGCGCGCTAAGCTGATGTCTCAAGGGGTCTGCAGAATTGCAGAGACCGGCGAGTGGTCACCGAGCGTCAGCCGTGACGCTGCCACAAATATGTTTCCAAAATTATTGTCGCGGCGTCGGTTGCCGCTCGCCGGCAGTGATGTAGGGCCGTCGCGTCGTCAATACACTCTGCGATGCCCCCTCGTCGCCCTTTACGCCGCGTCGGTCGCCATCGTCGCCGAAAGTAATCGATATTACATCACCCAGTGCTGTTCGTCGCTGCGAGCAACGCGGCGACTTCAACTCTGCGGACCCCTTAAAGGCAGTGGTCGCGATCAAATATGCTTGTCGTCTTTTTCTCTCCAAATCCTTTCCTGGGTCTCGAGTAGTAGGAGCTATAAGAAAAAATCGCGAAGAAACCACTGTTTTGAGCCGAATTTGAAACCTGAACTTTCTTGTCTTTTGATGGTGGACGAGCCCTCTCCACATCATCGGCATCGATGACCTCTTATATCAAGAACATCAGCTAGCTTGAAATGGAATGTCAATCAATGAACCTTCGAATTTATGTACACATCTAGTCAAAAACATTGACTGAAGTGATGCTTTCATTATTCAACTGTTTTTATTCGTTAAATTTGCATTTATTTCGTCCTCTGGATGTCGACGATTTTTGACTGCTCGGCATGAGACTGCGATCTGTTTCGTCATCGCTGTGCACGTGTGCACGAACTAGCTTCTTTGGGCCCTAGAAACTCTATTTGTAGACCGTTTTTCACCGCGCTACCCTCATAGTTTTTCAGCTGTTTTTGATCTAAGCTGATTTTTGTAGTTTTTTCGATAACGTTTTTCATCGTGACCACTGCCTTTAAGTGTGCAAAGGATGAGACGCCGACGTACGGTGTATTCCAAAAACGGTGATAGAGCGCGCTACCCCGATTCTTAATACCGCCCCAGTTTCCAAATGAGACTCGGTAGAAATTTCGTTGCTCTCTCATTGTTACCAAGGAGGGTTCTCGACGGGCCGAGACGTACTGCGAAATGCTCTTCTGAAAGTTGTGGAGATTGGATAGATTATCAATATTGCATATTGGGTTTTCTCAACTGATCATTTGGTAGATGAAAAGACGCCGAAACGAAAATTTAATGCATATATAGGTTGGCACCGTGGCCTTGGTTTTCGGTTCTTGAAAGCGAAAATCGGCTTGGTAGTATATGTGGTGACCCTATCTTTCGTATTTTTCGCACCGTAGGGTAGGGAGGGTACACGGCAAGAGAATAATCGAGAAAAAAATTCTACCAGATTAATTTGGGTAAAGTTATCCTCTATTTTGGGGTGAAATCTATTTCCGTTCATCGCGTGCGTCTGCGCGCGTATACTGCGTCTCTTTCTCCACCACATTTTCTCGCTGTCTCTGCCCTCGCTCCGCATGAGCGCGCGAAGGAATACAGCGAATTTGACTCTGAAACAAAGGGTACATGTTCTTGATTGAGGACTATACTAGCCTAGTATACCAGCTAGCCGATTTTCGCGTCTGAAAACTCAACAACGCGGTCGTGGTGACCACTTCGAAAAAACATTAATTCTTCTTGCTTTTGGCATACTTTTTGATCTACCAAATTGTTGGTTGAAAAGCCCAGCATAAAAGATTGTTACTCTATCCATCCTCAAGAATTTTTAGAAGAGCATTTCCCAGGACTTCTTGGCTCGATGAAGACTCTCCCTATATAGTGCCAACAACATTGGTGATTTATCTCTCCCTTTTAGATGCTCAGTCTTCATAGTGCACCGCAGAAGGCCACATGGAAATACTAGAGGAAAGCGATTCTTTTCACCTCAGAGGCAAGTTAGAATTACGAGTGTTTTTTCTGATTTGTCAGGTTCATGTTTTCAATTTTATGATTGGTATCCTCTGGAAAATGTCTCTCACGACTTATGGCGCGAGCGAAGCGCGCGATTCTGTCCCCTCCGTCTTGCATGCGCTCTTTCACTGTCTCTAGGCTCCGCTCCGCACCAGCACGCGTAGAAATCATGAGAACTTTGAGGTTTTATACCTTTAGGACTTATTTTCAATTTAGCGTTATCGATAAGTGTAGGAAGTCGCGTAGATTGTTAGGTAGAGTTCACACTTCCGTTGCGACACAATGACATGACATTGGCGAATGTCAATCGATATCGCGCCAATCCGTGTTTGGAGACGGAGTGCGCGTAGCGAATCGATTTGCGTTTTCCTGTTCTTCTGAGAGATTGTGGCTGATCAAAATCATTTACGAAGCTTGACGATTCAAAACCCAAAATTTCTGGCCGGCTTGAAATGGCTCTAGGGTTGATCCTCTAAAACATTCCCTTAGAATGTTCATGCGACCGTGGAAAAACTTAGAAAACAATTTTGGCACGAACTTCACTTGTTAGAAAGCCTTCACAGAGAGTCGGGGGGTCCGATTTGGCCACGACAGGCTTCCTAATCGGGTACCTAGTCGAGATGAAAGGAACTTTCGCAGCAGCACGTGCTGCTCCGAGGAGCACGTGGCCTGTTCGATAGGAATACGTAGCGCTGGGGAGGAGGGCTCCACCCCTTCGATGGGAGCGGGTCTCCCCCAACATGAATACGGTCCAAGTCACGGCCCGCAGCAGGGGGTCACCCCACAGCAGTCCACGACAAAGACATCACCCTCGCCACGGTCGACAGCGAGGGAAGCTTCCCTCGTTGAGGACCGTGGGGGAGACCCCTCAGCGGTCAAAAATCGTCCAGAAAGTGACTTGTAGTCACCTTTCAGGAGCGGCCCCGAAAGGCCGATAGCGCTATCTATGGGAACAGGTTCCTTACATACTCAGAGAGTCGGGGGGTTCTATTCGGCCACGATAGGCTTTCGACTCGACTACAAAGCGGTTTGACGACGATATGGCCACGTAATTTCCTTGCGCCACGTGGCCTAATGGTCGTCTAACAAGGGAGGTATAAGAAGCGTAGGTCTGAACGGTAGAAATCTAATGTCATGTGGGAATGTTCACGCATTACATGGCAAAATAGTGTAGGCGGCCCGCCGCGAAAGATAGATCTGAAGGAGTTATAGGCTCCGAAAGTTTGCCGACCATCGACCTCCTCCTAGTCTATGAATTGTTAAGCGGTTAAGTCAACAGCATTGACGGCGCAAAAGGAGGAAGGGGCAGTGGTGGGCATGTGACCAAGGTTTGAATCTCCCCGAGAGCTGTTTCTTTGCAAATTCACGGAACTTATAATGAACCATGTAATGCGTGAACATTCCCACATGACATTAGATTTCTACCATTCAGACCTACGCTTCTTATACTTCCCTTGTAAGTGAGAAGCACGTGCCGCCAATCATAGCCGTTCCACTCGGCCACGATACGCTTTTGATTCGACTACGATGGGCTTGGACGACGAAAGAGCCACAATGCCCATGATTGAACATGTTGATCGATCGCTTCAGAACTGACCCGGCGCGTACCAGCCGCACAGCACGTATATGAGGGGCTCGATCTCAAAGAGAGCGCAGTGCGCCTTTCGGGCCGCTCCTGGAAGGTGACTACGAGTCACTGTCTAGACGATTTTTGACCCGCTCAGGGGTCTCTCCCACGGTCCTCAGCGAGGGGAGGTCCCTCGCTGTCGACCGTGGGGAGAGTGATGTCCCTGTCGCGGACTGCTGTGGGGGTGATCCCCTGCTGCGGGCCGTGACTTGGATCGTATCCTTGTTGGGGGAGACCCGCTCCCATCGAAGGGGTGGAACCCTCCTCCCCAGCGCTACGTATTCCTATCGAACAGGCCACGTGCTCCTCGGAGCAGCACGTGCTGCTGCGAAAGTTCCTTTCATCTCAACTAGGTACCCGATTAGAAAGCCTATTGTGGCCGAATCGGACCCCCCGACTCTCTGTGAAGGCTTTCTAACAAGTGAAATTCGTGCCAAAATTGCGCCATAGCTAACCGCTCTGCTGCTGACTACGCTTAATTCGAAATGTTGGAGAAAAACTTTTCAAAATGCATCTAGAAGAAACAATTATAAGCCAACAACTTGAAAAGGGTGAAATTTCATCTATTCCCTTATTCGCGTCTTGTCATTGTTCCCTCAATCGAATTATCATAATTCGTTGAGATTTGTTTCGATTTTGGCCGAAATTTCATGAATAGTAAGAAAATTGTCAAAACGCCCGTAATTTGTAATTGCGCACAGCCCTATGATAAGGGCAGAGTGTGGTAAGAGAGAAATATCAATGAGGTATAGTTAGGCCCGTGGCTTGCGCATTAAGAAAATGCATCAAGATATCGTCCGCGGCTGCCGATAGCGGTCGCGGGCGCCGGCGCCCTAAGGCATCTTTCATAGTCCTCGTCGCAAGTGCGGCACGCGCGGGAAGCACAGTGGACTCTGAAAGTTCTTACCGCGCGGGACGAACCTGCCGCCCATCCAGCACCGCCATAGCAGCACCGTCCAAACCGCCATGTCGGCTTCACCACCTGAATCAATACACGCTCCTCATTTTGAGTCCGCTCCAACATAAATAATTCTGGGACTATCCTACGCTACCGTATAGGGAAATGCAAGCCAGTAATTTCTGTGCATGTCACAGTTGAGGCCCAACTCTATCCCGAACCGCCATCGCGGTGCCACCAGAGATTTAATAGTTGTTTCCCGCGCGTCGCACGCGTGCCACGTGGGGGGAAAGTTTCACAGCCCATCGCTTATCCCGCGCGTCACACGCTTGCAGTGAGGACTATGAAAGATACCTTATCAATTCATCGAAATTTGTTTTACCGCCTATCTGGAAGAAAATTTTACGCTGATCACAAAAGTGTCTCCAGAATCGCTCAGAAGTCACTACGAGCGGAGTTATGGCCCCTCAAAGATTCTGAATTTGAACGGCGAGAAGTTCGCGGACGAGTTGTCTCGAGCCTGTCTTTTCTCGTTATTCGCAGCCATCGTTTTGAAGCAGGTCACAAAATAAAGCCAGACCGGAAACAAATAGAAGCACATAGATTTGGAAAAAAATCGATCGCGCTTTACTTCCCTATTGAGACCGGAAGCTTGTCGGTGGGCGTTACCCATTTTTTCTTCCATGGAGGCGGGGTCGACTTTTTCCTTGCTTTTTCTCGCTTATTTGAGCGAATTGAGATTCCTCGCTTAGCAGGGTTGCTAAACACGGCGACCGAAGTATAATTTCAAAAAATTTCCCCTGAGCTTGGGCTGTGGCTTTAAACCGCCTGCGCCTAGAAGAGCGCAGCTGATCAGCTTACTATACCACCAGCCGCCGGTGAGATTTGAACCGCCTGCGCCAGCCGTGGGTGAGATTTGAATGTTTTCGCTTGAGGAAAGAAGCCACGGACCTAACTGTAAATAGTGAAAACCGGGTACTAAGCGAAATAGAGATGCCCTCAGTTTAAAATGAATATAGTCCATGTACGTCTCGAATATGAAACTACAAATTTATCCTCAAATAATATATATATATATATATATATATATATATATATATATATATATATATATATATATATATATATATATATATATATATATATATATATATATATATATATATATATATATATATATATATATATATATATATATATATATATATATATAAATATTCGTCCTTTGCAGTGTTCATGAGGGGACGAAAGACATTCTCTCAGAAGAACGCGATTGACGCCAGCTGTCCATGAGGTCCTCAGATTTCCATCTAGTTGAAGTCGGACTGCATCACTAATGGTGATTCACTATCAGTGTGATGGTGTGTATCGAAATTTTAGTAGGACCCGTGAGAACTCCTACTCAGACGCCCACACGGACAGCCGTGATTTTGGAATAGAATTTTGATTCCTGAAAGAGCAGCTTTATTTACTACACAGCTAATTTATAGATGAAACATGATATAATTATCATTTTTTCTACATCAAATTCTAAAATCTTTCTTTTGTAGTATTTTGATACTCTCCTTCTTGCAGCATTTATCTGGCTAGCTTTCGCCAATAATGGCTTCTCTAGACCTTCAAAAATGCAGTAGCATTCATGCTATGTACAAAGATACGATACGATGACGCTAAAAAGACATACCAAGTTCAAAAACTATTGTCAGCTAAGGGTTGCGAGCGCTGAATGTCGTAGGTGTAACAGGCTTAAAGACAGTGTTCATGATAACCTTCATTTTCGAGACTATCTACTACATCGATTGCTTGGCTCCTGAGCGGAGCTGAAATAACAAAAAAGTTGGGAAAACGCGCCAGAAGTACACGAAAAGCTGTACTCTAATCCCGCCTCTTTACTCTCAGTGGAACTGTTTGTAAGGACAATAAAATCTTTTGTGGACCCGTTCTTTGAAATTCTCCACTCTGTTGCTCCGTTCTTTCCTTGTAGCCCTAGCTAATCCTGTTTTGTCTGAAATATTCTTCCATTCTAGATTTACCCTATTTTTCACCAGTGACAACCGTCAAGAACATGTTCGTACAACGGGACAACTAGCCCAGAACAGGAAAAAATCTCACTGAAATGAGGCGGTTTAGTGGGTTTTTCGTCGTTTCTTCGCGATTACGGTAACAGCCAGTGGCTAACGCAAAGTTTGAAGTCGGAAACTCGGAAACGAAAATCATCGTGAACACTGCCTTCAAAATACATCTAGATGACCATCGAAGAGCGTCGCGAATACGGCCTCCTATCCCCACCTCGAAACATCGAACAACGAAGCATAGCTGTAAAAGTGCGCCCTTAACCCATGTGTCGGTACTTCACGGACGCTTGATTCATCCACTGAAAAGAAAGATCGTGCAAGCGAAAGAAAGTCAGCGACTACGTCCTGAAGCAAACGCAGAGGAGAAGCTCTGTGATTTAATAAGATTGATCCTTTGATACCAAGCTTACTCTCTCTGCTCCCTTCCTTTCTTAAGATCTTTTTTAAGATTAGATTAAGGATGAGAATTACCATGGTGATTCTCATCCTTGAATGCCACTGGTCCTCAGAGCAGATCCTACATGACCATCATTGTCGCATGTATTGCCTATAACACCCTGTAAGACATACGACATTCGGCGCTCTCAACCCCCTCGCTGACAATCATTTTTGGACTACGTATATAGTTCAGTTCCGCAATCGCGTTCAGTCCTCATTATCACAATCGTAGAAGCGAAGCGGTTGTTTTTGAAAAGATCAAGTAGAATCATTCTCAAAACAACCGCTTCGCTTCTACGATTGTGATAATGAGACTTTGCGGACTGAACGCAATTGCGGAACTAGATCATATCTTTCTACCCTCTATAAAACGTCGTAATTCACATCATTCGATACGGCGAGCGGCGCGCGCGACGCCTCGGCCTCCGTCTGCCCTACGCTCTCTCACTGTCTCTAACCTCCGCTCCGCACCAGCACGCGTAGGAACCAAGTGAATTTCGCCGTTTTATAGCCTGTAGCGTCATTGTATCGTATCTTTGCACTTGTTGCTAGCGCAAATGTCATTGCAATTTTAAGGTCTGAAGAAGCCATTATCGGCAAAACCTTGCCAGATAAATGTTGCGAGAATAAGAGTATCATACTATAGAAAAGAAAGATTTTAGGATTTGGTGTAGAAGAATTGATAATTATTCCATATTTGATCTAAAAATTAAAGGCAGTGGTCGCGATCAAATATGCTTGTCGTCTTTTTCTCTCCAAATCCTTTCCTGGGTCTCGAGTAGTAGGACCTATAAGGAAAAATCGCGAAAAAACCACTGTTTTGGGCCAAATTTGAAACCTGAACTTTCTTGTCTTTTGATGGTGGACGAGCCCTCTCCACATCATCGGCATCGATGACCTCTTATAGCAAGAACATCAGCTAGCTTGAAATTGAATGTCAATCAATGAACCTTCGAATTTATGTACACATCTAGTCAAAAACATTGACTGAAGTGATGCTTTCATTATTCAACCGTTTTTGTTCGTTAAATTTGCATTTATTTCGTCCTCTGAATGTCGATGATTTTTGGCTGCTCGGCATGAGACTGCGATCTGTTTCGTCATCGCTGTGCACGTGTGCACGAACTAGCTTCTTTGGGCCCTAGAAACTCTATTCTTAGACCGTTTTTCACCGCGGTACCTTCATAGTTTTTCAGCTGTTTTTGATCTAAGTTGATTTTTGTAGTTTTTTCGATAACGTTTTTCATCGTGACCACTGCCTTTAACTGTAGTTAATAAAGCTGCACTTTCAGCAATCAAAGTTCTGATTGAACAACCGCGAGCGTCTGAGTAGGTGTTTTCGTGGTTTTCGCAAGTATTTTGAAACAGTGCATCTTTGTAAGTAGGATTTGTTTTTTTTTCTGTCTGTGAATCCGGTCATTGGTGTGATGGAGTTTGTAAATTAATGTTCCTGTAAAATATGCAAGTGCGACATTTGTATTCTTCTTTAAATTAAGATAAAGTATAATTATATAAAGTATACTCCACGTTCGACTTTCCATGAATCTCGGCATAATAGTATATCGTATCGGTATTCTTGAGCAGTAGACCGAGATTATACAGCTTTATTCGGCTAACGTTTCGGCAATCACGCCTTCGTCAGAGCCTGCAAGCCAAAGATACATAAGGAAACTAGCCGACCAAGCACTATTTCAGAACTTAAGGACTATTCCAATAGAAAACTGAGAAAAGCGACATCAAATGGCAATATGAAAAGCTAACCTTTAGTATGCAGACTGAAGCCTGCCAGACACCCTCAGATGGTCTTAGATGGCGGGTGATTGAGTGGGACCATATCGGACCACCCACCTCGTTAGCCTTCAGAAGGCTGATCAAGCTCATTAGCAGATCAAAACCCACAAAGGTCAACAAAAGGGGCTAGTTCTTGAGTAATCGCCACACATTCGTCCTTTCTATTGATCTTTGGATTTTTGGAGTTTATCCAAAATGCCTCAAGGGTTCTGCGTGCGGAAATCTCTGATTCGCGCGCAAGTATCGTGACTGCAATATCGAAACAGCTGTTTCCATGTACGCGCACCCGGTGCTCTCCCAGAGGAGTGGATACCTTGCACTTTTTCATGCCATCCACGTGTTCTTTAACCCTAACGCAGAGAGCCCTACCTGTCTCTCCTACATATTCCTCTCTGCACATCTGGCAAGTGATTAGGTAAACCACCCCTGTGCTAGCGCAATCCCCTTCCCTTCCGTTTGGGCTGACCACACACGATGGCGTCATGCAGAAGCGGTCATACAGTCGGTTTCGAATCAATTGTCCTTTGAGGTCTTGAGGAGGGATCTCGATTAGCCGTACTGCGTCCTGGAGGTCTGCCTTCCGTATACAGGAGCGTATTGCTGCGCTTAGCTCTTTGGTAACGAAGGGCACACCAAACCCTATTTTTGACCTCTCCTCGTCATCGCTGATCGCTCTGGGTGTTCGCCGTCGGAAACTGTTGGATCCTCTGGCAGGGTAACCGTTTTGTTGGACTATTCGCTGTGCTAATCCTACTGAGGCGGTCTTCTGCGTGGTGTCAGATGAGACTGTGATAGCTGTGCGGAACATGTTTTTTATTATGGCTTTTTTGACTGTAGTGGGATGTGCAGAAGTGTAATGGACAATAATATTTTTACTTGTGGGTTTGCGGAACCATCTGGTTTTGTATGAACCCTCGAAATGTTTGACCTGTGCATTCAAAAACGGAAGCCACCCAGTCGCCGTTGGTTTTTCGCGTGTAAATTTAATGCGTTCCAATTGCTGATTCAGGAGATCGAAACAGGTGTCCATCTCGGTTTGAGTGGCGCACACAATAAAGCAATCGTCGATATAACGGCAGTAAATGACGGTGGCGATCTAGAACTGGCGATTCTACTTTAGACATAAATGTGACTGCTAAGATAGGAGCCAAACGCTGTCCCATAGCCAGTCCCCTAACTTGTTTGAAATAGTCCCCAGACCACCGAAAAACATTGCATTTTAGACATTCGCTGAGTAGCGACATTATTTGAGATATCGAAAGACTGTACAGGTTGATGTTTGCCTGATGTTCCGTGACAACTTCGAAGACCGCCTGCAAAGCGCAATCATTTGAAACATTGGTGTACAATGATGTTACATCAAAAGACTCCATAACGAAACCCTCCTCTAATCTACCGTTAGCTAATTTTTGAAGGAAGCTGCCGGTGTTAGGGAGGTGTGCAGGTAGGAATTTGAAGAGTTGTACCAAAATTAAGTTCAAAAACCATGAAACCCGGTCTGTTGGACCTCCGATATTGCTGATAATGGGTCTTATTTTGAAAATTGATGGGTCAGCTGCGGCGTCAATGTTCTCTGCGGTCAATTTGCGTGTTTTTATGAGCGTATAAAGAACAGGGCAAACGGGTAGGTCATTCTTAAGGCGAACAGCTGTGCTCCTAGGCATATTGACTGCGCTGAGCACTTCACTCCACTTCCTATTTAGGCGACGATATTGCCTCCCAAATTCCTCAGGGCTAGAAGGGGCATACAGAGTGCGATCCTGAAGGTGCAAACGAGTTATAGCCCGGTCCAAATCTTGCGAGAGAACAACAAATTCCCCACCCTTGTCACTGACATTGATTTTTATGGTGCCAGCTGTTACAAGGTCTCGTATCTCACGTAGTCCCTGTCTTTGTGCCGTTGTTAAATTGGATTGCGCTCGAGTTGCTGAGCACCTACGCAAGACAGTAAGCAAAGACGTGGAAAATAAACGGAACTTAATGTCCACCGCAATATTGGGCTCCTTTGGGCTGAGGTAGGTGGCTGGGAAGGGAGGGGAAGGGATTGCAGTACTACATACGATACTTGGCCTACAGGCCATAAAACGGCCTATGTCTCACCGTCGACTGCGTACCACGCGCTGCGCGACCGCACGCGCGTCGGAAGCAGACGGGTTTTGGCCGCCGCGCGACGAGTTTTGGCCGCCGCGCGACGTTTTCACGCGCGCGGCGGCCGAAACTCGTCGCGCGGCGGCCAAAACTCGTTTGCTTCCGACGCACGTGCGGTCGCGCAGCGCGTGGTACGCAGTCGACGGTGAGACATTGGCCGTTTTATGGCCTGTAGGTCCCAGCGCATCGACTTTTGCTCGTTGTCGCAGACGGTCATGTAACGATTGCAGGCTGCCAACAATCTTGCGTGACAAGTTACAGAACAAAGAACGACTAGGAGCGAAACTTGGCCCCAAGTCCAACACAGAGAGCGCATCTTGGGACAACGTGACGTCACCAAGAACCGTGACCCGTGGACCGCGCACATCACCCACACTATCTTCGACGCTGGGATTTCTGCTAAAGGTGTTAGTGCTGATTCGCGCATTATGACATCGCTCTCGATCCAGTAATCCAGAAAATTTATCCTGAAGCCTTACTTTAGTCCTAGAACGGATAGAATCACATATGGTCCTTGACTCACCTACGATTCTCCTCCACAGGCGATCCGGCAAGAAACGTTCACAACATTCCTCTTTTACAATACAACTATTCAACAAAGCATACAAATGATCTTTCTTGTTCTTGATACAAATTCTCAGAAGTTGTTGCTCGACTGCTTGCACCTTCTTGTCGCCATGTGATCGTCCGCATAGTTCCAACAAGCGTTTCTTCCCGATGAAGTTGGGAATGACGTTGTGTTGTTGGCAGCGGCGGAGAAAATAGGTGGTCTGCCTCGCTACGACTATCTTTTGTCGAAGGGACAGAACTTCCTTTACAAGTCGATAATAGTCTGCTGGCACATCGCGAAGTATACTCCACGTTCGACTTTCCATGAATCTCGGCATAATAGTATATCGTATCGGTATTCTTGAGCAGTAGACCGAGATTATACAGCTTTATTCGGCTTACGTTTCGGCAATCACGCCTTCGTCAGAGCCTGCAAGCCAAAGATACATGAGGAAACTAGCCGACCAAGCACTATTTCAGAACTTCAGGACTATTCCAATAGAAAACTGAGAAAAGCGACATCAAATGGCAATATGAAAAGCTAACCTTTAGTATGCAGACTGAAGCCTGCCAGACACCCTCAGATGGTCTTAGATGGCGGGTGAATGAGTGGGACCATATCGGACCACCCACCTCGTTAGCCTTCAGAAGGCTGATCAAGCTCATTAGCAGATCAAAACCCACAAAGGTCAACAAAAGGGGCTAGTTCTTGAGTAATCGCCACACATTCGTCCTTTCTATTGATCTTTGGATTTTTGGAGTTTATCCAAAATGCCTCAAGGGTTCTGCGTGCGGAAATCTCTGGTTCGCGCGCAAGTATCGTGACTGCAATATTGAAACAGCTGTTTCCATGTACGCGCACCCGGTGTTCTCCCAGAGGAGTGGATACCTTGCACTTTTTCATGCCATCCACGTGTTCTTTAACCCTAACGCAGAGAGCCCTACCTGTCTCTCCTACATATTCCTCTCTGCACATCTGGCAAGTGATTAGGTAAACCACCCCTGTGCTAGCGCAATCCCCTTCCGTTTCCGTATAATCTCGGTCTACTGCTCAAGAATACCGATACGATTATATAAAGTGTTGTATCGTTATTTGTAATACAATGAGTGTATTGAAAAAAGTGTTCGAAACCGTAATAGTTTATAGTAAAAAACGAGCGATTTACCAGTAAACTTTAGTAAAAGAAGATTAGTATAACACTGGTAAATTTTAAAGAAAATACGAGTAAAATACTAATAAAATTTAGTAGATTTCGAATAAATTTTAGAGATTTACGTGAAATTTTCGACTAATCTTTGCCGAAATCTGGTAAAAATCTCTGGTAATTTACTGAATTTTTGTCGTAATCTAGTGAAATTTAGTCGTAAATTTTCATGCTGAGTAAGTACGGAGGTAGAATCGTATGGTTTAGGACACAACGGTTACGCATTTTGAAGCGTCAAAAACGATCCACAATGCCGCTACACGACTATGAAGTTGGCCCGGCCCCTGTATCTGCCCACCCCTTTTATTTGCGGCCTCCTCCAGAACCGGTGTGATGGGCCATTCCCACCGTCGTCGACGTTTGTGGGTGGTACAACGAGTACAATAAGTAAACCACATACATCGACAACGGCGGGCTTGGCCCAGCACTCCTGTTTTGGAGAAAGGGCGGGCAGATTCAGGCGTGGAGTCAACTTCTTACTCGTGTAGCGGCGACGTGGGTCGTTTTTGACGCTTCAAAATACGTAGGCGTTGTGCTCTGAGCCATGCTATTCTATTTCCGTAGTTATCTCAAACACGTTTACGAGCGTGCTCAAAGAGAATACTTACAGAATACAAATTTCAGACAGATATGCAGGTTGTTCTCGTAATGATTAATAGTTTTTGTCAAATATTTTAACAAACCCCGAACTGTATCAGCCTGGAACGCCGCGATCCGTTAGTACTCAACTTGCCGTCCGGTATGAAGCTTTTCCGCAGCTACACAGCGCAGCTCGTAGAGCGGGGAGGAGAAAGAGAATGAACCCGGAGGAAACAGAAGGAGGCAGAGGTAGGATACCTTCGATGTATGGTTTCCGTATTCGATTTAGTCTGACGCATGAACTAGGCGGCTGGCCGTGAGGTGTAAGCGGCACCACAGGCCAATGAGGTTTCGGTCGCGCACGCGGTTATCTACCGTCACAGCCCCGTCCATTCATCAAGCTAAAATAACAACGTGAACTCTACCCATTGTAGTAATTTAAAGGCATCGTCGCGCTGGAAACCACTTTCCATTCTTCGGGCACAATTTTATGAATGAGCCCGGTAGACCACACCGGTAAACTCCTGCGCGTCAGAAAAGTAGGGTTATGAGGTAGGAAGGAGTTGAAGTTGAGGATCCGCTGCCAGTTTCCACCAGTTATCTACCGCTTTTCCATAGAATATTGATGCGACCGTCAAACAACATCAAAAACAGTTACGTCGCGAACTCCACATGTAGAAAAACTTCGAAAATGACTGTGGCGAGGTCTTTAAATGCAGAAGACTTCTTGCACGTTTGGACCGCGTGCGACACTGCGTTACCGTATACAGTGTCCCATCGGTGGCACGCGTTTGCTCGAATGGCACGCTACTGAAAATCGACTTTCATTTTTCTGTCCATCGCGTATCTAGCTTGCCACCACTGCTCCGGTGATCTTCACTTAGATGGGTTACTTTGAATTCGATTCATGGATCAGGTATCCGTTTTAAGTTTTTGTATGGTTTAGATTTCGTTATGATGGACGTGAAAGCTTAGATTACGGAATTCGATACGAGATTGTTGCGATCTGGATGAATTCTGGCCACTTGTAGTATGCGTCGACGATGAGCAGTTAGTATTGGCCATTCAGAGGTCCAGCAAAGTCCGCATGTCACGGAGAGCTAGGTTTCGGCCAGGACTACAGCTCTGCCTTGACAGGATCCTTGGAGGCTGCTGCACCCTCACTTCAACTCTTGACTATTTCTTAAATGTCGCCATGCAGGGCCGGATTCCAGGTAGTCGATCACTTGTTTGAGCAAGGTATCCGCTAAAGTTGCGGTTCGGATGGTTGCGTCTAAAACTGGAAGTTGACTGCAGCTTTCTGCAAACTCAGCAGTGATATCGGCATCGACAGCAGCGACTAAGTAGTCTTCCGGCTCCAATGAGTGGGATGCAATGAGACGCGAAGGCGCATCGACTTGGCCGGCTTGGTAGTGTTGACGTACTCGATTGAGGAGTTATAGCTCAGTAGCCTCGTGGCCCATCGCTAAAGACGGTTGGCACTGTTGACAGGTATAGCTTTCTTGCTTCCAAACACCGAAAGGAGTGTTTTGTGATCGGTCTTCAATGTGAAATAATGTCCATGTATGAAACTTCTGCACGGCAAAGATGAGAGCGAGCGCTTCCTTCTTGATCTGACTGTAGTTCTTCTGCGCGGAAGTCAAGCAACGGTTTACATGCTATACTCTGTTTATCTTGAATTGCACCAAACACGGTCCGCCAATAGTCCTCTAATTGGGCCGCTGGTACCGTAGTGTACGTCCACGACGCGTTCTCGGCAGACACGATGGCACAGTGGCAGGGTGGGTGGCCGAGTGACGGCCTTGACGAATCGATCGCTCTGCTTACCGGGTGCACACCCGGGTCTGCCGAGAACGCGTCGTGTACGTACACTACGGTACTAGCAAGCCAATTAGAGAACTATTCCCGGACCGTGTTTTGTGCAATTCAAAATAAGCAGAGTATATATGACCTTCTGTGATCCATCTGAAAAGCGGTGTGACAGCGTTGCACCGATCCCGCAATTGGAAGTGTCAGCTGCGACGATGATTGGCAGGCATGGGTAGAAATGCGTCAGGAGAAGATCTGACTTCATTGTTTCTTTGATTCGGCAGAAGCGTGATTGACACTCCGGTTTCCAATTGTAGACAGCATCCTTCTTAGTGAGGGCATCCAGCGGAGAGCAAAGGTTGTGCAGCTCCTTGACGAAGGTGCCATAAAAGTTGGCGAGCCCAAGGAAAGCGCGTAGTTGACTGACGTTCCCCGAAGGCGACATCTCGTGGATCGCGTTAATCTTGGCGGGATCCGCGAGGCGCTCTTGGGCATTGATCATAAAGCCCAAGTAAGTGATTTCAGTCTGCAGAAAAGAGCGCTTTTCCAGTGGTACACGGAGTCTATAGTCTTGGATCCTTTGGAGCACAGCTTGTAGACGAGAATTGTGTTCTTTGATGGTTCTGCCGGTAACCAATATTTCGTCGAGGTAGGCGGCAGTTTCTTTCGAACCAGCGATGAGAAAGTCAATGTGTTGCTGGAATATGCCAGGAACGGGCCTCACTTCAAAAAGTAGTCGATTGAAACGATACAGTCCTTGGTGTGTATTGATCGTTCACAAGGGCTTTGACTCGTCGTCCGTTTCCAATTGAAGATAGGCTTCAGCAGGGACGAGTTGAGAGAAGTATCGACCTACATTGATAGCACAGTCCAGCCTCAGATCCGTTTTCCTGCCTGTCTTGAAAACGGTCACACGCTGATGCCAACGATGTTTTTTGAATCGTACAAGACCCCCTAGGAACGAAAATATGGCCCCATAAAAATTGAGCTACGGAAGCATGGTGGACGAGTAGTCCGAGGCTTGTAACTTCCGTCATTTGCAACCGATGTATGCGAGTTGACCTGAATAAAGAGAGAGGCTGAGAATGAAGGGAGGAACGGTGCTATTTATCGGAAACCATCGTTCATCTCGCAACAGTTGAGCTCGAAAAATCATAAAAGGGGCGTGCTAAAGTGGCTTACTGATGTGGGCGGCCAAGGGTGGCTTTCTCCTATATCTCGCTTATTCGGAGGAATTGAGAGCTTGCACTTGGCAGGTGCTATATAGTGCGGGTCTTCTTCACAATTATGCGGAAATATCAGATTTCGTCCCTTAGCTTGGACTGACCCGACCAACCTTTAAGCTTTGTGAAGATGTCATCTGCTGTTGGAAGAGGGTGCTGGTACTGCTCGAGTGCGTCGTTCAATCCTGTTGAGTAGTCTGCGCAGCTTCAGATTGAACCATCTTGCCTCTGAACGGTGACGATAGGTGCAGCCCCTACTGAGTGACCTACGGGCGAAAGCACGTCGGCAGCCACCAAGCGTTCGATTCCTTGTGAGATGCGCGGAAGCGCAGCATACGAAACTGGGCGAGCCTTGCGAAAGACAGGCCTGGCGTCGGGTTTCGGTACGAGTTTTGGTCTTGTTTCCGTGCACCGTCCCAATCCTGGTGCAAACACTGCAGTGAAGTGGTTCTTCAGCCGAGTCATTAGGGAAGAATGCAGTGTAGATGAATACATGTTGTAGACGAAGCCTTCTGTCAAACGGCGAAAAAGCTGCATGTGTTGAGCAATTTAGCCAAGGCCCCAAAAAGAAAAAAAACGAAACATGTACCTCGTCCAATGTGACCATCAATGTCGAAGTCGCATTCACATTGTCCACGAACATTGAGATTCTTGCGGTTGGCGGATCGCAAAGTGATGAGCGGCGGCCGCAGCTTCGGTCGGCCAATCGCGATCCAATCGGATTGGCTGAGCAGTGTGACATCCGCTCCGGTGTCGAGACGCATCCGGACCATCGTTCCATTGATCTGCACTGGACGGTAGATACGGCTTACAGGAGCGGAATCGGTTGAAGCAGAGGCGATAACGATGTTGTTTGCTCGCCAGTGTTTTCCTCTGTGCAGCGTATTCTTCTTTTTGAAGTTCTTACAGAAACCTCTTTTGTGGCCAACGGTTTTGCAGTCGTGACACGTCTTGTTGATAAACGTGCAGTGCCTTGACCAGTCATGTCCTCCAGATCGGAACCATGGAGAAGGCGGTTCTTGATCTTGAACATTTAAAGAAGAAGGGAGAACTAGGTCTCGGCTCGTTTTTGATTTGACCGCATTGACGCATGATCGTAGGGTAGAGCGTTCCAGAAGAGCAGCACCTTGTCGGATGTCGATGAATCGTTGAATCACTGAGGTGAGCTCTTTCGTTTGGGGCTTGTTTTCCATCTTGCGTGGAGCACGCGCACGGATATCGGCATCCGTTTGTGAGACAAGTCCACAAATCCAAACTAGGCGTTTCATTAGCTCGGGAGTTACGTCGTTGAATTCTGTCATTTCATGTCGTCGATTGACAAGTACAGGGTAGTCATGCAACGTCTCGTCAATACGTTTACGTTTTCAGGTATGTGTAGCGTCGAGCGAAGATCGAAGTGTTGTGTCCGAACAGTTCTTTCTAGGTCTTCACAGTGTCCGTCAGTGACACGTCGTAGGCATTCCTCGGAAGGATAAGACTCATGACGCGGGCGTAGGTCATGGAAACCAGCCTCGAAACATCAATCGATCCCTTGCGGCGTCGTCTAGGGTGGCATCACCCTTTGAGATGACGTCTTCGTACCGATTATACCATACGTCGAAGGTGCATCCATTGTCTGGATCGTAGACAAGTTCTGGTAGCCTGGTTGACAGCGAGTTAGTGACGAACTCGGTTGTAGTGGCTGAAGTAGACGAGCCGGATAGTCCTGTGTTGGAGACCATTCCTTCCATGCGTTTGACTATCTCGTTGAACATTGAAAGTTGTGCTTTGGCTTGAGCATCCAGAATTTTTCGAAGGGGGTCCATTCTCGTTTCGGTTGGCTCAGAAATGCTTACTCGTTGCGTTGATTGATTAGTCGTGTAGTGCTAGTGCTCAAACTTTGCTAATGTTCGACCGGGCTCAAACAACCGGACTCACAGCAGAGCCGGGAACGTGATAAGATAAGTAGTTCGACCGGCCTCAAGGCAGGGCCGGGGCTAATGAATCGATCGATCCTTGTGCAACCGGACCTGAATCAAGCCGGGACAATCTCAACCGGACTCAAAAAAGGGCTGGAACCAATGGATCGTCGACAGTATTCGTCCAGGCCCGAGGAAGAGCCGGGTACGACCGGTGGTGGATCGATCAGCCGTTCGACTGGTCTCGAAGCAGGGCCGGGGCTGAATCCACGAATTGCTCAGCCCATCGACCAGGCTCTAAGCAGAGAGCCGGGGCTGAGTCGAAGTCGGTGGGGCAGCCGAGTCCACGTCCGTAGTCCTGAGCGCCAGTTGTTGGGTTTGCGGGCATCTCGTCCCCGCGGTGATTTCACACCTCAGTCATAGCTTGCTACAGGTAGGAATTGCTCCCCCCCTTAGAGCTTAGGTTTAGTATACCTGATCCATCAAACACTCAGCTTAACGAGGACCTATCATTTGAAGGTCAGTTTTGGACTTCTGGGTCGAGGTTGAACGGCTATGGGGACGAGATGCCATAGAATCACATACAGCACACTTCAAGAGGTACCCTTAGCCGACGTGCCGAAATCCCTCCCGCGGAAGGCCAATAGATCGGTCGCGGGCAGTCGGCAGCGCTGTTTCGTTGACTGTCCGTCGAAAAAACACTCTACGGCTCTTACGGCTAATCTAATGGCTTACACACTCAAGACACTCCAAAAGCAGTTTGCAGCGAATTTGAAAATAAAGCACCTTTACAGTGGAGGTACTGAAACAAAATTTCAAAAATCAGCTTCTTACCGCTTCATCTTGAACTGCTCTTGACTAGGAAGGAGTAAGCTTGCACGGGGATGTTTGCTACACTTACTGACTCTTGCAGTCTTTTCATTAGTGGACAGTGGCTCACCTGCCCAAAACCAGCGGCGCACATAGCGAGGGCTTTGAAAAAAGTCTCAACACAGCGTTCTCTGCTCAGCAATCGTTCACTGGCTTCACTCTAGTTGGTGGTGTAATGATGATATCAAAGTGGGAATCGGAGTGAGTGTTCGATGACCCCCAGAAATAGCCGACTGCCCGCCGATACTCCGCCGGAAGACGGAAAGACTCTTTCCGCGGAGAGTGAGGTGCTGTGCCACGCCCACAAGATTGAAGTACACTTCAAGGCAGAGACCACGATAAAATCAGTCTCTAAATGATCAACTTCTTGCTTAGTTTCTCAAATTCAGTTCCTGCCCTGTTAAAGAAGAAGAAGTGCCGAATACCTTTCCGGGCTCTCTGGATAGCTAGCTTAGAAAGACCCCCTCTTGTTACAAAGATTCGCCTGCCAGATAGCGTATTTGGTTTGAGCCCGGGTAACCCATGTAGGATCTTATAAACCATAATTAGGAGGTTCGAGTCCTATTCAACCAGAAAAGTTGAAAAAGCGGCTAGAAACAAGCTTGAACGAGCCCGATACGGCCCCAATCTGAGTGTTCCGCTCACGCAACACCCACTCTATCAACGGCTACCGATAAAGCTGTCCAACTTAAAATTTCTGTTTGAGAAGGTAATTGATCATCAAATCGGCTAAGTTTAGTCAAATGGAGGGACTATATCCTTCTGAATGTAAGCTGTTTCCTCAAAATGGGCTTTCCAGTTATTTACGGATCAGAGGCGGTTGAAATGAGTGGGCGTTGCGTGCGCGGAACACTCAAGCTTGGGGCCGTATAGGGCTCTTCTGTGCTTGTTAAAAGCCGTTTTTTTTCAACAATACTGGTGGAGTTGGACTCGTACCTTTCGATTTCCGGTGGAAACTCTGAGACTCATTTTGTCGTGGACACTGCCTTTAAGCTTAGTGGTGTTGGGCTATCAAAGTTCTACTCTCTACTCTGCAAATATACGAGGATTGGACACCTCCTCTTTAAAAATGCAGAGAGATACACGGGAAGGAACGTGTTACTTGGAATGGGGTTTCTGTTGCACTTTTGCACACTACTGTATGTAGAGCGCAGAATACATTCCGTCCTCAGACAGTCGAGGGTTAGTACGTCGGCACAATAGCGTTAGTACTCTGGCACAAAGGGATTATCAGCACCCGTGCTGTAGCTACTGCTAACAGCTGCTGCCAACTAGTAGGAGCTCCTGCTGGATGTGCTGGAATACTAACCCTTTGTTCACCCTGGCATGCGTGATTTTGCCAGCCCCTCTCTCCTAGTGTCTGCTGACACACTCCTCCATTAATTTGTCTGATACGAATGAACATCTCAGACGAAAACAGCCAATTCGAGCTAGTTGACTTAGCGAAGCCCTAATTTCCTTGGCGTGGCCCAGCGCCCAACTTCCCGCGCAGAGAGAGGTTTTCCCGTCTTCCGGCGGAGTGTCGGCGAGCGGTCGGCTATTCCTGGGTGTCATCAAACACTCGCTCATCGATTCCCACTTTGACATCGCCATTGAACCACCCACTAGAGTGGAGCCAGTGAACTATTGCTGAGCAGAAAACGCTGTGTCGAGATTGTTTTTTGCAAAACCCTCACTGTGTGCGCCGCTGGTTTTGGGCAGATGAGCAATCGTCCGTTGACGGCACCTGCGGATGAAAAACTGCAAGGGCAAGTGAGTGTAGTAAGCATCTCAGATATTCGTGGGGAAGTTCCCGAGAACGACGGCAGAACTTCCCTCGAAACAATTGGGGAACTTCCCCCGAATTGGGGGGGGGGGCGAAGGGGACGTCTCGACAGCAGAGTAATAGGGGAAGTTCCCACAGCAGGAATTCTCTTGTTCTCCCGACCGCAGGTCTTCCCGCGACCTTTCGACTGCAGATCTTCCCAATGTTGAATGATTGATCAAAAAATCAGCTTGCTAGAACTCGCTGTTTTCGACAGTCTCCTGTTCCTGAAAAACTGCGATCGGTCCAAAAATATTCACCTCTGACTAAAGATTATAGAGAAGCTAATTAGCTCCTCTGAAATCTAGACAGAGATGCCTTAGGTAGTTCTTGAGCGGCATGCACGTACGCGGCGGGTTAGGTTGTGGTTAGGTAGGGTTACGGGCATCGGCGCGTTTGAAGATTGCTGTGCGAGTGCTGCAGATAATCAATAGTTGGTGTCTCAACGGGGTTTTGGCTGCCCCACCCTCCTAGGTAGCGTTTGCGAGGAAACGTTTTTTTCAGTGCTAGCCTAACCCCCTTCAGCCCCGCCACTGCTATCATCAAACGCGACGACGCCCCAAACCCTGCCTAACCCCAACCAAACCCGCCGCGAACGTGCATGCCGCCCCTTAAGTGGCAGATCTACCCCCTCAACTTGCGAAGGGCGAGATCACCTCGAGACTAACCCGCCTGCATCACTGTATACGCTGCGGCTTTGTTTTCGCGTTCATCATCTTCGGGGGGAAGCCATGGGAACAACCGTGAAGCGAACTTCCCTTGTCCCCCCCCCCGAGTTGACTGTTTCGAACGCCTTATCGTTGTGTATAATTCGAGGGGAGAGGGGCAAAACGTCCCCCTCCGGGAGGACGTCTCGCTCCTCTCCCCTTGACCGAGTGATAACGACCAAATCAGGTCTAATGTCCTCGGGAACTTCCCCACGAATATGAGATCCCTGCGTATGCTCACTCCATAATTGTCAAGAGCAGCTCAAGATTGAGTGCACAGAAGGAGATTTTTAAAATTTTGCCCCAACAGACCCTTACTTAGAAGGCGATTTTTGATGTTGCCGTCCATTGCTTTTAGACGGTCTTCTGTCTTCCATCATATTAGCCGTGAGGCGGTGGCAGAAGGGCCGCAGAGTGCTTGTTCACCGTGTACGGGCAGTCAACGAAACGGCGCTGCCGACCGCCCACGACCGATCCATTGGTCTTCCACGGGAGGGGTTACGGGACATCGGCTAGTGGTACAGCTGAAAGTGTCCTGTCAGTATCTGGGATTGTAGCATCCTCTTGTACGACTGCGGCTGGTATATAAGGCTGAAAGTCTCGCTGAGGGGGCAGTTGGCCGTTTGAGGCCAGTCCGAGGAGGTGACCTTGTGTCACTTTTCGGACGTTAATTTTGAACGCTGAGCGGATCGTCCCCATGGCCCATCGCTAGGGAACCTTCCTAGTTGCGGACCGTGGTGAAGATGATGTCCTTGTTGCGAACCGCGGCAAGATTGACCTCCTTGCTGCTGGCCGTGACAAGGATCATACCTAACACCGGTAAAGATTGAGGAAGTCCAAATTCTTTCTTCGCTTGCACTCAGGAATTTCTGATTAAGTTACATGCGAATTGAGGATTCTAAATATGTTACCTGCGACTAATCCTCACAACTTTAAGTTACTTGCGACACCCAACATAGTAAGTATGTTTCACGCTGCCAGTTGACGTACACGTGACATAAAGTACTGACGTGTAACTTAAATGGGTTATTTTATCGCACACGTGTCTTAAGTGGGGACGGGCTGTTTTCTAGGGAGGTATACGGCGCACTCTCGCGGCAGCGCTCAAATGTGCTTCGTTCGTTTCAATTACCCAAGTTTGAGGTGCTTTGCCCCGCACACCGGTTGGAGGCCCCCGTCTAGCCGCTGGCGGCCTCCGGCATGCTCGGCGAGCATGCCGCGTATCCGTGTGCCGACCGTGTGGCGTGTCGCCGCCGGCTGCGTCGCGTGTGGGTGTCAGGTAACATGCAGCAACGGTGCAAGTTACTCACAATGTTGTGTACTATTAGCGCAACTTACACGAAACTTTAATCGAAACTCTGGCCGAGTTACACGTAATATCGTTTCAAGTTACTTGTGAGCTTGAAGAAAGTTGCGTGAAGCCGTCATGCACCTTGCCTTAAAGTCTCAGGTAACTTGTTCAGAAATTTCTCTGCAGAAAGGCTGTCGATAAAGAGGGGTAGAGCGCCAGAATACGTTCGGAGGATATGCTGCCGTTGCCAGCAGCTCCTGCTCACAACTAGCGTTAGTATTTCACGCTTGCCCGGGAGTACTAACGCGATTGTGCTTACGTACTAACCCTCGACTGTCGGAGTCCTTGTAATGCTCTACGACACGCCTTTTACGCTCACCTGTTTAGGGATTCTAGCTTGTTCCCTCATACCTTTGTGCATTCACCGTGTGACAAACATTCGGAGAGCACCAACTTCCTCAGCTCTTTGCACTTTTAATTCACCCCTGTCCTAGCCATATGAACGTATTCCAACTTTCTCAGATCTACGAACGCAGATTTCCCGCAAGTAGTGAAAAACTGCAGTCTTTGGTTGGATGCTAGCATCTTTTTCATTATTTTATTTAATAATCACAAATTGGAGGATATTGCAGAGCTGCTGAAAGCCACAAACTTTGTATATTTTCTCACAAATCTTATGATCACAAGTTTCTGCTGATATATAAATGGCTCCCGTCTGCAGTGTTTGTCAGCTCCTAAGCAATTCCTATGAACAGCAATTCCTACTTTCCGTTAACACCATTAATCAGCACACAGAATAACTGAGGAGACCTTTTTCACGGTTTGTAACAGGTTTCGTAGATTTTTGAAAACGTTTCTTTACGTTTCTCCTTTTCATCGTAATTATACGTCATTTCTACGTTCACGATATTTTTATGAATTAACGCTGTGATATCACATTCCTAATTGTCGAATGATCCCCCGTTTCATCTTATAACATCAAATATGCGGTTTGGAAAGCTTTGGACCAGCGTGTTCAGTGTCTTAGAATCCATGTTGTTCCACTCAGCAGCGCCGGCTTGCAAAAGCTTGTAAAGCGACAGGTACTGTCGACAATTGGCATTAAAGGCAGCATACACGCTCAAAAATGATATCAATTTTATGGAATGAATCGAAGGTCTGAAGCTGTTAATATTCAGAGATAACGAAAAAACCGGAAGAAAATCGACTGAAATGAAGATATAACGGTTCGTTCTATATTGGCCCAGAAGTGGACGAGTTTTACCGCATTGGCTGAAATAGCGGAGCTAGCGACAAATGTTGGGATAACGACGCTAATGTACTCGTACGGCCCTTTCTGGAACTCTTACGACCTTAGAAGCGTAAAAAATGAGCCAAAACGACCGTAATCGAGCCTTGAACATTTGTATTGAAGGGCGGAGCCCGTATCGGTGGGCGGAGAAAGGATGATTTTGTGACTCAATACGGCTCAAATACGGTCATTTTAACTCGTTTTCAACTCTTCCAACTTCGTGAGGGCTCTTCTAGGGCCCTCAAGATCTCACTAATGTAGTTATCTCAACAACTTTTTCGAGCGTGTCTGCTGCCTTTGACTCGACGAACTAGGATCCAGAGATTCTTCATGGGATTCAGGTCCTGGCTGTGTGCTGGCCACCGCAGAAGTGACGCATTGTGCTGCACAGAAAGGTTACTGGCTGACATGCTCACATGGGCACTCGCGTTGTCTTGTTGAAGTGTATTGAAGTTTTCCTCGAAGGCATGGAAACGGCAGAAGATGAGTTGCCAGCGTGTCTTGGTACTCAAAAGAATTCATTCCATAACTGACGAATGCCATTTCAAGTCGCGCAGAGTAACTAAATGCTCCCACACCAAGAGGGAACTTCAAAGTTCGAGAGAGGATCTTCTCGTTGGTCTATCCAACAGTAGTCCCGACCGTCGGGACCGCCGAGGTTAAACTTTTCTCGTCCGAGAAGATAATTGGACCGTTATACATATATTAGCTAAGAACCATGCTAGCTAGAAACCAGAACCAGTTGTTACCTTTTGCCTCTTTGTTTGCTCGAGCGGAGAAAAGACGGGTGACTTCGTGAGCGACCGCAAGAGCTGGAGCGTTCTTCATTGCTTCTCTCATGATGTTTCCGATCCTGCTGATTGACCTCTAGATGGTCATACGGGACACAGGAAGCCGAAAGTCAGCTCTCTTCTGAGACAGCGAGGCGGTGCTGTTAGAGACAAGTCCTCGTAGGAGTCTCTCAACCTGCTTAATGGGGCTCATGGGGACGTCCAGACATTTTCTTCGTGCCGTAGCCATTTGGATCACCAGATAGGTCGCTACTACCCAGCGGTTGTGGTTATTCTGCTGCGAAGTCTATCTGTGAGAGAGTGCTGAGGCGTCCAGGGCGGAGATAGTATGCATCTTGTCCTTCGGAAGAGAGTCGGGAACAGGGCTGTGCGGAAATAATTTTCAAGGTTTTTGGAAACGGAAACGGAAGAAAAATGGCTGAAAATCGCCGGAAACGGAAATCCGGAAACGGAAACTCAAGTGAACTAAAAATTGTAGTATAATCAAATGGTAGGTTTCGTCGCTGCTCTTGGCATGCAGATGTACTTCTGTAGCTTGTGATCTCAATCTATTCCCTTAAAGGCAGTGGTCGCGCTCAAATATGCTCGTCTTCTTTTCCTCTCTAAAACCTTTTCTGGGTATAGAGTAGTAGAACCTATAAGAAAAAATCGCGAAAAAACGCTGTTCTGTGCCAAATTCGAAGCCTGAACTTTCTTGTCTTTTGAAGGTGGACGAGTCCACCCCACATCATCGGCATCGATGATCTCTAATATCAAGAACATCAGCTGGCTTGAAATTGAATTTCAATAAACGAACTTTCGGATTTATGTACACATCATGTCAGAAACATTGGTTGAAGTGCTTGCTTTCATTGTTCAGCTGTTTTGTTAGGTAAATTTGCATTTATTTCTTCTTCTGAGTGTCGATGATTTTCGCCTGCTTGGCATGGGACTGTGATCTTTTTGTGCACGTGTGCACGAACTGGAAATTTAGGGTCTTGATAACTCTGATTCTAGCCCGTTTTTCACCGCGATATCTCCATAGTTTTTGAGCTGTTTTATATCTAAGCTAATTTTTGTAGTTCTTTCGATAACGTTTTTCACCGTGACCACTGCTTTTAAGCACCAGTGGGGCTACGGTCTAAAACTGCAAGCAAGCCGAGTACAAATAGATTTTAAGCATGAAAGGAAGACGTGCTGCTGCAGGTTCTCCTTGTGAGCTGAAAAAAAGTCTGCTCAAGCAACTCCTCTTCTAGAGTGCTGCTGATCTCTCTGATGTCGAATTTCTACCTTCGACTGATGTTTCCAGTACGATCGGTGTTCTACGACGGCTGCGGGTACATAAATACATATGGCACCCACCATTATTGAGAGAGCAGTTGTCCGTTTGAGGCCGATCTCAGAAGGTGATCTCAAGTACTCAATTTCCCAGATATCAATTTTGGACGCTGAAAGGGTTGTCCTTACTGCCCATCACGAGGAAAGATTTCTTATAGTGGACCGAGGCGACGATGATGCCTTTGTTGGGTACCTTGGCGCTGTTGCCGTCCTCATCACAAGGATCGCAACTCTAGCTCCGGTAGGAGGAGGTGGTGGCTCAAAAACTCTCTTTATTTGAATAATGCGCTGCTGCTAGCAAAACATGTAATGAGGGGTCGCACTCCGGGCCGACATCGAGTTGAACCCCTCATCGGCAGCAACAGGTGCTGCTAGCTGCAGCACAAGCTGCCGATTAGAAGTGGTCGAAACCCGACATGCGTTGACAGCACGTGCTGCTGAAAACGAAGAGTTGGGGGCCATAGCTTGCAAATTCTATGGCGCTGAAGTTGAACCCCGCGAGTGCGTGAGTAGCTACAGTGCGTTCCAAAACTATAAAGGCACCCTATCTTCTCGAAATTCTCAAACTCACAATTCGTAGTGAGAAGAACCTCGTTCAGTATTCGAGTACTCCCCGTACACGTACTCTTCCATAATCAAAACTTTCCCTCTAGTTTCTAGTATGGAATTTTTTTTTAGCTTTTTTGATTTCACGCTGTTTAAAAACTATAAAGGCACTATGGAGATAGTTGTTGTTTTCAATAATTTCGTCAGAGTCGCTCGTCCATTCGTTACTGGAGTATGTGTCATTCCTATTTACGAGAGTTTACCGTGAATTGACGCTTTCTACCTCAGACAGTAGCAGGCCCGGAGCGCAACCGATCCCGCCCATCCCCGCCCACTGCGACCGAAACGCAGAGCAGTTGATATTCAAACTTGCGGTGCGTTTCGATTGTGATTGCAACGTGCAGTGCGTTCAGGTTGCTCTCCAGGCCACATGCGTTGACTGACGCGCGCATTTCGAAATCGGATGAATCAATTGGAACAAGGAAGAGCGCCTGGGCTGCCTGCGATTTTTGAGCGGAATTCTCGCTGTTTCTCTTGTAGGGCTTGTAATTGATTTCCTCTGCTCCATTTGCGCTCAATATTCGACCATTCTAGAATCCACTATATTCTTCATATTTGTGCAATATTTGTATTCAAAATATGAAACGTTAGCATGACTTTCCGAGCACAGTTTGCAAACATTCATGGAGGGAAAAAATGAGAAAAACAAATCGCTGAAATATATATATATATATATAAATTCATTTTGATGTATATTTAAATTTATATTTTAATTTTAATGTTTGGAATAAATATGTGTCATGCATACTTTCCATTGTTAGCTTTGAATCGTTCAACGAGATCATTAGAAGGACTCTGAGAAAGGGCGGTTGTTATGAATACCTAATAATTTCAGGGAAATACATATACCTAATATGTAGTTGGAGAAAATCAGGTGAAATCAGAAGATTAATGGGTGAAGTTGTGAAGAAAGTTGTGACGGAATCAAAGTTCTAAGCTGGGGAAAGCGTATTAAGCTGAAAGGTATTTCATAATCAGCACTAGCTTAGAAAAGGGACAATTAAGGGTCACATAAATCCAAGGAAATTCAGTGGGGTGGGGGAATTCGGTGAATGTGGGGAAATCGTTGGATTCTTCCTTGAAAATTCGATTAGCTTGAATGGGTGGGATAATCGATTAGCGAAACGTCTGAACCACGTCGATGTATAGATTTTTGCAACTGTGTTGCTAAAATCGGTTTATAGAGAGCGCCCGGGGCGCAACCATGTACGCTGTATGATATACTGTGACGTCATCAGCCGACAGTTGCGCTCAGGGCGCTGCAAGAATCAATCTCGTCGGTAGCACCCGGGGCGCAACGTATGCGGCCTGGATCGCAACATATGTGGCCCGGAAATTGCCAAATTTGTCACCCTGAGCGCAACATGGACGCGGCTCGGGGTGCATTCGGGGTGGGCTCAGGGCCTGCTATCGTCTGAGACCAAAGATCAAGATCAAGTGGAGGTGTTGCAAGAGTCTGAGCACTCCATTGGAAAAACCGCTGCATGATTGAGATCTTCCGTCAATTGCATCGGCACACTTGTATGTTCTCAGGCTACATGTAGAACCAAGAATACTATAGGAATTCCGATTTTCCCACGGCGGCTATCTGAAGGTGAATCAAATAAATCGAAAACATTGCCAGAGATACTAGAAGAAGGCCAGCATTGTCGGAAGGACATACAAAGGCGGCTCTGGTGTTCACTACCAAGAAGGATCTTGGCAGGTAAATTGGTGACGACGTCCTCCTCGAACCTGCCCTCACCTCGGTCATTACCAGGCACTTCATCGCCTCCATGGTGTTTATTTCGACTTAACTAGTGATAATGTAGACGACTCCCATGACTTTCCCTATTCCCGACGTCATTTAAAAAAGATGCCGTTTTGTGGTCGAATTTTCGCTACATGCTCAATCACGGTTGGTGGACCCAATTGGCTCTGCGGTATCGTCTTAAAAATCTTTGAGTTAGGCTGATTGGTTGCCTGCGATCCTGGAATATCTAAAAAAAGTATTTCGGTCCGTATTTCTGGCATCATCGAAGTCTGGAGTGGATGACAATCTTGCTGTCCACGTGAGCCTCTCTCGTTTCGCTCAAATCCAAAGTCGTAATACTCAATTTCTTGGCTAACTGGCACATATTCTGAACAATAATTTCACTAAAGCTATCTGAGGTGTGTTATTCAGAGAGACTCATTCAGTTCAAAGGCACTACAGAAGCATTGATGAGCTCTAAGATGGAATTTTTGACTTATGGAAGGGAAACAGGCCAACTCTAATATGGAAGTTGTGCAATTTCATGTGTAACCGTGTTTTCGTAGTTGAATTTAACTGAAGAGATCGCGATACACTCCTATTTGCAACGAAGGACCACTTAATAGCAGTTGTACGATCGCTTAGACAAGTGCCTTTATAGTTTCGAAACAGTGAAAAAGCAGAAAATTTTTGAAAAAATTGCTAGAAAAAATCTTGCGGCGGAATTTGTCGTGGACTAGTGTATACGGAAGAAAACAAGTCGCCAGATGTGCAAAAGGGTGCCCGCAACCATCTAACGATCTAGTTATCCTAAGAAAATAGGGTGCCTTTATAGTTATGAAAAGCACTCTAGAGAGACGAAGTGGTAAAGTTTCTACTTCCCTCAATCGGAGGACTCGATTGTAACAAGTATGGTATTGATGCATGAAAGGGTAATGGCCAGCCAATAGTTCAGCGCTTCGAAGAAATTGTTATAAAGAGTTGTAAAGGCAAACTGTGATGGTTTTCAACTGAGATGAGACTGATAACCACGGTTCAACTGCAAGATAACACCACTTACTCACCCGCGCAACAGTACCCAAAGTATGGCTTCCGTAGCCGCCAAAGTCAAGCCCACGTTGGAATCGTTCTGTGCGTTGATGGAGGTGGGGGCGTATACCGTGTGGCGGTTGAAAGGAGCGGGACACCGATCCAAGCGATCAGGATTAGATTCACGCTGTGATGATCGCACAGGTACCGCGGCTTTGTGCGCTGGGGAGGCGTCACCATTCACCTTGTAGTACTATTTTCTTCCGTTTCCGGGTCCAAAAACCCGGAAACGGAAAGGGAACGGAACGGCTCAAAGAGTACCGGAAATACGGAAACGGAACAGTTGCGCACAGCCCTGGTCAGGAACCTCGATGCATGTTGCTGGCATGATTCAAACCCGATTTATCAATTTTCATACGCGGATGATGCAGGAAACAATTTCTATTGCTGGGTGTCGTATAATTATGGTACGAAGAAAAAAAACGACGTCAGGAAAAGGTTTTTAAAAAACTACGAAAGCTGTAACAAAGCGTAAAGAAGGTTTCCGGAGTCATTTTGTGTGCTGATTACAATGATGTTAACGCGAAAAATTCAAAGCTCACATAAGCCATGGTATCATGAAAAATAGGGGTTTTGTAAAATTATGATACGTCGCGTACATATAGCTTTTCTCCCTTTTTCCAAACCGGTCAAAGTGAAGCTTGCCGGGCTTATCGCGTCGAAAACTCCTTATCACTATTATATTTTACCGTGACCGACCGCTTCGCTGCTTGCTCCGCCCGGTCTGAATTGAGCGATTGAGGCTTTATATGGGCCGTTCGACAAACTTTGTTCATTAAATGCGTGAGACTCGAATATTGCAGAGGGCAGCATTCAAGACACCGCCGGTCAGCGGGATTCCGATCGCTAAAGGCGATCTACCGCCGCTCATCCGACTAAACTCTACGAAGAGACCAGCGAAATTTTAGGTCAGATCTGAAGCGTTTTTCGGAACCCTTTCATAGAGATCTGACTTTTAAAAGGTTGACACCCTAACAACGAGATTGGGCTCGTGGTTTCCTCGAGTGTCAAATAGCCTGTGTAAGCAATTTTTTGCGAAATCTATTAGAGGCACAAAACGTGGCGTTCAGCATTAGAGAACACAAGCTCTGAAACTCCGAACGTAATTCGAAAGCTTTCAAATTTTCGAACGACTTTCGAAAAAAATCTTAATTTTGATTAGTTTCAAGATTCTTTCGTTCGACCTCCAAAATTTCGAAAAATTCCCAAAATTTGTTAGTTCGAATTTTTTTGAACGAATTAAAAAAATCCGAAATCCGGAAAGAATTTCGAAAAAAGGGAAGTTTCGAGAAAATGCGAAATTCCGAACGAATATCAAAACAAGTCGAAACTTTGATTTGTTTTGAAATTTATTCGTTCGACCTCCGAAATTTCGAAAGTTTTTCGAAATTCGTTTGTTCGGAATTTTTTCGAGCGGAGTTTTTGCATTTTTAGTTCGTTCAAAATGTTTTGGAAATTGTACAACTATACGGTATGCATGTGGACTGTTATTGTTGAACATCCATAGAAGTTTGAGAATTTACGAACGGAGCTGTCATGAGCTACGCAAATCACAGAAAGGCAACTTTGCTCTCAAAAGAATGTCACAATTAATACATTCTTGTTAATAATTGCTTGCGCTGGTTATCATTACACATTCATCCCCTATGCTGAACCTCGCACATACGGGCATTTATGTCAATATTTGAAATTGCGCCAAATAGGACAAGCATGTCCACAAATAGCGCGTATTTAGTGCAAAACACTTGTCATATGAGAATCCAAAAAGGTTGCTCTTTCCATTTTTTGCATGAGAACAACGAACGAAATTTTTCATTTTCTTCTTCCTCCTAAAGAATGCTTAGAAACTGAATAAATTTTTATCGCACAGGGCTGCGCATTTGAGGCTCGCTTGGAGGCGTTTTCTCATCAATAGTGTTGCAATGGATTCCAGAGCATTCCATTTCCGGTGGAAACTCGTCAACTGATTTCATTGTTAGGCCTGATTTCATAGTCTGCAAGCCAGGAAGGGGGTATCGCCTGAAAGAATCATTGGACTGTTAGCTTGAAAAGATGATTGCTTCGCTGAAAACTTACCAAGCAGTTGAATGAGAGTGGCGCTGGGGCTTCGGTGGTGCAGTGCGATAGGGCGCTCCCCCGGAAAGGAATATGCTGGTTCGATCTGGCCCGGAGCCCAGTGTTTTGCGATCAACTCAGCACCTTATGTACACATTGTCGCGACAGTTCACGACATTTCAAACTTTCGTCGTTCGCGCCTTCTTCAATGGCCGCCCGTATGCGATGCAGTACTATCAACGATCAAATTTGGGCCCGATTGGCACTTCCGCACCAATCTCCGACTGCTGCTCCGACCCCACACGTTCGTCTATTTTCCCCCCTTCAATCCGAGGACCCTTTTGTTTAGGAAAATAAACATATATCTCAACTTCATTCTACCACATTGAGCTATCGTGTCAACATGGTGCATCGGCACAATAGGTCGATCGCCGCTCCAGCGCCTGATTCTTCTGAATTCCACTAACTCACTATTTTCCTAAAATTCACTTATTTGCTAATAGTTCATTCACTATTACCATTGCCATGTAACGCTATTGAATAGTGTCGTCATCCCTTGTACTATCAACCCTAGTTCTCGCTGTGGTGTGTTTGATCTGTCGGCCGGCGGGTGGCAGGGGCTGGCTGTTGGGTAAAACGTGCCTCCATGAGCAGCGAGAACTAGGTGTTGGACGGTTTCGGTCAGTTCGTGTTGATCAATACATGGGCGTCGCTCGTGGGCTGAGGTCCGACGGCCGGGATGGCTCGGGGCCAGGGATGCAGCCGGGATGGCCCTCAGCAACGGGCACGCCAGTTGTAGCGAGACGCTAACTTCTTTGATGAGGGCGTCTGATTGAAACCGGTAATATTACGGAAAGGGTCGCGACACTCTCCTCTTCTATGTAAATAAAAAATCACTTAATGAGTCCATTTCGTCACTTTTTCCTCACTTCAGCTCTAGTCGTGTAAAGAAAAGAATGGTTAGTTATGCATGCTTCGTTCTAATTGATTTAAGAAGCTTGGGTTGGACTTTTCACTTTGGGTTGGACAGTACAACCTCCTGTCGGAGTATCAATCCAAAATGGCTACCATACGCAGCTGTAAGGCTCGAATCACTCGCTCTCTGAATACTCTCAAACACGCTATTGAAGAGTTAGATCCTCATTTGTTCCTTGATGACGACCATTCGCAGCATCTGCCACCCAACGAGCGCCTCAAATTAAATATCGAAAAGAGGGCAGAGATAGCAGAATCGAAAGCCCACATTGATAGACTCTTAGGTAACGCTAAGAATAAGTTCGATGTCGCACTCAACTTGGCCAAGAGCGCGCAGGTGCCAGATTCGCCTTCTCTAGGATCTGAGATCGATTCTCATTCGGAGAACACCCAGGGCGATGATTTAGAAGAGAGAGCGGACGAAACTTTGTCAAAAATGGCTGCACGTATTAGCAAGTTGGAAATTCTTGAAGAAAGCTTGGTCAGAGAAATCGCAGGGGTCGGTATAAGCAAGCAAAATACTGTGGAAAACCTCGCTTTCTTCTGTCACCAGGATTTGAATCCCCGTCTCTCTCAACCTCCTTCTACACCTAATGCTATTTCACGTAGGCCTACTGATTCACATCGTGTTCCTCGTAATGATATTCCAGGAATTCCTAGGCAGTTTAGAGGCAGTTTACGAATTCGGCTATTACGCCTCCTATTGAGGAAGTCACTAATGTTTTGCCTGCACAAATTCGAAAATTGGAAGTGGAGCCATATTACGGAGACATCAGTCAATTCAGTGAGTTTTGGTGCATGTTTGATACCCTCATACACTCGAATCCCAAAATTCCTATCACAGCCAAGTTCAGTTATCTAAAACTCGCCTTGAAAGGAAACGCCTCCCATGTTATTCAACGTATCCATAACACCAAGGATAACTACGAGCTTGCCATTGAGTTGCTACATAAGCGCTTTAACCGACCGCAATGCGCTAGGGTTTCGATATTCCAGCAGTTGAAGGACTTGCCAGTTGCATCCAATTCTTGCATTTCGCAGCGCAATACCCTTTGTCATATACAGTCACTCCTAGCGCAGTTGTCCAGATATGAAAACAACAGTACTTCCACAGCGACGTTGCGTATTGTTCTAGATAAGTTCCCTGATCGCACTAAGCACGAAATTGCTAAAAAAAGAGCACGCCTCGGGAGTTATCTGGGACTTGGAGCAACTTATCACAGGACTAGATGGGAGGATTGAGGAGTTTGAAGCCATTGAGAGTTATAACCAAACGTCTAAGACTGCAAGTTGACCGGAATATCCCGTCAATTATGCCAATATGTCGCCTTCTCGAAGTCCAGTCAAGCATGATCAATCGATATGTTGCTTTTGTCGCTCACGCAATCATCCGTCATTTCGATGCACACGTAATGTTCCTATTCGTGATCGTAGACGAATAGTAAGACTATATAATCTCTGCTGGAAATGCTTCCGGGAAGGGCACTCCAGTAGGGTTTGTGTATTTCCATCATGTGAGAAATGCGGATTCGATCATAGCATACTCCTTTGTGAGAAAAGGAATGAGCATAATACGCCTTCTAATCGACAAACTGCTGAAAGGGATCGCGATGATCAACGACGCGGCCGCTCGCCCACTCGCATGCAGGGTCGCAAAAAATGTATCTCGAGGATCGTCGCATGGTAGTAATAGACCATATAGAAGTTCATCGCGTGAAAGTCAGTATCGCGACCAATATCGCTCACTAAGATTGCATTCGCCAGCTCCTAGAAGAAATATTTCGTTCTTACCTTCTCAGAATTCATCTTCAGGCAGATCTTCAGGCAGAAATAATAGCTTTCAATCAGATTCTAGAAGACGTCGCGACAACGTCCCGACTTCTAATGCCGCAAATACTATCGATGCTTCCGCAGATTCCGAAAGTGATAATGAGGAAGGTTTCGCTTGTTTTGCTGTCGACGTTCGTCAGAAAAACTTCGCTACATCGCATGATTCCTATTCAAACTCTATATCTACGCCTCTATCTAAACTTATGCTGGTCAATGCTGAAGTCTACAACTTTAACAGCAAGCCATTCGAAGTCGTTCCCATACTCCTAGACTCGGGTTCCCAACCGAGTTTCATTACGAAAACCGCTGCTGACCGGTTAGGGCTGTCTGTTGCCAACTGTGAAGACCTCACTATAATTACGTTAGGGGGTCATATAACAACGGAGCCGTCTGGTTTGGTCAACGCTAAATTTAGAGATCGCGATAGTGAAGAGTTTTCAATGCAACTATTTCTGAAAGTTGGGCTCCGCAGAAAAGGTCAAGGATTTGGCATTGCTCCTAAATGTCGTGAAATTGTCTTATTGGATTTGGCTCTCAACTTGATTTTTCAAATGTAGTGAAATTGTCGAATTGATTTGGCTGTGATGATACTATATGCAGATAACATAATCATTAAATGTAGTGAAATTGTTGCAAACGGATTTGGCAGGAGCTCTATCAATTATCACAGTCAAATCATGCGTCAGAAGGTCCTCTGGCGAGCGAATGAAGACAAAAAGAAAAAATAATAATCCTCAGTCAACAATGCTGAACGAAACGTGGCCTTATGGGCTAGAATTAAGGTTTCCAAATGCTATTCTGCCTTTTCAGTGTGGCCTTTTCAGGTACCAGACCTTCCCTCACCGATGAGATAAAATTCATGAAAACGAAATCTAACGCAATTTACTCGCTACTGACTATGTCTTCGTGTCCTCAACGCTTTCACGGTTCGCATTGTATAGAAACGTTTTGCTGCTAGGTTTATTCCTGTTCTCATTCGATTCAATATGCGCTCCAAGGAAAACCCCTTCTGACGCGTGATTTGACTGTGATAATTGATAGAGCTCCTGCCAAATCCGTTTGCAACAATTTCACTACATTTAATGATTATGTTATCTGCATATAGTATCATCACAGCCAAATCAATTCGACAATTTCACTACATTTGAAAAATCAAGTTGAGAGCCAAATCCAATAAGACAATTTCACGACATTTAGGAGCAATGCCAAATCCTTGACCTTTTCTGCGGAGCCCAACTTTCAGAAATTTCACAACTTTTTACAAGGGTTTCCCTTCTACAATATCGTCAAGCTCTAAAAGGCAAGTTGTTTTTCTTTGAAACATAGTGGTAGAAATGAAGAAACAGCTGCTAGGATTGCAAGATAATAGTTGCAACGCGGCTTCCTACAGACAAGATACAAGGCATATACTTTTTGAATTTAAAAATCGAGAGAATGAAGAAATGAGTTTTAAAATGACCCAATTGTACAGGGTTGGGGCACAATCCTAGACGGGGGAGAGGGGGGCACCCACCATTCAAATTCAAGACAGAAGTGAAATGAACCACCCATTGGTAAGGGTACCAGTCGGAGTACTTTCATGAAGTTTCTATAAAAACAATGATTGATAGCAGTATCAGACATCTTTTATCAGAATTTTCCATCATTTCTATGAGTCTTGGGTGGCCTCCCCCCGTCTAGGATAGACCCAGGGTCAGTCGCTCTAGCCAAACTTCACCGGTTCTTGCTGATGTGGCTCGTCTGCGCCGGCCCATATGTCTGATTCGGAACAAGAACGATAGTTAAATACATCGTACGCGCAGAAAACCGTATATTATTTTTTCATGTTTTTGCGTAGCTTGGCCCCTCTAGTGAACGAAAATGTAATGTTGAAGGGGCCCATGATAAACCTTCATTCTTCTTTCAACTCCCTTCTTCATTAAAGAAAAGTCAATCGGAACACATTGTAAATACGAATTTGAATTTCGCGCCAAAATCATTTTAAGAGCTTTTTTGCATGTGGAGTTCGTGCCGTAACTATTTTTCCTGTTGTCTTACGGTCGCACCAACATTCTAGGAAAAAGTGCTAGATGACTGGTGAGAATTGGTGGCGGATATTAATCTTTGACGCCTTCCAACCTCATCGTCCAACATTTTTGACGCGCCAAAGTTTACCAGTGTGGTCTACCGGGCTCAATCATAAAATTGAGCCTGAAAATGGAAATTGATTTCCAGCACGAACGATAGTTAAGTGCGCTAGAAGAGGACTACCGTAACCTTAGGAATGATGTTATTCGGCTCTCTTAAACAAATTTGATGATACCCAATTGATCAATGATAAAGATAAAAGAAGTGAAGAGCGGTGTGTCTTCATTCACACACCGTCCTTCTCCAGAGGTCAGCAGTTGAGGATCTGCCTGGACTACAAGCAGAAAAACAACACCAGCGGTAGTGAAGATGTAGCGAATTCGGAGTCAGAACTTAGAAAATTTTAGAGCCAACTCGAGTGAGATTACAATAGCCTTGTTCTGGCGCAATTGCCTATCGCTCTTGTTGATTCGGAGGCATGACTTGCATACGGTGTCCTGGACATTAAACGGAGGTCCTGCACAGGTCCCATGATGTCCTGCACACTCCTACTGAGGTCCTGCACAGGTCCCATGATGTCCTGCACACTCCTACTAAGGTCTTGCACACGTTCCATGATGTCCTGCACACCCTTTCTGGGGTCCTGGACACGTCGCACGAGTTCCTCCCCACGTCTACTCGGGGGCTGCACCCGTACAATGATGTCCTGCACACTCCTACTGGGAGGTCCTGCACAGGTCCCATGGTGTCCTGCACACTCCTACTATGGTCTTGCACACGATCCATGATGTCCTGCACACCCCTACTGAGGTCCTGCACAGGTCCCATGATGTCCTGCACACCCCTTCTGGGGTCCTGCACACGTCCCATGATGTCCTGCCCACTCCTACTAAGGTCTTGCACACGTTCCATGATGTCCTGCACACCCCTACTGAGGTCCTGCACAGGTCCCATGGTGTCCTGCACACTCCTACTGAGGTCTTGCACACGATCCATGATGTCCTGCACACCCCTACTGAGGTCCTGCACAGGTCCCATGATGTCCTGCACACCCCTTCTGGGGTCCTGCACACGTCCCATGATGTCCTGCCCACTTATACTACGGTCCTGCACACGTACAATGATGTCCTGCACACTCCTACTGAGGTCCTGCACAGGTCCCATGGTGTCCTGCACACTCCTACTAAGGTCTTGCACACGATCCATGATGTCCTGCACACTCCTACTGAGGTCCTGCACAGGTCCCATGATGTCCTGCACACTCCTACTGAGGTCCTGCACAGGTCCCATGATGTCCTGCACACTCCTACTAAGGTCTTGCACACGTTCCATGATGTCCTGCACACTCCTACTGAGGTCCTGCACAGGTCCCATGATGTCCTGCACACTCCTACTAAGGTCTTGCACACGTTCCATGATGTCCTGCACACTCCTACTGAGGTCCTGCGCACATTCTACGACGTCCTGCACACCTACTGGGGTCCTGCACACGTCCCATGATGTCCTCTCCGCTCCTACTACGGTCCTGCACACGTTCCATGATGTCCTGCACACTCCTACTGAGGTCCTGCACAGGTCCCATGATGTCCTGCACACTCCTACTAAGGTCTTGCACACGTTCCATGATGTCCTGCACACTCCTACTGAGGTCCCGCACACATTCTACGACGTCCTGCACACCCCTACTGGGGTCCTGCACACGTCCCATGATGTCCTGTCCACTCCTAATACGGTCCTGCACACGTTCCATGATGTCCTGCACACTCCTACTGAGGTCCTGCACAGGTCCCATGATGTCCTGCACACTCCTACTAACGTCTTGCACACGATCCATGATGTCCTGCACACTCCTACTGAGGTCCTGCACAGGTCCCATGATGTCCTGCACACTCCTACTGAGGTCCTGCACAGGTCCCATGATGTCCTGCACACTCCTACTAAGGTCTTGCACACGTTCCATGATGTCCTGCACACTCCTACTGAGGTCCTGCACAGGTCCCATGATGTCCTGCACACTCCTACTAAGGTCCTGCACACGTTCCATGATGTCCTGCACACTCCTACTGAGGTCCTGCACACATTCTACGACGTCCTGCACACCCCTACTGGGGTCCTGCACACGTCCCATGATGTCCTGTCCACTCAAACTACGGTCCTGCACACGTTCCATGATGTCCTGCACACTCCTACTGAGGTCCTGCACAGGTCCCATGATGTCCTGCACGCTCCTACTAAGGTCTTGCACACGTTCCATGATGTCCTGCACCTTCCTACTGAGGCCCTGCACACATTCTACGACGTCCTGCACACCCCTACTGGGGTCCTGCACACGTCCCATGATGCCCTGTCCACTCCTACTACGGTCCTGCGCACGTTCCATGATGTCCTGCACACTCCTACTGAGGTCCTGCACAGGTCCCATGATGTCCTGCACACTCCTACTAAGGTTTTGCACACGTTCCATGATGTCCTGCACACGTCCCATGATGTCCTGTCCACTCCTAATACGGTCCTGCACAGGTCCCATGATGTCCTGCACACTCCTACTAAGGTCTTGCACACGTTCCATGATGTCCTGCACACTCCTACTGAGGTCTTGCACACGTTCCATGATGTCCTGCCCACTCCTACTGAGGTCCTGCACACATTCTACGACGTCCTGCACACCCTACTGGGGTCCTGCACACGTTCCATGATGTCCTGCACACTCCTACTAAGGTCCTGCACACGTTCGATGATGTCCTGCATACTCCTACTGAGGCCCTGCCCACATTCTACGACGTCCTGCACACCCCTACTGAGGTCTCACATAGTCAACCAACACTTCAGCACATCCTGCGACGCCTTCTTATCGATGGTGCGCTTTGAACGAATACGCGCCGCGGTCAAGTACATCAACCCGCACAGCGTCCTCTTCCGAGCCGGACGTTCAAAGTACACCACCCTGGAGAGCAAGGTGTTTATATGGAGTCTAAGAAAACAATGACTGATAACGAAAAACCCACCATTTTCATAAACTATTCTTGAGAGGCCGGTTTCCGAGTTTCAAACGCCCGTTAGGGGCCCAGAAGTCATTATGGTGAGTTCTGACAATTATTTTCGTCATTCCCGTGGCCGATTACCTCTAGTCACAAATTTTCGGGCGATTTGGTCCACGCCTTCCAAAAAAATGGTTTTCGACGGACGGAGGTGGAGGCGGAGGTGGAGGCGGAGGCGGAGGCGGAGGCGGAGGCGGAGGCGGAGGCGGAGGCGGAGGCGGAGGCGGAGGCGGAGGCGGAGGCGGAGGCGGAGGCGGAGGCGGAGGCGGAGGCGGAGGCGGAGGCGGTGGCGGAGGCGGAGGCGGAGGCGGTGGTGGAGAACGTTTTTGCGTACTTTGAGAGGTCATAACTTTAGAAAGCGGGGACCAGTTGGGATGAAAAGTTGCACACATATGTAGTTTCTTGCAGCGCGTCGAATAGTGTACAGCTCATACCTCTGTTGACGGTATGAATAGGTGATCTCATTGTAGGGCATCCGCGCGGGAAGAGATCAAAGCCAAATCCTGGTGAGCGCTTCGCGCTCACCACAATATATTAAGGACAAGTTAACGCCTCCTCAGCACATTGCATCCATTGGGCTGGACGACAGAGCTACGCTTATTACCCTAGGAACTGATGGCGATGTAGTTTACAGAAGATCTGAACGTTTAGCTCCAAAAATCCTAGTTGGTATGGACCAGTACTGGGGCATTCTTTCCAAAAAACCGTCGGTTATGCTGCCGTCAGGCTTGGTTCTCACCTACTTTCGTTTTGGACCGATTATTTCCGGTAGGGAGACGCTTATAGTCAATCATTCAATACGCCTGCGCAGCGATGAGTCATCGCAACAGTTATCGCTTGATGGAAAACTCAACGATATGGCAAGTAGGCTTTGGACGTTGGAGGCTATTGGAATTACGGATGAAACAAACCCATCATTCGATATCGAGGAAAATGAGCGAATAGTAAAGGAGTTTTATGATACCGCTATAGAAATCGACGGATATTTACATGTGCAGTTTCCTTGGAAGAGAAGAAGAACCATCCTCCATTAGCTGACAACAAAATGTTAGCGTACAAACGCCTTCAAAGTCTGTAAAAGTCTCTCAAAGACAAGCCTAACTTACTCGTCGCATACTCTAAAATTTTCGACGACCAACTTGTTTCAGGTATTATAGAGGAGATCAGCGAAAAAGCTGTTAGTGGATGGTGCTACTATTTGCCTCATCAAGAAGTTCCTAAAGATAGCGCAACGTCCCCCATCAGACCAGTCTTTGACGCTTCTTCGCATTGCAAAGGAATGCCGAGTCTGAATGATTGCCTGAATCGAGTCCTACGATTTTGCCAAACCTTATAGAAATTCTGTTACGCATGAGGACGTTCAGCTTTTTACTGATTTCTGATTTTGAAAGAGCCTTCCATCAAATACGCCTTCTTTAAAACCAGCGGGGTGCTACTCGCTTAATGTGGTTAAAGGTTAGTACTAAACCGCCAACTCCGGAAAATTTACGATTTCTTCGCTTCACGAGAGTACCCTTTGGAATTAACGCATCTCCGTTCCTCTTGGCTATTTCGATCCTTTACTACCTCAATAAGTCGCCTAATAATCAGTTGCATTGTGATATTAAGAGGAACATTTACTCTGGCAAACGCTGGCTAGTGGGCCCCAGAGGAATTCACTTGTCGCCGAGGAGCTGCGGGGCGACTAGTCTGAATATGGACAGGTCGTAGCTAGACAATGGTGAATTTGTCAAGCTAGATGGTGAAAAACTCTAGCTATTGTCGCCTAGTTTCATAAAGCTACTGACGCAGACCTTGCCAAGCTAATATCGCCTACTTTTGTAGAGCTGATAGCGCCGAACTGATGTGAAGCTATTGTCGCCTAGTCCTATGAAGCCACCGAGCGATGGCCCCTTGTGAAGCTACTGTAGCCTAGATCAGCTCACCGTGATCCCTGATTTTCCCAGAATTATACGCAAAATAACTGCGAGCTGCGGAAGTTCAGCGAACTTACCGCAAAAAAAGCGATTGCTAGGAAGTACCGCAAACGTGACCAGATTCCACAAAAAGTCTGCCGTGAGTTTCCGCAAAAGCAAAACCATCAGAGAGCACCCTAGTGCAGCAGCTATAGAGCGACTAGAAAGCGATGGATCAGTAATAGCTGGTGATTCGATTCCTGGTGGGCAAGGGCGAAAATCTCGCCACATCTGCTGCAGAATCCTGGCAATGCCTGGTCGAGACAGTTGGATCTCACAAATCAGGTAACACTTTGATTCTACCGCGAATATGTCGCTTCTGCTCCGATCTAGCACCGTGGCGGCAGGACTCCGGCAGATTTTCGGTAAAATACAGGAAATTCCTCCCACAATTTTTTTATATGGAACCATTCAGGCTTTACCAGCATGCTGGGTCCCCATAGGCCTAAAATCCCTTCACTACTCCGAGACTTCCTCCTGAATGCCTATGTAGTTTCAGAACGGTAAAATATTGATAATTCCACTACGCTTGAAATAAAAAGTAACATATGTATGATAACGTAACAGAAAAATTTTATTCCCTACAGAACTTGAAGATACTCAAATACGTGTCAAAATAATTTCATAATGAAGTGAGGGAATACATGGTGCAAGCGCAGGAACACAACAGAACAACTTTTCATATAAAACCGTAGAATTTGAGAATTTCACCACAAAAACATGCAGAAGACAACGATTGTGCGCTCTGTTTGTAGCTTGGGAAGACCTTCGCCTGAGCGCTGCGTAGGCCCACGTTTCGTTTGCGTAGCAGAGCGCACGGGGATCTGTTGAGTCGAACAGATCATTTCCGGGTCAGCCCGATGGTAGGTGGCTTCTTTGAGAGGCACAGAAGCTGTTCATGCTGCTCTCCTTCTCCTTATGAGCTCTTCCCACGAGCCGTTTCACATGTTCATTGAGTGTCTCAAGTGCACGCACAAGTTTTCTTCCTCAATCTGAGTTCTTTCACACCAGACGTCCTCCATGAATTGGGCTTCACTCCGATTGAATTGCAGTCCAATGATTTTCCTTGCTTCGTTCAGCTCCGGTAACATCGCCTCCGCTTCATGTCGTCCTAGTAGTGAGCCATGTCTATTCTTCATGGTCTTCAGCTCCAATCAGAACACATTCCATCCAACTGTCACTATTCCATGTCCCGCGAAATAAACATCGCGCCTGATTTATCTTTCGATGCTGAGTGACTTTAAACCCTCTTTGAAGGAAGCGAACCACGGACGTAACTATATGTACATAGGTACGCTCCAGACACTGTGAAGAAGAAGAAAAAAGCGATAAAGAAAAAGAGGAAGACCGCGAAGAAATTGAAAGAACACTGAGACATCTAGCAACACACCTGATTATACACGCATGAAAGGGGGGAGGGAAAATAAAGGCTATTGAAAAGATTTCGCGTCACTGGGAAAAGTCGCGGCTTCCCAAGAAAATGATCACTGAAGTGTTGAGGTGTGGGTGCTATCCTAGCGGGGGGGGGCACTGTTGTACCGCGCTTGGCCACGCCCATTTTTCCGTCCGCAATGACTCTTCTGATTTTGGCAGGAGAGGGAAACCATGGGTAGGTGCTCAAATTTAATACGGCACAGTAAAATGGGCGTAGTCAAGTGCATCGCGCCATAGTGCTCCCCCCTCGCTAAGATAGCACCGAGATGTGTCCGTTTCGAATGATTGAGGGTTATGGGATTATTTATCACCAGCTGCGCCAGGCGGCTTTTTGTTAGGCTAGCTAGAAGAGGCCGGCGAAGCCGGCCTCTTCCAGATAGCCTAACAAAAAGATTTAACGAAAAGTGAGGCAACGATTCTGTTGCTGAAGAACGGTTCTGATAGAAAACATTATGATGAGTCTGGTTTGATTCGAAGCATTCCTGCTGCGAATAATACTTTTCCTGACGCCGGTTTGCCGCTGGTGGGTAGGCGTCCACAAACGGAAAGCCGACTTGGACAGCCTTCCTCCATCAGCAATGTGGAGCATTGGTTCGGCTTCTCCGAACGATTAACCGGCTCTGCCGCCCGCTCACCCCCCCCCCCATCAACCTCGGCTACCAATCGTTTGGCTACGCCAACCAAAAGACTGGCTTAGCCGCCCTTCCCCACCAAGCGCGTGTTGCATTCGTTTGGCTGCTACGGACGGTAGGCCCGTTTTGTCGCCTGCTTCCCCCCATCAACCACATGTAGCAATCATTTGGCTTCGCCGAAAACAATGGACTTCCTTCGCCGGCCTTCCCCAATCAAGCACGCCACGGGTAGCAATCGTTTGCCTTCGCCAACCGATATACTGTCTTCGCTGCCCTTCCCGACCAACCATGTGTAGAATTCGTATGGCTTCGCCGAACGGTGAGCTAGCTAACTACAGCTACACATGTTGTACGCGTCTATTCCGCAGTCCCGCACACATTCCGTGTCGCTTTACGCGATGGACCCGAAGCCCCGCCCACTTCTACGAAGTCCTTCTGGGTCGTCCCTGAGCCCCGCACATGTTGTACGCGTCGATTCAACAGCTACGATGGTCCCAGCATGATCCGTTACTAACAAAGTTCAAAGGACCCAATAGGCAACATCTGGGATGGTCCCACCACGATCAGTATCGATTAAAGTTCAAAGGACGCCATATGCAACAGCCAGGGTGGTCCCACCACGATCTTAATGATGTGCGCGCTCCTCCTAAGCCCCACTCGTATTCGGCCACCTTCTCGGTGTACTGGAACAATAACGTGCTCTGAGTGATAGGGCTGAAAATTGCGGGAAATTCGAAACCCGGTCAGACAGACGTCGGTCAGACGTTGGTCAGACGTTAGTCAGACGTCGGTCAGACATCGTTCAGACGTGCCAGACACTCGGTGAGACACACCACCACGCCTATTGTTATATGTAAGGGTTATCAGATAACAAGTACAAGTTACCGTTTACTAGTTGCAAGAAATTTCAGAAATCACGATTTACGATTTAGAAAAAATTCAATTAGGCATTTTCGTGATGCAAATATTAGGTCTAGAAGTTAATTTCCGCGTTTTTGTTGTTATTGATATTTTGTAAAAAATAAAATTATTTTTATATAACGAATTTTATGTTATAATGCTCACTGTATTATCAGCTTTCTATTGATATATAACTTGCTTCACGTACCTTATAAAAAAGTATTATTTTAGTTTCAGAATATGTCAACTTTTGTGCCGGAAAAACGCCATTTGCGGGAAGCTCTCCTTTTCCTTTTTCATCTCAAGAAGAAAGCCACTGACGCGCACCAAATGCTTGCCCAAGCTTACGGGGATGCTGCTCCATCCATAAGAACCTGCCAAGAATGGTTTCAGCGTTTCAAATCGGGTGATTTTGACGTTAAGGACAAAGATCGACCAGGACAGCCAAAAAGTTCGAAGACGAAGAACTTCAGGCTTTGTTGGATCAAGATTCGGCTCAAACGCAAGAACAGCTCGCGGCATCTCTCGGCGTCACCCAAAAAGCAATTTCTATTCGATTGAAGGCAATGGGGAAGATTCAAAAGGAAGGAAAATAGATCCCCATGAGCTCTCAGAACGCAACAAAGAGCAGAGAAAAACAACTTCACAAATCTTGTTGGACCGATTCCAAAGAAAGTCTTTTTACACCGCATCATAACTGGCGATGAAAAGTGGGTGTACTACGACAATCCGAAGCGAAGAAAATCGTGGGTTAGTCCTGGTGAAACAACAACTTCGACCGCAAAACCAAACATCCACGGGAAGAAGGTCTTACTGTGCATATGGTGGGATCAACGCGGTATACTGTACTATGAACTTCTTCAACCTGGCGAAACAGTTACTGCGAATCGCTATCAACATCAACTAGCGCAATTGCGGCATGAAATCGAAGCAAAGAGACCAGAATGGGCGAGTCGACACGAAAAAGCCATATTGCTTCATGATAACGCTCGACCTCATGTTGCTCGAACGGTAAAGGATACGCTAAAAGAGTTCAAATGGGAAGTCTTACCGCACCCGCCGTACTCTCCAGACATCGCCCCGTCGGATTATCACCTTTTCCGGTCAATGGCGCATGGTCTAGCGGAGCAGCGCTTTCAAGATCGTCAAGATGTCAAAAAATGGCTCGATGAATGGGTGGAGGCCAAACCAGAAAAATTTTATTATGATGGAATCCATAAGTTACCCAAACTCTGGGAAATGGTTGTTATTAATGACGGAAATTATTTTGAATAAAAATTTTGTTTAAGTATGTCCAGTTTTCAATAGTGTAAAAAGCGTAAAAAAACGCGGAAATTAACTTCTAGACCTAATAGACACATGAAAACGATGTGGCAAACCGAAAAATAGTCCTAAGATGAATGAAATTCCGAATGAGGGGAAGACAATTTTATTCCAATAAAGCTTCTCAAGAGTGATATTTTCACAGTATTCCGGTAGACTGTCAGCAAATGTCAAACGCATATAAAATCGATTCCCGTGGAATTATATCGATGCATAAAGTCTATCTCGCTCATATGAGTCCGGGAGAATAAAGCTGAGGAACGGTTGCTCCCAGCCTAATATAACAGCGATAAGATTTTGACATGATAAACATTGATTCAGCCGGCGGAAAATGAGGGAAAGAGACTATAAGTTTTTTATGCGCGAACTCACTCTGGAATCTTTGGAGCGTAACATCACAGATGGGCGAGTTTCTGGCGAAGATGCGAACAAATCGCCCATTTTAAGCTGAGGAAACATAACAGGCGAAACGAAACGGCGAGCAGGTTAACCAAATCGGCTGCCGGTGGTAAAAATGAAATCGATCAAAGAGTATAACGCCGCTTGAAATTTTTTACCGATTTTCACGTAGCCTTAAGTCGCCATATGTCGCCGAACACAATCTTACGCGTTCGAGATGTAGCTTGATATCAAGCTACTTTTTCATGGGAAAATCACCATTATGACGTCACGCCCGAAGGTCGGCTATTATGGTGAAAATTGCGCTAGAATCGAAAAAGTGGGCGGTACTATGGGGCGTCTAGCCAACGTTTACCAGAGTATGTGGATAACATTCTCCTAGGAGCAGAAAGCGCTGCTGACGCAATCGATCGGTACAAGTTGTCAAAATCCCTATTCGCATCAATGAATATGAACTTGCGAGAAATTCTTAGCAACTCGAAGCAGGTCAACACTGCCATTCCAGCATGTGATCGCATGAAGAATCCGGAGAAAGCAAAGCTTTTAGGAATAAATGGAATGCCGCTGACGACTCTATCGTTATAGAACTCAAGATCGCCTCAGTAAACGTATTCTCGAAAAGAAGTGCGCTTTGTGCTCTCGCTTCTACATTTGATCCTCTTAGACTAGTCGCGCCTTTTCTTGTTAAATTCAAAATATTTGTGCAAGACTTATGGAGCGAATCCTACGATTGGGACGATTCATTGTCAAAAGAGGACATGGCGAAATGGAGAGAACTTCTGAGTGGAATAACGGAAACGGCTTGTGCAATACCTCGAACTGTTTGCACTTCTGAAATGGGGTTTCATACGAATTGCACGTTTTTGGCGATGCGTCTTCGAATATTTATGCATCTTGCGCATACCTTGTTTGTCGTTCTCCTGTTCTATTCTCATCAAATCTCGTTATGGCTAAGAGCCGCTTGAATCCGAAAAAGAAGATGACAATTCCTCGCCTTGATTTCCTAGCAACCCTTATTTCTATTCGCCTAGCACAGTTTGTGACGTCACAACTGGATAATTCGCCTAGTGATATTCACATTTTCTCCGATTCTCAAATTGCTCTCCATTGGATTCACTCCTCTAAGCCGTTAGAAGTTTTCGTCAAAAACCAAGTCAAACAAATCCGAGCTGTTCTGGACGAGCTACAGACCACAATAAGCATTCCTCCTAAGTTTCATTATGTATCATCATCTCAAAACCCAGCTGATTGCGCTACTCGTGGATTAAACACTAGAGATTCGAAAGATCACATATGGTGGCACGGTCCTAAGTTCCTTCAGCTATGTCAGATGGACTGGCCACACTCGAACATGGACTTCAAAGTTTCACTGGATGACGCCTTCGAAGCCATTTCGGTGAGCAACGTTTCCAACTTGGTTGCTGATACCGAGCAGGGACACGTTTCTGTGCTTCCATTCAAAAGAACTAATCAATATCTGAAGTTGGTTCGCGCTACTGTGTTTGTTTTCAAATATCTTCACGCTCAAATCTATTCTCGCCTAAGATCAGACCATTCGAAGAATCGATTAGCAGTTGATCTACCATTAATTACATCTTGTACGGTTAGAGTAGCGATCACAGTGGACGAATTTTCCGGAGCAGAGCATATGCTGCTGAGAGAACACTATCGAGAAAGCTCGAATACGCTTAATGCCTTGCCGCTGCACAAATTTAACGCTCAGTACTCGTCTAATGGTTTAATTGTATGCCCAAATCGGTTGGGAAATGCTGAGTATACTTCGCAGAGCAAAACTCCTATTTTGTTAGTTCCTGACCATGTACTCACAAAAACCATTATTTCCCACTTCCATGAAAAAACTTATCCTGCTGGACTGCGCGCAACAATTTCTGAGTTACGCAAAACCTATTACATTCCGAAAATACGCTCGGTTAAAGCAAAAACGCTCCGATCGTGCGTGATTTGCAAGCGATTTAACGCCAACGCCTATCGTTATCCAGAAATGCCAAAATTTCCCGGAGCGAGAGTCAATCGCTGTCGCCCTTTCCAGAAGGCAGGACTAGACTATCTGGGACCACTTCAGTGTCGAGACGAATCTGATAGTCTAGCAAAAGTTTGGGTTTGCCTCATCACATGCATGGCTACGAGAGCGGTCCGCTTTGAAGTAGTCGCCAACTGCACTACGAAAGAATTTTTGTTGGCCCTAAGAAGGTTTATCGCACGCAGAGGAATTCCGGAAGCGATTCTATGCGATAACGCCACAACATTCAAGTCTGGCAACGAGTGCTTAGCCGAACATCTGAACAATCAGATTGTCTCGGATTTTTACGTGAACAGAAGAATTGCCTGGTCTTTCATTACCCCCTCTTTCTCCTCGAAATAAACGCGCTGAGACCAATCGACTTCATATCGCCTGAGGTGGAGCTAGAGTTCCCCCCCCCCCAGTGGAGATAGACAAATCGCCTCAATTCTCACTCACCAAGGACCAACTATTCGATTGGTATCAAGAAACCACTTTAGTACTCGAGCGTTTCTGGAGGCTCTGGCAGGTCGATTACCTTTCAGAAATCGCTGATCGAAATGGATTGCGTATCCGTCAAGGAAAATTCTCACGCGCTACGCCAAAGGTCAACGAAGTAGCTATAATGGCTGACGAAACGCTACCACGAGGGCAATGGCCACTGGTAATAATAACGAGTGTCTCCCACTCCGACATTCGTTGGCGACTAGCCTCAGACTAAACTGGGAATCGCCGACGAACAAGTCAGCGATTCGGCCAAAATGTGGACTAAAAATTCACCATATGGGTGATGGTTTAGCCTCCGCTGGTGAAAGTTGGGAGCGATTGTCGCCAAAATACTCGCCGAGAGTCGACTTTGCCGAAAGTCGCCTTCCTTAATTCTAGAATCGCCCTAATCCTTCGCGTACTGGTAAACTTCAAGCCATTTCCGTTACCCGAGCTGGTGAGAGTTGAGGGCGATTCTCGCCAAAATAAACGCCCCGCCCCTCCGCTGGCGAAGATCGCCCTTCTTCAACCTAGAACCGCCTTATTTAATCGCACATTGGCGGAATTTTAGCCATTTCCATTGCCCGAGCTGGTGAGAAATGAGGGCGATTCTTGCCGGAATCAAAGCCCCGCCCTTCACTGGCGAAAATCGCCCTAATTTTTCATCTTTTTCGCCCCGAATTTTCGCCTATTGGCCTATTACAGGCCACTTACAATGGCGATCATAGAACTCACGTTCTATAATCGCCTCGAACATCACGCCAATTTATTAATACATATTTATCGCACGTCTCATATCCAACAACTAATGTAACAAAATAAAATATAGTACACGTAAGCGTAGAGAAATCTCCAAAAGAGGTAGAGACACATTGAACATAGAAAAAAATGAAACCGGAGTGCGCTAGGTAATGCACAATACGCGTTTTGAGAGCAAAAGACAGCAGTGATGATTTTACATCGAAAACGGCCATGAGACATGAACTGTGAGGCAGGCAACGAACTTGCGCCATTTTGAGTTACCCCAAGAAATTGAGCGAAGAACAGAAAATGGTGAATTTTGTCGAGCGAGTCAGTGGTTTAGATCTGGGCGAAAATCTTTAGCAGCTGAGCAAAGAACGATAATGAGTCGGCGAGGTAAAGAATTTCAAACTGTTACAGCAACCATTCACGTTCCTCGCCTGAGTCTTAGTCAGTAGCTCGCGCAACAAGAGCCTACCCTTTTTTTCCGTTCATTACTCCAATAATTCGGGATCGAAGAAGGCGAATCGTCAAGGCCGCTCGATACAAAAGCAGTCAGCCATCACACTCAGCTGGCAGCTCCTCGCCTGCCATTCCTTTCTAGCTACTCGGACTAATGTCGGGTGTCGCAACAATGCTATAGGGACTATCCATCGAATTGAGGGAGAGGACGGATAGCGTGCCAGGGTTAGACATTAGCCACCGGAAAATAGAAGGCGCCAATCAGCTCGTGTAAATGGGGCTTCTTTTCTAGCGAGAATAGTCAAGTAGCCCCAGGGGTGCGTTCTAAGAACGTTCCCACGACGTCGTGGGAGGACTAGCAACCTTTCCATGGACAAATTTGCTTTCCATGGATGCTAATTATACCTGAAAAATTGCTCCCACGCCGCCGAGCCCTGAACAACTAGGGCATTGTGTTCTGGACAGGAAACCTCTTTTTGTGTGAGAGTACCTACTGTGAATCGCAGACGCAGACCAGTGCTGGAGCCCAATGCAGGAACCGGGTACGGCCTGAATTTTGAGTGATTCGCTCGCGCCCCGCCACTCCTCTCAACGGCTACCGAAAGAAACAAACAACTGAAAAATCAGCTTCAAGAGAGCGGTCGATTATCAAGAACAGAAAGTTGTTTGTTAAACGATTCATGAGGTTTTAATTATCTATTGTTCTTTTAAATTCAATTTTCAGCTGTTTACTTTGATCAGTGAGCCTTTGAACGTAGAAGGCGGGACGCGAGCGAATCACTCAAGATTGAGCCCAGCAGAGATGTTTCGTGCTCGTTCCTAGCCGTTTTTGCTGCTGATGCTATGAGCCCAGGATCCCTCGGTTTCTGACAGAAACTCAAAAACTGTTCTTGTCGTGACCACCGCCTTCGACCGAAAGTTCAGTAGCTATTGCTCAATGTCTTCAGACCTGGACGAAGAACTCATATTTGCGTGAAAAGACTAATGAGATATGGAAACACATGATCACATACATATGATAACATCACATGAATGGAAAGAAAACGGAAGGGAAGCTACATTTGCGAAAACGGCGTCTGCCCACGCATACCTTCAAAATGCAGATGTTCTGCGGTTTCATTCGATGTCATTACGTCGGAGTTGATCCTCGTTAACTCTCGGTATTTTCTCCACCGGAGTGTGTTTACTGCACCATCTGGGGCCGGATTCATCAACCGAATGTTGGGTTTGGGTTGTCCGACGGTATGTCTGACCGGGCGCCTAACCTACCCAACACATCCGATTCTGATTCACCGAACGCAAATCAGTGTGGTTTACGCTGACCGCGACTTTTGGGCGTCGGCGGTAATTTTAGTGCACACAACACACCATAATTACCGCCAGATCACAAAAATTCATAGAAAACTTCACTATGAATAGATTTTCTTGAAAAAGGTGACACAACGGCCGTTTTGCAGCACAAAGGATGCGTTTTTCCCAAGTTTTAAGTAATTTCTTATAGTATTGAGGTTTATTCATCACAATGCATTGCTACTCTTCGTCGGAAGATTGCAAACAGTAGATGCTTTTTTTCTATCGTTGGATCACGAGAGGTACATTTTTTCACAACTGCTAAATAAGCACGAATGCATTATTTCACGTCCAGTAATAACTATCCTAAACGCTTTTTCAAAAAAAAACCTTCCATTCTCCTACTAAACTAACAGGATAATAATTCCTGCGTCATAAAGCGTCTTAATTGCAAAGCATTCCTGCGTTTGCTCTTTTTCGTCGTTTTGAACCTATTACTCGAAGGTGGTCACAGAACGACATGAAAAACACGGGCGAGTGAGAAAAAATAGAAAGAAAACACGAGCATACCTCTGCTTTATCAATACGGGTGGTCGTCTTGTGGCGCCAAGCAATGAGGAGGGTGGGCGGATCGGAGGGAAGGGCTAGGCACGGCTATTGGTCGGCGCCACTTCGGCAACCAGTAGCACTGCTTAGCCCTTCCCTCTTACCCGCCCAATCTTATCACTGTTTGGCGCCACAAGACGACCACCCTATCAATGGGCTATCAATACGACGGATCTGAAGGAAAATATTAGTAGCAGTGTAGTTGAATAGCGATTCAGTGTGAGTAGAAGTACCAGTAGGTGAGTGACGGGCGCTGGTTTGTGGGAAAGGTGTATAGGTGGATTGTATTCAGCAATCCAAGGATGGCTCACAACTTCAAATTTACAGTGAGAACAACCATGGGTAGCAGGTACAACTCGCAGGGGTTAATCTTATTTTAATGATATCATATTAATTCAATAATTATCTATAATTTTTCAATATATCAATTGTACAAGTCATCCCAAAGGTTCATTTACTCCTTTGTAAATGCAACTTTGTTCATCAAGTTATCAGGAATTTGAACAGTTCTTTCGTATGAAACTTACGTAATCGAAGAGAATCATCCTGGCCCAATTGACGAAAATAATCGAGAAAAATTACGATTTCTCGCTGCAGTGCACAATGGAAAATTCGGTGCGAAAATTTTGATTTCGACTCCTATTCATATTGGGCTGCTTCTAATTTTATTAACATAAGCAGATTTTTCTTCGAATTTCTACGAAAATTAGAAGCCCAATTCTTCCAAACAGTTTTTACTTACGATTTAGAATGAAATCCAAAACTCACCCATTCAAAGCCTTTGCGCCCGCAAAACGACGAGCAAACCAATAAATTCACTGTGGAATAATCAAGTAATGCATCATTCTACGAATTATCATCTACTCTAAAAAACCACCAATACATGCTCTAAACGGAAGGAAAGGTAAATTGTGAAGTTCTGCAAAATATAAAATTGTTAATTTTACTTCAACTAAAATCGATTCTGGAAATAGGTAGGCCTGTGAATGCTAGAGGAAGCAACTCGAATCCCTGTATTATTTTACCTTCATGTTACCGATAAACCTATTATTATTATTAAAAAAAATAGTAGCTGCAGCCGAATAAAGGGTACGGAATTAGAAACAGCTGACGAAATAAAAACCCTCACGAATCGATACTGGATCTTGGCATGATTTCAAAACCAGCAACGCTTACATTGGCCATCGGGCGCGCGGTTTAGCGGTGGCGCACGATATCTACTGGGTTGGGACCATTCCAAATGAAATGTACTTTTCTAGAACCATTTCCAGACGAAAAGTTCGAATATGCCCATCGCAGCTGCCTAGACCCACTCTGAAAAAAGTTGTAGGCATTTTTTCTCTGATTTTCGTACTTATTGTACCCTCCAAAAAGCGCATTATTTTTACGAAAATCCGGAAACGGACCTCATAATCGTGTTCAGCGCTCAAAACTACCCCACTAAGCAAAGTTAGGTTGAAGGAACATTTTCCAAACGTTGCGTAGTCTAACAGCGTTTTGGACTTGTACGGATTTTCGGTAGGGCGTTTATTTATACCAATTAGAAGGCTCTCGAAGCGTTTAGAAAAAATATCCCAGATTTGACTGAAAATTCGCTCTGGGGGGTTATTTGGGGTGCTGATCACGAATCTGAGGTCCATTTATCGATTTTCCGAAGTTTTCGACTGTATTCGTTCACAGATTCCCATCGGGGGAGAATATGATGGCAAATCGCGACTTTCGACGATTTCCGGGATGCTTCTATAGAATATGCTCAAGTCATTTCTGTAGGGGTTATTTGGAGTGCTGAACACGAATCTGATGCCAGTCTATCGATTTTTGGCAGCTTACGGTAGATTACGGTGGGTGTACGGTAGTTTGGTCGAAGTCTCAGATTTCTCTCAAAGTTTCTATGTGGGGGTTATTTGGGGTGCTGGATACGAATTTGATATCCATTTGTCGATTATCGGAATATTGATGTAGGTTTTGCCTCCTAAATGGCATGTTACCTACCGTAACTTAAAGTAAACCTTGAAATTTGGGCAAGCAAAGCCCAGATTCGTGTTCAGCACCCCAGATTACCCCTACATACATGTTTTTAGCAAAATCAGAAAAAAAATAAAAACATTCTAAAAATTTCATAGGGGGTACCCTCACCTTGCCGCGAAGCTTCAAAAACGCTCATAACTTTTTTCAGAGTGGGTATAGGCAGCTGCGATGGGCATATTCGGACTTTTCGTCCAAAAATGGTTCTAGAAAAGTTCATTTCGTTTGGAATGGTTACTATGACTTATTGTGGTCCCCTTGTAAATACTCACGATCATGAAATTTAATTAGAAAACTAAGGATTTTCGGGATCTTAAATTCCGCTATGCAGTTACGGATATCCGCTGTTACAGCACGCAGCACTATGATAATCATGCTTGAGACAAGGGATGCTCATGCGGGGACCTGATGGCCCCATCATGTTGCAACAGCGGGGGTCTGCAAATTCTGAAAGGAGTTTTGCTCCGATAAGGATGGAGTGTGCCTATCGCAGCCATGTCATAATTTTGACGCGCCCTCATCAGGGACCTGGCGACAGTGACTCACCCTGAGCGGATCTACCTGTCGTCCACGGAACATTCCGCCAGAGTTGAGGAAAAAAGCATGCAGCACTACCGCTTGCCACGGACTGTCTTCGGAATGGAGAACTCTCCGCGAATGATAAAGCTTTTATCTCCTCGACAAGCGAGGCGAATTGAGGCAAAAACTTTACCAGGTTCGCCCCGCTCCGCGATTACCTCGCTCAAATTTCATCAACTCGCTAACACGAAAAGACGATAAGCAAGGCTTTGCGGAACTGCTCCGTTTCCGTATTCCCGGTGTTTTTCGGATTATTTCGTTCCGTTCCCGAGTTTTCGGGCCCGGAAAGGGAATAAATTAGTGCAACACGATCTATTATAGTGGGTCTAGGCAAGGATTTTCGAGAGTTCATGAGACGCTGAAAACTACATCTGACCTCTTGTGTTCAAGCGATTATCTGAGCTCGACTGAGATCATTCACAAAATCAGGCGAAAACCGCGAGCTTCAAGATATATCATACATAATAATAAACGGCTAATGGCTGACCGTTGACCGCAGAATGTACGGGACCCGAATGGGGGTGCGCCAAGCACAGTGGAAAGTGTGTGGAAACCAACTGGAGTGCGCCAGACGCCTAGAAAAATGTGAGGGATCCACCTGTAAGTGCGCCAAGCATCAAAGTCAGTCTGTTTGACCCAACTCGCGGTGGGCCAAGCGCCAAGCAAAATGTGCGGGATCCAACAGTGAGTGCGCCAAGCGCCGTCGAAAGTGTGTGGGACCCAACTGTGGGTGCGCCAAGTGCGATGAAAAATTTGCGGGACCCATTAGGGAGTGCGCCACTCGCTGGGGAAGTATGGTAGACCAGGCTGGTTATCAAGGAACGATGATAATTGAGTTCTCATTTGGCAATAATTCAATTAATTTATGCGTCATTATACACGCCTACAAGTACGCCGCGAAGCGGCGTTGGTGCGCACTTTGTTTCAAGAAAATAGAGATTTAACGAAAAACAGAACATTCACAGTTATCTATCTGGATCCAGCGCAATTCGCTTACCCTCTTGAACAGTAAGGGAAGAGAGCACGTCAGAAAAACGTGTTCCATTTTTGGGATTTCACAGGCCAAGGAAAAACGCCTTACTCTGAGTGGGTTAGTTTAGATGTTGAACCAAAATATGATGTATTGTTATGATAGATGAATATGATGTAGATCTGAACGTGTAGATTTGGATATGGGAAGTCGTTCGGCGCCTTTGGGATTTCAAACAGCGCGTCATCGTAAGTAACGCGGTCTAATGCGTTAGTATATAGGACCCGGCTAAGTACTGCTGCAACGCCGCCACGCGACCGCACCACGTTACCCGCGAAGATGCTACTCGGAAATACGTTGCCGAGTAAATCTATCCGAATCGGAGTGTCCGCCCACGCGGTCGACGTGCGTGCCAAGCGCCCATCACAAAGGCATTTTTTGGACGAGCCTTTCCGCGACTGCAAACCGCTGGCTAGGATGCTATTCACTATTTGTTTAATGATCTTGAGAATCGATTTACGAGTCCGCAATATGTCGTCGAGACCACTGCTCAACAAGCACGCCGGCCGCTTGGGCGGACAGTCTCATACGGATGAACTATACACCTGTACATCTCCAGCAGCGACCGTTTGCATGGGCCGTGTCACTGTTGTCGGAAGCCACGAGGCAGCAAAGATCGATATTCACTAGATCGATATTCCTCACAAACACGTTAACGCTTGTGCCCCGTAGATATTGCGGCTTTCCACAGAAACGACACCGACGATATATGCTGATTAATGGAGGTCTAACTCTTCTTTGACCCAACTCATGACATCGCAATTAAATGGACAGTTTCTGTATGTCAAACTCGCATTTGGAACAACAAAGATTATATACAGTTTTTTACTTAGCTTCGGTGAAGATTTACCGAGCAGTTGAGTGAGAGGGGGGGGGGCTTCGGTGGTGCAGTGCGATAAGGCGCTCCTCGGAAAGGGAATATGCTGGTTCAATCTGGCTCGGAGCCAAGCATTTTGCGATCAACTCAGCACCTTGTGTAAACATACCATAACGTGCACTGCGACGTTGAACTGCAGTTACGACAAAAAACATCCAATCGTATAAGACAGTTTAACTTAGTTAAATTTTTTGAAATAATACCTAAATCTAGTCTAAAATAAGAAATAGCTCACCTTGAAATTTGGTAAAATAGAAGTCTACTGACGGACAGAAGTCCAGCTGGAGGTGCCCTGGCAGCGCCGTAGAGGGAGGGCAAGAATAGGGAGTGATGCCACGAAGAGCAAGAAAAATGAACATGGAAGACGTGTGAAGATGGACGTATTTGATGAGTCGATACAAGAAAATCAGCTGCGGCCAAGAATCTTTTCAAACTGCACGAATGCATGTGCATTTCGAAACTCGCGCCCACCACTGACGTGGCGCGGAATTTGAAATCGCCTTTTCGAAGTAGGGCGATTTTCGCCGAGTCCAAAAATCAACAACCTCGCTGCCAAAGCGATCTCGTGGCGAATTGGGGCGAAAACGTCACCGGTTTCGCCCCGCTCCACGCTTTCCTCGCTTAAACTTCACCAACTCGCCAACACGAAAAGGTGATCAGCCAAATTAGGCGAAATCGGTGAAGTTTTCGCCATGATGATAAGATGGGCGTTTTAGGCCGCGCCCACCGAAGCGATTCGCCATCTATTGTCAGAGCATGATGAGGATGGATCGATAAGGCAGGCCCTCGTACGCACGTCAAAGGGAAAACTACTCCAGCGATCAATAAATCACCTGTCCCCATTAGAAATTCAGACTTCGACCGACTTCAGCGTGGAACAGAAGCAAAAACCACAGAACAGAGTTCAACCGCATAGAAAATGTAAGAAAATGTTATTGCATAGGTGAAGTAAGAAAGTAACCAACCTATTACGCCTAATAGTTGACACCTTCCTTTGTTTCTTCCAACTCCTTATGATTTCGTCGCTTTCACCATGTTTGCGACCCCTCCCTGCGATGACAAACATCCGCTATTAAAGGGCCGGTCGGCAAGCGCGCTTCATTGCCAATTTGATTACGGTTAAATCGTAAATTACTATTTTGGTAAATATCTCGCTATATTACGCACATTTCGCCTCATTTTTAATCTGAATGGACTCGAATAGGAACATTAGACCCCTAAAGTTGTTTTGATGCTGTTTCATCCATTACAAACGCCTATTTATCCATCTATTCGTTTCGATTAACTTATTCGCTATTTGCCACCCATTCCGTACTCGCTCACAGATTGACATAAACTTCAGCAAGTAGCAGTTCTTAGATAGGAATAGGAATGTGAAGTGGTCAGATTACACTGATATCGCCTTTTGAATATCTTCACACACTCGAAGAACCTACGAATTCGTAATTTTGCTCAACATCGTTCTCGTCACTATTGATTGAATTTCTGAAGCTTCGATGACGTCATATATTACCATTCGCACCAACTTAACGAATTTATCGCCATAGTCATCCACAATTGGTGTTACTCGAGCAAATCTCGCCTATTTAATATGTAATTCCCGTGAAATTCGCTGAGTTCCACCCCCTGGTTTCAGGTAATTGATAAGATTTGACCAACCTAACGTCATGATGGAACACATAGTCTCCTCATCGCCGAAGCGTGAAGTCGAAGAAGTAGGATCGCCGGAACACATGCCTTCAGCGGATATGGACGAACTGTTAGTTTGTTCCATTACTGATTCCTCTAATATGAAAATCGATTCTGTTTCAGTCACTCAACTTTCCCTTCCACAACTTCCAGGAGCAATCGAGGAGCCCCTTTTTGAAAATGTTGTAGATTCTTTCAGCTCGTTCGAGGAGGATGGCAAGCAACAACCTGCGGGCCGTGTCCCCAATAAGCTGACCGTCCCTCTTCAGAGTTCGCGTTCACCTACCATCCTGGAACGGTTTCAGGCGCTATGCAGTGGACGCAGTCAAAGCCCGACACTTGCAGTTAATATCGAACACGTCTCCGGTTTGCCACAGTTGGGGAGCCGTGATTTGGCACATGTTGATGCATTTCTGAAGAACGATCTCTACCTCACCTTCCGTGAGTTGGTGACGAAGGGAATCATCACTCCAACGCCTAGTCAGATCAGAGATGGTCTCAACAACGACTTCACCGTGTTCACGGTCACGCAAGCCTTGAAGGCTCTGAACATTCACTGCAAAGCCCTCACTTCACTTCATATTGAGGTTTCCCAAACTCCTTGGAACGACGCTGAGACGATGCTGAGATGGATTCAAGACACGACCACGCTGATTGCCAACATCAATTGTCAGCGAAGCATAATTGATCGGAAGTTGATGCCTCGAGTGTTCGATCCTTCGCAGGATCTAACCAATCTTGTTTCTGCTCTTGCACAGTTCGGCGTTTCACCTTTGAAAATCGATTCCTTATTCACTGATGCGGACGCCACTCTTACTTACGCCTACGAAATCATTTTTAAACTTCAGCAGGCGCTAATTTCGCATGTCCAGGTCGCCAAAGCGCACACGCCTACCAGTCGACGTCGTCCATCCGACTCGGATGCAGACGGAAACAACAATCACTCCACTGCTCGTAAGTCTCGTCTATCCTCGTCGCGTAAGTCTCGTCCCTCGCCAGCTCGTTCACGTCACAGTTCGCGCCGCCACTCTCCGTCGCGGCCCACCCAGGCTGGATCACGATCCAGAGAAACAGCTGTGTCGCCGAGCCCCCCACCTAACTACAAGGGCTGCATCTTCTGCGACAGTAGGCTGCACTATACGGCTCTATGTAGGAAAACTCGCAAACTCTCTGTGCGGGCAAACTACCTTGCTAAAGGAGGTCGCTGCATCAAATGCCTTAGTCGCCACGAATCTGGCGAGTGTAAACGACGAAGCTGGTGTTTGTACTGTCACTCATACCCCAACCATCAGGCGCTTTGCAGTGAAGGTGAAGTTATCCATAACGACATCAAGGATCCGCTAGGAGAGTATTATGTTGCCATAAGAGAACGCTCAGAAGATTCCTACGCCTCTTATCAAGCTCGAAAAAGGGCTCGACATGACGAGGACGATAACTGAATGAGTATGGGGTGATATATTACTTACAAAGGTGTTCCTAATAGTTTCTATTTGGTTCTTGTTGATTTCCGAAGTAACATGAACTTACTTCCAGTTTCTCGTTACGCCTTACAAGTACGCCTTCCATTCAAAAGGAAACTTGCTTCCAGAAATAGCGCAGAAGTTTCGAGGAGATCTGGCCGACTTTACTGCTACGCCTAGCCCAGTTTCATGGACGCAACTTGATCACGCCTAACAAATCGTCGGACACTACTCACGCCTACTCAGACGATCGCCGTTGTCTACAGGACGTCGATCCGCCCAGAACGAGTCACCGCTGGCGAACAGGCAGCTCTACGCGGGGCCGTCCCGGTGTGCTGTTGAACAGGGGGCGACGGGCTGTTAAACAGCCCATCGACCGGCGATCCCGCCGAGTGCCTTAAATCGACGCAGACCGAGTTGTTGTCCACAGGACGTCAATTCGGGATGTCTACGGCTGCGCAGGTCGATGGGCAGTCCTACAGAAGTCTTTTGACAAAGTAGATCCTGTTGTTAACGAGTTCTATCTTGTCAAGAGACGCTACACTCTCATGACAAGATAAATCCTGTTAACACGAAGCGTACTCCCACGCCTGTTTCAATTCAGCGCGAAATTGAATCTTAATATCTCATATTCTCTTTTCTATTCTAATCTCTTATCCCTATTATTTTTTTACTAGCGAGACCAAGCGAAGTTTTCGCTGAAGAAACTTTGCCCGTGCGCCAAGTTCTCGAGTCAGATTAATTTCTCTAGACTTGTTTTGACAAACTTTTTTGTATCCAAGAGTTGCTATCCGTATGATCTCTTTCAAGTAGAGCAGGCTGGCGGACATTTGGGGAAAGGGTATAAAAAGCTGGGATGAAATATACGAAGCAATTTGTGCGGCAAGTTTGCAATCTTCCATGGCAAAAAAAATTCTCACCGAAGTGAAGCAAATTTTTCTTATAAAGTTTTTATGTTTAGTACCCGCTTTCGTCATATATTTATCACCGGCTAGGCTTGCTTCCGATTTCCTAGTCTGTCCAGAGCTTCAACTGTGAATCCTTGGAGAAGAACGGAGTAGGAATTAATACTCCACTCTCCATTTCCTTTATGCCCTACCTCCCAAAAATCGGGTATCATGTATCGGGTATGGTACCGGGTATTCAGGCTTACTGGAGTGCTGAGGGACACCGTTTTGCTCTTTTATTTAACTTCGTTATATCCAAGCTTAACCGTTGAAAAATGCTGTTAGGAATGAGGTCCGCCCGCTTCTAAGTGTTCCTGTTTATGTAAGATCTGTTAATCGTTTTTTATAATGCTGTATATGCTTATATTTGCTTTCATTTTTTATTGAATTCTGTTGATCTTTTTTTATGAAGTCTATCCATGGAAGGGGTGTTGGTGGCATGCCGACAGGTGCACCTCGTGGAGCTAACCGTGGTGGACCCGGCGGTTTCCGTGGTTCCGGAGTTGTCAGCAACTGCCTTCACAGTCATTTTCCGGTTATTTCCATCCTTTGATGTGGGTCGTTTACTCCGGTATTCGTCAGGGATCTCTGATAATTTGGTGTTGTTGATTTACCAGGATTCCCATCCATGTTGCCATTACTCGAGAAAGTAAATGTAGTGAGTAGAAAAAAATTTTTAGATTTGTTGAGGAAAATAAACGTAGTTTACTGATATTGCCTTTTCTGGTTGACAAAGTAAGCTATTTTAGCTTAGGTCAAAAACAGCAGACTGAAGTACCTTGCGAGAATGCTTTTGCTACTAAGCGAAAATTGTGAGTGACTGTCACCTGGTCGCAGATCATAAAAAGTTACCACCTCAAAACGGTAGGTACGCTCCAAAAACTGAATTTTCTCCTTGTTCCGATATCGTCCAGGATGCTGATTTGGTGTGCTGAGCGCGATATGATGTTCGACAGTAGAACAATATTTCATAACACCTACAATAATCTGCCGTAGTCGCCCGAAAAGCCGAAGACAAATCCCTTCTGCGTGCCCAACACCCCAAATAACTTCCCTGACGAAACTGTGACAAGGAGAAATCAATTGATTTTTAAGGCATATCTATCGTTTTAATGTCGTGACGTTTTTTGATCTGCGATAGGGCCACAATCACCCACAGTTTTCACCTAGTAGCAAGGGCATCCTCGCAAGATACTCCAGTCTGCTCGTTGTGGACCACGGTAAAATGGCTTCTTTATTGAGTTGTATTTAGCGCCTACCACTAAACAGTGGAGTATTGTCCGCATAATGACGTCATTATTGAGTTGGTGTAGTTTTTTTTGTGGGATTTTTGGTAAGGAGACTCCATTTTCTCTATTGCGGTTGAAGTAGAGCCGAAACCAGAAAAATCGAGCCTCATTATCAAGTTTCTCAAGGGGTGACGTCATAAGGCGGCTGATGCTTCACTGGGATGGTAATATCAGGTCTACAGGATGTTGATAGGATGTGAACGCGGAATCAGGGATGGAGACCCTCCTCCGATGGGATGTCTACAGCAAAAGCGTTCCGGCCAATAGGTTGTCTACGGCACCAAGGAGGGGGGCGACGGGCAGTTCTCGAGGGGCGATCCATGCCCCTTTTGGATGTCTACAGGGAGCATTGCGTGAGGTGACATCTCATTCGTGTCCTGTGGACAACAGCGAACGTCCGAGTAGAATCGTGGTGGGAGACAACGTCGCTTACTCGCAATTTCGCCTCAGTTTTGCTCCATGAGCTTCCTTTTGACGCCTTACTTTGACGAAAATCTCCCCTTTGATGATAAGGCACCAAATCACAAGGCGCGCAAAAAGCTCTGAGTAGGAAATTGCCACGTTTGCATCTGTGAGGACCTGTTCGACTGAATCACATGATTCGATTTCTCGCTAAAGCATACCGCGGTTGTTCCTGCCAGCCTCCTCGAAGACATTTGAAAGATTTTGTGTATTGATCATATTTGTTGATTTATGTTGTTGTTTGATAATTCGGTTTTGTCTGAGCTGCCCCCTTAGGATTGCCTTCTTGTATTTTATTTTTGCTTAGCTAACAAATACCTCCTCGGTTGAATGCCTCTCATCATCGTCAATGGTGCTTTCATGTCAACATCTGCCAGTCGCCCGAGTGTCGCGACAGTTCACGACATTTCAAACGTTCGTCGTTCGCGCCTTCTTCAATAGCCGCCCGTATGCGATACAGTACTATCAACGATCAAATTTGGGCCCGATTGGCACTCCCGCACCAATCTCCGACTGCTGCTCCGACCCCACACGTTCGTCTATTTTTCCCCCTTCAATCCGAGGACCCTTTTATCTGGGAAAATAAACATATATTTCAACTTCATTCTACCACCTTGAGCTATCGTGTCAACACACATACCTGATTTCATAATCAAATATATTACGATTGTTCGCAGATTTTCGGAGCCCTCAGGCTGCGGCTGTTGTAAATGGATGATCCTGAACACCTTGAAAATTAGGCTTCTAGGTTTTTAGCCATGCTCTACCGATTCTGCCAGTGAATTTCATATTTTAGAATTTGCCAGTTTCGACGATCTATAACTTCGTCTTGAGTTTTGCGCGAACAGTCTGATACATAGATCTACAACTTTTTGTGCACTATAGATATAATTTTATAAGGAAAAACAACCTTTTCAACTCCACCAGTATCGTTGAGCTAAAGTATAAAGTATGAGTATGAGTATATATGCTGTTCGTAAGAAGTGGCAGGTGCTCGGAAAATCCATTCTCCTTTCAGAGTAATACTTTTCTATACTTTTTTTCGAGCCGTTCCGAAAACTCATCAGAAAGCGCTCTCAGCATCACTATAACCTGTACTTTATTTGTTCAAGGGTTTCGTCAGCAATTACTGTTGACTGTCATTCCTGCGAAATCTTTCTCAGTAATGAGATGTTAAGTGATGTGTTGAATGACTCGCCCTCGTTTTCATTTCCTCCACCTCAACAAGTGTCCATTGCGGCGAGAAGTGCGCACAATATGTGTGTATGTGTGTGTGTTCCAATGTGTATGCATTGTCGGCACTACTTTCGGGTTTCGCGGGGGGTCCCGTAAGTGTTCTACGGAGTGGAGCGGGCCGGTGACTGGGCAGGGGCATAGTCTGGCGTTTTGGGACGCTCTCCAGCGCCGGCGGCGTCCACTCCCTCAACACATATAGGCACTTTGAGCGATCGCGATTCCATGAAATGAACACGAAACGGTTCCCCAATTGATTTCTGATTGCTTCCTGATTGATTTTCCGATAAATAGGGTGTCAAGACAATGCCGATCGCACTGATAGCTTATATCAGTGCAAATTAGAATTTTTCTCCTCTCGCGTCCGTTCCTTCCATTCAGTAACTGTCGAAGCGCTTACAGTGCTTATCAAAAAAAATCACTTATACTTCTTCTTATAGCTAGGGGTAGCGATAGGCTTTGTTCAACTCAAATCAATTTTTCCTCGTGAATTTGCGATGTTGAATTCCTGTTGTAAAAATGCAGCGACGATCGCCTTCTTTCCGGATCGAATCTCCCAGTGATCATCTTCTTCTCTTTTCCGTATTCGTCTACATTGACCGCACATTTCTTTCTGACCTCATGATCAGAGTGATTCAAACTTCGAACTTCATTCTGTCGCGAAAAACTTAGCAAAAAAGAGGCGGATTTGGTCAAATTCATGCACCATGGTATGTCCCACGACAGAAACACTTGAACTTATATCTAGTAGAGTAGTTAGTATCTCAATGAGAATCGTTCCAGAACCGAATGAACGAACAAAACCTATTCAACGAAAGTTTTTTCAATCTATTTGCCATACTTTTTGGGGCAAACTGTCATCGGCAATAGCAGGTGAAGTGTGTCCAAATGAGAGTGCGCGCCTACGCGGTCAGCGTAACTATCGCGTGATCTTCGCGGAAGCATTTTTCGGACGAGCCTCTGCACGGCTGTAGACAGCTGACTAGAATATTTATGAACTTACCGTATTTCCTCTGATAGAACTACACCTCTAATCGAAGTACACCTTTATTAGAAATACATATAAAATAGAGGTCCGAGTATTAGAAGTACACCCTCTATTTGAAGTACACCTCTTTTAGAAGTACACCTCTTGTCCGAATGGACCTCCGCTACTCGGGTAAGAGTTTGGCAGCTCCAATGTGGCATTTGAGAGAGACCAGTTTGCACGAGATGTTTTTCAATATTTTGAGGTTCAAATATTTACGAGAAAAAACTATCGGCCATCACTTTCCCGGTCAAAGATTGTTTGTATGGGACAACTTCTGATAAAACTTCACCGATTTTCAAATTACCAAGGAAAGACACAGAGCTGAACCTTCTCATTGTTGCTATTCGCGGCGAATACACGGAATTCATTCAGACAGTATACAAGAACTTTGATCTTATTGGGTTTTAATCATTCTAAGTTGATTTGTTTAGACACAAGACGTTGACTTTAACGATCCTTGAAAAGCCAAGATTCCCCAGCGTTATGAAGACTGGATCATTCATGTAGAGAAATCGTTCATACGACGAGGAAATCAGGGAACACCAGTGGTAGACTTCACCCAAAGTGATTTGAGGACGCAAAGAATTCGCGTCAAAGCTGTTGTCAATTGACTACTTTTTGAGCGACTTAAAGGCATCGTTCGCGCTGAAAATCAATTTGCATTTTTCAGGCTCAATTTCATGATTGAGCCAGGTAGACCCCACTGGTAAACTTTGGCGCGTTAAAAACTTTGGGCAATGAGGTTGGAAGGCGTCAAAGATGAAGATCCGCCACCAATTCTCACCAGTCATCTAGCACTTTTTCCAAGAATGTTGGTGCGACCGTAAGACAACATGAAAAATAGTTACGGCACGACTTCCACATGCAGAAAAACTCCGAAAATGACAGTGACGAGGCCTCCAAAAGCAGAAAAACTTCAAAAAGGCTTTTGGCGCGAAATTCAAATTCGTATTTACAATAAGTTCCGATTGAGTTTTCTTCACAAATAAAGGTTTTTCATGGGCCCCTTCGACATTGTCGTTCACTAGAGAGGCCAAGCTACACAAAAACATGAAAAAATAATAGACGGTTTTCTGCGCGTACGATGCCTTTAAGTCGTTCAAAAACCGCACGTTTTCAACGGCTCCGGACTATGGGGAAAGGCTATCATTTCCATTGTTTTTAGGCCTAACGGTTCGATTTCTTTTATCTCTCTCTCTCTTTCTCACAAAGGACTTGCTAACGAAAGCAATATTGAGTTTATACCATTTTTGGAAGAAGTTGACTTGGGAGGATGTGAATAATTGTTTTCCAAATATGATATCAGTGACTTTGGCAGCCCTATTTCGATCCAGCTTACTGTGCTTCTCTGGGCCGAATTCCGGTCGGCGAATTGCGTATCGACACGCTTTGCGGCTGCACGCTCCTGGGTCGGAAGAGTTTCCAGCGCCGCAGCCGCCGATCTGTTGACTCTAGGTGGGTTTCGGAATCTGGAAACTAAAAAGAATCAAGAAAACTGTATAAAAAAGCCGCATCGAGTCGGCTTTGGAGCTGGAAACTCGGCCGATTCGAAAGCTTACGGCTGCAAAGCGTGTCGAAACGCAATTGCGGACCGGAATTAGGCCCAGAGAAGCATAGTAAGTGGCTATGTTTTCGTGGTTGCAGTCTGAAAAATTTCGATACATACAAATTTTCGATGTTAGACTAGAAAACTTTGCCGAAAATGCGAACTGTCTACCATCGTGCATTTAAAAATTGCGCCGCATAATAGAAGTACACCTCAAATAGAAGTACACCAAAAAGAGGGCTGAGTATTAGAAGTACATGTACTTCAAGAAGAGAAAATACGGTATGTCTAATATTCCTGCCAACCGGAACACAGTGCCGAAAAATGTCTGTGCCACGGTCGCTGAATGCCGCACCGACCGCGAGGACGAACAAATTCATCTGGACGTACTCTCTGTATCGCTGCTACGACGCGTCACACGATAAGAGTATTTTATAGGACATGAGGTCCCATCTCGCGGTGTGTGTGTGTGTGTGTGTGCGTGTGTGTGTGTGTGTGTGTGCGTGTGTGTGTATGTGTGTGTGTGTGTGTGTGTGTGTGTGTGTGTGTGTGTGTGTGTCTCTCCGAACTACAGGAAACTTCGTGGAGGAGAAGCGTCTGAGGAGGAAGTTGCGTCGGCAGCTTCAAAGTGACCGCGAACGAGAGTGGACGTGTAGAGCTAAAGAGTTCGAGAAGGCTTGGGAGGAGAAGAATCCGAAGAAAGCCTACACGTTGCTGCGACAGTATAGCGGGAAGATGAAGAGATGTTCTCCTGTCTTGAACACTACCAATGGAGTTGCAGTTGGTGATGCGACGCTGCCAATATGGAAGGATTACTTCAGTTCACTACTGAATCGTCCAGCGCCATCAGTACCTGAGCTCCCGCATGTTCAGAGAGCACATTACGATGTCAGTGAGGAACCACCGACTGAGTCTGAAGTTTTGGATTGTGTCCGGAAAATGAAGAATGGAAAGGCAGGTGGAGATGACAACATCACTGCTGAAATGCTGAAAGCTCTTCCTCCGTCTGGGATTCGTGAAATGACCAACACCATCCGTGCCATATGGATGAGCGAAAGGATACCCGATTCGTGGAGACATGCGATCATCGTACCTCTTCACAAGAAGCTATCCGTCACGGATCCTAAGAACTACAGAGGAATCTCTCTACTTCGTGTCATGTACAAGGTTTTAGAACGTATCATTCTCGAGCGACTAATCAAACATCGTGAAGGAACGACCAGAGATGAGCAAGCCGGTTTTCGACCTGGAAGATCGACCATCGACCAAGTGTTCGTCGTGAGAAGAGTAATTGAATCGTGGCAGCGGTTTTCGAAGCCATTACAGCTTGCTTTTTTGGACTTTGAAGCCGCGTTCGACTCTCCTCATCGTGATCGATTGCTCAATGCTCTGCGAGCAGATGGAGTCCCGGAAAAGTATGTTCGGTTAATCGAGGACATGAACAAAGGAACAACAGCAGCAGTTCGTACACCTGTCGGATTTACGTCAGCTTTCGAGGTGAAAACAGGAGTAAGGCAAGGAGCCGTTGCAGGACCTTTTCTTTTCAACTTCGCCGTTGATGACATCATGCGTAGAGTTGCAGAACAGTTTCCTGCGGATGTGATCCTAACACCATCAGGACGCTCCTTGTCGACCTGGAGTACGCCGACGACATTGTGTTATTCGCTGAAAACAACGCAAAACTGCAAAGGATTGTGAACCTCGTTTCGAAGTATGCCGCAGCCTATGGATTCTGTCTTCGTCCCGACAAATGCAAGCAGATGTGGGTCTCTCAGAGGCCTTCAACTGGAGTTTGTGTGGACGGACAACGTATCGAACTGTGTGGACGATTTCTGTGTATTTGGGCTGTTTGCTGAAGAACGATGTGTAGTTATGCAGCGGATATTCGACAACGATGTGCGAAAGCTACGTCTGCATTCAATTCTCTAACCAAGTGTTTGTGGTCTACCACCATCGCGAAGGAAGTCAAGTTGCGCGTCTACCTATCCGCTATTCGCCCTATCATGATGTACGGATCGGAGACGTGGGCAGCACCGAAAACGCAGATGGAAAGGTTGGATTGCACGGAGAGGAAGCTTTTTAGGCGTTTGCTTGGATATTTCTGGCCGCGTGTATGCCATAACGAAGACCTTTACAAGGAAATCGACGCAGTACATCAACGCTTGACACGAGGGAGGTGCCAGCATCTCCTAACGCCATCTCAAGCAGCAATGGAAAGTCGACTTCGACTGCTCGGGCATATACTAAGAAGAACGCCGGATCGTCTCGTACAACACGCTTTAAAAATGCTTCCAAATCCTGTCTGGAAACGGCCACCTGGGCGTAGGCGAAAGTTCTGGACGGATGTGGTTAAAGAGGATTTAAAGTCACTCGGCATCGAAAGACAGTTCAGGCGCGATGTTTCGTTTCGCAGGAAATGGAATAGTGACAGCTGGATGGAATGTGTTCAAATTGTGGCTGAAGACCGTGAAAAATGGACACGGCTGACTACTAGGACGGCACACCTCGGTGAAGATGCGGAATGACCGCGTCAGGCGAAAGCCAACCGATTAAGTCAAAAAGTAAGTCATATTGGAGTTGAGTCGAATTTTGATAGCGATAAGGCGATGAGAGCGGAGAGGTATGCAGTGCGGAAATGTGAGCACGCAAAAAAATCCGTCTCGGGTTTTTTTGTTGTTGGTCCATTGCTTTACGTCAACCCCGAAATGGAATTTTACGATATGCTAGCTTTCAGATAGATGGATTACTAAGCAAAGCCAATTCCATTGGTAAGCAGAAATCGCTCCATATTACTGCTTATGGTGATTTTATTACATTAGAACGAATTAATCATCTAATTGTGTTTGTCTGTGACATTATCAAATTATATCACTATGTGTACGTCATGGTTTTTCTATTCACACTTTATTGAGACTTCTTTCTCATCCTACTCTGTCTAGGATGAGAAAGAGGTCACAATTTGGGGTTACCCTCTTCAGAGTTTAAAGGCAGTGGTCGCTATCAAATATGTTTGTTTTCTTTTCCTCTCTAAACTCTTTTCTGGGCTCAGAGTAGTAGGACCTATAAGAAGAAATCGAGAAAAAGCCGCAGTTTTAGGCCAACTTCGAAGCCTGAACTTTCTCGTCTTTTGATGGCGGACGAGCCCACTCCACATCATCGGCATCGATGATCTCTAATATCAAGAACATCAGCTGACTTGCAAATAAATTTCAGTCAACGAACATTGAACTTGACTGACCTGCTCAAATATTTATGTACTCACCTAGTCAAAAACATTAACTGAAGTGTTTGCTTTCACTGTTCAACTGTTTTACTAGGTAAATTTGCATTTATTTCTTCCTCTGAATGTCGATGATTTTTGGCTGCTCGGCATGAGACTGCGATCTTTCTGGGTGACGCTGTGCACGTGTGCAGGAACCGGCATCTTAGGCCCCTAGAAACTCTAATTCTAATCCGTTTTTCAGCGCGCTACCTTCATAGTTCTTCAGCTGTTTTCGATCTAAACTGATTTTATTAAAGATCTTTCGATAACGTTTTTAACTACGCAATTAGAATGTTATGGCTCAGAGCACAACGCTCACTCATTTTGAAGCGTCAAAAACGACCCACAATGAGGTGACACGAGTAAGAATTTGGCCCCGCCCCTGTATCTGCCCGCCCCCTGTATTGCGTCCTCTTCCAAAACAGGGGTGCTGGGCCATTCCCACCGTCGGAGACGTTTGTGGGTGGTGGTATAGGTACATCAGGTAGACCACAAACATCGAAGACGGTGGAAATGGCCCAACACCCCTGTTTTGGAGGAGGACGCAAATAAAGGGGGCGTGCAGATACAGGGGCGGGGCAAATTCTTACTTATGTAGCGCCATTGTGGGACGTTTTTGACGCTTCGAAATGCGAAGGCGTTTTGTTCTGAGTCATACCAATCTAATTCCGTAGTTATCTCATATTTCGTTTACGAACGTGTATGCTGCCTTTACGGCAATAATTCGCTGCTGTTAACCTAGAAGGGATTAAGACATTTGATAGGTTGAGCCAGTTCGGTTATTCCTAATAGAGACACCTGTTATCCTCGTCTTTTTTCCTTTTGGAGGCATTTAAGTGAACATGAGCACAGAACGGTGATGCCCTCAAATAACCCGGAAAAAATCAAACAGGAGTTGTGTCAACAAAGTATTCTAATTTAGAGACTTTGTCGTGAGTTTCGTCGAGATACGAGATTTTTACCAGCAGCGGGTGCCTCTGCAAAAAAACAGAATGAATGAACAAATTGTGATTTGAAAGTAGACATGAGAGTCGTATGCCAGAAATATCCTGTTCACTAGTCAGTTAAGAAACCAAGGAAGAGGCTGGATCGGGAATTTCGAAAATCAACTATGAAACCTCCGCAAATAATATGGGAATTATGTGCTGTTGTAGGGGGGGGGGGGGGAGCATCAGTTGCATAAGGCAGTAGTCTTCAACGCTCTGTGGGGTCATTCGGCGATCCCTTTTCTATCAAAATCGGGTGGTCTGAGCCCAATACCCTTACTGACCCCTTTTTATCCGAAATATACAGAGTAGTCATGTTTCATATGTTGACTATCTCTCCCAACGCGAGATATCATCTGCCCCAATTTCGTTTTCACTAGAAACGATTTGGCGCATATATGGCCATTGTTATTCAATTTCGTCAACTCGCTTCCTCCTCATCTTCACATATTAATTGTATTCCTAATAAAACGGTCATAAGCTGTGTTTTACGAACAATTCTGAAGCAAATGTATGCACGATCTGGGTTGCATGCGATCATGAAACATTTATTCCTCGATTCGTATCTGTTTTCATAGTAAATATTTATCACATCAGCCACCTTGCCATCTGTTGAGCTTGATGACCAATCGACTCTCCATGTTCATAGGAGATGTTCCAACACCTGCCGGTAATTAACCCATCCAACATGTCCCGTCCACATAGCTGCCATACCTTTTATTGTGTGGTTTATATATTTTTCTACATTTCAAACCTTTATGTATGTTGTTGCAAAGAGCGAATGACGTCTACGACGAAGAAATTATGGCCACAAAAATCCTCAATCGAATTCGAAGAGACTGAAAATCAGCGTTCACCATAACTAAAACAACTACTAAGTCCACGGATAGAGCTAAGATGATAAAGAAATTGGGAAAAAGGCACCAGAAGCGCACGAATTGCTGCATCCTAACTCCGCCCCAGTACTCTCAGTAGAGCTGCTATGTAGTTGGGACGATGAAATTTTTTGTGTACCCGCCTTTGAAATCCTCGACTCTCATTTGCTCCACTCTTTTCTTTGAACCCTAAGAACATTGTTTTGCATAACATATTTTTCCATTTTCAACTGACCCCATTACTCAATGATCCCAACCCTAGGGAACTTGGAACAAAAATCATCGTCAACACAGCTTTGAATCCCTCTAAAGTCCTTCTAGAGACTGCTTCGCACATTGCAAAGCCATTTTTTTTCGAAAAGTTAACCCCTGAAAGTGATGCTTCCTCATGGCATTGCTCGGAATGACACTTTTTGTTTCTGACATACTTTTCTTTATTTCATTTCGAACATTGTCTTTGTGTGAACAAACTGTCCGTTTTTTTACAGAATATGAAACAGATGTATCTATGTCCGAAGTCTACATACCTCAGCATCTAATTGCTATTATGTTGTACAATATTTATTGTAGGCAACAACCTCATGAATTGCTGTTTAGCAAAAAAGTGAATGGAAATAAATGGTAGTGTAAAGGACAACTCTTATAAAAACTCTTGACGAAACAAATTCACGTTGCCCAGTTGATGTGGAACTACTGTTTGTGTGTTGTTTTATTTTTGAAGTGGTGAAATTGTTTAGTTTGGCCAAAAGTTGAATGGTCATGTTCGGAAAATGTGAAGCTGGCCGAAATAGTGTGTGTTGGTGCACGCGATAATAATTTAGATCGCAGGCATTTCCAAGCGGTAGGAAAATTAAAGAGGGTATAAGCTTGAACGAGCCAAAAGGACTACTTGTAAAGTTCCACCGATCGCGTCTCACAAGCACTGAATATGCGGAATAGGGCTTTCGCACTGTAAACATCTACTATTTTTTAAACAACCCCTCCCCATTCGAACTGAAATTAACTGCAAGTACATACATAGTAAACAGAAAAGTTAGTGAACCTATATAAATGTAATGTAATGTTGAAAAAAATGTAACCGAAAAGCTTATTTTCAATTATCTTCCGTTCTTTTTCCTTCAGCACGTTTCCGGAACTTTTTCATAACAATAAGATTCGAAATGAATCGATATTTGTAATATTTTGTAAAATGTTGTTATTCTGAATAGTCATTTCAACCAATCGAGAACTATTAGAAGTGCGATGCCGCGCAAATTTTTTGCAAAAAAATGCGTTTTGGGGCGTTTTGTGAGTTCACAAAGCGCCGCATCGCCGTAACTCACTTCAAAATCGACGAAATGAGTTTTTCAGATAGTTTTCGTGTTCCTCTCAGTGAGGCGAATGCAATGGTACGAGTAGAAAGTCTTTTCAACATGATATTTTACTGAAAAATAGCTATTTTCTCCTGTAATTCACATCGAACACATGTCAAAACATGACGGATTTCGGCAATCATGACCGTCTGATCAGATCCTAATGAGGGTTTTGTGGCGCAAATTTGCGATTTTCGATAAAATTCTGGAGTTTAATCTATTATTTCGTAACACTATCGCATAAGACACAGTAAAAGTAAATGATAAATGACTTACAAGGGAAGTATGCAAAGCGTAGGTCGGATCTGCCAAAACGACTAGTGTCTTTAGTATCTCTTGTGGCTCAATAGTAGAACTGCGCAGTATCCCGCCCCGACCCGCAGGTTCTAAGAAGTTACAAGCTTAAAAACTCATTTTTTGTGCTTTTTGTACCTTCCAAAAAGCGCGTTAGTCTTCGGAAAATCCGGAAACGGACCTCATAAATGTGATCAGCACCCAAAACTACCCCCTGAGCAAAATTTGGGTGAACGCACATTTTCCATACTTTGTCCAGACTGACAGCGTTTTGGACATGTACGGATTTTCGGTTGGGCGTTTATTTCTACCAATTGAGGGCTCTGGAAGCGTTTTAGAAAAGTGTTCCAGATTTGACTTAAAATTCTCACAGGTGGGTTTTTGGGGCGCGCGATCACGATTCTGAGATTTATTAGTCGATTTTCAAAAGTGTTCGGCTCATTCCGTTTGAAGCTTTCCAACGGGGGAAATTTTTGAGGGAAAAACGCCACTTTCGAGATTTCCGGTTTTCTACGATAGATGTCTCAGAATCATTTGCTGAGGGTTATTTGGAGTGCTGTACACGAATCTGGAGTCCGTTTATCGGTTTTTTTCAGATTACGGTAGATTACGGTGGGTATACGGTAGTTTGGTCAAAATCCCAGATTTTACTCAAAATTTGTAAAAGGGGGTTATTCGGGGTGGAGAATACGAATTTAACGTCCGTTTGTCGATTTTCAAAATACTAAGGTGGGTTTTGACCCCTAAATGACAAGTTACCTACCGTAACCTACAGTCAACCTTAAAATTTCGACAAATGGACTCCAGATTCGTGTTCACCACCATAGATTACCCCGAAACAAAAGTTTTGAGCTAAATCCGAGAGAATTTTTTGAAACTCCAAAAAAAAAATCCTGATGGGTACCCTCGCCTTATCACGAGGCTTGAAAATGCTCATAACTTTTTCAAGCCTGCAGCTCGGGGCTGCGCATTTTTGCTATTGAGCCAGAAGAGATACTAACGGTACTAGTCGTTTTGGCAGATCCGACCTACGCTTCGTATTCTTCCCTTGTTAGAATTTAAAAAAAGTTATTCATAAATGACTCAGAATTAAAAAAAGGAATTCATGAATGACTTAGAATTTCTCATATCTTGAAATAATTACATTCGTCCTCCGAGACTCTTCAACTAGGGGCCTCTTATGTTCCAAGGAATCTTCCTCATCATTGCACCTGTAGCACATATAGAAACACAAAACAAGCATGGTTGAATGGAAAACAAAAAACTAAGAAAACAAAAAAGAAAAAGAAGGACTAGATTAGAGAAACTAGTTTCATAAACAAAGCATAAACAACGAAAGACAGGCCACGAACTAGCAGAACAATGGGCGAAAAAGGAAGAAGCACAAAAGATAAGAGAAAGAGGGGCTGTAACAAAGGTGGTGAGACAGGAGAAAGGAAAGCCTACATGTTTACTTAGAATAAAGCGAAAATAAAAGGAAAGGGTTTGAAATAACACAACTGAGAGAAAAATCTGAAAAAATATGAAGGAGAAGATTATGAAAAGAAAGGCAAGAAAAGAAGATGTATAGTGAGGAATTTAGAAGAAACGGAGTTAATAGATGAGAAAGAGGAGGAAGAACAGGAACACAAGAAAGGGTAGAAGGACGAAAGAAAGAGGCGAGATATAGGAAGTAGACAAGGAAGAAAGAGAGAGGAGAGGAGTAGATGTCAAACCCAACTTACTCATTGTTCATGTTCCTCCGTTAGTATGCTCACTTCGCATGCTTGTCTGCTTCAGGTTGAATGACGATTCCGCTACTTGCAAAAAAATCCTGAATTTCTTTTCTTTCCAATAACAAGCTGTCAAACAAGAACAAGAAAGTGCGCAACTGAGATCTATTACATAGTATGCTTACCACTCATTTTCCTCCTTGACCTGCGCTGACCTCCGCCAGCTACCGTTGTCAACGTCTTTTGTTAGCTTACCGAGACCGCCTGCACATAATCCTCGCCATATTAAGCTGGCCTCCACTCCACAGTACGTTATTCAACACGGTCAGTAGACCTTAACACGTCAATTACTGCAATCTGAAACCATACATGATTTCAAGAGCCCCTTTCCAATATGTTTTTCTCTACTATAGAATGTACAAGAAGAATAGTTAGCAAACTCTTGTTGTAGGGACATCCTTAACCTGGCTTTTTTTGTATGTGCTGAAGGCACCTGTTTCTGGTTGTCGTTGCCTGTGATTCGCGCCATTCCAATAAGGTTTTCTGATTTCATATTTTTCTGGGTATGTTTATCTCATTTCGTTTCTAGGGCCAACTAAGTTTGCTGTAAAGGCATCGTATGCATAGAAAATCGCCAACTGTTTTTTCATGTTCCTGTTTACCTAAATCTGTCTAGTGAACGGACAAGTCGAAATGACCCCAGCGAAACATTCGTTTGAAAAAAGGTCTGCTTCGCCGGCCCCTTCCACCAATCATTTGCAACATTTCTTGACGTTTCTCTGCATTTTTAGGGCTCCTCATGGTTGTTTTTGAAGTTTCTCTTCATGTATAGTTAGTTTACCGCAATGTAAAAGGCTATGTATGGTTCCGTTGCTGTGGACACACTAAAACTACGGTGGAAAACCTGGCACGTTGCCAGATTTCGTCATCGATTGACAGCACAGCTGATTTTCTACACATTTGTTTTCGAAGAAGCTCTGTTGTCACATCAATAGTCTATAAAATGCTACATGATCGACTTCAAAGTCATTTAAGGGTAGCCACAACTTTTCGGGGACGTAATTTTAAGGCTTCAATCTTTGAGAATGAGCCCAACCAAGTGTTTAATTGAGCACTAAAAAATGAAGGGCTCACAATACCTTCAAGCGGTCGAGACGAGTCGGCTCCGGGAATTCTGTTGTTCCCTACCAATTCATAGTTAACTTCTTACATAATTGCTATCCAAACTACTCTCGTTATGTACTTCGCATCTCTTCACTCTTATAGCGTCAGTTGTGCGTCTGTTCCACATATAATTGGTGCACTGTTGCTTGATAAGGCCCTGCCACAAATCGTTACATTGTTCTAAGAGATTTAACGAAAATGCTGACATTGCCCGGTTGACATTTTCGTTCGGAACTTCGGTCTTGGATACAGTCCAACCTAATCCGATACGCTGCTAATCCTGTGCACATCAGCAGACCTTAACCCATCAAAATGTGTGCACCGCAATTCAGTTTTCTTTTGAGAGTAGGACGCTGCTGATGGAAAAATGCGTTCATCTATCGAGTTATAATTACAACTTTCACTTTGTCGAGCAATACGGGGCCGCCACAATGGCTGTAGTTTTTTAATCATTGCGTTCCCTTTTGTTGGGTAGATAAGATGCGGCGTCATCAAGTTTTCCGAAAGTACGACGGGAATTTCGTTGAAGATAACGATCAGTCGGTCTCACGCACTCTACCCTATATCCGTGAATTTTGTTCTAACCAGTCTTATATTACTACTAAATCGTTAACCCTGGATAATGAGTTCTGGATTATAGTAGCTCTACGCCGCGAAACAACACGCCTCTTGTCTTGATTAGTTGCAGAGCTGCTCGAAGATTTCTGCGATTCACCTGCTGTACGAAGCTTCGTAATGACTGTATTCTACATACTTCGCCTCACTTGTTACTTCTCGCTCTCATTCTCTCCACTTAGTCAACTCATTTTTAAAGCAAACGGTTTCGCGATCTGTAAGCTAGCTGTAGTCCTTGCAGAAACCAAACTGGAAGACAAACTGTCGGTATGTATTTTCTCGAAGACCAACATTGATTCGCCTACATTGAATTTATGATCCATTGATTTTGATCGGATGTTTCCGGACTGCCATCAAGGTCGACCTCCTATTCAAGTCCATAGTAGCCTTCGATTCCTATTCGGATTCGCTTTTCCTTATGAAAACCAGCCTGACCGTTTTCGTACTCGGCACTCAATTATAACTCCAGCCTTGAGATGCCGACTTTCCGCATGCCTGCGATCTCACGATTCCCCTAGAAAATTTCCATTCACTAAATTTTGATTCTTTTCATAAAATAGTAAACCTGCGTTCTACTTACATTTTCCTCTGGAGTTTTTCTTGCGAAGAAATTAGAGAAAATATTAGCAGCCTTGGATGAAAAGTTTTTTTTGCGCAATATATATTGAAGAATGTGTCGAAGCTTCGTTTATTGACCTTTGTACCATGCCATCATTTCTGCCTTCCTTGTCGTCTGTGTGTACGTTACACCATCATTTTGCAGTAATTTTTTGTTACTTAAGATTTCAGAAATAATGCTTTTTAATTCCTCCGTTTCATCTACATATGTATGTATGTACTATAAATTGTTCCATGCGGAATAATAGCGATTGACAAGCCGAATATGGTCCATTTCGACCAGGGGTGGACGTTTTTGGTTTTTTTTCGTTGTTCACACTGTTTGGCGAAAAAAATCAATATTGAAAAAAGAAGAAAAAAGGGTTCGAAAAATTGCAGTTTCTTTTGGTCCAGATTTCACCGTTCTGATGTAATTTGTAGTCAGCCTTCCGCTGCCTCGAGCTTCTGCAGCAAATTTGCACTCATCAATCTGAAATCCAGGTTCGCTCCCCAAGCTTGATCGTCGAGGATGATGCGCGGCTGTGAGCTGCAGGCATCGATCGATTTTATTGTTTTTTTTTTCTCTAAATCAACACTTCAGAGAATGCGTGCTCCAGGACCAGTCAACTCAGCTGGTTTTCAAACCGGGATTTAAAACCGTTATGAATGAGCCCCCATTAAAGAATTTTAAAGGCACAGTCCAACCTCAGGGGTAAAATTCGATATTATAGTCCACCCACCGTGTACAGGAACCCTGCCGAGCGCGAGGTCTCAAATCGATCAACTAAGTGAGAAATTAAAAGGAAAAAGTCGGCCCCGCCCCCAACACCCTTAAAGCATAATCAAGCGTTTCGCCCCGAATAGGGAACAAAAATCTCTGCGAAAAAAGAAATTGGTTTGTGTGGCGATGCTCAAAGAAAAAATGTGCAATTACAGGGCTCTTGGATCCCTTTCCGGGGAGGTGTTCGCGGTAAGGCTTTTGGGGTGTTGGGGGCGGGGCCGGTTTTTTCCCTGTAGTTTCTCACTTATTTGAGCGAAATGGGTTCTCGCGCTTGGCTTGACAGGGTTGCTATTCACGGTAGGCGGACCATAATATCAAATTTTACCCCTGAGGTTGGTCTGTGTCTTTAAGGTGCCTCAAGTCTGCCTACAAGTACCGTTAGTTTTTTTTAAGACGGATTTTTCAGCTACAATGGAGAGGAATATAAAATTTTTGGAGGAACGACAGAAAATCGAGCTCATGGCGTGAGTGCGCAGTGTAGGCATGCGTTCTCTTACTCAGGCGATCGCGGGGGTCGGTGGCCGGTTAAAACGCCCCTTTCCCGACCTTTCCCGATTGATCGGATCTGGCTGATCGGCGGAGGTTTCGGCATGACTCATAACCGCCGAAGTTTTCGTGGCAATGTCTCATATGTGGCGAAGTTTTCGGGGCAACGTGTTGCAGTGTCCGCACTGTTTTTCTCACACACTCTCTCGTGTAGAGCGCGGAAATGGCAGCCCACAATGTATACGCTGCGCTTGGATAAGAGGTGTTTGTGCTTTTCATGGTTGACATTATTCGGAATATCGACGCTCTGGCGGGCGTCGGTGGCAGGTTGAATCGCCAATCCTGCCTCTCAACCAGGGATGTGCGGAATTTTCTGTTTTCTGTTTTCTGCCCATTTTTGGCCATTTTTTTCTGTTTTCTGTTTTCTGTAAAAATAGGCAAAATTGGACAGAAAACAGAAAGAAAGCGTGTACCGCAATTTGCAGCAGCACTGTTTTATTTCGGATTTTTCGAAGCTAAGCCGATAGGGTGAGGGTGTACTTTACCCAGGCTCTCTGCAGTTGTACCACCCTAGACACTTCTATCTCGCGTGGTTATTCATTAGGGCATGTGTGGCGTTGTGGGAGGAAGCGGTGCTGTTCGCTGTACACGGTCGGGTTCGATCCTCGCCGAGGTGAACCAAACCAACCAACCCTCCGGGATCCTTCAATTTGGAACAGATTTATGTAGGGAGATGAAGGCACTCATTGGGAAGTCGGCTGGCTCCCGCAACCCACTAAATAAGCACGAAACCCATTCCTCTGAAAAAATGTGCCGCGTCAGTGTCGGCAAAGTACTGCGATCCTCGACTGTGCCGCGATAGTGCCGCAGCGGCTCCGTTATCAGACGATTCTATTACCGTGCCTTGAGCCTCGACATCGCGGCGATAGTACCGCAGCAGCTCCTCGTTAGAACGGCCGCCTGATCCGCGAGGATGCAGCAGCGAACCCGCGTGGAGTACGATGCACTGTCGTGCGCGGTAAAAAGAAATTGTCGCCGGTTCAATATACCCAAGTTTGAGGTACATTCCGTGTTTCCTTGTGCGCAAAAGCGGCGGTAACCTCTGTCCTCATCAGACAAAGGACGTCACGACCGCAGGTGCGAATTTTTGTTCCTACCTTTTGACCCCCTCTAGATGTCTTGTAATTCTTAAATCACTTCATATCAGATACTTTCCTGAAGCCGCTGCGGCGTTATCGCGGAGCCAAAGCGGTACTGTCGGGTCCCTGCTATAGCTCCGCGGTAGTGCCGCCGCGGCTCCGCGATAGTGCCGCTTCGGTGCCTGCACGCGCCGAAGCGGCACTATCGCGGAGCCACAGCGGAAAATTTTCTCAGAGTCAAGCCTCTACGAATACCCGCTCCCCAACGTACCCGCTTTGATGGAGCGGGGTAATGTTTGCCCCAACTGTACCATGCACGCAAAACTCTAAATACGTTTCTTAATTCTCTGCAACGCAGATGGCAAAGAATTCAGTTAAAGGCAGGGTTCGCGATAAAATCGGTTGTTGTGCTATCCCCATGAAAAGGTAGGTCTGGGCATCACAAACGTGAAAATAAGTAAAAAACTGAATAAAAAACGCTCAGGAACAAGTTATTGCTTGGTGTCCTCCCGCCTCCAGCTATCGGGATTTCTATAAAAGCCTGTTTTGTTAACTTTAATTTTGCTTCTAAAGTAATTTCTGAGCACTTCTGTAGCCTCACGACTACTTTAACAGCAAAATAAAAGGCGGATAAACACGCAATAACGAAAATATCGTTAATTAGGGGGCCGGCCGACACCAGTAATTAGCCGTTATACCTTGTTTTTGTGCGTTTTTCCCGCGGAATTCCGGTTTTTTTCACTAATTCTCACTTTTGTGATGACCAAATCTACATTCTCATGAAGAAAGCCAAAAAATCGTTTTTATCGCGAACCCTGCCTTTAAGATGAAGCGCTAAGAAATTGGTGGTGAGCCTATGAGGCAGATGATAATTCTGCCACAGAGGTACGAGAGACTCTCAACGGTGGAGCGAACGACGCGTCAGGTCATTTATACTCTAACGGCTCAGGTGGTACGGGCGTGACTTTCAGCTCTGAGGAGTAGTACAGTGTTCAAACCAGCAGTTATCCCGCTATAAGTGTCAAAATATGTACACTAAGGAACGGAAAGCTCGCTCCGACTTCAATACGTACTCCTTGTACAGACATATGTATTGAGCTTCTAATAAATAATCGAGCTTTTATTGCCTTTGAAAAGAAAGATTTGATGAACATTTGTCACCTCATCGCACTCATAATCAGCAATTCTTGAGCGTCTATACTTTTTGCTCTGGCCAACTGCAAGCTTTTGAAAATTCAATGAAAGAAGCATAGATCACTCAATCACTCAAAAAATGTATAAAAAAAGCTCAGGGCTGTAGTAAACCCCCTCAAAATGAAGTTAAGATGATCTTAAACGGTCGTATGAAGAAATGTTGGAATGATCTGTAAGATTATGTTGATGATATGGTGAAGCATATGAATCTCATCTGTAAGCGCATCATTCAGATGATGAACGTTTTCAAGATGGTGCTAATTTCATCAGGTTAGCTGAACTTCTACAGATCATCTGGACAGAGGAAAGCGAGAGAGCACGCACTCCCGCAGAAGCTCGTCTTATCTTTAAGAGTAACCCCGGAGCGCCTCTTATTCTTCAGATGAAATACCAGTTATCATTATCAGCTATCACAAAACAACAAACATCTCATTCCATTCATTGAGAAAGAAAGCATGGAGTTTGTCGATTAGAGAATGACCACCTGCAGAATGAGGGCCGGCTTTTCTCATTCTCACACGTATAATCATGTGTTATCATATCATGAATATGCGAGGACGACCGCTTTAGGGCGAATCATCGCCAATGGAATGAATACGGGCCTAAGTTCAGCGACCAGTTGTGACTGATAGCGATAATTATGAATCAATACGGAATTAAGATCATCTGAAAATTGTCTGGAAGAATATCGGATCATCTTATCGAATTAATATCAGATCATCTGATAGGGGTGGTTTACTACAGCCCTCAATGTCTTGAAAAATTTTGTTTAGTGTACGCTGAACACGCTTTATTGATTTTTGAAAATTTTCTATTTTCTGTTTTCTGCCCATTTTTGGAGATTTTTTTCTGTTTTCTGTTTTCTGTCAAACTAGATTTTCTGTTTTCTGTTTCAAAAAATATTTTTCCGCACAACCCTGCTCTCAACCTGCCACCGACTCCCGCGATTGCAGGAGTGGTACGTGGTGGTCGGTGGGAGACGATCAGGCGAAACTTTTGGTGTAAACAAATGGGTATGACGTCACATTGAGTGGTCTGTGAGAGGTGATTGGGCAGAGTTTTCGGTGTGAACGGGTCAAGGATGACGTGGCATTGTAGGGTCGGTGGGAGGTTGACACGTGGAGTTTTCGGCATGAATGGGGGAGTTTTCGGACCTCGCCCGCCTTTTTTTCGCTTCGAGCGGCAGCACGCTACCTGGGGCCGTATTCATCATTGAAATGCCGTGTAAATCATACTTTACTTTTACCTTATCCGGAGCCGATTACTTACTCACCGTGAAACGGCATTCACCAACACTTACTTACCCGGGTAACATTCCGCGCAAAATGTGTACCGCGTGCACCCACCGAAACACTCAATAGGCGTCGTCATTTCACAAATTTTTTAAAGATTCACTATTTGATTTATTTAAGGAAGCTAGAGAGAAGTGCATGGGTTGCGCGATTAATAAAAACTTCACAGTAGATCATAGGGGACACTTCATTTATAGAAAATACCATCATTTTACATTACTTCCTTTTTCATTTCTTCTAGCAAGATTTTTTCAATGGTACTCGTTTGTTTTTCTTTATCGGTGTTCAACTGTATGATAGAATATTTCTTCTATGAAAATTAGGTGGTAGCCAAAGCTTCCTGCCATTCTTTTTTGTCTTTTTTTTTCGGCGCAGTTCTTCAACTGAATTTGATATACCGTCCAAGGCTTTTTTGAGCTTTCAACTACTCGTGGTGGGTCATGAATGTTTGGTCGAGATTTGGGTAATTTTCTGGAATTGCTCACTGATCAGCCAACGATAAATATACCTCTTTCTGCGGAAAACAGCGACGAAAAAAGCCAAAGAATCGTTCTTTGTATCGAATCGTGCTGACCTGATTCTTGAAAAAATGTTCTCTCCAATAGTTTATTGGGTAGTATGTAACATATAATTAGAAATGCAACTCTTCCTTTGTCGTATACTGCTGGGAATTTTCTTGTGAAATGTGTTTCATTGCGATTGGTCAACTACTTTTTGGAAACTCGGAGAAAAAACAAAAATTGGTTGAAAAAAAGGAGATTATTCGCAAGTTCTTTATGGTGAATGAAATTTTTTTTGTGTAGAATTATGTTGTGCAGTGTCCTCAAACACATTACCCAAAAGAAGCTTTGGAATGCCAAAATATTCGCTAATTAAACTACAAATTGAATTCGAGCATCAAGTTCGCAAGGAGTAATGCTAACCGGACACCCACTTGGCGCGACGTGATTACGGACCCCGCACACAATCTCACGCCTAGTGGTATTTTTGGCACTGGGCGAGGTAGTAACGCAGTTTTAGTCGTTGCGAAGGATTTTAGGGTTATTCTTCTCAATCTGGGGAGAGAATTTTTGAATATAAGAATTGGAAACACTCGAATTGACAAAAACATTCACGTTTATATACTTTTTTTCTTTTTCTACTATTGTAAATTTATTGATGATTTCTCAACGAGCTGGGCGAATAGTAGCGCACTACATTAACAGATTATGAAAATAAGCCAAATGAACAATGGATTACGTTTCCCACGTAAGAAAGGAAAGAACTGACAAAGGAAGTGCTTGGAGTGGTAAACGCATCCGCTAAAACGACTAGTATTGTTAGTATCTCTTCTGGCTCCATAGTAAATATGTGCAGTATCTCGCCCCGAGCTGCAGGTTCAAAAAAGCTATGAGCATTTTTAAGCCTGGCGAAAAGGCGAGGGTTCCCATCAGGCATTTTTTTTGGAGTTTCAAGAAATTTTCTTGGATTTAGCTCAAAAGCTGTAGGTAGGGGTAATCTAGGGTGGCGAACACAAATCTGAAGTCCATTTGTCTAAGTTTCGAGGTTTACCCTAGGTTGCGGTGGGTAACATGTCTTTTAGGGGGCAAAACCCACCTTAGTATTTTGAAGATCGACAAACGGACGTTAAATTCGTATTCACCGCCCCGAATAACCCCCGTATACAAATTTTGAGTGGAATCTGAGATTTTGACCAAGCTACCGCGTACCCACAGTAATCTACCGTAATTTGCAAAAAATCGACAAGCGGACACCAGATTCGTGTTCAGCACTACAAATAACCCTCAGAGGAACAAGTTGAGCACTATCTACCGTAGCACTCCGAAAATCTCAAAAGTGGCGTTTTTCCCTCGAAATTTTCCCGGTTGGGAACTTCGAACGAAATTAGCCGAAAACTTGGGAAAATCGAATAGTAAATCACAGATTCGTGATCAGCGCCCCAAAAAACCCTTGGGAAAGATTTAGGTCAACTCTGAAACATTTTTCTAAAACGCTTCCAGAGCCTTCTAATCGGTATAAATATACGCCCAACCGAAAATCCATACAATTCCAAAACGCTTTCAGTCTGGACAAAGTATGGAAAATGCGCTTTACCCAAATTTAGGGTGGTAGTTTTGGGCGCTGAACACGTTCATGAGGTCCGTTTCCAAATTTTCGAAAGAATAATGTCCTTTTCGGAGGGTACAAAAAGCACAAAAAACTACTTTTAAGGCTTGTAACTTCTTGGAACCTGCAGCTCGGGCGGGATACTGTGCAGTTTTACTATTGAGCCACTAGAGATACTAACGATACTAGTCGTTTTGGCAGATGCGTTTACGACCCTAAACACCTAATTTTTGAGAGCCTTAACAAAAAAAGATCTCGAAAAAAGATTAAAAACAACCAGGTTTCAGTATTTAGATCATATGCACCGTTTATAGACCATACCTTACTGAAAAAGAGGTGAAACAAAATAATACAATAGTGGAAATAGCAAAAAAGTGTATAAGCGTGAATGTTCTTGGTCAATTCGAGTGTTTCCAATTCCCAATTCTTATATTTTAATATCTTCTTCCCTGATTGAGAAGAATAGCCATAAAATCCTTCGCAACGACAAAAACTGCATTACCACTTCGCCCAGTGCCAAAAGTACCACTAGGCGTGAGATTGTGTGCGGGGTCCGTAATCACGTCGCGCCAAGTGGGTGTCTGGTTAGCATTATTCGTTCGCAAGTTACCGAGTTCTATAGTGAGCTTCAAAAATTTATATTATAAAGGAACTATTGTGCTTCCGAATGCTATACTTCTAATATATGACCTTAGAAATCCGATGGGACTAGGAAAATTATTTTCGCAAAACTTTAATTTTTGTCAACTCAATATAAGCCTATTTAGTTGGAGTTCGGTGAAGAATCACGCGAAGAGCATAAAGCCGACGAAAGAGAAGTTTCTTGGTTGAGTCTCCTGATGCATTCAAATTTAGTAAATATACCAAGTGAACAGAAGGAAGGAAAGTTCACCGCTTTTCCACGACTTACAATAAAATCCTATGAGAACGCGTGCGTAAAAAACTGAAAACTTTTCGTCTATGGAAAGCAACGCGTTGAAGGAGTCATAAAAAGACAAACATAACTTTTAAGGAAAGGATTAGAACAATTTTTCGATGAAGATATTGCGCTCCATTGCTAATTCTGCTACGAATGTTGGAACGTAGCAGCAGCAGCTGGCTGGGAGTAAAATATACCCGACCACATACGTCGGGTAAAATTTACCTGGCTTTTTGCACGAAAATCCCGAGTAAGTAAGCGTGTGAATACCGGGTAAGAGCCAAATTCAAGGGACTTTACACTTACCTCGCGGGTAAATCATTGATGAATACGGCCCCTGTTCAACTCATCTCAACCGTTCACCGACCCCCGCGAGTGTGTGAGTATTTGCTAACAAGCCACGCCCTATGTTTGCAGGTTTCCACACACTGAAAATGACTGAAGTGAAGCCCTTTCCGAGCCTCTTTGATTCTACATATGCTAAGGGCACGTTGCGGCCATCACTTACTGAACAATAGAGACTATATTATTAGTCAAGGGTTTCAGCGATGCGACCGCTCGCCCTGAAACAGAACGTGACAGCCGAAGAAATCCACGTGATAGTATTCCACTGATCAGCAATCATGAGTGCCCGTCTCTATCACTGCTTCATTTTGATCGCTGGTTTAGAATCGACTTTCAATTTCTGTGTAAAGGCTATAAAACGGCGAAATTCACATAGTTCCTTTGCGTGCTGGTGCGGAGCGGAGGTGAGAGACAGTGAGAGAGCGTAGGGCAGACGGAGGCCGAGGCGTCTCGCGCGCCTCGAATGATGTGAATTACGACGTTTTATAGAGGGTAACTGTTTTCACCGCGTAGGGGACGGGTTTACAATTTAATCAAGAACACGTGAAATTCTGGACTTTGATTTCCAGGGAATCCTACCGCACTCTTGAAGAACAACTTCAGAATACGAGTATCAGAGTTTGGTCAGCGGTACAAACTTGAGGAGTAGTCACTGCGACTTCCTGTGACAAGGCTACACTCCTATCGCGTGAGAAAGTTGATTGTGGATGCTTTTAGTCCAAAGAATTAGGTAAGCGTGATTCTGCGATCATTTGGAGCATTTTGGTAACGTTAAAACGTCTGCCCGGTCAAAAATATGTGAATGCGAAAATAAGAGATTTCGAAGGACAAGATTTTTTCGTTTTTTTAGAAACTTTGGTTCTGAAAACGGAAGTTTTCAGTTTATTGGTTTTTTTCGTTTTCAATGTTTTTCGCACATGCCCGATCTCGACTCGACTCAGTCCAATGTCGAATGCTCGAATAATTAAAACTAGAAACCTAAAAATCCAACAATGAAATTTTTGAACCTATTCGAAAACAGAGAAATCGAGAAATTGAATCTCAAGCATCGATTATTGAATTAGACTCACAAGTGAAGTATACAAAGCGTAAGTCGGATCTGCCAAAACGACTATGTAGTATCTCTTTTGGCTGAATAGTGAAAATGCGCTGTATCCCGCCCCGATCTGCAGGTTCAAAAAAGTTATGAGCATTTAAGCCTCGCGAGAAGGAGCGAAAAGGCATCCATGGCGATTTTTCTGGAGTTGCGAAAAATTTTCTCGGATTTAGCTCAAAAGTTGTATGTAGAGGTAATCAAGGGTGGTGAACACGAATCTGGGGTCCATTTGTCGAAATTTTAAGATTTACTGTAGGTTACGGTAGGTAACATGTCACTAAGGGGTCAGAACCCACCTTAGTACGAATTTTGAAAATCGACAATGGAGGTTAAATTCGTAGTCTTCGCCCCGAATAACCCCCGTATACAGATTTTGAGTAAAATCTGAGATTTTAAGCAAACTACCGCATACCCACCGTAATCTACCGTAATCTGCATAAAATCGATAAGCGGACTCTAGATTCGTGTTTAGCACTCCAACTAACCCTCAGAGAATGATTTCGAGACATATCTTTCGTAGAAAACCGGAAATGTCGAAAGTGGCGTTTTTCCCTCGAAATTTTCCCCGGTTAGGAAGCTTCAAACGAAATTAGCCTAAAACTGGAAAATCGACTAGTAAACCACAGATTCGTGATCAGCGCCCCAGGAAACACACCTGGCAGAATTTCAAGTCAAATCTGGAGCATTTTTCTAGAACGCTTCCACAGCCCTCTAATCGGTATAAATATTCGCCTAACCGAAAATCCGTAAAATATTCGCCTAACCGAAAATCCGTACAAGTCCAAAACGCTGTCAGTCTGGACAAAGTATGGAAATGTGCCTTCACGCAAACTATTCTCAGGGGGGTGGTTTTGGGCGCTGAACACATTTATGAGTCCCGTTTCCGAATTTTCCGAAGAGTAACGCGCATTATGGAATGTTCAAAAAGCATAAAAATGATCTTTTTAAGCTTGTAACTTCTTGGAACCTGCAGCTCGGGGCGGGATACTGCGCAGTTTGACTATTGAGCCACAAAAGATACTAAAGAAACTAGTCGTTTTGGTAGATCCAACCTACGCGTTGTATACTTCCCTTGTCAGACATTGAACTCGGTGGCTCAATCCAGGCCACGCATGTATTTTCGCGATCGGAGTTCGAATATGCGCGAATCACCAGGTTGTTGGATAAGTTTGTCGTTCGATAAGAAAATCACAATTTTATGGTTTAAAATACACTTGAATATTCAGTATAATCTCCCTGAACATTAATAGGCTTAGAAAAAAACAAAATTTAAAAAGATCAAGTCTCTTCCATAGTGATGAATCGACGCACAAAATCCACTTTATCCTTTTTAAAACGCTCCAAATGTTGCTGAGAAAGTCGCATTCGAATGTGTTTTTGTTCCCTTGTTAGCGAATGCTGCACCCATTGTGCAAACAGCTTTCTAAAACCCAAAATTTAACATAAAATATGACTCACACTGCCGAATGAGATATGTAGAGCCTCTACTAAATCTCTCTCAGTCAATTGACGATTTTCCAAAACCATATCCTGTATTTTGGCTATGATTTCTGGTGTTGATGCGCTTTTTGGACGTCCTTCACTTGGATCGTCTTCGAGGCTTGTCCGACCACGTTTAAATTGAGCAACCCATGTTTCTACTGTTCTATTTGTAGGTGGACAATCATGATACACTTTTAACAATCGTTCGTGAATTTCTTTTGGTGCTACACCTTCCAAGAATAAGAATTTTATCACTGCACAATAGTCTATTCTTTCCACTGTTGTGACACGGTGACACTAAATGGCTTGTAAACAAAGAATGAATTGACAGATTGAAATGAAACTTCGCATACAGTTCACTTCCGCACTGCCGTTCAGTCCGCAAAGTGCGCGCTGATTGCGAAATCGTGCTGCGGCGGTTTTTGCCTTTGGTGCCCGAGTGAACCCACCGCCCGGGTGATCCCACATCCCTGTCAGAGGATACTCCCAGCCGCGCCGCAGCACGATTTCGCAATCAGCGTGGACTTTGCGGACTGAACGGCAGTGCGGAGGTGAAGTGTACGTTCATATGAAAAGTGTACCAACAAAACAAAAAATTTCGGGCTAGTAGCAACGCCCTCTCTTATCGAACGACAAAACTGATTGAACAAACTGGTAGGCACAGTTGAAGGTCGAATGTACAAAGAAGTCAAATTTCGAACATAGGTAGTCAAAAATCGAAAACTTGTAGAAATTGAACTTTAGCATATTAGGAAGAATTCTAGGAAAATCGAGAAATCGACTCGATCGAGGTAGCTGTGCATGTGCTCAATGTCTATGCAAAATCATGTATACACATTTGTGAACTCCCTCAAATTTCATTTTCTAGTTGATGAACAAAAGGCAATGTTCAATGACATCCGAATTGCCTTTGCTAGCTTTGTAATCACTTGACCGTTGTGTAATAATTGCACAATTTTCTCGCTTATACACGCATCTATCATGACACAGAAACCATCGTTAAAGGCATATAACACCCGAAAAATTATTTTTCAGTTTTTAGGCTCATGTTGGAGAGAGTCACAAGCTGACCTCTATCTCTGAAGGGTATCTCTGAAATCGCTCAGGACCCCCCCCCCCCTGAACCCTGAACAGAGTTATGGCTCCCTAAAAATGCCTATATTTTGAGCGTGAGAAATTGGTGGACGAGTTGTCTCAGACCTGTATTTCTCTTAATTCACAATCGTTGCGCAGGAGCGAGCCAGGATATGGTGAGTGTCCGACTACGGACTGAAGAACGAAGACTTGTTGGAATTCATTCATCCATCAAGCCGCTATCGAGTTTGTAAACCTGGTAGGGGGTCGGGCCTGTGGTGGTGAGTGAAGGAGGTCGGGCCTTTGGTGGTCGCTTATAGCTCGCTTATTTGAAGGAGTTGAAATCTCGCACTAGGCGCGTGTTATATAATAGCGGTCTACTACACAATCAAATAAAAATCACCAAATTCAAGTCTGAGGGTTTACTGTGCCTTTAAGGAGAATGAAAGCGCATTCTCCTTATCGAGTATAGTCCAGTGAACGGACACGGCGCTACCATTGCGGAGGGCCGCGCGGCGTTCGCGACACCACAGACCAGCAGCGTATAGATCGCACTCGACTATCTACTCCCGCAGCCCCGAACATTCGCTAGACTAAAATGAACAAGGTGACTCTACGTAAAAGACAAGATCAATAGTAACCCACCGCTGAAAGTTCTCATGGTTTGACAACGAATGGAATAGCGCGTTGATAGCGTGCGTCAAGTCATAATTTTAATTATGATTATCCTAATACTTGAAAGAAGCATACACGCCCGTAAGCGTGTTCGAGATAACTACGGAAATAGAATGGTATGGCTCAGAGCAGAAGGCCTACGCATTTTGAAGTGCTCAAAACGACCCACAATGACGCTACATGAGTAAGAATTTGGACCGCCCCTGTGTCTTTCCGCCCACTGTATTTGTAGTTCTCCTCCAAAACAGGGGTGCTGGGCCGTTCCCACCGTCGATGACGTTGGCGGGTGGTAAAATAGGTACAATAGGTAAGCCACATACTTAGACGATGGTGGGAATGGCCCAGCACCCTCGTTGCGGAGGAAGACGCTAATACGGGGGCGGAGAATAGCAGGGGCGGGGTCAACTTCTCAGTCGTGTAGCGGCATTGTGGGCCGTTCTTGACACTTCAAAATGCGTAGGCGTTGTGTTCTGAGCCATAAGACTCTATTTCCGCAGTTATCTCGAACACGTTTACGAGCATGTATTTTTGGGGTAAGCACGAAAGAGATAGCTGCGGACACCTCAGAAGCCTGCGCTGCGTCGTGTGCCCCCTTGAGAAATGTAGTCATCGATCGAAGCACGCGACAGGCGCTCGGACTGCTGGGTGTTCCGCAGTTATCCCTTTCGCGGCTAAACCCACCATGGTTGGGATTCATGAACGGCGAACCATGTGCTACAGTTGGGTTTGCGGTGGAAATAGCACGCAATCTTTGGAGGCAAACCCATTTGAAGCCCAGGGTTACATGTTCCCAGCCCATATTGATGCTGCCTTTGAAGGCACAGTCCAACCTCGGAGTCGAATTTTCGTTTTTCTGCCTCTCTTGGAGAAAATTTCACATTGGTCACAATGGTGTCTCCAGAATCGCTTGGAACTCACTACGATTGGAGTTACGGCTCCTCAAAAATTTCAATTTTGAAAGTTCGCGGGCGAATTCTCTCGAGCCTGTATTTTCTCGTTATTCGCGGCCATCGTTCTGAATCAGGCCACAATATAAAGCCAGACCGAAAACAAATCGAAGAACATAGGTTTTGAATAAAATCATTCACGCGTCTCTTCTCTATTGAGGTCGGAAATCTGTCAGTGGGCGTTACCCATTTTTTCTTTCAAGGGGACGTGGTCGACTTTTTCTCAGCTTTTTCTCGCTTATTTGAGCGAATTGAGATTTCGCGATTGGCAGGGTTGCTATAGGCGGTGACCGGACCATAATATCGAAAATTACCTCTGAGGTTGGACTGTGCCTTTGAAGGCACCATACACCCTCAGATATGAATTTCGAGATTTTCATCATGTAAGTATGCATGATGCCACAGAAAGTGCGCAAGCTTCCACTTGGAGTGCGCAGGATGTTATAGAAACTGCGTGGGACATCAGTGATAGTATTCAGGACTGGATAGAAAGTGTGCAGGACCTCAGTGGGAGTGTGCAGGACCCTAATGAAAGTAAGCAGAACGTCATTGATAGTGAACAGGACTTGGAAGAAGTAAGCAGAACGTCGACACACAATCGCAGCATTTCAGGTGTAAGCAGAACTTGGGCAAGTGGAGTAGTTATGCACCTAGGAACGCGTGGGACACGTATTGAGAACTGGGCAGACCTCCAGAGACATTTTCTCACACATCTTGGAAAGCTTGCTGCACCTTGAAGGCACAGTACACCCTCAGATATGAATTTTGAGATTTTCATGTAATTGTGTAGGAGACCCGCCCTGTATTTCACGTGCCAAATGCCAAATCTCATTTCCTTCAAATAAGCGAGATATGAGCGACCACCACAGGCCCGACCCCCTTCGCTCACCACCACAGGCCTGACCCCCTAACGGATTTTCCAACTCGATTGCGGCTCGATGTATGGATGAATCCCAACAAGTCTTCGTTCTTCAGTCTATTGCCGGACTGTCTCCATATAGTGGCTCGCTCACGCGCAACGATTGCCAGTGGAGAGAAATACAGGCCTTAGACAACTCGTCCACCAATTTTTCTACCTCAGAATCTAGGCATCTTTGAAGACCCATAACTCCGTTCAAAGGTGGTCCTGGACGATTACAGAGTTACCACTGTAACCAGCGTGTGATTCGTTTTCAGATAAGCATGAAATCTGGAAATTAATTTTGGGTATCATGTGCCTTTAAAGGCACAGTCCAACCTCAGGAGTAAAATTTCTATTATAGTCCGCCTACCGCTTATAGCAACCTTGCCAAGCGCGAGATCACAGTTAGATCAAATAAGTGAGAGAACGCAGGGAGAAAGTCGGCCCCGCCCACAATGCCCTAAAAGCGTAATCAAGCGTTTCGCCCCGAATAGGAAAATCAAATCTTCGCAAAGGGATAAATTGCTTTGTGTGGCGATTCTCAAAGGAAAAATGTTCTACATGTACTGTGTACTATACTTTTACATTTTCAGATTTTTTTCGAATATTCGACTTTTCGAATAATTCGGAATTTTAGAGTTTTCGAATATTCGACTTTTCGATTAATTCGGGATTTTGAAGTTTTCGAATATTCGACTTTTCGAATAATTCGGGATTTTGAACTTTTCGAATATTCGACTTTTCGAATAAATCGGGAATTTGAACTTTTCGAATATTCGACTTTTCGAATTATTCGGGATTTTGAGCTTTTCGAATATTCGACTTTTTGAATAATTCGGGATTTTGAACTTTTCGAATAATCGACTTTTCGAATAAAAAGTCGACTTTTTCAATCGACTGTCGAATGATTTTTCGAATTTTTTTTATTCGACTGTTTGATTAAGTCAGAAAAATATTTTGTCGTTCCCACTACTTTCCAGAAAAAAAGCTAAATTACTTCAGCTAGCATATTCTATCCTTCTTTTGGGACTGAACTAAACTGTCGAATAGAGAAGCAAATTATTCTAGTGTGTCCGAATGAGAATGGCGGCCCACGCGGCCGGCGTGCTTGGCAGGCGGCCATCGGATGTGCCGCCCTCGGACGAGTGTTGAATTTCAACGACGGCCGTCTCCTCCCCCCCCCCCCGTCTACAGAGCTGATTGATCGGAGCAGGGCTTGCTGCCAGCTGATGCCGGCCCCGTTCCTAGTCGATGGCGGTGGGGACTTTTCGCATGCTCGTTCGAGAGCGGCGAACGCGACGGCCTCCTGCCAAGCACGCCGGCCGCATGGGCAGCCATTCTCATTCGGACGCACCTTATATATTTACGAGACGGTTGGCTATATAAGAAAAAATTACGAATTATCAAGTATATACGTATAAGTATAGTATAGTATATTATCTATGTAACATAACATTGAGTATAGTATATTATTTATTAAGTATACAGGATTGGCATAATCTCACTCGGCAGTTTCTTCAAGACCGCTGGAATAATACCATCCGGCCCTACAGCCTTCGAGTTGTGCATCTCTTTGACCACCTTCTCAATTTGCGCGGGGGTCACAGCTTCTGCTTCATTCATAAGTGGTAACTTACAGAGCTATCTTACGGTCACTCGATTCTGTTTCCCTCTCTTAGCCTGAGTTATGAAAAAATTCTTTCTGAGAGCAGTTGCAGCCTCCTTTCCCGATTTGAAGGCTCCATTCTTGAACTCGATCGTAGAATAGTTGGTGGAGGTGCTCTTGCCTGAGATTTTCTTTAGAACTTTCCGAATTGATGCTCCGTCACTCTTGAAATTCATCTTCTCCGTGAATTTCTCCCAACACTCCTTCCTGTGCTTGTCCAGATCTCGCTTAAGCTCGCTATCCAGCTCAGCGATTGTCGGATCCAGGTGATCTGCGACTCTCTTTGCATCACCTGTCCTTAGCTTCAAGATTTCCGTGGTGAAATTGGCAAAAAAAGGTCTTGACTCGGCCTTCCGGAATGGCTGCTTTCATGGCCTTGCGAATCGCGTCGGTCAAGTGACGTTCTTTCTGGTGCACGTTTCTGTTCCATGCGTAGTCAACCACATGGGGAAGTGCTACCTCCCTGAACAAGCGCCATTCTGCAAGGGAAATATTAAGATAAGATATTCGACTGATACCTGAATAAGGAGCTAGAGAATTAGAGAGATCGACATGGACAAAGACGGGGATATCATCACTGGACAGAGTTGTAGCGGTCGACCAAGAGCAGGCGCTAGAGAGATTAGAAGATACAAGAGATATGTCTGGACTAGAGGATCGCCTGCGAAGACAGCAGAGTGTGAAAGGGAGCAGTCGTACAACTGTTTGAGTGAAGGAGTAGGGTCGTAAGATTGGGGACAGGACGTGGTAGGAGGGATAGAGATATTAAAAAGAGATATAGGTGTTTCAAGTGGGAGATGGATAGGTAGGTATTGAAGAGCACCGTCCTTGGGGGTGTTTGGTATGAGATGAGGCTAGATTTGATAATACAAAAGTAGAAACTCCTCCGGCGAGAGATGACCCTGGAGCATGATAAGCAGTATAGCCAGGAATGGTAGGATGTCGAGCGGTAGCGGAAGGAGACAGCTTGACTTCCTGAGCCATCATAACACCAGGATGATGAGTGCGTGCGAAAAGAAAGAGTTCAGATAGCCTGGCTCGAAGGTTGTTGAGGTTAATATGTACAATAGAGAGGGGGCGGTTGGAGAATGAGGAATTAGAGTTGCTGGGGCAGAACACTGAACACAACGGAATGAAGGATCGTGATGCCTCACAGAACTGAGGCACGAACAGGAGAGGTGCACTCACCTCTGACATCTGAAGCATTGGACACTTTTTTTCATTCCAGGTGACATCCTTGCTGCAAGTGGCACATGGGTATTTCTGAGCGGGCCTTGGATTCCTCTCGACGCCGACCCTTTGTAGCAGAATCTTTAGGAGAGCTGCGACCAGCCAGTACCTCTCCCATGACAAAAACCCTCTTGAAAGAGGAGTTGACGTCGGTTTGCACGGAGGTGGTCTTCCTTCCTGGTGCTCTTTCGGAATAGGCGACCCACTGAAGGACACAATGAAATTAGCGATTGTTCGGGCATGACCTACCGCTCGGATGGTAACATCGAACAGTTCAGTGTGTTTGAAAAAGTCTAATTCATTCGACGGCTTCCGTGGGATAAACATTTCTCATGAAATTTCTCTCTCTAGTGGGTCGTCTATCCCGATAGAGTACCTCTTTTCTCCACACTGCCACGGCAAAAACGTACGACATCTCGGCAGCACCAAAATGATGGAATGAAAGTCTCTAAACTGCAGCTCTAATCAAAATCAAACTTTGCGGGGTCGCCGGCGACTAAGCCGCGGAGTTTTTAAGGCCACGCCCCCATTTTCTCGCTCGCTCTCGTCGCTCGCACCTTTGTCACTATGCCGGAGCCTTAGTAACAGCGTCGCGTCACGCCGCGAATGAGCTCTGAACGCCCTTATGATGAGGACTCTTTTCGAGTCGCGTGACACGTGAGTGAGTCATCATTGATAGTTTCGGTCCACCTTGATTTCGAAACACATCTACGATTTGCGTCAGTGTGCATCCTTGGCGCGCAACCTGCTCCTGGGTCAATGGAATGTTTTGGAAAATCAATTTATCCGAAAAAGTCGACTATCGAATTCATTCGAATGTTTCCGTAAATTTTCGAATATTCGACTTTTCGAATAATTTAGGCTTTTAAACTTTTCGAATATTCGACTTTTCGAATAACTCGGGATTTTTAACTTTTCGAATATTCGACTTTTCGACTAATTCGGAAATTTGACGTTTTCGAATATTCGACTTTTCGAATAATTCGAGATTTTGAACTTTTCGAATATTCGATTTTTCGAATAATTCGGGAATTAGCCTTTTTCGAATATTCGACTTTTCGAATAATTCGAAGTCGACTTTTTCAATCGAATGATTTTTCGAATCATTCGACTCGGTCAAAGTACACAGTGTGTACTATATATGGGAGAGCTTTTGGATCCCTTTCAGGAACGGTGTGTGTGGTTAGGGTTTTGGGGTATCGTGGGCGGGCCCGACTTTTTCCCTGTGGTTTTTTACTTATTTGAGCGAATTGAAATCTCGCGCATGGCAGGGTTGCTATTCACGGCAGGCGGACTATAGTATCAAATTTTGCCCCAAGTTGGACTGTGCTTTCAAAATCCGCTCCCTCCCCCAGCTTGTTTGGAACCTTCAGTAAGTTCCGTAGTACTTCAAGGCGTAATCAGAATTCAAATCCGTTTGGACATTTGATCTGTCTTAGGAGTTTGAAAGAAAGATAAAACCTCTTGAAGGCAGTGTTAACGATGATTTTCGTTCCCGAGTTTCCCACTCAAAACAATGCGTTGGCAAACAAGTGTTACTATAATTACGCTGAAACAACGAGAAACGCACTATAACGTGGTATTTCAGTGACATTATTCCATGACATGGACTAGTTGTCCGGTCGGATGAACATGTTCACGGTGGTTTTCACCGGTTAAAAATGGGGCTAATCGAAAATTGAAGAATATTCCAGACAAAACGGGAATAGCTAAGATGCGTCCCAATGAGAATGGCGGCCCATGCGGCCCGCGTGCTTGGCAGGCGGCCGTCGCGCTCGCCGCTCTCGGACGAGCATGCGAAAAAGTCCCCATCGCCATCGACTACGGACGGGGCCGGCACCGGCTGGCAGCAAGCACGGCCCCGATCAATCAGCTCAGCAGACGGTGGGAGAGGGGACGGCCGTCGTTGAAATTCAACACTCGTCCGAGGGCGGCACATGCGACGGCCGCCTGAAAAGCACGCAGGCCGCGTGGGCCGCCATTCTCATTCGGATACACTTTAGAGTCCGAAGGAAGGGGGGGGGGAGGAACAACAGAGAGTAGAGAACTGCAAAATACGGGTCCACTAAAGATTTCATTGTCACAACGAACAGTTCCTGTGAGAGTAAAGGGGCGGGGTGAGAGTAAAGGACTTCGTGCCCTTCTGATGCGCGTTTCTCGGTTCCTTCGTCATTTCAGGTCTACTCGGGAGCTTAACAATCGAATTAGCGATTAATCCCGAAATCGAAGATTATTGTGAACATTGCTTTTAGGCGGGTAATTCGCTTGGTCTCGCTAGTAATTTTAATTATAATCATAAATATAATGATAATTACCTTTTTTCCCGTGACTGAACCCCTTCAATTAGTCTTTCCCCTCTCTGATACAGCCCCTCTTATGATCTTAAGATTCTTTGATTGGCGATTTTCGAAAGATGTATTAGTTTTTCTTTTTTAATCAGTCACATTTACATTGAACGAAAGAACATTCCAAAATCTTTGAAAGCTGTTCGACACATAACTCTGGAACCTTGCTAAAACCCGTGCTTCAACTAAGTACAAGCACGCTCATGCCGATCATTTTTCCGCAGGGCTACCGTAACCCTCCTTCAAAAATTTTCTGAGTGTCAGCTTGGATATGAGCACATCGTAATAGCCAACAATCGTGTTTACACAATTTCGACCTCCTCAGCCACTTCCTGGCGGCTTCTCGAAGAGAACGGTGTGTGAATGATGCATACCGCTCCTCTGCCCTTTTATATTCCGCATGTTATGAGCGTGTGTTATCGTTCGTTATCATGTTTTGCTCAAAAATGGTTACGGTAGCCCTGCGGAAAAAATGATCGGCGTGGGCGTGCTTCTCAACAAAGTTCGCGAACGCATCGAGCGAGGCCTACGGTTTTCTAAATTTTCGATGTCGAGTTCTTATGAATTTGCTCTGTCATATTCTTTGATACCTTGATGTATTTTATGCGGTTTGAGGAATAGGTTCCCACATTTCATAGCAAACACTGAGAAAAAAAAAGATTTTCTCGTGACTCGTACGATAATGTCCACAAACAAAATTTATACAGTGCTGTGCAGAAATTAATATCCACCTCAATTTTTGTATTCAAGACCTCAAAACCCCACTGTTTAATGTTTCAGATAGGAAATCTTATCAGTATTGAATTCAAACAAAATTTGTACAAAAAAAACATTCCTAAATTTTCCATAATTTCACGAATCAAATTTTCTCTTTTAATCAGATTTGTCAGCGCCGTTCGTTTGTGCTTAAACTTGTTAGAAAAAACCGTTTCTGATGTTTTTAGGGCGTTTTATGATTAAATGTTTCCTTACAGGTCGCTAAATTCGGAATCGTAGGGAAACAAAGCTATGCACTATAGTTGAACAATTAAAAAAAAATGTCAAGCGAACGGAGTTTGAAAATTTTACATTAGAAGCATTTTTGAACGAGCGAAAACTGAATAAAAAAATTTGAACAAAATTGAAAAAATTTTGTTCGCGAAAATTTCGAGTGGAGGAAAACCGGGAAATTCTCGTTCGAGACATTTTCGAAGGATTGAAAAACGAAAAAAAAATTCGGAAAAACTTTCGAACGAACGAATTTCCGAAATCTTTTGAATTTTCGGAGTTCGAATGAACGAATTTCGAAAATAATCGGAATTAAATCGTTCAAACTTTCGATTATTTTTGAAAATCCGTTCGAAAAAAAAATTTCAAACCAACGAATTTCGAAAACCCTTCGTAATTCCGGGAGTCGAACGAACGAATGCCGATACTAATCAAAACTTTGATTTTTTTTCGAAAGTCGTTCGAAATTTCGGACTTTTTTCGAAACCGGACTCAACGCTTCATTTACAGCGCTCAGCCATTCTATGAATATTCTACATGCGTTCGACTTCTACTCAAGTCACGGGCATGTATAGCCTTTTCCCCTTATTTCAAGCAGTTCGAAGGTATGCTTATCGAGCCTACAATGTCGGAGTCTCCTGATCAGTGTTATATTTTGCCATGGTCGATCGCTCCACAGCTTGCTCCGCCCGGACTCATTAGAACAAGAAAGACTTTATGGTCCCCGGTTCCCAGCACAACTTATTCAAGCAGGCGAGTTGTTCGCTCACCCCAACGAGAACTCGGCTCGAGGAATAACGAAACAGCTTAACCTAGGGTTCGAGAAGCGTTTTCGATTTTTCGAAAAAAAAAGGTAGTAAAATCAGATCTCGAACGAACGAAGATTGAAAAAAAAATGTGAGACGACATTTCAAACGGATGAAATCTGTAAATATCGTTTGGCGAAATATCAAACGAACGAAAAAAATTTCGAAAAATTTGTTTGGCGGCTGTCACCATGTTTTCTGACGAGCTAAAAGTGGAATGGTACCTGTAGAAGAGTATATAACACTCATTTTGGCATAAGAGATGCATATTCACCCAGAATAGAACATATCAACCTCGTTCTATGCCCTAGTATATAGTATAACGAAAAGCCCAAGTCCACAAGACTCAGGTTCAGATGTCACCAAGAACAGGAGTCCATTTTATTTTGTCTACATGTAGCAGCCCATTTATGTTTACCTGTTTGTCTATATCTATGTCTAGCTTAGAGTGAAGATTCCTATACTCAACAACTGTAGACCCGTACGTGCTCGTAATTCTTGATCAGACCATCCCCACATAATTGATGTTCTAATCCTCGTTTCAATAGGAATCACTACTGCCAAACTTGTTTTTATAGAGGGTCTTCATGCGAAAGTTTTGCAATTCAATTGTTGCCCGCTCTCGATAAGCACTTGGGGATTCGCCATGCATTATTGTGACGTTCCTGACTCGGCTGTGTGACTAGTTTTCGCTGTGCACTACGTAATGTTGCAGATTCAGACCCTGATAGCTACATCGGTCAACTGTTAAATCTGTGTGAACCTTTGACGAAGATAGTTTGGGTCCAGGACCTGTCCGTTCGACAGAAAAATGAGTAAGTATACTCTCAATATCTCATATGCACGCACTTAGGACCACGAAATAAATGATTCTCTTCCTAGCCTCTTAGTTCTTTTTTATTTCAACATTTAGTGTCACTCTTCTGTGGTTATGTTTGAACTACTCAGTTCTTGAAATGCGGTCAAAAGCGGATAATTGCACTTGAGGTTGTCATCGACCTTGAAATCTTCAAAACGAACTGCGTGAAATGTAGAGTCTCTACGTAGAATTAAGTCTAGTGAATGGACGCAGCTGCAGAGGGAGATGTCGTGCGCGATCGAAACCCTGCTGGCCGTTGGTGTCGCGGATGCCACACGGCCCACCGCGATGAGCGCGCCTCGTCCATTCACTGGGCTAAGCTTGATAACGAGACCATGTCTAGAAAGGTGGTATTTGATTCGGTCGAGTCGCAATTTACCCCCGAATTCTCTCAAATGACACCATATATTTTATGTAATAGGCGAAGGCTCATCCTGCACTTAAAGGCAGTGGACGCGCTCAAATATGCTCCTCTCCTCTTCCTCTCTGTACCCTTTTCTGGGTATGGAGTAGAAGAACCTATAGGAAAAAATCGCGAAAAAAAAACGCAGTTCTAGGCCAACTTTGAAGCCTGAACTTCCTTGTCTTTTGATGGTGGACGAACCCACCCCACATCATCGGCATCGATGATCTCTTGTATCAAGAACATAAGGCTTGAAATTGAATTTCAATCAATGAACCTTCGGATTTATGTACACATCTTGTCGAAAACATTGACTGAAGTGCTTGCTTTCATTATTCAACTGTTTTATTAGGTAAATTTGAATTTATTTCTTCCTCTGAGTGTCGATGATTTTCGGCTGCTTGGCATGAGACTGTAATCTTTCTGTGCACGTGTGCACGGACTGGAAGTTTAGGGTCTTAATAACTCTAATTCTGGCCCGTTTTTCACCGCGGTACCTTCATAGTTTTTGATCTGTTTTTGATCTGAGCTGATTTATGTAGTTTCTTCGATAACGTTTTTCATCGTGACCACTGCCTTTAACGAAGCATGACATGAAACCCTTTCAAAAGTGTTCCGGGAGGGTCGCCTCATATTGTATTGCAGCAAATTTCTCGCTTATTCTGAAATATATTGATTTCAGGATCTGAAAATCCATCACCAGAACTTCATCCAGAGTTTATAGAATCACTCCGGGTGCTGTTCGACATCCTAGACACATCGCGTACTGGTCGAGTTCGATATGAAACGGTGAGCCTGCTTTGCACATTTGACGCCATGCGGGGCATATGTATCCATTCAAATGTATCTTATTTCACCTCTATGTACAATACCCACCCTAATTCTTGTAAAAAAGACGCGGAAGACGCGGAAGCGCGTCTTTTTCGTCTTTTCGTCATAACTTCTTTGCTAGCGGACTAAAGTGTATAGAAAGTTATATCAATCGAATCAAGACATCGAGACGAACACGATGATCTATTTTTCAATGATCGAGGGATGAATTTGTCATCCTTCATTTGCTGAAGTACCTAAGGCGAGCCATAAACGGGGGAGTCTCCGCTAATTGCACTGAGCCATCAACGAGCAGTGTACTGTATGGCTCTGTTTACGCACCAAAGCCAAGCCTGATATATATCGGAACCTTACAAGAATTCAAATGGAACCATTTCTAACTCGAAACTCAAAATGATTCTGTGGAAACTCCATTCAGAGTACTTCAAAGCAATGGAATACTCGCCCTAATTTTCTCAGAGAAGTCACGGAAGTCGCAACTTTTGCGACTTCTAATTGATTTCAGTTTTTGGAAGATCTGAATCCGTTTCAAATTGTGGAAAATCTGAATTTAATTCAAGTTTTATTCTGATATCGAAATTCCTTTCAAAGTATTCGTTCAAAGTAGAGGGAAATGTTCGATGTAGAGATTCGACGTACTACATGCATTATCTGATACAAGTTGCGATGATTACAGGCACAGTCCATCCATCATCTTGATCCATCGTTTTTGTGTTTTTTCTGCTTATCCTGAAGACTGTTTTACGTGTGTATGCCGAGCGGAGGTTAGAGACAACGAGCGAGCAGCGTCGCGCGTACCCGCACATGCTCTCACGATGAGTGAGGGGGATTTCGTTTCTTCACAGAGTGTAACCAACCTATCTGAGAATCGCTGACTTGAACTCCGAAACTTGCTTGGGAGTCGCCTCTAAGAAAAGTTAGCGTTGCCTAGTTACATCGAGGCATCTCCCGCCGGATCGGCCTTTGTCTTGCCTCATTTTTGTGAAATTTCCCCCTTAGCTGGTGAAAAAGTGGGGCGATTTTAGAGAGGTAAATGTGGGGCGATTTCAGAACCTACGCGAATGGGGTGCAGTCTCGCAATGCTTTCGCTCCATTTTCGCCTCAGTTCTTCCCATGATAGAGGTCCCCTCGTGAAACTGGCGATTCCCACTGTAGGCACTATAAGCACCGCTCAAATGACATTTCTCTCAAAACAACTTTGAATGATATTAAGTTTATTAACGATAACTAGAGTAACTGCAAAAAAGCTAGCAATCTAGAATAACAGCTAAAGAGTTCACTAGACGTCTATAAACTTTAACAGACGTAACAAGGACAGCAATCCTACAGTCATACCCGTATGGCACCGAGGGAATTACACATGATGGACCGGTAAACGGCATACCCAACGTCATTATGAGCTCTAAATTAGCTGAGCGTTTTAAAGACAGAAATTTACATTCCTTGGAACGAGACGCTTAGGCAGTAGAGTATATCAAAGGAATAAAAAAATTTTCGAGTAATCGAATAAACGAATAATTCAAAAATTTGATCTTTCCGAATAGTCGAATTATTTGAATATTTGATTATTCGGCCGAATATTCGTTTTCTGAATATTCGTTGACATACTCTCAGGCAAACCATCGCTCCGAGCGGTACCGGAGAGCTACTCGAGTGGCGCTGCTTCTCCGCTCCGAGCGAAAATTAGCCATCTACTAGGGCCACAGCAGCCGCTCTCCGGGCCACAGCAGTATCGCTCGGAGCGATCTTCGGTCCCAACTGGCACTGCGGTCTCTGTTCGGGCGATTTTCAAAAAATTCCTAATTTGCTATTTTTTCTTTATTTCCGCCTCTTCTGGAGAGGATTAAGCCTGTTAAGAAGATAAGGTACCTGTTACAGCCTGTGGGCCAGGAGGTTAATCCTGCCACAGACCGCAACAAGGATGCCATCCCAGCTTGTTCCGCAATGAGGAAGCCTTCCCCGCTGCGGGCCATGGGGCATCCCCTCGGTAGCCAAAAATTGTCCTTCTGAGAGTGATCCGTGGTCACCTCTCAAGAGTGGCCTCGAAAGGCCAACTACCCGTCTACACGAGGCGAGCCGCTTTTGATACCCGCAGGATTGGTTGTTCTTCGAGTGATAACGTGGCTCGCACGTTATCACTCGAAGAACAACCAATGTCGCGTCTCTGTATCTCTGGCGATGGCACCGCTGTGGCCCCGAGAGCGACCGGAGAGCGACCGAGGGGCGAACTGGCACCGGACAGGGACCGCGGTGCCAGTTGGCCCCTCGGCCGCTGTCCGGGCGATGACGTCATAATTGGGAGGAGCCGGTCCCGCTCGGAGCGATGGTTTGCCTGAGCTTTTTTAGGCAGGCTTATTCGTACTTTGCCAAAGAGTACACCTAGGTTCTGAAAGAGTACACCTAGGTTCTGAAATATATGTACACCTTCACGAACCGCGAACCGACTTCGCGAATGTGTGCGTTGAGCAGGTGATTAATTTAGGACCAAGCCATCATTCACTTCTCGCCATAGTTCCACTAAAGATATATAGTATAGTCGTACACGAACGAAATTTTCGAAAGATTTTTCGAAAATTTTCGTTCGCTTGAAATTTCGTCGAACGAAATCTGATTTTTTCGAAACTTGGTTCGAATTTGAAAACGCTACCCAAACCTTAGGTTACGCTGTTTTCGCTCCGGGCGTGGGCGTGAGCTAACAACTCGCCTGCTCGAATTGGTTGTGCTTGGGACCGGGTAAAATAAAGTCCTTCTTGCTCTAATGAGTCCGGGCGCAACAAGCTGCGAAGCGATCGGTCATGGCAAATTATAACACAGATTAGGAGACTTCGACATTATCGGCCCGATATACATCACTTCGAACTGCTTGAAATAAGGGAGAAAGTCAGTACATGCGACGTGAGTAGAAATCGAACACGTGTGGAAAACTCATTCTCTAACTGAGCGGTATTAAGAAAGCATTGAGTCCGGTTTCCAAAAAAAGGATCCTAAATTTCGAAGCAGTATGAAAAAAAGTTCCTAAATTTCGAACGAAATTCGAAAAATTTCAAAATTTCGAACGACTTTCGAAAAAAAAAGCGAAATTTCGATTTGTTTTGAAATTTGTTTGTTCGACCTCCGAAGTTTCGAAAGTTGCAAGGAAGAAATAACAAAAACAGAAAAAAAACCGAAGCGAAACAAATAAGAAGCAAGAAAAGCGTCAGCAACAACACAAAAACAACACAAAACAACAACGCTCACGTGCTGATCAATCCCGGGATGGTCATTGAAAAAATCCTTGGAAGACGAACGTTTGTTTGTGCATTTTTGCCGAGCTGACAGTTCGAAAACGCCCGAGCAGCGGGTGTTCCTCGGGTGTGCCGTTGGAAAAAATGGTTAGAACTGAGGCGAAAATTGCCTTACTTTCCCCCCAAATATGTAGATCCCTAACTTTTTCTGACATCCCTGCTCGCTTCGAACGGCTCGAAGGTTTTGAAATTTTAGAGCGGCCGGAAAAGTGGCCGTAAAAGGCGTCGCCCTCCGAGGCAACTCCCAAGCGAGTTTCAGAGTTGTTGCATTAGGAGGAAACGACTGAAGCTAGGATTCTAATCCGAAATCCGCAAAGTATTGGTTTCTACCGTAGGAGTTTTCTAGTGGGACTGGTTTTCATAATGTTCGAATGTTTTGTAGACTACAAATATTCTACAACTTTTTCTGCCGACCACATTCTTCGAGCGAAAATGAAGTTCAAAAATAGCAATGTTTTCAAGTTGTGACAAGCATTTCGGAAGAAGAAGAAACGCGCTCGCGTATGCTACGTTGCAGTAGATATGCAGCTTCTCATTCCTCTCCATTCGCACCATATTTAACTCTATGTGCAGTGGAAAAGTAGTTACTCCATGGCTACGTGAGAGAACCAACTTCAAAATCAGTCTCAATCTTCTTTGAGTAGAGCTCATAAACGAAATTGAATTTTGTTTTTTTTTTGCTTTACTTTTCCAGTTACATCCAAGGCAATGTCGGACTAGAAATATTACTCTTGCGCTGGAGAAGAATAATATTGCTGTTCGCCAGTCGCAACCGTCCATCACATCAATCCAACACCATTGTCCTCTCATTCAGCCCCCGATGTCCTTTATCATTCCCTGACGCTCCTGTTCCTAAATCCAACCACGAACAGTTAATACGCTCTCCCACGATATGATTCTCCACCCTCTCACTTGAACCACTCGTACGAAAAGACGACTCACGACATCCACGCAAACAATGAAATTCCCTAACCTTTATAAACTGTCAGACGATCCTCGCTAACCACTGCCAATCCATACAGTTTTTTGAACACCATTTTCGTTAAAACCATACCCACTATATGTAATTATTGATGCCAAAATCATAACCACTGATATCGAAGTTACTTCTGAAACATAAATACCCTAACGATTATTAGAAATTGGTCTTCTCTCTCTTATCTCTGACATTCGGTGGAAATGCCCCTTAGGGAAGTGAACCCAAGGTAGTCGTTTCACTAAATGAGCAGAAGCAATTCAATGTGCAAATGTTGAAAAGGCTCTTTATGTCAAGGAAGCACTGCATGTAGTGTTTGCTATCGTGACAGGCATTAGTTTTTTATTATTGACACTCTACAATACCGGCCATAACTTCTGTCCCAAAGCGCGTCGGCGACGCGAAATCGCGTCGAAAACGCCATTTCCGTTCGGAGTGGACTTTTTGAGAACCTGAAAAAACCATTCGATTCCTCTCGATGAGGAGATTGCGAGTATATGTTCGAACTTGAGAAAAACTCAAGTCTTCACATGGTTATGGCCTATTTTCCCTAAAAGAAGGCAAAATCTTTGGAAGTGGTTATTTTACGAATCTGGAAATACCGTTCGCTTCCTCTCGTCGTCCTGATTCCAAAAATATTATCACGTTTAAAATGTTGGCATCTCGACATAGTTATGGCATATTTCGCCCACCCAAAAGAGTAGGAATGCTCTATTAACGGCGAAACTTGAACGTGAGCATCACCAGTATATTTGTATCGTAATTCTGACTTCTAAGCTGTCTCTGTACCTTTAAAAGTTTGAGATTTGACTCTTAAACTTTCTTTGTTCTATATGAACTCGGTTTTGGCGATGGTCTCCCTCCAATTTCTCGGTTCTCCGCGCTCTCCACGCTATTGCTCTTCTCTCTCTGACGCACTCCTCGCTGCCTGTACTGCCTCGCTTGAAGACAGTCCCCCAAAACCGAATAGAATTCGAGGAACGGAGACGGACTGGAGAGTCAGTGTTATGAAAGCCCGGTATCTGAAAGGCCAAAGGTTGAAATGGGAGAGGAGTAAACATCATGGGTGTTCTCTGAGATATTGCTATAGCGAGACGGAACGCTGGTCGGCGGAAATCAGTTCTCTGAAGAGGTGGTCCGTATTGAATCAGCATCAAGAGAGAATCGGAACAGGAGTTAGCGTTATGGGTGGTGTGTCCCTGGTTTACTAAATCCTATTCTCACACTACGGTGAGTTAAGGCCATAAAACGGCCAATGTCTCACCGTCGACTGCGTACCAGCGCGCGCGGCGGCCGAAACTCGTCGCGCGGCGGACAAAACTCGTCTGCTTCCGACGCACGTGCGGTCGCGCAGCGCGTGGTACGCAGTCGACGGTGAGACATTGGCCGTTTCATGGCCTGTATAGACCATCAGCCAGCGCGCGGTCGTGGCGCGCACAGCATTGATTCCAGCTTCACTCATCATTGAGCACTCTTCCGGAAATGCGGATGTAAAATCATGTCATAAAGAAAAGTATCGCATCCTCGTTTAATGAGAGAAATGCATTCTCACTCCAGTTGAGAAATCCTCCGTATTAGCTCAATTTAAAAGAAATATTCCAACAGTGCCATTCTGAAAATTCTCTGTTGTCGGTCAGTGATTCCGCGGCTATAGACCACCCAGCCAGCGCGCGGCTGCGGCGCGCGCAGCATTTATTCGTCTCCCGAGGAAGGGTGTGACTCATCTTTCTGCACTCTTCGGCCATCATTCAGTACCAGTAAAGTATTGAATCCACGTTTTATCAGCAAAATCACAATTGTACCAAGGTAGAAAAAATACTCCAACAGACATTACAAAATCCGCTAAAGTTTGTGAGAAAACTAGAAGAAATGATCTACGAAGATCAAACGGACGAGCTGGGCAAAGCACTGGATGACCGCGTGAAGTCCGCGGATAAAGTGCAATTCATGCAGAAGGTGAGATTGAAAATTTTATATGGATTTGCTTGTATGCATTCCCGGAAGACTGCTCAATGATGAATCACACACTTCGCCTGAGAAACGAATAAACGTGCAGATGCGCGCCGCGGCCGCGCGCACTGGCTGGGTGGTCTATAGCCGCGGAATCACTGACAGACAACAGAGAATTTTCGGAATGGCACTGTTGGATATTTCTTTTTAAATTGAGTTAATACGGAGGATTTTTCTCAACTGGGTGAGAATGCATTTTTTCTTATGAAACGTGGATTCGATACTTTCCTTGCATGCATTCTCGGAAGATTTCTCAATGATGAGTCACACACTTCGCCTGGGAAACGAATAACGCGTTGCAGAGCACGCCGCGGCCGCGCGCACTGGCTGGGTGGTCTATAGCCGCGGAATCACTGACCGACAACAGAGAATTTTCAGAATGGCACTGTTGAATATTTCTTTTTAAACTGAGTTAATACGGAGAATTTTTCTCAATTAGGTGAAAATGCATTTCTCTCATTGAACGAGGATGCGATACTTTTCTTTTATGACATGATTTTACATCCGCATTCCCGGAAGAGTGCTCAATGATGAGTGGGAAACGAATCAATGCTGTGCGCGCCGCGACCGCGCGCTGGCTGGGTGGTCTATAGCCACTGAATTACTCACCGTAGTGTGAGAATAGGATTTAGTAAACCAGGGCCACACCACCCATAACGCTAACTCCTGTTCCGATTCTCTCTTGATGCTGATTCAATACGGACCACCTCTTCAGATAACTGCTTTCCGCCGACCAGCGTTCCGTCTCGCTATAGCAATATCTCAGAGAACACCCATGATGTTTACTCCTCTCCCATTTCAACCTTCGGCCTTTCAGATACCGGGCTTTCATAACACTGACTCTCCAGTCCGTCTCCGTTCCTCGAATTCTATTCGGTTTTGGGGGACTGTCTTCAAGCGAGGCAGTACAGGCAGCGAGGAGTGCGTCAGAGAGAGAAGAGCAATAGCGTGGAGAGCGCGGAGAACCGAGAAATTGAAGGGAGACCATCGCCAAAACCGAGTTCATATAGAACAAAGAAAGATTAAGAGTCAAATCTCAAACTTTTAAAGGTACAGAGACAGCTTAGAAGTCAGAATTACGATACAAATATACTGGTGATGCTCACGTTCAAGTTTCGCCGTTAATAGAGCATTCCTACTCTTTGGGTGGGCGAAATATGCCATAACTATGTCGAGATGTAACATTTTTTTAAACGTGATAATATTTTTGGAATCAGGACGACGAGAGGAAGCGAACGGTATTTCCAGATTCGTAAAATAACCACTTCCAAAGATTTTGCCTTCTTTTAGGGAAAATAGGCCATAACCATGTGAAGACTTGAGTTTTTCTCAAGTTCGAACATATACTCGCAATCTCCTCATCGAGAGGAATCGAATGGTTTTTTCAGGTTCTCAAAAAGTCCACTCCGAACGGAAATGGCGTTTTCGACGCGATTTCGCGTCGCCGACGCGCTTTGGGACAGAAGTTATGGCCGGTATTGTAAATGCGGTCTCCACGTGTTGACACAGTGCCTTTTCGCGCCTTCGCCTTTTGGTTCAGCGCTTTTGTGATAAGCTTTTTTGGACTGGCTAGGCAAGTATCATCTAACCAAAAAAGAGGGAGTGAGCCTCATGCATGACCTTTTTTCATCGGAGAGATTCGAGATTAGACTTGCGCATCTGTTCAAAAGCAGCATACACACCGAAAAATGTTACCGATTCCATGTCATAGATCGAAGGTATGGAGCTGGTAGTTCTGAAAACTGGAGAAAAGATTGACTAAAACTCGATGCAACTCAAGAAATAATGGGTTTTTTGCAGTACTCTCTTATAAGAGTCCGGATTCCGGCTAACAAATGTGTGCAGTCCCAACGCTGTGGGGGATCAAGATGGCAGTCATATACAATACATTGAAATTGACTAGTTTCCAACGCTTCAACGGCGTGAGCGTTCTAGTAGATACCGTACAGCCCCATTAGCACCTCACTATTTCAGCCACTTTGGCGAGCGTGTATGGTATACTATTTTAGCAAGACGTGTTAAATGCGGTGGCCAGAAAAAAGTGTTCCCGTAACTCCTCATATCATACAAAGCGTAATGCTTCCTGCTAAATTCCTGAAGAAACGGCGGAAAATGCGCGAAAGCACCTTCGCGATGAAAGGGTTAGCGATGAAAACGACTTTTATGCTCTCTTCATGAGAATGTAGATTTGGTCATAACAGAAAGTAAAATAAGTCTAAAAAACCCTGAAATTTGAGGGGAAAACGCTCGAAAACAAGGTGTAACGGCTAACTACCGGTGTCGGCCCCTTAATTCACAAGATTTTCATTATTGCTTGCTTGTCCGCTTTTTATTTTGCTCTTATAATAGCCAGAAGTCTTCAAAAGTGCTCAGCAATTGCTTTAGAAGAAATTAGAAGACTGCAAAACAGGCACTTATAGAAATCTCGATAATTGGGGGCGGGCGGACACCAAGTAATTAGTTTTTCCTGAGCGTTTTCCCTACATTTTTTCACTTATTTTCACATTTGTGATGGCCAGATCTACCTTCTCATGAGGATAGCACAACAACCGTTTTTATCGCGAACCCTGCCTTTAATGGCTCAGACTAGTTGTTTACGACGATGAATGAGAGACATCGGTGCTTTTGAACAGGGGTCGAAACGAAAAAATAAGTTATGCAAAACAGTGCGATTTAAGTTCGAAAACGTATGAGACTGCCAAAAAGCATTAAACAGAGAGTTCTCTGTACTCCTGGAGTCTTTTTGCCCCGTTTTCTCCTCATATCAGCTCTTCCAGGAGAACACAACTTTGAACTCTTCCATGTATTGCAATTGAATAGATTTTTTTTTATTATCAGATATTCAGGAAGATTTTTCGTTTCTCTCAACACATATAGTATTTACCTCACTACTGCAGGTTGGTCATTAGTTGGGACAGTTCAGTTGATCCGCAATTGGGGGTGTGCGGAAAATTCTTTTCAGCGAAACTTTTTACCGAATTTTTTTTCGGTAAATACGATAAAAACGGAAAATTCGGTGAAAATCCTGACTTCGACTTTTTGGTGCCTACCCCATACGATGGCAAAAATGACCGATAATATTTATGTATCATTTTCAATAGTACATGAAGATAGTGCAATAATCAGTGAGCTTTACATATTAAACTGAGCTCAACGGCTAAACCTGATCAGTAGGACGTTGCTCATGAGAAAAAGTAACATTTCAAAATTTTCTGTCGTCAAGGCCTTTCTGTAGTCACTCAAAGTCAGGCCAGCTTAGGAAAACATCCTTTCCGCCTAAACTGTGCCAGGGGGCGCGCAAAAGTACTTATTGGCCGTGAGGAAAGGTGCGGGTACGGTGGTTTCACAATGGAGTCGTTCCACAATTGCAGTGGAAAAGTGTTGTGTTCGGGGGCTCCGGAAAGAATTTTTCGAGTTCCTGAAATATCTGCTCCAGGACTCTACTGCATTGCAGACCTGTTGATATTTTTAAATAAAATATGTATTTCTCAGAGTAGTATCCCGATAAGAAGGAGCATGTGACACAAAATTTGATTATTCGAAAATTAGCCAAAGGGTTGAAAAGGAGTATTAAAAAGAAGGATGAAAAAGGATATCGCGCCAAAGGCATGCCATAACAGTAGCAAACCCGTGAAATACGAGTAAGAAGTAGGCCGATTAGACGAAAAAAACATCAATTTTTTGGGTAAAAATTTCGGAAAATTTCAAGAAAAACTCGGTAAATCGGTAAATCAAAATTTACCGAAAAACACCGGTAAATCAGGAAAATCGGTAAATCGGTAAAGGGAGAAAGCACACCTCTGTCCGCAATCACCTACTTCGTAGGTTTATTTTGAAAGTTTTCTAATAAGTTCTGTGGACGTATTCATGAAACTACGGGAGCCTCCTGAAAAAGTTTTTGAACCAGCTGGTGTATTGGGCGGGCGGATTTTGGACTCACCCGGGAGCAGGGATGAGCGGAATTCTGAATTCCGATGGTGTTTGGGCCTTCCGATGCTCGAAAAAAGCCTTAAAATGAGGCAGAAATTGCAAATATCCACGATATTAGAAATTGTCTCACTTTTCCCTGCTAAATCACGAGTGGGTTATTTTGCACGCTGAAATCGAATTCTAGGTTCGCTTTTTTTCATAAAACCAGGGTTGATTGTGTTTACACGAGAATTATTCAATAAAAAAGGATAAGCCCAAGTTCTTGGTAGGCACAGTCACCAGGGATTGGTAAGAATTTCGCTGATCGAGTTTCCGATTTTTTTTTGGCTTTCCGGTTTGCGAAACTGAGAAGGTCCTTCCGATTTCGGACGCGCAGAAAAAAATTTCCGCTCATTACAGTACCGCTCGTAGGATTTGCTCAGAAAGCGAGCGAAGTCGGGTTTTCGCGTCTTTTTCGTCTTTTTTGTATAACTCGCTCTAAAGTCAACCTTGAGCGAAACCAGGAAGATATTCATGATCCTGGCGTTGAGGGCTTTTCAAAGGTATAGCCATTGTCGGGAATTCGTGGAGAATCATGGAAATTTTGCAATCAACTAGCTCTCTAGATACGGTAGAGATATGGAAACGCAGACGGAGACGGTAGCGCCCCATCCCTCATGGTACCGTAATCACAAATCTGGCTGAGAGCGAAACTTTTTTTAGTTCTCAATAAAACCACCGCAAAGGTTGAACCTTTGGGCAGCCCTCGCCACCAGGATCATGAATATCTTCCCAGTTTCGCTCAAAGTTGAGTCTGGAGCGAGTTAAACAGAAAAGACGAAAAAGACGCGAAACCCCGACCTTGCTCTCTTTCTGAGCGAATCCTACGAGTGGTGCCGCCCGGGAGGCTCCCGTAACTTCAGGAATATGGTCATAGGTGTTTTGCGGCAATCCTCTTACCCTCTGGGGCGGCATGCATGAACGCTGCGAAGGAGACAGGAAGCCGCTTCGCGTCCTATGCGCGCAGCGTCGAGCCACGGGGAGGCCCCGAAGTGCATGGCGTATATCAGTGTATCGCGGGCGTAAATGTACTCTCCACCGCAACCTCTACGCGCGCACTTTCTGTCATCCCAGTCGCGTTTGCTTCCGAATATTGAGATGCATGGGATGACAAAAAGGTCTCAGAGAGCGACCGGGATGACAAAAGATGCTGCTTGACGTAGGATTTGCCGTAGAAGATGCATTTACGTCCGCGACATAGCCATTTACGCCATTCTTTTCGGGCCGTCCCGTGGCTCAACGCTGAGCGCATAGGACGCGAAGTGGCTCCCTGACCTTCTTCACTGCGTTCATGCATTCCGCCCCTGGGGAATGGCATAGAGGAGAAAGCGGTAATGATTGATGAAAAATAACAGGAGGTCGAAAAATGTGAACTTTATTAATAAAGGACATGTTTTAATTTTTGGGATTCCTCAGACTCCGGAGGTAGTAAGAAGGAAAATTTCGGGTGATGAACCAAAACCGAAAACCGCAGGTTTTGAATTGTCGGGTAGAGAAAGTGTATGAGGAGTCGGCTTTCGCTGAGATGCCTCCTTTCAAGAATATTCATCGGCGCGCATTAGGGCAGCGTCCATACGTTGCGAGGGCGCGCGATTACCCAAAATTGATGCTCATCGAGGGCACACGATTTAACAGCCGCTCACGCGCGCTTACGATCGCTCTCGCATGCTCACGCCCGCTCTTGCTCATTCACGCTCAATTCGGAAGCGGAGCAGCCACGTTCAAGCCATTTGCTCTATTCCTCGAGCAGTGAAAGCCAAACTTACCTCGAAACCAATGCTCTTGTGTATAATTGGTCCGCCAAGGTCATCCCAAACTGGTGAAAATTGAGCAGCAAACGAATCGATTCGAATGATTGATCACTAAGGTTAACGTTTTCAATCGAATCAACACAAGGCACGATGCATTTGTCCGTGTCATTCTGCATCTACGGGCACCCATTAGGAGCTGAGCATCGCGGCCATCTTCGAATACGGCAGCCCATCGTTTGGTCGCGCCGCGCCTTGACGACACTCTGCTCAGCTATTTAGCGTTGGAGAGCGCTTTTGAGAGCTGGACAGTGAGAGGGCACGTTCTCGTCACGTATGGACGTTGCTTTAGCTAAGCTCTCGAAGATCATTAGTTCACGACTAGTTGTTGAGTGGGGTACTGTCTCTAGGATTCTGTATGACTTTCTGCTCTTGTTAAACGCTACAAAAGAAATGGCCCCGGAAAATTCTAGCCGCACACCGCTCCATGGTGTTCAGCATCGGAGTTATGAAAGCTGTTACTACAGCATCACCAAACCTTCGGAGAGGTTCTCATATGTATTAGGTTCTAACGCAGTTCCGCAGTCAATAGTGCACAGTTTTAGATTTCTTTCATTTTTTAACGATGGGTTTATTGTTTGGCGAAGCCTTCGTAGTCATAAGGAAACGTTAGCTGGGCTCTACACAAAAGTTCAAACCGTATTAGTCATCAGCTCAATTTTTAAAAATATTTTCAAGGTTCCGAGATGGAATATAGATGTAGATAATCATCAAATTTTTAACTCCTGTTTCTATTCGAACGTTGAACGAGGATGAAATACTTCCCAAACCGCTTCGGGCGTATGCAACGTGTATGGAAAAGGTGCCTTTGGCGAATCTGAGGTGTAGAAATAGTTTAAAGGCAGCGGTCGCGCTCAAAGATGCTCGTCTCCTTTTCTTCTCTGAACCCTTTTCTGGGTATAGAGTAGAAGAACCTATAAGAAAAAATCGCGAAAAAACCACTGTTTTGGGCCCATTTTGAAGCCTGAACTTTCTTGTCTTTTGATGGTGGACGAGCCCTCTCCACATCATCGGCATCGATGACCTCTTATATCAAGAACATCAGCTAGCTTGAAATTGAATGTCAATCAATGAACCTTAGGATTTATGTACACATCTAGTCAAAAACATTGACTGAAGTGCTTGCTTTCATTGTTCAACTGTTTTATTAGGTAAATTTGCATTTGTTTCTTCCTCTGGGTGTCGATGATTTTCGACTGCTTGGGATTTGACTGTGATCTTTCTGTGCACGTGTGCACGAACTGGAAGCTAAGGGTCCTAATAACTCTAATTCTAGCCCGTTTTTCACCGCGTTACCTTCATAGTTTTTGAGCTGTTTTTGATCTGAGCTGCTTTTTGTAGTTTTTTTCAATAACGTTTTTTCATCGTGACCACTGCCTTTAAAACTCTTGAAACCATCGTCTTTGACGGCCTGCAGATTTTGACGGATAGGCTCAAGGCGTTTCTGAATTGTGACGGTCGCCAGCACGAAAAGAAGTAAGCGAAAAAAAAGAACTGTAGCTGCATCAAATTATTGCTATAAACATTTTTTTCAAGAATTTTGTTTAATAAAGAAAGACGAAATCATGCTGCAACCTAGCATTAAAGACAGTGTCCACGATAAAAACCATGTCTGATTTTCTTCGGAGATCGACAGCTGCGGAGCCTAGCGCAATCCTAACGTTGAAAAAAACTAAGAAAAATGAGCTCGAAACGGTCTCCTACGGCCCAAAAGTTGGACACCCGTCAGCTCGTCACACCCCAGATGCACTTTCCACGCCCACCGACGTGAACAAATGAATGCTCGAGATTGTGAGATGAGCGATGGTTTCCGATTATTAGCCCCGTTCTTCCCTTCATTTTTAACTTCTCTCTTTACTCAGGTCAGCTCGCATACATCGGCTGTCAAAGACGGAAGTTACAAGTCTCAGACAACTCGTCCACCATGCTTACCTAGCTCAATTTTTGAGAGACCATAACTCCGTTCCTAGGTCTTGTACGATTCCAAAAACATCACTGGAATCAGCATGGGACATTCTTCAAGATAGGCGGAAAAGCAGAAAAACGATTCTTATCGTGAACACTGCCTTTAAACAATCTCGCAAAGAATTTCATGGCGGAAAGACAAAATGACCAGATTGAAACTGTGCCTGTTTCAGTTGTGTACGAGGTTCGTCGAGCTGAACCATCCTCAACTTCCACCTACCTTCCTTTCCTGCGTCGGGAAAGTTACACCAGCCAATGGGTTTGATTTTCTTCCACATTCCAATGCTCTTTATATCGCCGCAGCTTAAAAGTCTAACTTCAGTCTGATCTCTTTCGAGCGATTTCTGACGGCTGTAAAGCTCGCACAGAGGGACACTTTCGAGATCAACAACAACACACTCTACAGAGTTCAAAGCGAAGGAAGGCTTTGTCAAAAGTGAGCTTTGTTTGCGAAAACTTGCCCACTCATGCTACCGTTCGGCTTTGTTGTTCGAAAGAACATGTTTCCCTTCTGAAAAACAATAAATGTTCCCGTGTTTTTATCACATTTTGGTCAGGATGATGAACACCAGTTTTTAGTCGGGCACAGAAAAACACGAACCCAATAATACAGCACAGCGCGAAATTCTGGATCCACCCTGATTTCCGCATCCAGTGTATCAGTCATCAAACTTCACGTTGCGTGAGCATGGCAAATGGGTCCTTCACTGCCAAAACCATAGAAAGGCAAAGCTCCAGAAACTCTAGTTCATCCCGTAGAAAGTTGTGATCGTTTTGGGAGAAAACGCCGGAATGAGTATACATTTTCTATTTTGTGATTTCGTCTTATGGATACATCAGAGCAAATCTGTCACTTTGTGAACTGATGACTTCCCTCGCCATTTCGAAGATGAGGGATCGTTGTAGTCAATTCTGATACGGTTTTTCATAATAAGTTATAGTTGGTCAAAGTGCGTATTTCTTGCAGCTGATCTGAACGTGAGGTTTATAGTTATTGGGTGAATTTGGCTCAAAAATTTCAATGAAGGGTTACTTGACGTACCAAACCCGAACACTAAGTCGGTTTCTTGATTTTTTTGAAGAATACGCTGGAAATTCATCTGATACAGGTTTTGAAAAGACCAGAAACCTCTAGTTGTTTGTTGAACGCCTTTTTATATATTTAAAGGCACAGTACACCCTCAGACATTATTTTTGTGATTTTTATTTGATTGTGTAGTAGTCCCCTCCTATATAACACGTGCCTAGTGCGAGATCTCAATTCCTCCAAATAAGCGAGATATAAGCGACCACCACAGGCCCGACCCCCTTCGCTCATCACCAAAGGCCCGACCCCTTACGAGATTTTCGAACTTTTTTCGAATTCTCTGGGTGTTCTGTGCCTTTGAAGTGTATGGTTCTTAAAGCGTTTCAGAAAAAAGTTTCAGATTTGGCTCAAAATTTCTATATGGGGCCTTTTGCAGGTGCTTATCACAAATCTGATGTCCTTTTGATAGCTTTCGAGAGTATTCAACGTATTTTGACTAAAGGTTCCCACTGGGTTAAAATTTCAAGGGCAGAGCCCGGTATTCGGCGAGTTTTAGAATGATTCTATAGGTAAGGCCCTAAAATTTTCTAAGTGGGTTTCCTGGAGTGCTCACGAATCTCGTAGTTGTATTCTTGAGCAGTAGACCGAGAATTTTCAGCTTTATTCGGCTAACATTTCGACAATCACGCCTTCTTCAGAGCCTGGAAGGCAAAGATACATAAGGAAACTAGCCGTCCAAGCACCATTTCAGAACAAAAGGACTAATTCTACAGAAAACTCACAAAAGCGACACCGTATGACAATTTGAAATAGCTAACCTTTAGTGTGCAGACTGGAGCCTGCCGGACACCGTGTCTGGCAGGCTCCAGTCTGCACACTAAAGGTTAGCTATTTCGAATTGTCGTACGGTGTCGCTTTTGTGAGTTTTCTGTAAAATTAGTCCTTTTGTTCTGAATCGGAATAGTCCTGAAGTTCTGAAATAGTGCTTGGACGGCTAGTTTCCTTATGTATCTTTGCCTTCCAGGCTCTGAAGAAGGCGTGATTGCCGAAATGTTGGCCGAATAAAGCTGAAAATTCTCGGTCTACTGCTCAAGAATACAACTACGAGGTACTACCATGCCGAGATTTATGGAAAGTCGAGCGTGGAATATGCTCACGAATCTTCAACCCGTTTACCGATTTTCGATAGAAAACGGTAGGTTACGGAGGGTATGCGAAAGTTCGGTCACAGTCTGGTCTGCTAAAAACTCCGCCGTGGGGGTTATTTGGTGAGCTGAGCACGATTTTGGGGTCCGTTTGTTGATCTTCTAAATAGTGAGGTATGTTGCGCACACTAGATAGAAGTATATCTACCGTTACTTACATACACCACAGTTTATCGTGAAACAGATCCCAGATTCGGGCTCAGCGCACTAAATAAAATCCATATAAAATTTCGAATCGAATCCGAAAAAAACTTTTTGGAATATTCTCAAAATTGGCTGATGAGTAAGTACCCTTACCTTTTCGCGAAGCTACAAAAACGCCTATAACTTTGTTCAGAGGTGTCCGCAACAAAATCCGATTTCAGATTCGGAGACAGCGGAGCAGAATCGACCAGAAAACATTCATCATCTTTCAAATGGTGAGAATGGCCATGCGAGGTTCTAATGTTAACGTGGGGAACCCTGACTCTACTTCACAAGTCGACAGGAATCGCGATAAAAACGATTTCTGAGCTCTCTTCATCATAATGTAGATCTGGTCATCACAAAAGTAAAAATAAGGGGAAAAATCCGGAAATTCGCGGGAAAACGCTCAAAAACGAATTATAACGGCTAATTACAGATGTCGGCCGGCACCCTAACTAATGAGATTTTCATTAATGCTTGCTTATCCGCCTTTCATTTTGCTGCTAAAGTAGTCAGTAGTCTCCATAAATGCTCAGAAATTACTTTAGAAGCAAAATAAAAGTTGACAAAGCAGGCTTACACAAATCTCGAAAATGGGGGGGGCGGGAGGACACCAAGTAATAACTTGTTCCTCAGCACTTTTTCTCCAATTTTTTACTTGTTTTTTTACGTTTGTGATGGCGAGATCTACCATTCCATGGGGATTGTTCAACAACCGATTTTATCGAGAACCCTGCCTTCAATCTAGGCTGTTAAACTAGAACTAGGAACTGTTTTGGCGCCACAGGTCGTGTTTCTGACGGAAGCCAACAGGATTATGTTGTTACAGATGGTCAACTCATCACCGACAGGGTTTGTAGAAAAGAAGAAAGCTGTTCGTATTCGGCAAAATCAGACGCAGAAACTTCACAATCTTGGTAGCTTTTTGGTGACGTGATATATGTTCCGCCAGGGTAATCTTGTATGATCATATGCAGGCGTACCACAAAAGGTGTCAGCGGCTCAGTTCGGTTGTTTCCTCAAGACACCATGCCAATTCACTCATCTTCTTTCGCATAGCCAGATGCACGCGGCTTATATACACAGTTCAATCTCAGGGACGAAATCTGAGATTCCGACATAATTGAGACGTAGACCCACCCTTTATAACACCTGCCGAATGCCAGATCTCAATTCATCCGAATAAGCGACATATAGGAGGAAGCCACCCTGGGGCGCCCACATCAGAAAGTCATTTTGGCACGCACCTTTGACTACATTTCGAGCTCAACAGTGGCGAGGTCAGCGATGATTTTCGATTAGAAACCCCGTTCTTCCGTGCATCCCCAGATTCTCTATCCATCCAAGTCCGCGCGCATAAATCGCTTGCAAATCACAGGAATTACAAGCCTCGGACAACTCGTCCACTATGCTTTCGCCGCTCAATTTGAGGAAATCTTCGAGGGGCCATAGCTCTGCTTCCGGTGGGTTTTGTACGATTCCAAAGAAATCAAGGAAATCACCGTGGGGCCGTCTTCAAGATGGGTAGGGAATCTCGACAGACATTTACAGGGTGTAATGTGCCTTTGAACGTTTGGATAGGTCTGCGTGTTCAACTGACCTAGATCTCATGGCGATCGTGTTGGGAATTCATGTATGGGAGGTGAGCCAATATATCGGAACAAACAGTACATCGTACGAAGCTGCGATTGGGCTTGAATTTTGCATTGTTTGCTGTTAAAGTTCCAATAAATGAATCCATAATTTTGCACCGCTCAGGATGGAGGTTTTTTTCCCAAAACATTTAGCTAGATTCTGTCAAGTGAGTTAGATTTTCTGAATTCTTGCCTTTTAAGATTTTCAATAGCGCTGAATCCAGTGGTCATATATGTAACTAAGGACTGCAACTTTTGGGTTTACGAATGTTGGTAATGTCAGAGAGTATCAAAGGTGTTCGTTAATAAATACAGTGGAAAAGGCGTGGTGCAGCTTACTACTAGTACAGTTTTTTTTGGCGGGAGCCTGGGAAAACGGCTAACTAGCATGTACGAGAACTCAGAAATCTGCTATTATGATTTTTATGGTTTTTTTTTGAGTTTCTGTGATGTTCACTTAGTCGTTTCATATATGTATGTGTGGTATGTCGGGTTATGCAGCCTTGGCAGTTTTGTTTCCGTTTCCGTTGCCGACGACATCTGGCGGCGGATATTTTTAGTTTTGCCACGGGGTTGAGCCATTGTGTACACATGCCCCTAGATGGGTGCTGAAGCGTAACCTTTCCTCCTCGTTTCCACTGCCCACGTTTCTCGCCGAATATTCCATCTAGCGTCAAAACTTGTCTTGAACTGATACTTTCTTTATTACTCCGCTCAGAGGATTCTCTGTTTTGAAGAGAAATTCAGCGATATCTCTGACGCCTTTTTTGGTTTGCACTTCGCTAGGAACATTGTGATGCGGTGTGAAATTTTCAAGCCTTTTTTCCGCCAGCTAAATATGAGCCGTGAATAAATATGATTTTCTGCAGCACATGCATTGCTGGGAATGCATTGTTTGCGCAGTAGATCAACCCTAAATTCAGTGCCCTGTGGGAACCGTTTGTGCAGTATTCAGTCACAAATTTTCGCTCCAGTAATTTTAAGGATTTCTAGTAATGGCTCTGGGACGTGAAATCGACGAAAAGGGCGTAATTCAAGAAATCAAAGATGTAGACTTTTAGCCCTTAAATTCCGCCCTCTTCGTCGATATAAGATGTTTTGTCTATACACGTTTCCGCACTATTTTCGTCCCTCAAACCTTCAGAAAAATTTTCGTCTGTGCGACTGGACCTGGTTGATCTAGAGAACCAGGATGTACTTTTCTACGCAGACAATTTTTTCCCAATAGGAACACATTTCTTTGAATCCGGTTAGATTGTATCCGTAGAGGCCTAGATCACCCAAAGAATATTTTTTAACAGATTTCGTGACTTTGTTTGAGAGAATCACAAGTTGGTCACATTGGCATCTCTGAAAGCACTAAGGCCACCTACAAACACTTATTCATGCTTATATTTTGAGGGCGAAAATTTGGTGAGCGAGTTGTCTCAAGCCTGTATTTCACTTCATTCGCGGTCGATACTCGAGAGCGCGCCAGAATGAAGAGCCAGACCGGCGAGGCAGTGGAAATCGGAGAGTCGGTTGAAATTCATCCTTCTATCCAGCGGCCATTGAGATCGACATTCAAAAAAAGGGGCGTGGCCTGCAGTGGTGAAGGAAGGGGTCGAGCTCGTGATTGCCGCCTATATCGCGCTTATTTGGAGAAATTGAGATCCCGCCCTTAGCATGTGCTATACAAAATGGTTTTATTACACAATTACAAGAAAATCTCGAAATTCACATCCAAGGGTGGACTGAGCCTTTAACACAAAAAAAAACCGCTTGATAGCTAGCGATGAGCATCAGATTATGCCGTGGATTGCATTATTATCCAATAGTGATTGCATTCCAGAGGTACAACTGGAGCTGGCATCAGAGGCTTGCCGCTGACGTTGCCGGTTGTCATTTATATCGTTAATATGCGTGATCCTTGAGATTAGGATCGTACTCCCAGCGACAGGCGACGCGATACAATGCCTGTAATATCGATCAAAAATCAATAGGGTTGATATGCAATGTCACGGCCGCTTGCTGGAAGTATGCATTAGGCTGGCCTCGTTGTTCTAGGACGCGCTGCATGCGCCAACGTGTGCCGGTAGTACCACGTGTCGGTGTGCCAGCCGCGTGGCGTGTCGGTATGCCAGCCGCGTGGCGTGTCGGTATGCCGGCAACGTTGCGTCCTGGTGTCTTGACCGCGTCACGTGTTGGTGTGCCAGTCGCGTCGCGTGTCGGTGTGACGATAGCGTCGCGTGTTGGTGTTTCGGTCGAGCCGATTAGCAATCTATCGCGGGTTTCAATGAACTTACCCCATTTGAGTTTTCGTTGTTTTTTGACCCCCCTCATGGTCGGTCTACATTGGATCTGGGTCTAAATTTTCATTTAATCGGATTTCGGGCTGATTCGAGAAAGAAGCGTCTTCTCGATGATTCGAATTTCGGTTCGATTCACTTTCAGCCCTTTTTCGGGTTGACTCGGATTTCGATTTTTTTCAGTGATTCGGGTTTTCAGTCGTCGAAATTTTGAATCAGTCGGAGAAATTTTTGAAACCCATTGCGGTGCGTTGTCCCTACCTTTCAACGAGAAATTGTAGGCAGAGCGCGCTGCCTGCCGCGTTTGTCATACCGCGCAGTGATCCAGGACAGATGGACAGCACCGTGATGTCCCTGACAAGGGAACCACAATAATTCATAGTGACCATTCCGAATGAAATGTACTTTTCTAGATTCATTTTCGGACGAAAAGTCCGAATATGTCCATCGCATCTGCCTAGACCCACTCTGAAAACAGTTATAGGCATTTTTTCTCTGATTTTCGTTCCTATTGTACCCTCCAAAAAGCGCTTTATTTCTACAAAAATTTTGGAACGGACCTCATAATCGTGTTCAGCGCCCAAAATTACCCCACTAAGCAAATTAAGGTTGAAGGTACATTTTCCAAACTTTGCGCAGACTAAGAGCGTTTTGGACTTGTACGGATTTTCGGTTGGGCGTTCATTTACACCAATTGGAGGGCTTTCAAAGCTTTTACAAAAATATTCCAGATTTGGCTAAGAAATCGGTCTGGGGGGTTGTTTGAGATGCTGATCACGAATCTGAGGTTCATTTATCGATTGATGGCAAATCGCGACTTTCGACGATTTCCGGAGTACTTCTATAGAATATGCTCAAGTTATTTCTCTGGGGGTTATTTGGAGTGCTGAACACGAATCTGATGTCGGTTTATCGATTTTTGGCAGCTTACGGTAGATTACGGTGGGTATACGGTAGTTTGGTCAAAGTTTCAGATTTGTCGCAAAGTTTCTATGTGGGGGTTATTTGGGGTGCTGAATACGAATTTGATGTCCATTTGTCGATTATCATATTATTGAGGTAAGTTTTGCCTCCTAAGTGGCATGTTATCTACCGTAACCTACAGTAAACCTTAAAATTTGGGCAAGCAAACCCCAGATTCATGTTCAGCACCCCAGATTACCCCTACACACATGTTTTTAGCAGAATCAAGAGAAAAAATTAACAACACCCTAAAAATTCCATGGCGGTTACCCTTACCTTGCCGCGAAGCTTGAAAAACGCTCATAACTTCTTTCAGAGTGGTTCTAGGCAGCTGCGATGGGCATACTTGGACTTTTCGTCCGAAAATGGTTCTAGAAAGGTACATTTCATTTAGAATGGTCACTATGACTTATTGTGGTTCCCTTGTGAGACGGAATGGCGTTCACCCAGGCGAGAGTGTTTCCCACCTTGGCTAGAGAATCACCAAACTAGGAGTTACCACCTCTAAAGCTTTGTGCGATCAGTTAATATTCTTTTTTACCATTGAATGTTTATGGCACGCGCACACTGGGATCTGTTATCCATGACCTTCCTCAAACAAAAATCGGGCAGTGAGTGAGTCACCAAGCGCACAGCAGCTCTCGCTCGGTCACTTTGGCACCTCACAGACAGATTTTGTAAAAAAAACCGTAAAGGGTCCGAGAACCGTCCAACCTCAGATCTGTTCTCCTGTTTTTCTGCTCGCTTTGGAGAAAATTTCGCGCTGGTCGGCGAGGTTGAACGGCGAGATTTTTGCGGACGAGTTTTCTCGGGCTTAATTTTTTTCGACGTTCGTAACCATCACACAGGAGCAGGCCACACTATAAAGCTAGACCAGTAACAAATGATTCTGGTCGAAACCCATTGAGCGTATTGTCCCTATTGAGGCTGAAACCCTGAAGTGGACGGAGGGAACAGTTTCTGATTTGGGGTTCGAGGGAATAGGTTCTCGATTTTTCCTCGTTTATTCTAAAACTGAGATTCCACTCCACGTTTGGCAGTGTTGCTGAACACAGCGGCCGAACCATACTATCTAATTTCGACCACGAGCGTGAAGTGGGCCTTTCGGATGAAAGACGATACAAGTAAACAAACATGAACAGTAACTAGTAGTAGCAGTACAAATAAGCAACATGTAGGCAGAAACTTCTGGAAAAACTCCTAAATGACTCTAAACTTTCTTACAACGCCCTATTTTAGCGCGCGTTTGCGTCGCTTAAATAGGGCGTTATAGCCCACTGTTCAATTCTTTAAATCAGCAGGATTGAACCGAATCGTGACGCGTTTCGGATAATTGGAATTCGAAGTACGCATCGAATGCTGGTGTCATTCGGTGATTCGGATTTCGGTTCGATTCGGATTTGGGGTTTTTCGGTGAATCGTATCCTGGGTTGACTCGAATTCGGCGTTTTTTCGGAATTCGGAATTCAAATTTTTGATTCCGGACGTATATCCGAATCGGATCCAATGTATAATAGTCGGCCGATCGTCTGCAGCCAGCCCTGTCGATAAGCATCTACATCGGGGGTAAAAAAACCACCCCTTGTGGCCGGACTGAGCGCGTGTGTGCCGTCTTGGCCGTCGCAATCGATACACATGTAATATATATATATGTCACTGAGATCGCGAAATTCCTTAAACGTGGCCGACCCTAGCCCGCCTGATCCGTCCTGATCCAGCTGAGGTGCTTTTCCAGGCCGAATTCCGGTCCGCGATTGCGTCTCGGGACGCTTTGCGGCCGGACGAGCTAGAGTCGGGAGGGTTTTCAACGCCAAAGCCGACTCGAGATGGCTGTTTCATTCGGTTTTCTCCACTTTTTTTAGTTTCCAGTTCCCTAAACCCACCTAGGGTCAACATACCGGCGACTGCGGCGCTGGAAACTCTTCCGACTCGGGAGCGTGCGGCCGCAAAGCGTGTCGAGCCTCAATTGGGGACCTGAATTTGTCCCAGAGAAGCACAGTAATTGATTTGCACGCAGCCGACGCACTATGGGTGGCATAGGACGCAGTACGGTCACTATGGAAGGAGAAGACGGCATAAGCTCACTAGGGACGGGAGAAGACGGGCCAGTCCCGCCTTCGGCCGACTATGACGGGGCTTGAAGTCGATTTCTCAGTTTATTTAGTCGGCGGCAGCTGAGGGGAGTGGGTGGAGAGCACGCTCTACATTGAAGGGACCTGAATGAAAGGAGAGGCTTAGAGTGAAGGGAAGAACGGGGCTATTGATCAGAAATCGTCGCTCATCTCGCCACTGTTGAGTTTGAAAGATTGTAAAAGGGGCCGGCCAGAGTGGCTTCCTGACGTGGGCGCTCCAGAGTGGCTTCCTCCTACATCTCGCTCATTCGAAGGAATTGAGAGCTCGCGCTTGGCAGGTGCTATACAGGGTGGGTCTACTTCATAAATATGTGAAAATTTCAGATTTTGTCCTTGAGCTCGGACTGTGCCTTTAAAGGCATCGTACGCGCAAAAAACCGTAGCTCAATTTTTCATGTTTTTGCGCTGGCGATTCCCTGACATACAGAATAAGAGTGGAAAGCCTTCACAAAACCATCAACTTCCGCAAAAAAACTCGTTTTAAAACGCCTAGATTTATCTACTTCCCACTCCTCCGTCGATTTCGGTGTGTCTGGTGCAATACGCCGGAAGTTTTTTTCGCAAACGTCGGAAGTGTTTTTTGCTTTAAACTTACTAAGTGGGTGAATCTATCTTGCCTTTTGTTCACTGGAACTTATTCTAAAAAAGAAGTATCCATTGGGCAAGTTTGGATTTTAGAATTTCCCGAATTAAAAATTTCAAATGCTGAATCATCTGCGCCTGTGATGGCGCTTCTGTTCCTCGTGCTAGATGGTTGGTGAAAACTGGGGGCGGATCGTCATTTTGAACCACTCCAACTTCAGAACCATATGTTTTTGACGCGCAAAACTTCACCGACGTGGTCCACCAGGCTCATTCATGAAATTGAGCCTGAAAAATGGAAATTGGTTTCCAGCGCGAACGATGCCTTTAACCCATTCACGACCACGCCTAATTTTGGGTGGCTGCACGTTCGGACCGCGTGCAATATTGCGTCACCGTATACAGTGTCCCACCGGTGGGCCACTTTTGCTCGAATGGCACGCCACCAAAAAATCGATTTTGGTTTTTTTTGTTTATTCTACGACTGTCGACGTCAAAATCATGATGCCAAGGTTTCAGCTTCCATAACTCTTTCCTTCCAGAGAAATTGCCTCCTAAATTTTCGACTGTGTAGATAAGACCATCCACGAAATCACGAAAGTTCGTTGAATTCTAGCGGTTTGGAACATTAATTATCGTAGATTACCTTGATAGACATTCCTCTGTTCTTCAATTGGCAGGAAATGCTTAGTGAAATGATATTTTTTTCAGATTTGCACTAATTTTGCTTTAGCTACTCCCTCGCTCTTGCGGTCTATCGCATTCCGGCGCGAGTTTTTTTTTGTAGTAAACATTTTTAGCATTCTTTTTGACATCTAGACGTAGAAAATACTCCTCAATTTTAATATTGACTTTAAATGCTGATGGAAATGACTTTTTTTAGATCTTCGCCATTTTTTCTCGGCCACCCCCTCAACCCTCCGGTTCGGCGCCTTCTAGGAAGAGATTTTTTGTGAAAAGCATATGTGTTTTTTGCATTCAAACGTATAAAATAGTTCTATTGTTACAAATTGACTAGGAATGATTAGTGTAATTACCGTTTTATAAGTTTTCACTCATTTTCTGCTCTGGCACGTCCCCATTTTTCTCGTCCGCTCCTCTGCAAGGTAGTTTTCACCGATGTTTGAGCCCCGGCCTACGATGGTACACCAACCGTAACCAAGCAGGACTTTCAAAAAAGGCCCTAATGATCTCAACATTAGTGACCTTTGCATAAAATAAATGAGGTGAACAAAATACGGGCGAAAGAAAAGCCGATTCTCTACGCCGGAATGGTGCGCAGTATCAGTAATCATACTTCTATGATATTTATAAATAGTGCTATACGGTCTTACCACTCTAAGAAGTAAGGATTGTTTCCCGAGTAATGGAAAAAAGATAAAATTCTTCATTAAGTGCTTGTAAAAATGCGACCTGTACTCATAATGGCGGTTTTCGACCTTGCTGCATTCGAAGGGTCAGATATATTGTAGTGGTGAAGCTGCCAGCGGACCACGAAGTTTGTAGTCGACTATAGAATAGGTAAATACATTGACCATAAATAGGTTTAGAAATTCCTTCACGTAGTGGAGAAAACGATTTTCGAAAAGAGTGTCCCACCGGTGGGACACGCGGTCCTTAGTGGTAGTCAACGCGTGTCCCACCGGTGGGACACGCGGTCGTGAATGGGTTAAGGCCGCTTATAGCTACTTCAGCCTCCGACCATTCTAGAAGCCACTGAAACACAGTGGTAACAAATTTCGTGCGAGCGGTCGCCGCGCCGCGCGTTCTTATTGGGGCGCGCCGTTCTCACTGGAGCGCGCCATCTCAACGCAGCAGCCAAACGACGCCAGGCACACGAATTTGGTCAGATCGATATTCAATCCTTCACAATCACACCTTTGCAACGAATCCACCAAGGAGTATTGGATCAGTGTGGACTGTGAGAACTAAGTTCAAGGCTGAATTGAGCACTGCTTACTACTGATGTTAAGAAGTCAACCTTTCATCGATGTTTTACGTTTCATTTCTGATTCTCACCGGTTTTTTTTTAATTGAGACATCTTTATGGTTTAAACGCGTTTTGAAGCACGCATAGAAAATCCGATTCTCCACAAAGTCTTGATCTGTTTCTCAGTGATTTTCGAATTCTGAACAGCACTTCGTTTTAGCTAGTTTCATCAAGATTGTTCTTTACAACACTTTCGCTGTGCTATTTTTCGAAAATTTAAACTTATTCAGGCTGGCAAATTGATTCCAGTATCCGAATCCAGTTGAAACCTAGGTCTTATGCCAGGCAAAACCAAATCTCTCCCGCCGCTTCGCGGCGGGAGCGATTCGAGATTAAAAAATAGAGTCTGGCGAAAAGTTTCAGTATCAACATTTCTTTTTGAATCTTTTCATGTTTTCATTGTTTCTCAGTGATTTTCGTCGACTACCTTCAATCAGCACTTCGTTTTTAGCTAGGTTCAGCAGAATTGATCCAGATAACACTTTCGCTGTGCTATTTTTGCTGGTTTTTGCAGACTTCTTTCCAAAATTTTTTGCCTCTTTTTTTTTTGCTACATTCGCAAGCTCGTGCTTAGGAATCTACATTTGGAAATTTTTTCGCAGCTGTTTTCTATTGATTTTCGTAGGCTACTTTTGAGCCCCACCGAGGCAAACTATCTCCGCCACGAGCTAAGAAACCCAGACAAATCACCGAAAGCAATTCTGAAGCTATATCTAATGAGAAACAAATTTTGTGGATATCCCACACGGTGCTCTACGCTAGTGACTCGCTGGTGCTCTACGCTCTTTGACAATGACGGGGTATCTAATTATGATAGTCCAAACTAGTCGTGCTCATTAATACTTCACACACTTGAATAAACAAATTTAATACTTTTTCTGATACACAATAGAAAGTTTGATAAATATGCATAACTCTGTAGATCTCTATAAAGCTATCAAGACTCTGATGTGATATATCTTCTTCAATCTTCGTCGGGTAGATTTTTTCGTCCGTGAGGGGCAAGCTTAATCCTCATCGCAGATCTTTTCCTAAAACATAGCGAATACCAAGTTTAAGACCAACTCAAAGTAATATAAACCAGCACTCACCGAGACCTAATCAGGTTCCATTTCCCCTTCGCACATCGGACATATCCTTGAGATCAGACATTCCAAATGGACCCAAATTGAACAAGTGTCGCGGGTTTATCAACGCTATCGACAGCCAGCTGTCGATAAACTCTCCCAGGATGTGGATGTAAATGAGAGCCCTGAAATCCACATCTAATTACCGCCCAACTAATACAAACTAAATAGCTGATGTACGAATCGCATTCGGCGCCCCAATTCACCCTCTGCGATAAGCTTGAGAAGAAGAAGATGCTTTTTTTAAACGAAAGGGTAGAACATGGCAGCAATAAGAAGTCAAATAATGATGAACCATGTTTCGAAACTACTGCTAGTGTGCGGTTATTTCGACAAATTGTATGTTCTACTCTGTATTTTCACGCAATGTGAGAGCAAGATGTGGGATGGAGCCTATTCTTCTTCTGTACTTTCGAGCTATTTCATTTTTTTAAACTTTGATAATCTTACCTACCTATATCACTCCACAGATGAGGCGATCGACACGAGCTTCGTAGACAAAAAAGGCAACCAATCTCTGGAAAGGAGTACGAATTCCCTATTTAATCAACTAACGAAGATTTACTACTGCAACGGATGAAAACATAGAGGAGGAAGGAATGGAGAAGTGAACTACAGCATGAGAAGAGGTGAAGGAGTGTGGGTTCGGCGGTGTTTCGCAACCTATGTGGGCTGGCGCGCTCCAGTGAGAACGGCGCGCCCCAATGAGAACGCGCGGCGCGGCGACCGCTCGCACGAAATTTGTTACCACTGTGTTTCAGTGGCTTCTGACCATTCTCCCCCGTCTCGCAAAGCCAAACAATCCATTGCGGAGGCCGGCGCCGCTTTTCATAAACAAAATTAATCAAAAATAAAATAGTAGGTCCCCCAAAGCTTGATTTTGATTCAAGCATAATATCTTCTTTAACAGCTTCGACAAACGAAGGATGCAAGCACCTGCAATGGGAGTCAACGGTTTCGATCGGCGCTCGGCGGTTTTCGGGAGCCAACCAGCTCTCAACGAAAATCGATATTTTCGGGCGCAAAGTGTGGAAAGGGTCAGTTTTACTGTTTTATTCACTATATTGCAATCTTCCGAACATTCAGCGTGATAAATTAATGCGCTGAAGCACATGCACCAGTGAAACTGAGTGATTGATTAGTTGTGGTGTTGATTGTAAGCTGTAAGATGATTCAATAGAGGGCCGCGGTGAGTTGTTGTGACGCCTAAGCCCACCATAAACTTTGAGGGCAGATGGCACGCTCTGTGCTTATCGAACAAGTGCGCTTAATCTCTTGCTGTGCCAGACCTGGAGCGAGCGATGTTGCTTGTGGCGTCGGCCGGTTTTCGAGTTGAACCTGACGTTTTCAAACTACAGTGGACTTTTCTCAGGCGAAAGCAGACTATTTCAGAATGAAAATGAATGTTTCATCTGGAGAGTCGAGCTTTTTCGAAAAGTCTTCTTTCAGAGCAAATTGTTTTTCTTCGAAAAATTCACTGGTAACGCATTCTGATTGAGGTTTCGCGTGATTACGCAAGAGTAAAGTTATAGTTGCAAATCGCTTACGACGCCATGTCTAAGTTGATCACTTGGATTGTGCAGGAGTGTAATTTTCTTTCAGGACAAAACTTTTAACCGCGCGAGAATAGGTGAATTCTAAATTTTGGACTGATTTTCATACCTTGACAACTGGGAAACTATAGCTAGGCAAGGCCTATCCCTATACTTAAAGCAGTTAAAGTGTGCCCGAATGATAATGGCGGCCCATGCGGCCGGAGTGCCTGGCAGGCGGCCGTCGCGTGTGCCGCTCTCGGATGAGTGTTGGGTTCCAACGACGGTCATCCCCTCTCCCGCCGTCTGCAGAGCTGATTGATCGGCGCAGTGCTTACTGCCAGCCGGTGCCGGCCCCGTTCGTAATCGATGGCGTTGGGGACGTTTCGCATGCTCGTCCGAGAGCGGCTAACGCGACGGCCGCCTTTCAAGCACGCCGGCCGCATGGGCCGCCATTCTCATTTGGATACACCTTATGTCCCGATGTTTGTAAGTATGTGTGTGTAATTGTGTTTTCCCGCGGATCTCCGGAATGGTTGATCAAAACAGGGATGAAATGGTACCAACGTTTGGATAGGTGGGACATTCACCGATGACCAAAAAATCAGCCTGAGTCTCTTCTTGCGCGCCTTTGTCCATACGAATTCGTCCGTGGGGCGCACTTATAGCCGTGGGTCATGAAAACCTCAATGAGTCATCCAGCGCTAGAAGCGCTACGCTCTAATCACGGCGACAGTTCATCAGTAATATTTTACGGGACGCCATATAGATTCTCGGGTTTGATGAGTATGCAGGGCGTAATAGGAAGTGTGCAGGACCACTGTGGGAGTGCGCAGGGCGTCATTGAAAGGGTGCAGGACGGCAGTGGTTGTGTGCAAGACCCCAGTGGAAGTGTACAGGCCGTCATAGGAAATGTGCTGGATCCCAGTGGGAGCGCGCAGGACCGAGATGGTAGTGTGTATGACGTCATAGAAAGTGTGCAAGACCCAAATGGGAGTGTGCAGTACATCAAAGAAAATGTTCAGGACCCCAGCAAGAGTGTGCAGGACGTCGTGGAAAGTGTGCAGAACCCAAATGGGAGTGCGCGCGACGTCATAGAAAGTGTGCAGGGCCCAAATTGGAGCGTGCAGGGCATCATGGAAAGTGTTCAGGACCCCAGTGGAAATGTGCAGGACCCAAATGGGAGTGTGCAGGACATCATAGAAAGCGTGCAGGACCCCAGCAAGAGTGTGCAGGACGTCGCGGAAAGTCTGCAGGACCCAAATGGGAGTGTGTAGGCCGTCACAGGAAGTATGCAGGACCGCAATGGTAGTGTGCAGGACCCCAGTGGGAGTGTACAGGCCGTCATAGGAAGTGTGCAGTACCGCAGTGCTAGTGTGCAGGGCCCCAGTGGGAGTGTACAGGCCGTCATACGAAGTGTGCGGGATCCCAGTGGGAGTGTGCAGGACCCCAGTGGGAGTGTAAAGGACTCAGATGGTAGTGTGCATGACGTCATAGAAAGTGTGCAGGACCCCAGTGGAAATGTGCAGGACCCCAGCAAGAGTGTGCAGGACGTCGTGGAAAGTGTGCAGGACCCAAATGGGAGTGTACAGGCCGTCATACGAAGTGTGCAGGATTCCAGTCGGAGTGTGCAGGACCCAGATGGTAGTGTGCATGACGTCATAGAAAGTGTACAGGACCCAAATGGGAGTAAGCAAGACATCATAGAAAGCGTGCAGGACCCCAGTGGGAGTGTACAGGCCGTCATACGAAGTGTGCAGGATCCCAGTGGGAGTGTGCAGGACCCCAGTGGGAGTGTACAGGACCCAGATGGTAGTGTGCATGACGTCAAAGAAAGTGTGCAGGACCCAAATGAGAGTGTGTAGGCCGTCACAGGAAGTATGCAGGACCGCAGGCAGTGGTAGTGTGCGGGACCCCCGTGGGAGTGTACAGGCCGTCATAGGAAGTGTGCAGGACCGCAGCGGTAGTGTGCAGGACCCCAGAGGGAGTGTACAGGCCGTCATACGAAGTGTGTAGGATCCCAGTGGGAGTGTGCAGGACCCAGATGGTAGTGTGCATGACGTCATAGAAAGTGTGCAGGACATCATAGAAGGCGTGCAGAATCCAAATGGGAGTGTGCAGGACGTCATAGAAAGTGTGAAAGACCCAAATGGGAGCGCGCAGGACGTCATAGAAAGTGTATAGGACCCAAATGGGAGCGCACAGGACGTCATTAAAAGTGTGCAGGACCCAAATGGGAGTGCCCAGGACGTCATCCAAAGTGTGCAGCACTTAAATGGAAGTGCCCAGGACGTCATCGAAGGTGTGCAGAACCCAAATCGGAGTGTGCAGGGCATCGTGGAAAGTGTGCAGGATCCCAGTGGGAGTGTGCAGGACTCAGATGGTAGTGTGCATGACGTCATAGAAAGTGTGCAGGACCCAAATGGGAGTGTGCAGGACATCATAGAAAGCGTGCAGGACCCCAGTAAGAGTATGCAGGACGTCGTAGAAAGTGTATAGGACCCAAATGGGAGTATGCAGGGCATCATGGAAAGTGTGCAGGATCCCAGTAAGAGCGTGCAGGAGGTCATGGAATGAGTGCACTACCCTTGTTGGGGTGTGCGGTAGAGTGTTGGAAAGAATAATTTTTTTTTTGAATATTCGAATAAACGAATAATTCGAATAATCCACTTCTTTGAATAATCGATTATTCGAATAACCCGAATAATCCACTTTATTGAATATTCGAATATTCGAATTATTCGAATAAGCGAATATTTGGGCAACACTCTATTGCGTACTATCCCATTCAATCCACTCAGGCAAACTGGGGCGTCGAAAACAGGTTGGTAATTTGTCATCTCATAAACTGCACCCTCTTGACAACTCAAGTCTTTTGTCAGCCTGAGAATTCAGGTGAAGTCCACCGGGAAAGTGGACGAATAGCATCACCTTTAACCAGTTCCATAAAAATACGCATGAAAATGGTGCAATGTGACCGTTTTCGCAAGACACTTTCATGTTCCTCGAGTGTTGCTATACTTATGCGTCGCTCGAAATTCAAACTTTTCTCTATAACTAAATACGAAGTGGGCATTTCTACCGTTTTGACAAAATCCTACGACCAGTTCAATATATTTTACATACTTGCTATAACTATAAATTTATGAGGTACTGAAGAATTGTGAGAAATTAGGAGTCATTACGCTAAGATGTTTGGAATGTAAAATCAGGGCAAAGTGGAGTGCGATCTTGTCGGATATTCAAATTATTCATGCTGAATATTCGAATATTCGAATAAACCGAATATTTCACTCCTTTGAATATTCGAATATTCGAATTATTCGAATATTTGAACATTCGAATCTTATTCGAATAAACGAATATTCGGGCAACACTCTAGTGTGCGGGACGTCGGGAAATGTGTGCAGGACCTTGATGGGAATGTACAGGACGTCTTAGAAATTTAGCTGGACCGCAGTGGGATTGTGCAGGACGTCATCAAGAGTGTAGAATTGAAACAACGAGATTCTGTCAATTTACTCATGCCAAATCTCAACCATTTGTCAGGGAAGAGAACAGATAAGAAAACATGTATCTTGAGAAACGTGCGCCGCATTTTGAGGAGTACGCGAAACTCCGAAAATATTTCCTCGCCAGTCTGAGAAAACAAGCAGCAGCTCCACTTGCGCACCTTCTCTGTTCGTCGCTCATTACAGCCGGACATATTTCATTTATTGAGAACAAGGGCATGATGTTGGTCAAATATAGAAACAGCACTTAAAATGCGAGTGCGTTTTTTTAACATGACAGGGATGCTAAAGCGAGAATATTCGCTCGGAAGTATTACAGACGGAAGGGGTCGTAAATGTCATGCCGGTAGCAATCGACGATCTACAGCTGGCTTCTTAGGTTTTGCTTTTTGGCCCACATTTTCGTACCCGACGCCCTGATGAAATGTGCGGCAGCCCGCTCTGCTCACATCAGGAAAGTCCATACGGACAGCAACTTTCGGATATACGGAAGTCAGTCAACACCGTTTTGTCAGAATAATCTGCCTCAGGAAGTTAGCGCACGTGAAAGCTTTCTTGAGCGAAAACTTCGCTAGGTCTCGCTAGTAATAGAGTTGTACCCCTCTCACTATAGCGGCTTGAGGAACGCAGATTTCAGCACAAGATATATGTTCATAGTAGTAGAGGACGGTGAGCAAGCATCTTTCACGATCGATTTCTCTTCACTTTTTGCATACATGTTGGAAGCTCTGGTACAATAAATAAGTAACAGCTGTGTTGAAAAATTTGCCAAGAAAATCACTGAAAACTGGCTATCTGGTAAGGAATAGAGCCATTTTTGCTTAAAGGCAGTGTTCACGACGATGTTCATTTCCAAATTTTTCGCATAAAACAAAGCGTTGGCCTCCAAGTGTTAACAAAATTACGAAGAAACGGCGAGAAACGCATTAAAACGTCGTATTTCAATAACATTATTCTCTGGCCTGGACTAGTTGTCCGATTGGATGAACATGTTCATGTTGGTTGTGACCGGTAAAAAATGGGGCTAATCAAAAATAGAAGAATATTTTAGGCAAAACAGTATTAGTTAGGGTTCGAAGGAAAGAACGGAGCGAAAGAAAGCAGAAAATTGCAAAGGACGGGTCCACAAAATGTTTCATCGTCACTACCAACAGTTCCTGTGATAGTAACGTGTCGGGGTAAGAGTAAAGGATTTGTTGCCCATCTGGTCCATTTTTTTCAGTTTCCCCGTCATTTTAGTTCTACCCGGGGGTCAATCATTCGATTTTGCGAATAATCACAAAATTGAAGATTATCGTGAACACTGCCTTTAAGGCATCGTTCGCGATGTGACCAAATTCCATTTTCAGGCTCAATTTCATGAATGGGCCCGGTACACCACACCGAGGAGCTTCAGCACGTCAAAAACGTAGGATAATGAGGTTGGAAGGGGTTAAAAAGATGAGGATCCGCCACCAGTTCTCACCAGCCACCCAGAACTTTTCCATAGAATGTTTATGCGACCGTTGAACAACATGAAAAACAGTTACGCCACAAGCCCCACATGCAGAAGAACCTCGAAAATGGCAGCGACAAGGCCTCCAAGCGCAAAAAAACTCAAAAATGTTTTTGGTGCGAAATACAAATTTATATATACAATGTGTTCCGATCGACTTTTCTTTACAAATGAAGATTTTTCTCTGGGCCCTTCAACATTTTCGTTCACTAGAGAGGCCATGCTCCACAAAAACATGTAAAAATCATATGGTTTTCTGCGCGTACGATGCCTTTAAACCACTTTTAAAAATGGATGAGTAGATCGTCATGTTGAGATGCGATTTCTCAACGAAATCAAGTTTGCCTTTGTTTCCGGATGATTTGTGAGAAAGGAGAAGTTGACCGAATAGGGTACAAAAGATATTCCTCAATTAATCATACAATAAATTTCATCGATGTTCACTTATCAGTGTTATATCAATCGTTGATCTACTAATTTCCTTTTTGGTTAGTGTACCAGATGATTGGTTAAAATCGTTGCAGCTGCCGCCCGTTCTTCTCAATTTAGGCTCCGTCCATAGCTAAAAACAGACGGCAAGCGTCATTTACTGGAACGCTGACACCCAACACTCAATCGCTGGCCCTTGCGGCGTGTCTGATGATGGCGGCTCAAAAAAAAACTTATTACACTCAATATAAAAGGCCTGAGGCAATGTATTTGTAACACAAATCGGTCAATGTGTATTACTTGCGAATCATCTCGACCATATTGCCTAGGCACTGCCTATTCGGGAGTGGAATAATCCCGTTCTCACCCGTACACGCTTCTACCGTAACACACCACGGCGGCGCGGTCTGTGGCAGCCCGCTCCCATCCGTTTTCTCACTCCCCATGAGCCAGCCATCGGCTTCTGCATGACCACCGTCCGATTGTTCGCATCAACGGCGGCCATGTTCATGGACGGAGAGACTTTCTTTCAATTTTTTTTAACCATTTTCAATTGCTTGGACGATAATTCAAGTGTCATCTTATTGGGTAGCGTGTAAATGGCCTACCGATTTGAAGCAGCAGATAAATAATTCAAGAAAACGATTTCCTAGTTTTTTCCTTAGCGCGTAGGACTGTGCAGAGCTTCACGCACCCCCTACATTTTGCCCAATACGATGACACCTAAATAAACATCGAAGCACATAAATGGCGAAAAAAATTGAAAAAAAACACACCATCTCCGAACATGATCGATGGTTATGCGGACGATTGGACGCTAGTCTGTCGAAAGCTGATGGCTGGCGCATGGGCTGGGAGAGAACGGATAAGAGAGGGCCGCCACGGACCGCGCCGCCGTGGTGCACTGCAGTAGCTGCGAGTGCTGGTGAGAAGCGGAGCCTGTGCACTTCCTAATAAAGATACTGTATACTGTCGATCTTTCGCCACTCGCTCGCGCACCAAATGTCGCAGGTAACATACATTTGCCACGGTATTTTACACGTGTGTAACATAAGGGAAGAATACCATATGCTTGTGGCATATATCGGCCATTGTAAGTTACATGTGAATTATCTGCACCCAAGTAAGTTACATGTAGTATAACATAGTAACATGATTTCAGTTCTTCCCAGCATCTGAGATCCCATGTTGAACACCTTTTTCAAACCTGCACAGCGCACGGGCCTGCTGCAGTGGTAGCCATACAAAAAATCATTAACAAATGTGAACTATGCAAATCACCAGCGTCACATGACGCTCAGGGATAGCTATGGACTCTGCCTTAGGCCTCTCTAGTTTCATATTTTTAATGCACCAAACTTTACCGGTGTGGTCTACATACATGTGCCAGTTGTGGAATTGAGCATTGAAAAACAAAAGATAGATTCCTTCGCAATTATGTAATGTTCTCTTAGATTTGGAAACTAATTAACTCGGAAATTGTTCATTGTCAACCACTGTGGAGCGCTGCTCTAATAAACATTATGATTTCGTTTCGGCTTTTCGAAATACTGTACTCTGCAGTAAAAATCCGCACATATATATTCCTTTGATCCATACCAGTCAAATGAATGACCGTCACTCATCTATCTGCGGCACTCTTTGCAGCGCTCTTTACGCGGCGTTCAACGCGTTTTTGGCTATGACTTTACGAAATCAGTCGCGGCCGCCGATCAATAATTTGATCGGAACGGATGAGGCGATCATTCGATTGCCGACAGAAATTCCAAAATTCCTCCCTTCGAGAAACTAAGTTTTCATTTCCGTCTGGAATCACACGGAACCGAAGATTTTCTTAGACCTCATAGAGCATCATGTCCTACGTGAGTGACACTCTTTTTTCGAAACAACATTTCGAAAGCGTTTCGAAAAACGCTTGAAAGATTAGGTTTCACGAAATAGGCTGTTCCAATACCTTCGCTGGCTACATACCTCCAGTGCTTTCGCTGGCTACATACATGGAAATATGTATGAAACTTCGTCCTATAGCAAAGAAAGTAGATGGCAATCCCTATAACACCCAAAGTGTGGTTTATTTTTTGATTAGCAAATTGTATTTGAGCCTAAGATTTGTTGATTGTCTACAAATATCGCGAAGAGCTAGTTGATCCGGCTTTCACGGTCTGGCGGGGATAAGTGTTCTGACGAAAACTTCTGTTTGGAAAGCGACGCCTATAGTGAGAACACAGTTTTTTGAAATTTATTTTTAGATACTACATTAATTGCTGGGAACTATCCTAAACGGGGGGGTCACTCAAGATTCAAGTCCGAAATGAAATGAACCACCTCATAGAAATGAATGGAAAACCTGATAAAAGATGCTTGATGCTGCTATCAATCATTGTTGATGGAATTCTATAGAAATAATTGGGTTGATAGCTTTGTAGATCGGTGGTTCATTTCATTTCTGACTTGAATCTTGAGTGCCCCCCCCCCATTTAGGATAGTCCAGATTGCTGTCAATATTGCTTGCTCACAAGCAGAAAGACATGAGACTTTCCTCTAGCTGATCTCATATTTGCCCAACCTCCACAATCTCGTGAGTTTGCATTTAAATTGAGAAAACAAGTGGAAAAAGTTTTCTACAGACCAAATGCTTCAACTGACGAACTTTCTTGTTCAATTTCTAGTAGCAATGTTGAAAATATTCTCGAATGTCGATGTGTCGTAGGCACTGGTTATGTATGCTTTCGTAGAAAAATCAAAATTTATAAAGTATATAGGAGGATAACATTTCAACCAATGCAGTATCTGAGACCCTACCCAAATTTCTGATCGGCATTCTTACGAATTGCTTTTCTGAAGAACGGAATTGGCTATTTTCAGGTACCATTGTATGCGCCAATGTCGACGTGTAATCCATTCTACGCTCCAGTGTGCAATTATGCTAACGTATATGACGTCGAGCTACAAGTGGCTATGCGGCCGAAAAAGGTTGGTTAACCCTCTCATAGGGCACTTATTCTTCATGTCATACCTATTCTGAACATGCACTACGGTAATCCCGTGCAGAACGCTATCAGGACTACCGTCTTTTTACTACACTATCTTTCTAGTTCCATTTTTGGTGCCCTGCTTGATTATATGTAGGTTGGCAAATTTTTTTTATCGGATTCAGTTCTCATTCCTCCGGTTTTAATTATATTTTACCCGCCAAGGTTATAGTCGTGGTTAGTTAGTAGTAACCACTGGTTACTACAAAACATGGCTGCGGACACCTCAGCAACCTGCGCCCCGTCGTGCGCGCCCACGAGAAATGTGGCAATCGATCGGCGCACGCCTAAGGCATGCGCGCTGCTGAGTGCTCCGCAGTCATTTGTTTCGCGGTCATAGTCGGCCGAAGGCCGGTCTGAGCCGTCCTCTCCCGTCCCAAGTGATCCTGCGCCGTCCTCTCCCCTCACCAATGATCAAACGCCGCCTCCTCCCGTCCCGCTAGAGCACTGCGGACGGCGCAGTCTGGCCACAACGAAGTAATTTCCCATCTCATTAAGCATACCCTCTACCAAACGTCGAAATTCACATCATTCGAGGCGCGAGCGGCGCGCGCGATGTCTGAGCCTCCGACTGTCCTCCGCTCTCTCACTGTCTCTAACCAGCACGCGTAAGAACCATGTGAATTTCGCTGGTACTTTGATTTTAGCCGGCACGAGGTAGTATGATGTTTATTAGCAGACTAACGTTTCGGCGGTCTCGCCCTCTTCGGAGTCTGAAAAAGGTCGAATCTACGTGTAAAAATACTCGGTCAAACGTAGTTTACCCTACTAAAATTCAAGACAAAATTTCCAAACAAATAACCGAGACAGATGAGACTGAGCGGCATACCTTCTCAAAGTCTGTAGAGCATCAGGCCATCAGTAGAGCACGACGGGGTACCGAGATGTCAGAAAGCAGCACCCATATCAGAAGGCTAGTCTGATGTAGGGCTGCAGTTCCCGCGTGATATTTATACCCTCGTCCTTCCGGTTGACCTTGGGGTCTCTCGCGTTGATCCAGAATGCCTCGAGCGCTTTTCGCGCACTTGTTTTGGCCTCCCGCGCTAGTATCTCCACTCGCACCTCAAAATCGTCCCCGCCATGGCAATTAACCCTGTGGCAGCCCAGCGCTGTGCTAACTCGCGACCTTTCCTTCCCATCCAAGTGCTCTTTGATCCTCACATGCAGTGGGCGGGCTGTTTCGCCGATATATTCCTGGCCACAGCTCTGACATGTGATCAGATAAATAACCCCAGAAGCAATACAGTCTCTGCCCGATGGGCAAATGACGCACTGTGGCGATCATACTGACGATTCCGCACTAATTGCCGTTTTAAATTATTGGGCGGGATGGCCACCAAAGATACAGAGTTTTCCAATCCCGCTCCTCGAAGGCATTTTCTGGCAGCGCGGCTCACCTCATCGGTTATGAATGGCATTATGAAAGGAACTTTGTCGCTTGGTGGCAAATTAGGACTTCGCTGACCTTCTTGGGAGTTCCGCGACCTGCGCGCTGGTGATCCATAGCCATTGATAGTAGCTATTTGACAAGCTAGGCAGTCTTAGAGCTTCTAAATGAACATCAACGCAGTATAAACATGTACGGTTTCTCAGTAAGCAGCCTAATGGTTCTTCTTAAGGACCTCAGATTCGTGTTCACAAGGGAAGTGTTTAGAGTGGTAAACGCATCTGCCAAAACGACTAGTATCGTTAGCATCTCTAGTGGCTTAATAGTAGAAGCCCCGAGCTGCAGGTTCCAAGAAGTTACAAGCTTAAAAAGATAACTTTTTGTGCTTTTTGTACCCTCCAAAAAGGGCATTAATCTTTCGAGAATTCGAAAATGGACCCCATAAATGTGTTCAGCGCCCAAAACTACCCCCCTGAGCATAATTTGGGTGAAGGCGCATTTTCCATACTTTGTCCAAACTGACAGCGTTTTGGACTTGTACGGATTTTCGGTTAGGCGAATATTTATACCGACTAGAGGGCTCTGGAAGCGTTCTAGAAAAATGCTCCAGATCTGACTTGAAACTCTCCCAGAGGGGTTTTGGGGGCGCTGCTTATGAATCTGTAGTTTATTAGTCGATTTTCCAAAGTTTTCAGCTAATTTCGTTCAAGGCTTCCCAACCGGGGAAAATTTCGAGGGAAAAACGCCACTTTCCAGATTTTCGAACTGCTACGGTAGATATTGCTCGAATTGTTTCTCTGAGAGTTATTTGGAGTGCTGAACTCGAATCTGGAGTCCGTTTATCGATTTTTCGCAAATTACGGTAGATTACTGTGGGTATACGGTAGTTTGGTCAAAGTTTCAGATTTGTCGCAAAGTTTCTATGTGGGGGTTATTTGGGGTGCTGAATACGAACTTGATGTCCATTTGTCGATTATCGGATTATTGAGGTAGGTTTTGCCTCCTAAATGGCATGTTACTTACCGTAACCTACAGTATACTTAGGCAAGTTGAAAATTTTTTCGAATGATCGACTTTCCGATTTAGCCGGAATTTCCACTTTTCGAATGATCGACTTTTTCGGATAAGTCGGAAATCCCACTTTTTTGAATGATCGACTTATCGAATAAAAAGTCGACTTTTTCAATCGACTTGAGAAATTTTCTACCCTTCCATTCAGCCGCTCGGACGGCACATGAAGACGTGACAGCCTAATTGACTTTTTCGTTCCCGCAACAGCTCCATTACATATTCTCCGCATATCTATGAAATCGGAATGCGAAAAAAGAATAGCTTGAGCACAAAAAAAGCTGATAGGATTCACTAGGAATTATTCGCGGCTTAGGGAAGTCTTGAAATAAAAATGAAAGAGACGATAATTTCGGAAGCTGGCTTCAGGGTCTAACGGCTATTGTGCGGGGGAACGACGGCGGGAAAGTAACCCTTGGAAACTAAAGCGTGCCTTCTAGATTTACCGAGGTATGGGGCAACGAGTGTACAGTCTGCTCGGATCGTGCTAATACTTGGCGGTTCCTATCGACGGTTAGTGTAAACTAAATGCCACGTTTTACAATATGCGGGCACTGAGCTTGCGCTACCGCGCAACAGGGAACGCAATATATCAGTGCGATCTGCGCTGACTGTATTAACAGAGCTTTGATAAGGATGGCCCCTTTTCCTGGTGCGCGCGCGGATGCGTCGCGACGTTCTCAATGTAGCGCATAAGCTGACACCCCATACCTATGTAGCTCAGATATCAGCCGAGGCCTATTTCAGCTTCTAAAACCAGTGCTCACGATGAACCTCGCTTTCAAGTTTTTAGTGTGAAATACTACGCTGGCAGATGCTAGAGTGGATAGGGTAAAAAAAGCAGCGAAAACAGGCCCGAAATCGATAAAAACGACGGCGAAAAGATTCCGTTAGCCCAGCACGCGTGCTGTTAGCCCGCGCGCCCCGTTCTTACGAGCTTGTGGCTCCGCGCACGTTTTAGATGGCAAATTGCCAAAGAACTCCGCCACGTTCAGCCCGGTCGATTCGCGCACATTTCGCCATTAGCGCGCAATTGCGGAAGCTAGCAGGGTCCACGCCCAGAAAGCTACAAACAGCTATTTTAGCTTATTCTGAGCGCCTTTCTCCGGTTTATTCACTATTGGATAGCTCACGACCGAACAACCCCATTTTCAAGTCGAACTCGAATATGAGATTTATCGTGAACACTGCCTTCAAATTGAAGTTTCTATGGGTTTGATCATCTAGCACTTCTGGTCCATCATCTACCACTTTCTCATAGAATGTTGATGGGACTGTCAAACAACTCTAAAACAACTATGGCCCAAACTCCACATGAAGGAAATTTTCAGAAACGATTTTGGCGCGAACATCAAGGCATATTTTACAGTGTATTTGAACTGGTTTTTGCTTACAAATGAGGATTCTTCTACTAAAGAGGCCAAGCTCTACAGAATATGAAAAAACCCCTGGTTTTCTACCATCCCTCTAATATGACAATTTTGCTCCTAGACGATCAGCATAATTCGCCCGCATTTTCCCCATTTTCATTTTCACTCAAACACCTTTATTCAAGGTCTTATGGGCTCTTAATTCAGTATAAAATTCATTGAACGTTGCGCACATGTAGAGATAAGAAAAAAAACTAATTAGATAGTAGAAAGAAGATATCAATTATGTTTGTCTGCGGCTACAAAAATTCTGCACTGATTACGCGCTAATTAGAAAAATATGTCCAGATGGATTAGCTGACATTTCCAACATCTTTGACAGTAACCAAGAGCTCTTGAGAGTGGCAAAAATTTTGAATAAGTCGGATATTACTATTTTCGAATGATCGACTTCTCGACTTATCCGAAAATCGCCCTTTTTTTGAATGATCGACTTCTCGACTCATCCGAAAATCGACCTTTTTTGAATAATCGACTTTTCGATTTAGCCGGGTTCTCCACTTTTCGATTAGTCGACTTAGTCGATTTAATCGAAGTCGACTTTTTTCAATCGGATGATGATTCGATCATTCGATTTGGCCCAAGTATAACCTACTGTGAAGTTCGGAACTTCGACAAAGGGACTCCAGATTCGTGTTCACCAACGTAGATTACCCCTACATACAAGTTTTGGCCTAAATCCGAGAAAATTTTTTGAAACTCGCAAAAAAAAATGGCTGATGGGTACCCTTGCCTTTCCGCGAGACCTAAAAATTGCTCATAACTTGTTCGAACCTGCAGCTCGGGGCGGGATTCTGCGCATTTTTACTATTGAGCCAGAAGATATACAAACGATACTGGTCGTTTTCGCAGATGCGTTTACCACTCCAAACACTTCCCTTGTCAGCACTCGAAATAACCCTCAAAGAAACAATTTGAGCCAAATCTATCGTAGCACTCCGCAAATCGTCAAAAGTCGTGATTTACCATAAAATTTTCCCACGATGGGAGGCTTTGATAGAATCTAGTCGAAAACTTCGGAAAATCAACAAATAAACCACCGAAGTGTGATCAGCGCCCCAAATAATCCACCTGGGAGGATTTCAAGTTAAATCTGGAACATTTTACTGAAACGATACCAGAGCCTTGTAATTGGAATAAATGACCATCCAACCAAAAATCCGTCGAAGTTCAAAACGCTATCAGTCTCAGAAATTCAGAAAATGTGCCTCCTCCCAAACTTATAGTTAGCTCAGAGGGTAGTTTTGGGCGCTGAGCACAACATACATACTTAGCGGTGCCTGAAGTCCACAACTGTGCCCTGACGGGAGTGATGATGGGGCCTCCCAATGGGTGAAATTTTCACTAGGGTGCTGATCTCTTCCGATCTTTTCCCCATGATGGGAACAAGCTCAGACGCGGTCAACTCGCGACGCTGAGCAAAGAGCATTCAGGGCGAAATTGGTGCCGTTCAGTGCGTTGTCACCATGGGTTAAATCCCATATAACATCAAATAGCGCAGGACGACAAATTTTGTACTAAAAAAAGCGAAGAGCTCGAGGTTTCCTCGCTTTCCCATATTGCTTCTTTTCTCACCGAAAAAAAGGACAAAAATCGATTAACACACACTTTCGAGTAGTAGGCTTTTATTCATATTTTTAATTATGTACTGTTAATCTCGCAACCACATTCCAGTCCGCACTTGCGGACAACGGCTGTTTCGTCACGCTATCAGATGAGTATCACATTTTTACAGTCCGCATGGATCCTAGTGATACTTTGTGTTCCTTATTGAAGGTTAGCGCAAACTCGGTACCACATGCTATCACATAGGTGCACCGAATTTGCCCCAACCTCCATTACGGAACGCAAAGTATCACTAGTGTCCATGCCGGCAGACCTCTTAATCGCTGACTCCCAGCAACGGAATGTCAATTTAATACAAGAAATGACGTCCCGAAATGCTCAATTCTCAATAATTCTTTGATTTTTGAGACGGGGTTAGCTATGGAATGTTTTTTCTGATAGAGGACCACTTTGATTAATCATCTTTACAACAGTATTGGGAAAAATCACCAAGAAACTGGTGAGAAAAATATGAAAGGTCTTAATTTTGAAAGTGATAGAGCTCACAGCTATTTTAAAACACGGTCTCTCCTTTCCACCCACTACCTGTCATTTGAAGTGCAAGTAGCATTCACGAAAACTTGAAGTTTGGTTGTGGAGCACCAGTTTTACTTTTGTAGCAATCCTTTCCAAATTTTCGCTACTTTAAGGATCAGATCTTGATCTTCTTTCAGAAAAAAAACTCAGGATTTTTTTTTATCGCTGCCCTGCCTTAAACCGGGTGAGCAGCACATTCTTTCCGCTTCTCTGATGCACAAAAGTAGACTTTTTTGGCTGGAATGGATTTGACTCAAATCATACTCTTAACCGCGCCGCTCGATCGATTCCCCTCAATTGCATACTGCCACCCCTTTCAGCGGCAGGGCTCTATTCGGTCCCTTATGCGGGTCGAAATAGGATTTTTTCACGCAATTAAGGCGAGAAATGTTTTGATTTAGCGAAAAAAGTTGCTGAAGTTTGATCGGTAAAAATTTCGGGATCAAGTCGGTAAATTAGTAAATCAAAATTTACCGAAAACGACCGGTAAATCGGTAAGGCGGTAAACCGTAAGTGCACATCCCTGGTGGGGAGTCTGAGCGAAATTTCCACGCTTCACACCCCGTAAACCTGCACCCTGTGTTCCATTACTTTCCTCTTATTTCGTAATTTCTTACATCAAGGAGCAACAGAAATTGGCAAACATGTTTCAAGAAGACCTTGAAACAATATTGTCCGGGGCAGGTTTTTATTTACCGATCGGTTCCAATTTCCTTTATTTTCAGTAGAAAAGCAAAAAGAGATAAAGATCGGCCGATTTGATGAGGCTGACTGACTAACGGTAGAGAAAGAAAATAGTGAACAATTCTTTTTTTTAGGATTAGAGCACATTTCGTACTGCAGGAGACAAGAGAAGCCAGTGACAGCTGCATCTGTTCAAAATGTGTTGGCAACCCTCCCCAAATTTTGCAATGTTCCGTTTCGCTGTCGGTCCAATCGACCTGATTGATTAGTACGGCGCCAACCCCTGACGTCCCCGTTTCTCTCGTGGAAAACGGGAAGGCAGAGCTCTGCCAAAACGTCTCTCGTTCGCCCCGACGTGGCAGAAAAAAGCGGTCAGCCCATCGGTCGGATCGAACTGGTGCCTGAGTTTGTCTCCAAATTGCTCGTTATGGGTTATTTAAGTGCTCAACGCGAATCCCGTTTATCGATTTTTGATCGATTACGGCATGTTACGGTCGGTACACAGATTTGGCTAAAACTTCGTTGTTGAGTCTATTTGGTGTTCTTAACACGAATTTGAGGTCCTATGGTGGTCATTTTGCGTAATACTTGGAGTCATCGAAGAAGAGTTCCCGTTCGCACTCGCGGACAACCGCTAATGCATCAGGCGACGCGATATTGATCGTGGTGGGTCAAAGGTTAATCGTACCGGGACCACGTGATCCCAGCACGCCTGTCATCGTTTTGCGTGGCGCATCAGCGCTTGCCAGCGAATGCGGACCGGAATTTACCTACCGTAACCCACAGCAATCCTCAAAATATCGACACAGTGACCCCAAGTTCGTGCTCAGCAACGCATATAAACACAACCACTCCTCGGAAGTTTTGGGTCTAGTCTGAAACATTTTTTCCAAGCATTTCAAAATTTGCCTTACCTTTTCGCGAATCTCCAAAAATGTTCATAACTCCGTTCACGCTTGCCTTAGCAGAATCTTGTTTCAGTTTCGGGAAGGGCGTGTCAGACTTGCCCAGCAAACCCTCGTCTCCTTTATAATTCAGGAAAACGCAATGCGAGCTTCCTAGTAAGATGATTGGATAACGACTAACAAAACGGATATCTGTTAAGCCTCTCATCCCTAGCCGGCAACCACCGTTTAAGGAAATCTCACTTCGTCACTTCTGTCTATCCATTTATTACCTGACAGTATGTAGACTGGTAGTTGGGGCCCCCAACTTGTGGGTGTGCAGGTGGTCGGGATGGTCAGTGGTCCAAGTGGAAGGTAAAACAGACCACAACAGAAGTCTTTGCCCTCGCACCCTCCTCTTTCAACACTTACACACTGTGAAGACAAACAAATATATACACTCGTTGGGTTGGAATCGTCACAAAAACTGCCATAATGGCCTCATGACCGTCGCGACAATGCGAACAAAACATCTGCGCACCACCTACGCACACACACTTGTTCACAATTTTTTGCAGCACTTGCGATTCTTAATCGATTCTATCATATGTGAGATATTGTGCGATAACAAATCGGACATGCATATGCTTGTTTTATGGTCGCCGAAAAAATCGTCAAAAAAGGTAGGAGAGAAATGAGACCGAGGATGACTCCATATCGATTCCGTCTTCAGCAACTGAACCATGCGAGTTTACCAAATGCTTTGAGGTCTTATCGGAAAAATAGGGTTTCTTAGATCCGTTTTGACTTGTATCTCTATATTCGTCTCAATCATATATGTACTTGATGTGGTCCTCCTTTATCCTTCATTAATCTAAAGTAGTTTTAGTCTATAGCAATAAGGGTGATAGCCCTCGTCTCCCACACTGCGCATAATTACCAACCGCGGGGTGAGAAGGATGAGCTCAGAAGAGCTTCATTCCAAGTTGTCAACCTACACACATTATTTGAATATGTCACGTTGCTTCGGGTTGTGGTCCCAATACACAAGAATGGAGGAGTTGTCCCGTCTCTTGTAGTTCGAATTCCACTCGCGGCCACTCCGCTTGAATGGGAGAGCAAGTCGGCCGATGGGTGTCAGATGACTCTGATGGAGCGGCCTGTCAAAGTCTGTCCGAAGGATACTGTCCGCACACGCGATCGGCGGGACGGTCGAGCTCCCCTAACATAGACATTCTTCAAGCTTTCAAATCGATTGGCGTTATTAGGCGAATATTGAATAATGTCCATGCTAGCTATCTACAACTGTGGGAAGGCTCGTCCGAAAAACGCGCTCGAGACGGCCGCGCGACACGCACGCCGACCGCGTGTGCGGACAATCTCATTCGAACAGACTTTACGTCCTCTCATTCCATAAGGCTGAAATTTCTGGGATTCGGCGGCGCTCGCTAAAACCCGGCAGTTTTAGCCTTGAAGGTTTAAAGGGAGAGTTTATACTGATTTTCTAAGGAACAAAGAAAAACTAAATTCGCCTTGATCTTCTCGCTGTCGATAATTAGAGGCTTCTAGTCTTTTCAAACCTGTAACTCATGAACTCCCAGCGTATTCTTCAAAAAAGGAAGAAACCGACTTAGTATGCAAGCTTGGTGGGTCAAACAACCTTTCATTGAGAATTTCGAGCAAGTTTCATCCAAGAACAACATACAAACGTCACGTTCGGCTCAGCTGCAGGAAACACGAACTCTGACTGGCTATAACTTTTACGTGGGAGAGGGACTTTAGGATAGAATCAGAGATCACTGGTGTAATTATAAACTCATTAACGCTGTTCGCACCTCGGCTCGCTCGCCAGAAGGCCCCTTCCACCGCGAGAGAGGGAGCAGACAGTCAAGATCGCGTTGCGATTTCCGCGCGGCGGGTTATGCAAGCTTAATCGCTGCCTCTCGGATTATGACTGGACCACAGACGGTCACCGATCCATTGCCAGTATAGGATTGACAGCACATGTGTTTATTAGAATAGCATTCAATGGATTTTACATGCGCACATACAATTAAATTACTTGAAGGCAGTGTTCTCGATAATTTTCGATTTTGGGATCAATTGCTGAATCGATTGTTTCGCCCCCGGGCAGAACTGAAGTGACGAAGAAGTCAAGGAAAACGCTTCAGAAGGGCAAGAAATTCTCAATTCTCACCCCGCCCCCTAAGTCTCGCGGGAACTGTTCGTTGTGACAATGGAATATTTTGTGGACCCATCTTTCCCGATTCTCTACTTTCTGTTGCTTCGTGCTTTCTTTCAGACCCAAACTAATTGTATTTTGCCGAAAATAATCTTCCTTTCTTGATCAGCCCCCATTTTTTACCGGTGACCACCACCGTGAACATGTTCATCCAATCGGACAACAAGTCCAGGTCAGAGAATAATGTCTCTCTATTTATTCGTATTGTTGGTTACACTTGGTTGCCAACTCGTTGTTTTGAGTGGAAACCTCGGGAGAGAAAATCATCGTGAACACTGCATTTGAATGCATCGTGGAAATCACCTTCAATTTTTTTTTGTGCACAATGAAGTATTTCGGGCTTGCTGACATCTCCTACAAAATGTGAGGCCCTGAAATTGCGCCGAAGGCATTTCAAGGGCTCTTCCGACATTTTTGTTCACCAAAAAAAGCCGAGCTTTGCAAAGACACAAAAAAATGTATGCATGGTTTTTTACGCGTAGGATTACTTTAAATATTCGAAAACAGAATAATTATGCGAGCACAAGTGCAACAGAAGTGACATCCTCGAGATATCCTAGCATTTTCATTTGAGTTGGTAAAACGGTCTACGATTAGCACATACTAACCTGATGGTTCTCACATCTACAATGGTAAACAAATTATTTTCGCAAATTATTTTTTTGACACTTAATTTATTGACACTTTTTGCAAATGCTTAATATTTTCCCACTCTAGATACCTGCCATATTTTTTAAAACCTATTTTAAATAAAGGGTTTACCTTTTACCAAATCGAATTCTATTTCCGTGCTCCAAATACCCACATTCGTTTATTACATTTCTATCTTTTACTTGTTGCAATCTGATTAGGTATTATACTCATTTCGATGATTATTTTATCTAAGTTCCATAAATCCCATCAAGTAATTCAATTTTCGTGCTCCACATATCCATAATCATTTATTTAATTAAACACCAATTGTTTATTGTTACAAGAGATAACTTCTGGTTTCGTTTTTTTTCATCTATATCCATTCGAAATTTGTTACCTTCTTCTAATACCAATCAATGAGATTACCATGCCTCTACCTTTGCCTATGGCAGAGCAATTAGGAGCGTCACATTCAGAACGATGCCAATGCCTCCACTCACCCTCCTCGACGAGGAGTATGAAGGAACGCCCCGTCGTCGCGTTGCGGCGAACTACTCGCTGTGCGGACTGTGCGAGAGATTCTGAGTCGAGAGAGATAATTATGCCTTCTGGTAATCTGAGTCGAGGCGCGAACCATCACTTATTACAGTTCCGCTAATTGATTTTATCCTAAAGTTGCGCACCCCCTTTACGTAGATGTCCGCAGCAGAATCCGAGTTCAGATTCATAGAGAGTATGCCAGAGTTGATCAAAAAAGATTCCTCATTTTTGAAGTGGCGAGGATCGCCATGCGAGGTTTTTAATCAAAGGCAGTGGTTGCGATAAAATGTGCTTGTCTTCTTTTCTTCTCTAAGACCTTTCCTGGGTTCAGATTAGTAGGACCTATGAGAAAAAACCGCGAACAAACCGCTGTTTCGCGCCAAAATTGAAGCCTGAACTTTCTTGTCTTTTGATGGTGGACGAGCTCACTCCATATCATCGGCATCGATGATCATCTCTATTATAAAGAACATCAGCTGGCTTGAAATTGAATTTCAATCGATGAACATTACTCATCTAGTCAAAAACCTTGACTAAAGTTCTTGCTTTCATTGTTCAACTTTTTTTATTAGGTGCATTTGCATTCATTTTTTCCTCTGAATGTCGATGATTTTTCACCGTTCGGCATGAGACGGCGGATCTTTTTGAGAGGCGTTGTGCACGTGTGCACGAACTGGCATCTTTGGGCCCTAGAAACTTTAATTCTAACCCGTTTTTCAGCGCGCTACCTACATAGTTTTTCAGGTGTTCTTCGATCTGAGCTGATTTTTATAGTTTTTTCGATAACGTTTTTCATCGTGACCACTGCCTTTAAGTGTGGTTGGAAATAAGGGTGTATTTTTCCACGCTAAATTTCTCCAGGGATTGTTGGCAGTTATTAGGCGTGGATCGACCGTTTCCTCACTGGCACCGCGTTCGAATCTGCTCCGTGGTTGACTGTACATTCTACACAATTGTAAAGCTGATGCGAGCTGAAGCTCCGTCCGCTACAGAATGAGATCGTCTCTACGCATGTTTTCCTTTCGTCGCCGTTGTTGTGATTTTGGACGGAGTTTGCTCCCAAAACAACGCCTTGCGAGCGCGTCAGCTAATACACGTTGATTACTTCTCTCTTGTGAACAGTGGTGTACATATCCAAACTCGTCCTATACCAAAGCGTGTCGTAAAACGAGCGACAATGGTAATTTGCTGTCGTAAATGCTGTTGTAGCCGCTTTTCCCATACCATTTCAGTTTTGACCCCCCCCTAAGTGTCCACTTCTGGGGATTCCGTTTTCCTTTTGTCCCTTCGACATGTCCAGTGAATATTGTCTACATTAATGCTAGGATGGTGGGTCGATTCGGTAGGTTTAGAACGTGGCAGGTGGGCGGCATCTGGCTAATACACTAATAATTCACGAATATTCATAGTCACCTGTGGTGGTTATTCACTGCAGTCCACCTTCGTTCAATCTTTCATCTTGCACGTTGCTCATAATTATGTTTAAAGCTTCGACAGTGTTACTGTTTTGAACCTTTTCTGGGATTGGTAGGAGTGAAATATGAAATGAATGAAAGTTCGATGGACCGAACTCCAACTGAATCGCTAAACTGAGTTCATTTCAAAAACAGGTCACTCTGATTTGAGATCTATTTGCAAAAAAAGTGAATTAGAGACCACTCAAACATAATTATTCTCTCTTCTGTGCGGTTGTAGTCGTCTTCATATGTAGTTAAAAGTAGTGTTCACGATAGGCCGGGATCATACTTTCCACGGCCAGCGACGACGACAGTGCGTATCAGGCATATCGATTTTCAGTCGATATGGTTGGTAAACATTGCGTCGCGTCGCTGGTCCCTGGAAGTATGATCCCGGCCATAATCTTCGATTTTAAGGTTAGTCGCTAAATCGATTGTTTGGCCCCCAGGTACAACTAAAATGACGAAGAAACCGAGAAAAACGGACCAGAAGGGCACGAAATTCTTTACTCTCACCCCACCTTTTCACCCTCACAGGAACTATTCGTTGTGAAAATGAAATCTTTAGTGGAAACATCTTTTGCAATTCTCTACTCCTTGCTGCTCCGGTCTTTTCTTCAGGCCCTCACTAGTACTGTTCAGCTTGAAATGTTCTTCCATTTTTGATTACCCTAATTTTCCACCGCTAACAACCACCGTGAACATGTTCATCTAATCGGACAACTAGTCCAGGCCAGAGAATAATGTCACTGAAATAAGACGTTTTAGTGCATTTCTCGCCGTTCCTTCGTGATTTTGCTAACACTTGGTTGCCAACGCATTGATTTGAGTGGAAAACTCGGAAACGAAAATCATCGTGAACACTGCCTTTAAATAAACAGGTCTGAAACTGGGATCCTCCCTAAGTTTTCTCATGTACGTATTTCGTTTGATTCTTTCGCATGTGTAGGTTTCAGTGCAGTACCACACACATTTTAGGCAAAAGCCGTATCTTGGGCGAGCATCGACACACAGTCTACGGCAACGGAAAAAGGCGGTTGTGCGGTTGTGTGCATATTTCCACTAAACATAATTGTAGGTTGCGCCATATTCGACGACAAAGTAGTAATTTCCTCCTGCACTTTGAGGAAAAACATTGGGAACATCGAAAAAAGATGAATTTTACCCCACAACACAAACGTTACAATATGCCTGAAGTCTTTACCACGGATACACACAGGAATAACAAGAAGAAATGAATTTCTCTCTGCTGTTTCCTTTTTTTATGTAATTTTTTAATTTTTCCTGTTATTCATGCGTGTATCTATGGTGAAGACTTTATATATATACATATATATATATATATATATATATATATATATATATATATATATATATATATATATATATATATATATATATATATATATATATATATATATATATATATATATATATATATATATATATATATATATATATATATATATATATATATATATATATATATATATATTTACAGCGTAACCTACAGTATGCTTAGTGGAAATACGCAACGGCACAATCGCTTTTTCTCGTTGCTGTGAACTGTATGCACACGGATCGCACTGACATGTTGTTTACGTACCCCCATTGTGTGTTGGTGCAAACTCGGTGCACATACACATGTTCTCAGATAAAAACAGCCCACTTCCCGTAGGCCAAGTCGGGCTAGTCGACTTCGCGCGGCTCCAGTTTCGTTGGCGTGGCGCAGGACCCCACTCCCCGCGTAGAGAGAGGCTTTCCCGTCTTCCCGCGAAGTGTTGGCCGACAGTCGGCTATTCCTGGGGGTCATCGAACACTCACTTATCGATTCCCACTTTGATATCATCATCGCACCACCCACTAGAGTGGAGCCGATGAACGATTGCTGAGCAGAGAACGCTGTGTTGAGACTCTTTACAAAACCCGCGCTGTGTGCGACGCTGGTCTTGGGCAGGTGAACCGCTGTCCGTTATAGGCAGTGTCCACCATGAATTTTGTCCGTGGTTTTTTGGCCGGAAATCGAAAGTTCAGGGTCTTATTGGAGCCCTGAATTCGAAAGAACGAAAGAAAACGAGCCCGATAGAGCTCCATACGGCTCCGAAGTCCGCTCGCGCTAGCCCTTCCGCTCGCGGTCGAGTTTTTCGAGGAACAGTTTGTCCGCTTCTGCATTAGCATTGGAGCGCGGCTGAGTTTTAGAATTGGGGCGCATTTGCGCTCGCTGTCTACTTCAGGCCCCTGCCCGCGCAACTCATCCAGCGTTAAAATGTGGCTTTAAAGAAGAAGAGCTTATTGTGGGTGTTTCGCAGCGTTTTTCATGATTCTTTCTTCACTGATGAAACAGTCAGACTCCAAACCTTAGTTTTCTGGTGGAAACTCGGGGACGATTTTCATCGTGGACACTGTCTTTAATGGCATCTGCGAATGGGATGACTGCAAGGCCCAGTGAGTGTAGGAAGCTTTCTCGTATAAGCTCACGCCTTACTTGTCAATAGCAGTTCAAGATGGAATTCCCAGAAGCGGATTTTTGAAATTTCGTTCTAACAGACCTTTACTTAAAGGATGATTTTCAAATGTGCCGCGAACTGATTTTGGACTATCTTCTGTCAGTCATCAGATCAGCCATAAGGCGGTGGAAGAAGGGCCGCAGAGTGCGTGTTCACCGTGTGCGGGCAGTCAGCGAAACGGCGCTGCCGACTGCCCGCGACCGATCTAGTGGCCTTCCACGGGAGGGGTTACAGGACGTCGGATAGTGGTACCGCGGGAAGTGTGATGTCTCTAATACACAATGAGGAAAGCAAAGTATCAGTGCAATCCATGCCGACTGTATGTAACTCACATCAAAATTTACGAATTCGATTTTTGAACACCTTTGCGGGTTCCTTCCAGTGAGGGCTGTTCAATGGTATATGAGAGCAGTATTCTCGACCCCAATACACCTTCGAAAACTGTCCACTCTCTTCTGGAAATCCCATCGATCACAGGATTTGAGTCGAAATATGCTATTCGTATCAACTGCTGGACTTAGCTTTGGTATTTACGCACGCTATTGAGCGATTCTTCTTTGAGGTAATTCAAAAACGTTTCTAAATGATTCAGTGATTTATAAGCTAACACTATCAAAGAAGTGCTTTGTGTGCCAATAGTGCTTGAAAACGCCGCTTTGGGAAGAAAAATATGTATATGCGCGCTGCAGTAGTTTCGTGTTCTGTAAACTTTATACTTTGGTCGAGTCAAATGATCGAATCGTCATCCGTTCCATGAAAATCTGCTCAGACGACTATACAAGAAAAACTGAAGTTTAAAATACGTCGAGTCGATCATTCGAAAAAGAGGCATATCCGGGAAAGTCGAATAGTCATTCGAAAATCATTCTCTATCCCAACAAGGTTTTCCTCATTTGTGTTCGAAAAGTCGATTTTCTGAGCGAAAATCTGAGTTAGCCGAAGCGGAGTACACATCGAACTTTGAATTGGGATGCTACACAAAGTTTATCCGAGTGAGACTGTCCGCCCATGCAGTTGGCGTGCGTGTCGAGCGGCTATCGCGAAGGCGTTTTTTTTTCGGCGAGCTCCCCCACGGCTGCAAGCAGCTGACTGGGATATTATTCAATCATCGTGTTATTATCCGCTTATCGAGTTCCGAGCCCGAATAATGTCTTCAGCGCGTTCGCTTGACACGCTCGCCATCCGCGTGGGTGGACACTTTAATTCGCACAGACTTTACATACATAGCAGGGTGTGTGTAAAAGAGAACAATTTTTGCGTTAAAGGCAGTGTACACGATAAATTTCGCTTGCAATATCTCCACTGTTTACAGAACGTATGGTGCCCTATATAACGAATCACGCTTGAAAAGGACGCGAAAGTCGCGTTTTTGAGCCAAGATATGTAGGTCTTCCATTGTTTACGTTGATTTTTGAGCGTGGAGGAATTGACTGCTAGAAGGATGATACCTATCAGTGCAATGAATTAAACAGTCACTTATAAGCACTTCCTTGACTTGATCATTCCTGTAATCTGAGTCTTCATTTGTTCATATCGAGGGGCGGATTTGGAGCACGGGGGCGGTTCTGGTACACCAAAACGCTTCTTCGCAGTCGTCACTTTGTCACTCCTGGCTCGTTTTCTACCGTTCTTCCGACACTGGGAGCCTAGGATCCTTCTCGCCTATCATTTCACTGAGGAAAGTCACCGATGATGATCATCGTGAACGCTGCCTTTAAAGGCAGCGTACGCGCAAAAAACCGTGTTTATTTTTTTCACAATTTCGCGCAGGTAGGCCTGCCAGGTTGTGATATATCGCAAAGGGACCACCCAAAACGCTCAAATTCCTGAGAAAAACTCATTCGGAAATCTTTGAGCATCCAGCTCCCTTTTTTCACGTCTGTCCGGTGTGTCCTGTGCAATGCACAAATTTCGAAAATTTGGACGGCTGATTTGGTTTATCCTCAGTAACTTTTTGAGTTCCACAATTCTTTTCGTCTTTCTGCTGTCAAAAGGTCTTTAAAAATAAGAAGCTTTCAATACACACGTCCAAACTCGAGGATCCTTCGAATAAAAGAATATAGAATTTTGGATTTCCGTTGCCTGCCGGAGCCCGTCGTGGCGCTTCTGTTCCTCGTGTTAGATGATCGACCGGGAAAACGCCTTTTCAGACCACGGAGCAGTTTTCAAGAGCCTATAGCATTATTTTCACGCTACATTGAGGTCTCAAGCTTCGCCAACTATCTACACTTGGTTCAAACCTTGGATTGAGAAGAAAAACCCAGATGTGGTTTTCAGCGCGGACGCTGCCTTTAAGCGTTAGTCGTCAATTCTCGAAGAAAAGTGTTAACCCTCGTTAATGCGTAAATCGCTAATTTTGCATTCTGTCGAAAAACAAAACGTCATCTTACCACAGCAAACATCAATAAAGCATCAGAGGCCCCATATAGACCAGTGCCATAATTCCATTACAATTAACGAACTAAATAAACGTGATTTCAGGGCTTTTTCCTCAAGCGATAATCTTTAATTTTTGAACAAGACAAACCCGCTAATGCGTTAGCACGTTAATGTTATAATGCTCAGTTCTGCTAAATAGTACATATAGGGTCCAAGAAAATGACCATACTGTTACAGGCATGGCTTTAACAAAAATAAACTCTTATTAGATATGCATTCTCTCTTGTTGCAGCTTCGCGCCTGGACATTGCTTATCTTATACTTTTGAAACATTTTTGAGGTTCTTCAGTGCTTTCATAGTTTTTTTTTCATGTTTCTCGAGTTGTTGCAAGCAGTTTTTGAGATGAAAATATGACGTGGAGAAATTTGTCTTTACAAAAACTGGTATTGCCTAAATGAGGAAGGTTGGAGTTTGGCGGGGTTATTAGGCAATGATTATGAGTGCTTTGCGCATCGCTAGATTACGCGGTCATAACGTTTCGATCCGTCTAGACATCTAGGACGTGGTGAACGCATTCAGTCATGTTCCTCTTCTTACTTTTTCGTTCTATTCCAATCTCTTGAAAATCCAATCCTTCCAATTCCCAGGCCTCTGAAACTACTACATATATGTAAGTGCACGAAGCAACACTAGTCATCACAGCATACTTGCATACAGTTACTTAGGCAAAATATGTGCAGAAATGTTCTTGAAAAAAGAACGAAAATCGCTTGCGGCAAAACCAGAAATGTTCTTTTTCGATTGTGCGTGTAGCTCTTTACGTATCTCTCGAATTCACGGAGCAATTTATTGTTATGAAATTTAATATGATTATCTTTTCTCGCTATATTCGGTTGTTTCCCCATTTCCACCATTGCGTTTTCTCGAAAACAACCTTTCGACTTTTATGACAAAGCTATCATAGCAGCGTCGCGGCTTCTTCCCATCCAGAGCTTGACGAGAAAATATTGGAAAAGAGGGTTTAGTGACTAAGAAGGGAAGTATACAAAGCGTAGATCGGATCTGCCAAAAGGACTAGTATGGTTAGTGTCTTTTCTGGCTCAATAGTAAAAATGCGCAGTATCCCGCCCCGAGCCGCAGGTTCAAAAAAGTTATGAGCATTTTTTAAGCCTCGCGAAAAAGCAAGGGTACCCATCAGGAATTTTTTTTGGAGTTTCAAAAAATTTTCTTGGATTTAGCTCAAAACTTTTGTTTCGGGGTAATCTATGGTGGTGGACACGAATTTGGAGTCCATTTGTCGAAATTTTGAGGTTTACTGTAGGTTACGGAAGGTAACATGTCATTTAGGGGTCAGAACCCACCTTAGTATTTTGAAAATCGAAAAACGGACGTTAAATTCGTATTCCCCACCCCGAATATCCCCCGTATACAAATTTTGAGTAAAATCTGAGATTTTGACCGAACTACCGTAAACCAACCGTAATCTACCGTAATCTGCAAAAAAATCGGTAAACGAACTTCAGGTTCGTGTTTGGCACTTCAAAAAACCCTCAGCGAATGATTTTGAGACATATTTAACGTAGAAAACGGGAAATCTCAAAAGTGGCGTTTTTTCCTCGAAATTTTCCCCGGTTGGGAAGCTTCAAACGAAATTAGCCAAAAACTGGAAAATCGACTAGTAAACCACAGATTCGTGATCAGCGCCCCAAAAAACCACCCAGGGAGAATTTTAAGTCAAATCTGGAACATTTTTCTTAAACGCTTCCTTAGCCCTCAATTGGTAGAAATAAACGCCCAACCGATAATCGGTACAAGTCCAAAACGCTGCCAGTCTGGACAAAGTATGGAAAATAAGCCTTCACCCAAACTTTGCCCAGGGGAGTAGTTTTGGGCGCTGAACACATTTATGAGGTCCGTTTCCGGGTTTTCCGAAGACTAACGCGCTTTTTGAATGATACAAAAAACACGAAAAAATGAGATTTTCAAGCTTGTAAGTTCTTGGAACCTGCGGCTCGGGGCGGGATACTGCGCAGTTTTACTATTGAGCCACAAGAGATACTAACGACACTAGTCGTTTTGGCAGATCCGACCTACGCATTGTATACTTCCCTTGTAAGCGGTGGGTCATGAAAAATACCACCGTCGATAGCGAGATTTCGAAATGATCCACCTCATTTCTACGGGATGGATCATTCATCTCACTGTTAGATGACCGGGATGGAGCCAGCATGGGCAGTTTTCTTCGTGGTGCTATAGACAAACAAAAACAGATGAAATTTTCTGAAGAGCAATATTGTGCTTTGTGGGGCTACATCCCCGGCATCTTGGGGGAGGGGGGGGCAGACTCGTCGAGGACAGAGGGGAAAAGTTCCAAATGTACCGTGCTTTCTCGTTTACAAGTACATGTACTCCTATTTTCGGGTTTTGTTCAGAGTGTTATTCGAATAGAGATTGTGTCTCAATTTTTCAGCCCTGTTTTTATTCTCTCGCGGCAAGTTTTTTTTCATTTCCAAAGAAAGTGTTATAACCCTATGATAATCTTCAAAAATAGCCATGAAAAACAAGCTCTTTGAGGTGTATAAATCGGTTTTTTCCACTCTACTTGAGTCTTAGGTTCTTGACAGAAACCAACGTCACAATTTCGGAAAAGGGCTACATAGTTGCTCTTCATTCTTAGTGACAGCTGCGGTCCAAAAAAAGCTGTGAAAACTGGTAAGAACCAGGACATTTGGTCATTTTCCATTTCGAAAGTGGCCCCCTCCATACCTCTGTTGAAGGCAGTGATCGCGATGAAAAAAGTTGTTGAAAAAATCATAAAAAGGAGACTGGTCCGCAAATGGCTTAAAGACCGGGAAAGTTACGGGGCAAGAAACAGGCTATAACAAGAGTTATTAAGTTCCTTGGTTGATGATTCATGCACACGTGCACAGCTCCGCCCAAAAAGATCAGAGTTTCCTGTGTGTATAGCCAAAATTCATCGACATTCACGTGCAAAAATTAATGCAAATTTGATTAATAAAAGCAGTTGAACAATGGAAACAAGCACTCATTAAAAGTTTTGACTTGATGGAGACATAAATATTTGAGCAGGCCAGCCTGAAGAAAACTGTTCATTGATTGAATTCCGATTTCAAGCCAGCTGATGTTCTTGTTACTGGAGATTATCGATGCCGATGGTGTGAACAAGGGCTGTGCGGAACTGTTCCGTTTCCGATTCCGTATTTCCGGCGTTTTATGGGCTGTTCAGTTTCGCTTCCGTTTCCGAGTTTTTAGGCCCGGAAACGCAATAAAATAGTGCCACACGATCGTTGGTAGTGGGTGAAGGCAAGGATTTTTGAGGGTTTCATTATACTGTGAAATTCACACCAGATCTCTTGTGTTTAAGCGAATATCTGAGCTTAGCTGGGATCCTTCACGGTGTTTGAGGTTCTGAAATTTCGATCCCATGAAATAATAACATGAAATGGTTACGGCAGGAATCTAAACGCCTTTTGGTGATTCTTCTTACAATTATGAACGTTTTTCTCTGAAAGTGAATGATTTCAAGAAGCTTTCTCTTTTGATTCCACTTCCTCGTTTGTTTACCGCTACAACAGCGATGAAAATCGAGTTAGTTTTTTTGCAAGTGCGGCCGGTCTTGCAGAAAGGAGTATCGGCGGACACAGGTGGAGGTGATCACGGAAAGTGGCGCAGCTGGTTTTTGGCAGATTACAAGAGAATTATCCTATTCTCGTAGAAGAGCTTTCTTTTATTTTTCTAAAAACTCAATCATTTGTTGTCCACTTCAATACGCTATAAGATTTTAGAAAATGAGTCACTTAGAATCGGAGAATCGAATTCTTATCAGCGTTGAAGATGCATCGCAGGCGCCCGCGTTCTTCTACACCTGGAACAGCTTGAACTACTCTCTTGGGGACAGGATGTGCACCAGGGGTGTGCGGCAACAAAAAACAAAATTTCCTCGAACAGCAAACTCGTGAAACGGTCAGCAAGCAGCAATCGGAAAATGGCAATTACCGCACACCTTTTATGTACACCATTTCGAGGGGCGGCGACATACAATGACTAATTTTAGAAATCGCCTTTTCGAATTTCCAAAAGCGAGAATTTGAAATCGTGGAATTCCTCGTAACGAAACTTTAATTTGAATAACAATTAGTTAATTTTTTTCTGAAACCATAGGGTATTGAATGGAAACTGCAGGCTCAATGAGCAGCGACGAAACGTGAGAATGAGGCAACCTTTTCTGTCTCTTCCGCCTCCGTATTTCCGTTTCCGGCAATTTTCGACCATCTTTCTTCCGTTTCCAAAAATTTTGAAAAAGATTTTCGCACAGCCTTGGTGTGCACGTCCACCATCAAAAGACTCAAAAGTTCAGGCTTGAAATTTGGCCGAAACCGGGGCTTTTCGCAAATTTTCCTTACAGGTCCTAGTTCTCTGAATACAGAAAAGGGTTTAGAGAGGAAAAGAAGACAAGCACATTCAATCGTGACCACTGATTTAAGCATTCATATCTTCCTTGAAGGCAGCATACACGCTCAAAAATGATATCAATTTTATGGAATGAATCGAAGGTCTGAAGCTGTTGATATTCAGAGATAACGAAAAAACCGGAAAAAAATCAACTCAAATGAAGATATAACGGTTCGTTCTATATTGGCCCAGAAGTGGACGAGTTTTACCGCATCGGCTGAAATAGCGGAGCTAGCGACAAATTTGCTCAGATAACGACGCTAATGTACTCGTACGGCCCTTTCTGGCACGCTTACGACGTTAGAAGCGTAAAAAATGAGCCAAAATGACCGTAATCGAGCAATGAGCATTTGTATTTAGGGGCGGAGCCCGGATCGATGGTCGGAGAAAGAATGATTTTGTGACTCGATACGGCTCGAATACGGTCATTTTAACTCGTTTTCAACTCTTCCAACTTCGTAAGGGCTCTTCTAGGGCCCGTAAGACCCCACTAATGTAGTTATCTCAGCAACTTTTTTCGAGCGTGTATGCTGTCTTTAAGCTCGTAAATTGCTCTATTCGAAGATGAATTTCTTAGAACTCAGAATCCTATCTTTTTTGAAACGGCCAGCCTTTGATATAAATTTCGTTTTCGAATCCGTATACACGTCTTCTGTCAGGACAATTCACCCGAAAACTGCTTCAGTGCGACATGGCTTCTCCTGAAGCTTAATTGTTGAGGACAGACTACGGGGCTAGATGTGATGCATCACAGGGGGGGGTCGGACTCCTCGATGTGCGGGGAGGGCGAATCGGATTTCCGACGAAGAATCACGATGGGTTTCCATTAGGAGGGGGGGGGTTAGTAGCCAGACTGTTATCATGGATTAGTATGTTAGTATATAATGATAATTGTGGTGTGGTGTGAGTGTGCGTGTGCGCACATGTCATCGCCAGCTAAATGCAGGTTATCGCGCAGCCATTAAACAATTGGCACATTTTTGCCAGCGGTTCGCTATCGCCATTATCTGATACAACTAGTGTGAGCCAGCTGTCGGCTTCCTTATGACCACACGCACACGCAGGGTCCAGCAGTAGAGTTTGTCAACGAATATTCGGAAAACGAATATTCGGCCGAAAAAACGAATAATTGATTAATCGATTAATTCGATTATTCGGAAAATTCAGTTTTTCGAGTAATTCGTTTAATCGACTATTCGGAAAAGTCAACTTTTAAAATAATTCGTTTATTCGAATATTCGCAGAAGTCAATTTTGCGATTTATTTGGTCATTCGAATATTCGGAGAAGTCATTTTTTCGAATTATTCGTTTATTCGGATGTTCGAAAAAGTAAATTTTTCGAATTATTTGTTTATCGAAAATTCGGAAATTTTTATTCGTTTGTTATACTCTATCCAGCAGCCCGTTGGTAAGAACCGCCCCCTTCGGTGGTCAGTCCGCCCTCAAAAATTTCGAAAATCGTAACGACTCTCAGAGGCGCTCCTACAACAAGAGCATCAAGAATTTGTCAATTTTGTGGCTGATAACCGAATCAATCAGTCCAAAAATTCAAAAAAAATCTTGCCTCTGCAAGAACCCGCCTTGCAAGGAGCTTCGCGGGTAAACACATACCCGTTCTAAAACTTAAAACATGTGCAGGAATTTTTCAAATTTCTGGGACACAAAAATCACATTTAGCAATTGGGATGAATTCGCTTGTGATCGAGGCATTCCGTGCTTATCTCGAGTGGTTGGAGATGAAGGAGGCCTTTCAAACCCTCAATTAGACGTTCCTAATTTTTAGTTAGTAGAAGATAATCGCGTGGAAAAAAGGCATCTAATGACTTCTGATTCTTCCGGAAAATGCTTTCCGAATGAAGTGAAGCTAGCTTCCGGGCATCTTGTGAGGGATTTCGTCGACTCAACAGCAAGTAATCCCCCTATTCAACGCTGTGACCAATCGCGTCTTCATTGTTGCTGTTCGGATGAACGCCGCGAAAACCTCTTCTTCCTCCAAAACATCTATTTGTTCCGCTTTCGTAATAACTTCGCAGTTTTTTTTCGGCTTCGAAGGGCATATTATACAGATTCAGATGGTAAGCGCGATTAATGCTGTAACCTTTTGTTTGTTCGCCAAATTCAGAATGTGTAATTTTTCATCTTACCCAATTGGAATGATTCCTAACTACATCTTGAGACTGTGGTAGATCCATTTCGAAAGTATGCCCTACTTTCATACGTCGTCAGACACTGGATTTCGATTGAGTGCTTTTTTTTTCTGAAAATAAAAAAATAAAAACCTAAAGCAAAACATGACGGAAGTCGTACGTTTTTTTCTTTAGCATGAGATATGTACAATACTCGCGCTAAGTTTTGTAAAAACAGGGAGCATTTGCCAAACTTGGCAAAAAAATTTCGAATGATGTGTTTTGTCGACCAAACTTTCCTAAAATCGCTTTGTTTTTGAATGAAATTGTTTTGGCGATCGTTTCTCTAAAACGTCGCGCGCGGCAATGTGCGGCGAAACTTTGAGTGGTAATTGAACGAGTATTAGAAGAGCAGTCTGTATGCTTTTTCCAAGAGCTAGATGTAGGCGGGACAATCTCGAGATTCGCGCGGATGGAATTTTGGAAATCCTTCATTAAGCACGCTTGGAAACTTCCTGAAAAGCCGGACTTGTGTTGCGAAAACACCAAAACGTTAGATGAAGGAATATCGAAATTCAACCTGCACGAATCTTGAGATTGTCCCACGTGCGTCTAATTCACAAAGAAAACATAGAAATTGCTCTGTTACTTGTACGTTTACTACTCAAAGTTTCGCCGCATTTTGCCGCGCGCGACGTTTATAGAAACGACTATAAAAACAATTTCTTTCAGAAACAAAACGATTCTGGAGAGCTTCGATCCATAAAAAACATTATGAGGTAAGAATTTGAGTTGTGAGTATGATAGCGTTTCCAGAATTCAGAAAAGTCTTCGTTCGAAAACATTACAAGCATCTGACGTTTTTTTTTAGAGTTTGGCAAGTGCTCCCCGTTTTTACAAAACTTGGCGCGGGTGTTGTATATTAGTGAAACTGTATAGTCGTTTCCACAAATGAAACATTGGACGTGGGCATAGTCCTCGATTGCTCTTCATTGAATTTCAAATCGGATTAGAAGAACAAATAGTGGGTTTTCTTTCTTCAAGGCAGCGTTCACGATGATTTTCGTTCCCGATTTTTCCACTCAAAACAATGCGTCGGCTACCAAGTGTTACCAAAACTACGAAGAAATGGCGAGAAACGCTCTAAATCGTGTAATTCCAGTGATATTATTCTCTGACCTAGACTAGTTTTTAGGTTGGATGAACATGTTCACGGTGGTTGTCACCGGGGAAAAATGGGGCTAACTAAAAAAGGAAGAATATTTTGGGCAAAACAGTATTAGTTAGGGTTCGAAGGAAAGAACGGAGCAACACAAAAAAGAAAATTGCAAAAGACGGGTCCGAAAAAGATTTTTTTGTCACGACAAACAGTTCCACTGAGAATGAAGAAGCGGAGTGAGAGTAAAGGACTCAGGCACCGGTTCGATTCGAGCTCCGTCAGAACGAGGTTGGACCGTTGAACCGCTCTGGCTCGAAACGAAAAAAGGGGCGGGGTCAACTCGAAACGTGGCTCGTTCGTTTCGGGAATGACATCGGTCCACCTCTCAAAGCCGGGATTGCAGTCTCGATGATTTCGTAACTACTCCGTGAATCGTGTGTCGGTCCACCTGTCATAGCCGGGACTGCAGTCTCGATGATTATGTCACTACTCCGTGGATTGCGCATCGGTCCACCTTTCATACAGGAATTCTAATGAGATAATGGCCTCATCAACTTGTTACCATCGTTTCTACGCCCTATACCCTTCATAGGTGTCATCGCGATGACGTCATCTTTGATCTTAGGACCATGGTGGCTATATGGCTTTGCCACTATGCCCGAAAAATCAAGGATGACGTCGTCGCGGTGACCGCTATGAAGGGTGTAGGGCGTAGAATCGATGCTAACAAGATGCTGACGTCCTCATCCTGGTTGTGGCCATGGAAATCCTATACTTCAGCAAATAACTGAATTTGATAACACTCAACAATGAGTTTTTAAGTGATTCGTTTCCACTGATTCATAGTTCAGAGGTTTTGTTCATTCTTCCCCTGTTTTGCTTCTCATATCGAATCAAAATTCCGGTCCGCATTTGCGTATTACAGTTCTTGCATCGTGCATCACGATGTTAACCGTGCTGGAAGAAAGGTGAATTAAGCCGGGACTAAGCAGTCCCAGCACGAATCTTATCCTGTTGCGATAATATTTAGCGGTGCCTGAAGTCCACAATTGCGCACTGACGGGAGTGATGCTGGGACCTCTCACAATCAGTGAGTGAAATTTTCACTTAGATGCTAATCTCTTCCGACCAATCCGACCAAAAACCCTCGATGGGACAAGCTCAAAACGACGCGCTCAACTTGCGACGCTGAGCAAAGAAAAATTAGTGCAAAATTGTTGCAGTTCTCTGCGTTTTCACCATAGTGGCAGATCTCATATAACGTCAAATAACGCAGAGCAGCAAGTTTTGCACTGAAAAAAGCGAAGAGCTCAAGATTTCTTCTGTTTCCCATTATGCTTCTTTTTCTCTTCTAAAATAAAGACAAAAATCGACTAACATATTTTCTCAAGTATTAAGCTTTCATTCATATTTTTCACAAGGTGTACACCCACTCCGCTTCGCGGCGTACTTATAGGCGCGTATATTGACGCATGAAATAATCGAATCATTGCCAAATGAGAACTTAGTTATTATCGTACTCGGAACCCATTCTGGTCTCACACACTTCCCCCAGCGCGTGACGCACTCCTGTTTGGGTCCCAAACACTTTTCTTTTCTCGGCGCTTGGCGCACTTACAGTTGGGTCCTCCACACTTTTGTCTAAACATGCTGATGGTCCTGATATCGCATCCACGTAGCACAAAAATGGATTCATTGTGAAATTCCCGCGGGCGGGCCCTTTTTCTCCTCGCCTCGCCTCATTCGAGTCCACGTTCTCTTTCTATTCATAAAAGCAGTTTTTCTGCCTCAACTGTGCTTACTTTCAGAGCTAAAATTCTGCCCCTTGTACTAGATTGCTCCTTTAACTGAGGTGATTCTGCTAGCTTGCTACCCATAGTCCTAGCATACTTCGACTTCTTCACCCTCGAATCCACAGGAATACGGGCAGTAAGCTGGCGGAATTACTTGAATAGCAGTGGAGGGCAGTCTGTTACACGCTGTTCGGCTGCGCCGCGCCCGCTTCAACTCAGTGCCGCCCGGCTTAGTAATCGCAGGCTTGACGGTACGGTGCCGGGCTGGCTATCAGAAATGTGTGGAAGGAAAGAAATTTATCTGGAGACGAAAAATTGAAATGATAGAACCGAAACGGACCAAAGAGCCTAAAATTAAAATAGACAGAAATTATTTAGCATCTAGCAATGCGTCAACAGCTAACTTTTTTCCATTTTTACTCGGAAATATAGCAGAATGTGAGCGCAAAAAAGGCCGGAAAGCAAAAAACAGAGGGCGGAATTTTCTTCATATCCCTGGTATCGTCAATCTTTGGATGTGGGGAAACCAACTGAGAGTGCGCGTGTCGTGCGTGTAGGGTGGCCACGTTACGTGTTAAAAACTATCGATATCGCTCGCCACTAATTTTCCGATGGTTAACATTTTCCATTTTTCTTTCGGTAAATATGGTAAAAACGGTAACTTCGGAAAAGTTTCTAGATCTCGGTTCCTCTATATACTTCATGCGAGCAAAAGAATCTTCAGAAAACCGTCATGCATGGACCAGCGCAGTATCACATATGTACAGTCGGCATGGATCCTAGTGATACTTTGCGCTCCTTACTGAAAGTTGGCGCAAACTCGGTGCCATATGCTGCCACATAGGTCCACCGAATTTGCCCCAACATTCAATAGGGAACGCAAGGTATCACTAGGATCCATGCCGGCAAACCTAATCACTGACTCCTAACAACGCAATGTCAATTCAATACAAGAAATGACGTCCCGAAAGGCTCGATTACCAATAGTCCTTTGGTATTTGAGACGGGGATCGCTGTGGAAAAATAGAGGACTATTTTGATTAATCTTTTTGACAACAGTATTGGGAAAATCAACAAGATTATGATGAGAAAAATATGAAAAGGCTCAATTTTGAGAGTGATGGAGCTCACAGCTATTAAAAAACACGGTTTCTCTTTCCCACTCAATACCTACCATTTGACGTGCAAGTAGATCTCTAACATTCATTTGTTCACGTTGGTGGGCGTGTGTTGCGCTTTTGGGGTTTGCCTTGCGCTCGAAGTGGCAACTTCGGGCTTTTTTGAAGCTCTTCCTGGCTCGTTTTCACGCGTTCTTTCGACGTCAACGTTACAGTGTGCCCCTCCACTACCCATACATTTTTCATGGTGAACACTGCCTCTAAGGAGCAAATAATGTTTGGAACCCACAACCTTTACCGCGAATGTTCAGCGGTTTAAAAGTTACGGTCGAAATCTGTTAGTTCGTGAATTAAAATCTGCTGAAGGATCAGGAAAATATTTTTCTAACCTGAAAACATTATTGGACGAAGAGTTTTACGGGGATCCCTGAAATAAGATTTGATAGATATGTATCTATGCCCAGAGGCAAGTCAGCTGCGAGAGAAAAGTGATACTTTCCCGATTCGGAGAGGAAAGTTTTTAAAAAAGTCATGACTGCAGTCTATCATGTTTTCAAAAATGTTATCACATGTTTTTTTAAGTTGAGAATTCAACAAATTCAAAGAAAATGCAAAGAAAATAAAAGAGTAAGAATTTTGTCATTTTTGGAATCAGAGAAATGGAGGGAACCTTCACCTTTTTGCATTTCAGATTCTCAAGCAACCTAAACATCGCGACCAGCTATCTCCACCGCAACAATTTTATGTTTATGGGAAGGAACGCTAATAAATTCATTCGGAGTAACGCTTCATAAATGTAGAGGGCAGACTCGAATGGTTCAGAAAGTGGTTTCGGAAAGGCACATATACCCTTTGCAATAACCACCTCGTCCAAGTATCCTTCCTTTGATCGATCATGTCTAAAACGATCGAACCGCGATGTTTTCCCTCAAGACAGTGTTGACCTCCTTATCTTGGATTGAACTGAGTTTAGTGAGGCGATGATTCTTTATGTTTTTGTGCTTCTCTATGTTTCAAAACCTGGGCAGACGTGGCACAGCTTTGGTACTTGAATACGCGTGGTTTCAGTTTTGTCTATTTCATTGGTATTTATCCCACTTATGTATACTGGGATTTTTTCAAGTACTGCTTAAAACAGTTTCATTTTGAACCTCAACCTCAAACATCCTTCTATATAGAAACACTTCATTCACTGAACTTCTGAGACGTTCCTACATCGAGTGAGGTTCGGGCTATGTGTGGGATTACTACTCATTGTCATTTACGAATTACGATTTACGAAACTACAAATTTCAGTTACGCACAGTCCTGCTGGTTTTCGATTACTTTCCGCTTATTTCATGATTTCTTACATCAAGGAGCAACAGAAGTTGACAAATATTTTCGAAGAAGATTGCAAAATAATATCGCCCGGGACGGGTTTATATTCACAAAGCGGATCCAATTGTTTTATTTTCAGCGGGAAATCAAAAAGAGATAAAGATCGGCCGCCCTAATGAAGCTGACTGACTAACGGTAGAGAAATAAAAGAGTGAATAATCCTTTTTAAAGGATTTGAGTTCGTATTGCAGGAGACAAAAGAAGCCAACGACAGCTGCATCTGTCTAAATGTTTTGGCAACCCTTCCCAAATTTCGCAATGTTTCGTTTCGCTGTCGGTCCAATCGCGCTGATTGATTAGTGCGGCGCCAACCCCCGACGTCTCCCGTTTCTCTCGTGGAAAACGGGAAGGCGGAGCTTTGCCGAAACGTCTCTCGTTCGCCCTGAGGTGGCAGAAAAAAGCGGTTTGGAAATCGGTCGAATCGAACGGGTGCCTGAGGATTTCGTGTCATTCTGGTGCGTTTTTCTCGGTTTCTTCGTTATTTCAGTACTACTCGGGGGCCAAACAATTGATTTAGCGATTCATCTCAAAATCGATGATTACCGTTTACACTGCCTTTAAGGGCATAGTGCGCGCTGAAAATCACTTTTAATTTTTTTTGTGTATATTTTCCAGGTATTTACCGGCTGTGAGGCCACTGAAACGCATTCGCCAGCGGTTTGCTTCTAGCGTTACCTGACACGACGAGTTTCTGCCAACTGTCGGCTTCGTGATTGCCATCGGCCCACTAAATGCCAGCTGTCAGCCAGCTGTTGAGCAACTGGCGCATTTCCGCCAGCTGTGTTGCGCATTCATTCAGAAGCCTAGCACTTAATTTGACATCTAGCAAATTATTATATGATAGAAACGGATCTTGTTACCGCATTCATTCCTCTGCCAGCGCGTAGCTAGATGCCTCACACGGAAACCAGAGATGCCCAGGGTTCCGGAGGCATCTAGTTTGATTATGAAACGAGAATTCACATAAAATACTGAAAGTTTAGCTTCAGTTGGTAAAATTTTAGCTACAACGCCGGCGTATTTTGCGCAAGTTCTCTTTACAGCACCCGCATATTCAACGCAAATTTTCGTTACAGCTCTCGATCGGTAGACCCACGCAGTCCTGATTCGTACCAGAAAGGGGATCCCAGCTGCGATCGACCGCTTCGCCGTTTCTTATCCATGGCCTGCAGCTTTGTAGTCAAAACTATCCTTAGCAAGGTCTTCCAGAGCAACATTGGGTCACCCTCCACGATCAGCCTCAGAATGACAAGTAATTACTCCGTGAGTTGACTTGACCAACACTGTTCGAACGGCATCCCTGCGTTCCGTGTACCCAGCGCGGGTCTGAGTTTGCATTTCAACACACGCTCTCGCTCGGGCGGCAATCATACTTCCCACTACCGACGACGGCGACAGTGCACATCAAGCATATCGATTTTTGGTCGATACTGATGGCAAACATTGCGTCTCGTCGCTGGAAGTTTGATCCCGGCCTAAATCCGTAAATTCTCGCTACAAAATTATAGCGAGAATAAACGGGCCTAGCAACAGAAAGGTCAGTGCATTGAATTCAGCCTTCGTTTTTACGTAGAATACGCGCAGAATTTGCACTTTTGTACCGCCGACACAAGAATATGCGGGTTTTAGCTATCGTAGCTAAAGCCCGTAAATTCTCGCTTCATGAAATGGGGCTGCGTTACAGACCGCGCCGTCGGAGGCATGGCAGAGTCCGATCGAGTCGACGCGCGTGGCTGCAACAGTCTTCGCGACGCGGCAGTCCACCAGCTCTCGACCAAGACTTTTGTAGACACTCGTTTTTTTTTTCTGATGTTTTGCTATGGTTTTCGGTGACATGTTCAAGTACGCTTTGGCAAGTTGATGAGCTGGGGAAAAAAAGAGAAAAATTGCAAGGGAAGCTACGCGCTCGACAATGTGTACCTACAATTTCGCCTAGGGGGGGGGGTGGGCAGTTGTGGCGAGAGTGTATCTCTTATAGTTGGCGCTTGCCTGTTCCACGTCGGCGTCCCATCCGAGCTCCGAGAAGCAGCGACGGGACAGACCAGCGACTTGTTGCGAAGTGAACTCACAATACATCAGCTCACTCCTCCTGATATACAAACAGATACGCAGCTTGCTTCAGAGTGGATTTAAAATGCGTTTTTGAAGACTTTCCTAGTGAGAGTTGGGTTTCCTAAAGCCTGACATTTCTTCAACTATGGGAACTTTCTTTCAGTTCATCAAAGCTTGTTTTTCCTATGTCTCCGAAACAGCCAAGATAACAGCCTGCGTTCCACGAGAGCCAGTGGTCATCCTTTTCTAGTTCAACTTGTGTGCTTGTCCTTTATACTTTCGACTATACTTACCGTTCGTCTGTGCAATCGCGTTCAGTCAGCCGCGCCGAAAAAAAAATTCAAAAACCGCTCGGGTGATCCGACATCCCTGTCTGAGGATCCTCGAAACCGCGCAGCAACACGCTTTTGCAATCAGCGTGCACTTCGCAGACTGAACGCGGTTGCTTAGCTGAACTCTGTGTATCCTCTATTTCGGAGTGAGATTTACTCGTGTCAGTTGTGTAATTCTGCATGTATGCTGTTCTTCTTTTTTCCTCCACAATCTCTCGCTGTCTTTCCCTAGCTGCGCGCGCGCAAGCAAGGGAACGAAGTAAATTTTGCTCCGAAATAGAGAGTGCGTTGATGTTTTCACTTTTTCAAGTTTCCGTATGTAGTTTCAGGCGAACACAGTACGTTCTCAAAAAGAGGAATCCAGGATGAGGCACGCCATACCACCGTCCAATGTTGTTCCAAGAGTGACAATGAATCGAAGTAGGCCACAAAGTACAGCGTCATACAACAGCCTGGGTAAGTCGTTTGTCATCATCCCTGGTTTTTGACACTCCTCGGCGATTTCCGTCTGAACCTTTCTTCGGCAACTGGCTCTGCTAGCACCGTATGCCACCAATGTTTTTTGTAGAGTAGATCTTTTACTAAAAGAAACTCTGAACAAATACGGGCATTATCAGCAGATGAACCCAGGTTGCAGTATTCAAGACCGAATGAGCGGAAGAACATGAATGCTTTTTTAATGTTTTTTTTATTCAGCTTCGTCAGGATTGGAAAACATCGCATGGAGGAACTCAAGTCTTTCAACTAGTACTTCAGATTCTCAGCGTAGGCACACGTTATGTGAAGATGACACAGCTCCACGAGTGGTATGTGAATTCGAACTCAAATTAGGTACTTTGAAAATATCTTCATGCTCAAAAAGTTTACGTGTTTTTCTCGAAAAGTTCGTGTATCCTCGAACGACGATTTACACAAGTAGAAATCAAGCCTGCGCACATATGTATCATCATACATTCGAAGCGGGAATGCTTGTTGGATCTGTGTATGCCAGAGCATTCTGCGCCTCTACATAAATATGTCTATGTACGCAAAGTATCGTACTGATACTTTGCGTTCCTTATTGTTTGTTGGCGCAAAATCGGTGCACGTAACATCGGCATGGATCCTGAAGAGACTGCGTTCCACATTGGAGGTTGGCGCAAACTCGGTGCGCCTATGTTATAGCATATGGCAACGAGTTTGCGCTAACCTCCATCAGTGAACGCGAAGTCTCTTCCCGATCCATGCCGACGTTACACATGTTATAACATATGAGCATCAAGTTTGCGCCAATGCAGAACAAGGAACGCTGAGTATCAGTACGATCCGTGCCGACTGTACATATTTGCGTGTAGATCACAATACGCTTCTGACAACAAAACTAATAAACGGTTATGCTTTTTTTACATGAAATATTGAATTCAGCGCATGTAGTTGAATATTGAACAACAGCAAAAAAATACTGGAAAAATGAAGTTTTTCACATAAGAAATCGAGCAAAACAAAATGTTCTCTGATCGAGAAGATTTCTTTAGCTGAAAATAGCCTTGCATATGAGTCCTTGTAATAGTTGAAATTTTCTCATGTACGTGCATAGACTATAATCTGGGAAATTCCATCTGTCGGCTCGTTCATGTATCTGGCCTGAAATGTGGTGTGCAGTGAATAAGACGGTTCAAAACTTTAACAGATCATACCTGAAACGGAGCCTGTCGAATGCTAAGGGCCGACCTGGCATGAAGCCTAGTTTTCCAAACAGAACTCCACGTTTCCTGAGTCTGGATTGATCAAACAGATTCTTCATAAGGCAGCGTCCATACGTGGCGAGAGCGGGCGTTTCCGCTGTTGTGCGCCTCTCGACGCTCCTCAACTTTGGAGCAGCCCGTGCCCGCAAATTAACAAAGGCAAACACCCCCTACCTCGTGTTGATTCGATTGAAAACGTTTGATCGGGTGATCAACCGCTCTAGTCGGCGCAACGGCAGATGATTTCGACTTCCGTGGTGGGAATATGGAAAACAAGGGCAGTAGTTTCGCTACAGGTCTAATGCCACCTGCTTTAGCGAGGAAGCAGTAAGCTTGAACTCGCTGCTTGCTTCGTGGTGCTGGCGTAAGCGAGCGAGAGCGAGCGGGCGAGGGCGCGCGAGAAGGAGCGCCTGTGAGCGGCTAGCGAATCGTATGCTCAGATAAAAACAGCCCACTTCCCGCCGGCCAAGTCGGGCTAGTCGACTTTGCGCGGCTCCAATTTCGTGGGCGTGGCACGGTGCCCCACTTCCCGCGGAAAGAGAGGCTTTCCCGTCTTTCCGCGGAGTATCGGCCGGCAGTCGGCTATTCCTGGGGGTCATCGAACACTCACTCATCGATTCCCACATTGATATCGTCATTGCACCACCCACTAGAGTGGAGCCAATGAACGATTGCTGAGCAGAGAACGCTGTGTTGGGACTCTTTCCAAAACCCGCGCTGTGTGCGACGCTGGTCTTGGGCAGGTGCACCACTGTCCGTTAATAGCATCTGCGAATGGGAAGACTGCAAGGGCCAGTGAGTGTAGGAAGCTTCCCCGTATAGGCTCACTCCTTACTTGTCAAGAGCAGTTCAAGATGAAATCCCCAGAAGCGGATTTTTGAAATTTCGTTCTTACAGACCTTCACTTATAGGGTGATTTTTAAATGTGCCGCGGACTGTTTTAGGACTATCTTCTGTCAGTCATCAGATTAGCCGTAAGGCGGTGGTAGAAGGGCCGCAGAGTGCTTGTTCACCGCGTACGGGCAGTCAACGAAACAGCGCTACCGACTGCCCGCGACCGATCTATTGGCCTTCCGCGGGAGGGGTTCCGGGGGGTCGGCTAGTGATACCGCGGGAAGTGTGATGTCTCTGAGTGCCCACGATGACCATCGATTTTGCGTAATCGCACGCTCTCACCGCGTATGGACGGAGCCTAACGTGGTACGTTGTACCATGACCTACGACATTCGAGACATTACCTGATGGTCGGGTCGAAATTCGGTTTTTCATGAGATAAACGGAGGAAGTGCCCATTGGTCTTCGACCTGAACCACAAGCCTTGAGTCCATTGAAGGCAAGTACTGCTCACAAATTTCAAACATAAGTTTTATTCGCAAAAATAGCCCTCATTTTTTCGACTGATGGGACCCACAAAAGGATGAAACGCTTCTCAGCACCACAGTTCATCGTTGCAAGCAGGGATGTGCGGAATTTTTTTTTTTGAAAATAGAAAACAGAAAATCCAGTCTGACAGAAAACAGAAAACAGAGAAAATCGCCTAAAATGGGCAGAAAACAGAAAATTTTCCAAAATCAATAAAAAGAGTTTAGCGCACACTATACAAGTTTTTCCACAGCATTCAATTTTTGCACATTCTTAGGTTAGAAATATTTTAAGCACAGCTTTCAAAACCCTACAATTGGCCAGAGTGGTAAGCACAGATGCCCAAACAACGCAGATTATCATCGCGGAGACGAAACTTTTCTCTCTAACCTTCCTTTCCCCCGAAAATAGCAGCTAGATTACTCAAACAGAAGCTTAATATATATGTGTGAGATTTAAGTGGATACAGTGACAGTGAGTTTACCCTTCCCTAGTTTACATAGTTTTACACTGATTTTGGGACAACTGCAGATTTGAACAGTGTACTACTCCTCACTGCCCGAAAGTCGCGCGCGTAACGTGCGGCTGCGCCGTTCAAGTATAAATAACCTGACGCGCCGCTCGCTCCACCGTGGTGGGGTCGCTCGTACTTCGGTGAGAGTTTCATCATCTGCTTTATAGCCTCACCAATAATTTCATCGCGCTTCAATTTTTTTTATTCTATATCGTCCAGCGTTGCAATGAGTTTAAATACGCACTCAGAAATTGTGTGTATGGCACAGTTGGGGTCAACTTTTACCCGCTCCACTAAAGCGGTTGCGCTGGAATACTCATAGTCTGCGCCCACGAGTATAAGTAGTTATACTCGGACGCCGCTCCAGTGCGCTCTGACTAGAGGGCGTTAAATAGGATTAATGGATCATTAGTGTCAGTATACAATACCATTACAGTTTTCGCGTCATTTGACTGCATCGCATATGTACCCTCCGAGGGATTAATCAACGGCAAACCTCTTGGTAATGGTAACCTCTATAAGATAAAGATAAGAGCTTGTTTTCTTGAATCTCTCTTGGGTTGCGCAGCGCATTCATCGTCGTATTCGTAAAGGCTTGAATGCTTTTTGGGGCTCTTTACTGACTTGCTGGCGAGCCGACTTTCCAGTCAGTGGGTTCGTCTCCCCCACATGGATCTGGTACCAACTCAAGGACCTCGGAGAGATAGTAGGTTTTCTGACTTTGGGCGAGGATCGAATCCGACCGAGTATTGCGAGCAGCAGCGCCTCCTGCCACCACTCCAGAAGCGCTAGGATAGATAACAGTATAGCGAGTAAAAGTGTTTAGTGTGGGGGAACTGCAGAACACCCAGATTGCATTAACCCTCAATCTATTGACTCACCTTTGATGAATCCGACTGTTGGCCCTAAGAAAATCCTGCTAAAAGTCGCGGTTCACGGTTTTTTCTGTTTTCTGCCAAATTTTGCCCATTTTTACAGAAAACAGAAAAAAATGGCCAAAAACGGGCAGAAAACAGAATGCAGAAAACAGAAAATTCCGCACATCCCTGGTTGCAAGCACTAAAAACGAGGGACTTCGTGCACTTCTCTCAATTTTCTCTCAACGACTAATGAAGAAATATGGATCAAATCTCCTGTAAGTAAGCAAATATGAATGAAAGAAATCGAAAAGCTTCCCTGTTCATAGTATCCGAGCGCTTGCCCATAGAGCTGAGGTATACCAACTCTCGTGGATCAGTGCTAAAACACAGTATTATACACACCAATCCCAACTCAATCGATGCCATGGGTTCAGTCAAAACGAAACTGTCATGATTCATCGCGCAGCGTGTGCGCTCGCACGCTACTTCCGCCTTCAGACTGATCTCTCTCTCTCTCTCTCTTCCCCTTGCTCCGCACACGCACCTAGAGAAAGAGCGAAATTCCGTTTTGGCATGCATACGCTTCACACAACTTCTGTGTCAGAACCGTTTCTTCACGCTTCATCGAGCGCACACACGTGCACGCTGCCGTTTCCGTTCCCATTCGCGCTTTATTTCTCACGAAGGGTTGAAGACGGATCAACAGACCAGCTAAATGTGCGCTCGCTGTAAAGCCAATTCAGTTTTAATCAACATATCTGAAAACTTATTGTGAGTAAATAACATCAAAAGGAAACTTAGTGCATAGCTGTTCCTGCAATCAAAGTCAACGATACTGACAAGGGAGGTGTTTATGGCGGTAAACGCATTTGCAAAAACGACTTGTATGGTTAGAATCTCTTAGGTATAGTGAAACTGCGTAGTATCCAGCCCCGAGCTGCAGGCTCTACGAAGTTACAAGCTTAAAACAGTCTTTTTTGTACTTCTGTGCCTTCCAAAACGAGCAGTGATCTTTCGAAAAAACTCGAAACTTGAAGTAATCGTGTTCAGCGCTCAAAATAGTCCCTCTAGACAAATTGTGGATGTGAGCACATGTTTCGAAGTTTGTACAGAGTGAAGGCGTTTTGGACTTATACGAATTTTTTGTTAAGCACTTCTTCTAGCATTTTGGGGGTCCTTAAAGCCTTTGAAAAATTTTCAAATTGGCCTAAAACATTCTCATGGGGATTATTCGGTGTGCGTATTTCGAATTTGAGGTTTGCATGTCGATTTTCCAATGTTGTCGGCTAATTTCGTTCAAAGCCTTTAATCAAGGAAAAATTTGAGGACGAAACGTGACTTTTGACGATTTTCGGAAGCTACGATAGAAAATGGCTCAGAATGTCTCCCTAGGGTTTATTTGGAGTGCTGAACACGAATCTGAAGTCCGATTATCGATTCTCGACAGCTCGCGGTAGATTACGGTGGGGATACGGTAGTTTGGTCAAAGTCAGAATTGACTTGAAGCTTCTATGCGGGGTTTATTCGGAGTGCTGAAAACAAATCTAGTGTCCTTTTTTGAATATTCAAAATGCATGTATGAATCATATCTGCATACATTTCGTCAAAAGATCGCTTTTCCTGCTTTTGGAGAGGTAGTGCACTTTTTCCGACGAAAAAATGGCGGAGAGCATCGTCAATGCCTTCGTCTTCCTGAGAAATGTCATCATATCTGGTTGCATCGGTATCACGAAGATAATTTAGTGGAACAACTCGCTCAACATCGTGCTCCACTCTTCTCTGCTGCTAGAATGATTTTAGTAAAGATACTTATCATCACTATCATGAAGAAGTGCATTAATACAAACCGATGGGTTGTCTAAGGAAGTGGGTGACCGCTTGAAGCGCAGTCCGCTTGCTGGCTTCACGTCGCGTGCTCTGACGATGCTGATAGCCGCAATCGTGTAGAGGAAAACGAAAGGTGGCATTCTAGCCGAGAGTGAGCTCAATAGAACGGGAATCAGTTTTTATACAACTTTGTTCATTGGTTGCCACTTTCAACGATAAACTGATATTTGTAGTTGGCCAACAGTGGATACAATTTAAAACAGCGCTGCATATACTCATTACAGCAATTCATAATGTTATTGTCAAGATGCCGGATTCGCTCGATGTATGAAACTTGAATCTTTCAATTACCGTATATGAAGAACAGAAAACACTTGTGCAGCCTTTACGTATTTATGATTTTGATAAAGTGGCGGGTTCCTTTTCGGAGGCAGTTTTCGCAATAGTAACGGTTGTTGAGTTTCCCTCATGAGAAGGAAGCCTCTGTTTCGGAGACAAACTTACTCGGATCCTTAGCGCGCTTGTGTGGTGCAAGGGGAAAGACAGCGGAAAAGTGTGAGTAAAAGGAGACTCAGACGTACGGGATTAACGGAAATTAATTTCGTGAAAAAAGTGAAACGCTGCAGAAAATACGCACAAAAACAAGTTAGAAAGGTTAATTGCTGAGTCTCCACCCGCCCCTCAATTAACGAGGATTCTTTAAATGTTTAGATTGGTTATTTGAGGCGCTGAACACGAATATGAAGTCCATTTTTAATCTTCTGAATAATACGATAGGCTAGTGTAGGTAAATGATACTTTTCTTACCGTATGCAACTTACAGTATCCTTCTGAGAAATCGAAAACGGACCTTGTTTTCGTGTTCAGAGCCCCAAACTACCCCTCTACACAATTTTTGGACTGAACAGGTTTCAATTTATGAAATTCAAACAACTGATGTTTTGCGATTTTTATCTACCCAGGTGCATTAAAGGCAGTGGTCACGATGAAAAATGTGTTTCAGTTTCCACTAAGAATGGGTAGTGGATGGGCACACTGTAACGTTGACGTCGAAAGAACGCATGAAAACGAGCCAGGAAGAGCCCCAAAAGAGCGCGAAGTTGCTATTTCGAGCGCATTGAAAACCCCAAAAGCGCATCACACGCCCACCGACGTGAACACATGAATGCTCGAGATCGTGAGATGAGCGATGATTTTCAATCATTAGCCCCGTTCTTCCCTTCATTCTCAGCTTCTCTCTTTACTCAGGCCAGCTCGCACAGATCGGCTGCAAAAGACGGAAGTTACAAGCCTCGGACAACTCGTCCACCATGTTTCCATAGCTCAATCTTTGAGGGACCATAACTCCGTTCCCAGAAGGTCTTGTACGATTTCAGAGACACCATTGGAATCAGCATGGGGCCGTTTTCAAGATAGGCGGAAAAACAGAAAAACGATTTTCATCGTGAACACTGCCTTTAAGGAAATTTACCAAATTTTGAAATGTTTCTTTTAACTTTCCCACACCACACAACAGACAAATTTTTCAAAACAACAGTTTGTACTGGGATCAGTCCCTGGTCAGATCACCTAGCGACCCGCACCCAAGACTCGTAGCTAACCATCAGCTGGGGAAGGTAACTCGTCCCATCCCGCTCGTAACTAATATTATCGTCATTTTCACACAAAGTCGCGTGCGGCCATCGCGAATAGTCTCATATTCAAGAGAATAAGGGGTCCGCTCAAGCCTTATTTGCAAGTCATCCTCTCTGCTGTATTCTGAAGAATGAATCAGTTTTACTTCCGTATCATGGGGTGGACGGACAACTTTTCCACCGCACTCAAATCTTAGCTTTTATAATTTTCTACTCTCTGTTGTTCCTTTATCTCCTTCGGACTCTTGATTAGCCCTATTTTTTACCGGTGGCAACCATCGTGAACATGTTCCAACCGGAAAACTACATAGTCCAGGCCAGAGAAGAATGCCGCTGAAATGAGACGTTTTAGTGTGTTTCTCGCTGTTTCTTCGTAATTTTGGTAACCCTTGGTTGCCAACGCATTGTTTTGAGTGGAAAACTCGGGAGCGAAAATCTTCGGGAACACTGCATTTAAGCTGCTCATTTCGAGAGTCTGAAGTTCCGTGGGTAATGTTAGCTAGCCGGAATGGTTTGATTATACATGAAAAATTGAAAATGATTTCCGGGCCACATTATGCTTTTCAGCAACTCGAACTGAGATTTGATTCTCATTTGAAGCTGCCAGGGCTTGCAAACCCATGCAAGGATTTCACCCACACGGAGGCTTCAACCCCCTGCCCAAAAATCAGGATTAAAGGCAGGGCTCGCCATAAAAACGATTTTCGAGATCTTTTTATGAGAATGTAGATTTGGTCATCTCAAAAGTAAAAACAAGTGAAAAAACCGGGAAATTCGCGGGAAAACGCTCGAAAACAAGGAATGACGGCTAATTAAACTGGTATCGGCCGGCCCCTAATTAACGAGACCCTAATGGTTGTTTATCCGCCTTTTATTTTGCTGCTAAAGCAGTCAGTAGTGTCCGAAAGTGCTCAGAAATCACTTTAGAGGCAAAATAAAAGTTGACAAGACAGCCATATATAGAAATCTCTATAATTGGAGGCGGGCGGACACCTAGCAATAACTTGTTCCGGAGCGTTTTTTCTGGGGTGGTAGTGAACCTGCCAAGCTACGATGTTACCGAAGACTTTTAACATCAATGTTAACGGAGAGGTTATCAGTATTGACTCAAATCGGTGTACTAACATCTAGGACTGAAATAAAGCTATTATGAAAATCTTAGAGTTAAACTTCAAAGTTAGTACGCTTTAACTACCTTCTTACCCCCCTCGAAACTCTCAACCGCGAACATTGGTGTGCGCTAATTAATCGGCGCTCTCCACCGGCCAACGGTGAGGCACTGCGCCTATTAAGGAGTGCGCTAGAAGGCGATGGCGGGTTAGGGTGAAAAGTCCTCGAGAGGGCTTTTCGGCGTAACCCGCCAACTCGGAGTTCTTCATCCATCATCATTGAAGCCGTGATTGTGCCAAGAACCGTCCGAATGCACGTCAACTCCCCAACGGCTGGCGCAAAATTCGTCATGCGTAGTGATGACGCGATCAATAGTCCAGTATTGCCATTCTTTGATTGATCAACGAAGACAAATCCAGCTGACTGTTTCGCCCGTGATTGTCTTTTTTGCCTAGATTTCGTGTTTTGCGTTCACGATTTCTCTCGTTATATGTTTTTTTTGGTTTGAAAAAGCATTGCAAATTTAATATAACTGTCCGAGAAACCTCTCAAACGAACAGCTGTTCCAGAATGCGCTGAAAGGCGGGTTTTAAAGTTCTTATTTTTTTGTTCTTGGGCTGTGTCTTTTTGTTTCGTCTTTGCTTATCAACAGTTTCCTAATCTCTTTTGTCGTGACCCTGTACCTTCTGTTTCCTTAGGTAGGCTTGAGAAAAAATACTGATAAATTCAATCCAGTTTTAGAGCCGTGATATTCAATTTTTGAACATTCTCAAGTGTATGAATGCGAATATCTCGCAGTCGAAAAATTGTCGAACACTAATACTGAACTATAAGATTTTTTTTCTGATTTTTGTAAGAATTTTCCTAATATTAATCTGAATCCAATGCAGAACAATTGTCCATGTTCCTTCATCTATCCGAAAGAATTTAACATCGAATATTATTCGTTTATTACTCGCCTCGGTCCCATGTCCAGTATTTACTCTCCTTGTGTTTGCATAGCTGATGCTAGCAACCACAAAAAGCAGGAAGTATCAGCATTTTTGTTCGCGAAATGTTTATTTCTCATGTTCGCCTTGAGAGTGAGTTTTATTCTTCCAGGCTACTTTTCTAATAAAATTTTTCCCTAAACGATTTTCAAATTCGGTAAAATGTGGTTACTGCTGAATTGAAAACGACAAGTTGAGTGTTTTCTCTGTCCTTTTTTCTTTTATAGCCTGAGAAAACAAATGCTACAGGGCGAAGTTAAAAGTGAATGGTAAGGTTGTCATGAACGCAGGCAAAAAAAAACAATCAGATCTGGACTTCCACAATAGAAATTTCAAATTTCACCTTTTTACAAATTCTGGAGAAGCTATCCTTCTGCCCAATTTTTCGGCCAATTCTACCTCATATCGTAGCTCTCCATATATCTGAAGACATCGCCAAGGAAGGTGGAGAACTCAGAACGTGAAAGCTAGACAAAGAAAGAACAAACAGAGAAAAAACTATCAGCTGAACGGATTGGTCAATGAAAGCATGGATATAATAACTGAAAAGAAAGTGTCACTTTGATCAAATGTATGCCAAACACATCGTGAACACGAGAAGAAAGAGTGCGCGCTAAGCAAAAACTGATTTCCACACTCATCATTGTTAAGGCTACTGTTTATCTAACAAGTGTTGATGAGTATGAAACACTGTTCAAGAAGGTGGAAGAGCATATCAGCCGCCACTCTCAAGGTGGTTGGGTGGTGTAGCGCAATGAAGCGCTGCTGTCACCAGCGCGGTCAGTGGTTCGAATCCGCGAACATCCGCTTTTTCATTTGCATGTGGAAAAGTTAAAGACGTGAATCATCTGTGGCACGTTATGATCAGCACAGCTTGGTGCAGAGCGATGTACCGCTGCTCATGTACCTGGGCTCGCGGGTTCGCATCCGAGGGATGTGTAGTTTTGCGAACAAATATGTATGTGGCGGTTTCCAGTTCAACTTGGAGTTACACCGATGTCTCAAGTTAGAGTTTCTCATCGTTATCGTAACATTATCACAATTCTGGTGAGCGCGAAGCGCACCAGATTTGGCTTTGATTCGCCATCGCGCAACCCCCTGATCTCAGTAACAGGGTCCAGAGTAAACGTAGGAAGACCGTTTTTTGCATTCAATATACTTCAGAAAGCTGAATAACTGTCCAAAAAAAGGTCTGGAATGGTTACCTGAGATTCGAGAAAAATTGTCAAAACCACGTGAATTTGGTCGAAAAAAGAGTTCATCTCCTTTTTTTCTATTCAGTTGGCGTTCACGATCTTGTTGGAACACTTATCGTTGAGCTAAGAAGCTCATTGATAAGTGTAAACGTCGGATGGTTTGTAATAACATGTTTACGTGTTTTTCTCTTTCCTGACCCTCGATTTTGAGGTTCCACAAAAATTGAGCCACAACCTTCAAAATTTGACAGGAGCTAGGTGCAATCATAACCACCTTTCTGGCCAGAAAGTTGGTTATGACTGCACCTAGCTCCTGTCAAATTTTGAAGTTTGTGGCTCAATTTTTGTGGAACCTCAAAATCGAGGGTCAGGAAAGAGAAAAACACGTAAACATGTTATTACAAACCATCCGACGTTTACTCATTCGTAAAAATGAACTAGTGAAATAAACACCGTTGCTGATAGGCTTTTGCTCAGGATTGAACGCGCCCTGAGACGGGGCAACGCTTCAATCAATACGGCGGGATCTCGGAAGTATTTTTTGGAACGCCGCACGGTGTGACTCACAAGTGCGCCAGACGCCGTAGAAAGTGTGCGGGTCACAAGTGGGGGTGCGCTGGGCGCCGTAGAAAGTATGCGGGACCCAAATGGGTGTGCGCAGAACGTTGTAGAAAGTTTGTGGGACCCAAATGAGGGTGCGTCGGACGCCATAGAAAGTGTGCGGGACATAGGTGGGAATGTGCAGGATGTCACAGAAAGTGTGCGGGACATCAGTGGGAGTGTGCAGGATGTCATATAAAGTGCGCAGGACATCAGTGGGAGTGTGCACGACGTCATAGAAGGGGGGGGGGGGCAGGGCATCAGTGGGTTCACTTTGACTTAACACCATCAGGCATAAATCATGTTAGAAAGGGTACCTTTAGGAAAAATGAATGAAATTCCTGAAAGTTTAGGTTCCTAGCAAAAGTAAAGATTTGGCATGGCCATTTTTTCGAAAAATTAGAAATATACTAAGTTAAAAGGGGAAGGTAAAGAAAAATGAAGAAAGGTTTTGAAATATTCCTGAGAACGATTTGGCGTAGAATGATTTGATTTTCGGGAAATGTAGTGAAATAGTTGAAAGTACGATTTGGCAGTCGAGTTTGGACCAACTATTGATTCTATCAAAAAGGGGTCACCTAAGCGAAAGAGGTTTGGTTCGCGTCAGAAACGTTCCAACAAAAAGTGAACAATAGGCAAGTAGAATGAGGAGAGTCAACAAAAAGTTAACAATACTCTCTGAGACTGATTTTCTTGGCCTATACTTCCTAACAGCGAAAACAAACCGTTGCGGTGTTCTACGCGGAAACACTTTGTGGTTCCAAAAATAGTCCTGACTACGCGAGAACCGTTAAAAGGTATGTGCATGCAAACCTAATACTTACCATCAGAATAGAAGATGATGTCGTAAAGACCTACACAGACGGTTAGGTCTAGCTGTAAGGAAAATCGAAACTTTAGAATAGAATTACAGCATTAAGCAAGAGTATTCCCGTAAAATTTCGTGAAACGATTAGAAGCCCTTTTTCCGGAAGACACTAAACTCTTCCTCGTAAAATACCACAACGGTTTCTTTTCGCTGTTAAGAAGTATAGGCCAAGAAAATCAGTCTCAGAGAGTATTGTTCACTTTTTGTTGACTCTCCTCATTCTACTTGCCTATTGTTCACTTTTTGTTGGAACGTTTCTGACGCGAACCAAACCTCTTTCGCTTGGAAGACCCCTTTTTGATAGAATTGCTCTCTTTTTCTTGATATTACGAAGTAATATCTCTGAAAAGCTTCAATATTTTCCAAATAGCATGGATTGATATGACAATCAGTAAGTAATTGACTTGTTGCGCGCGCTACAAATGACGCGCGACTCTCTTTCGTCGACGTCCTGATGACGTCATCACATGGCCCATGCACTTTGACGACGTCATCAAAAAGCAACAAACTTTTTAGTCACTTCCACTGTCCCTACCCTACGAAAGAGTACAGCTTACAACGTGTTTTATCGATTTAATCTACCAACTGATAATATCACTTGATATGATAAGCAGTAAAAAATAGGAATCAATGGTAAACAGTAAGTCACAGACTTGTTAGTCACTTCCCCTGTCCCTTCTCTACGAAAAAGTACGTGTTTTAGCAATTTGATCTGCCAACTGATAATATCACTTCATATGATAAGCAGTAATAAGTGAAGTATTTAATGTTAAACAGTAAGTAACAAACTTGTTAGTCACTTTCCTTGTCCCTTCCCATCGAAAAGTACAGCCTACAACGTGTTTTATCGATTTGATCTACCAACTGATAATATCACTTGATATGATAAGCAGTAAAAAATAGGAATCAATGGTAAACAGTAAGTCACAGACTTGTTAGTCACTTCCCCTGTCCCTTCTCTACGAAAAAGTACGTGTTTTATCGATTTGATCTACCAACTGATAATATCACTCGATATGATGAGCAGTAGTAAGTGAAGTATTTAATGTTAAACAGTAAGTAACAAACTTGTTAGTCACTTTCCTTGTCCCTTCCCATCGAAAAGTACAGCCTACAACTTGTTTTATCGATTTGATCTACCAACTGATAATATCACTTGATATGATAAGCAGTAAAAAATAGGAATCAATGGTAAACAGTAAGTCACAGACTTGTTAGTCACTTCCCCTGTCCCTTCTCTACGAAAAAGTACGTGTTTTAGCAATTTGATCTGCCAACTGATAATATCACTTGATATGATAAGCAGTAATAAGTGAAGTATTTAATGTTAAACAGTAAGTAACAAACTTGTTAGTTTTTTTTCCTTGTCCCTTCTCATCGAAAAGTACAGCCTACAACGTGTTTTATCGATTTGATCTACCAACTGATAATATCACTTGATATGATAGGCAGTAAAAAATAGGAATTAATGGTAAACAGTAAGTCACAGACTTGTTAGTCACTTCCCCTGTCCTTTCTCTACGAAAACGTACGTGTTTTAGCGATTTGATCTGCCAACTGATAATATCACTTGATATGATAAGCAGTAATAAGTGAAGTATTTAATGTTAAACAGTAAGTAACAAACTTGTTAGTCACTTTCCTTGTCCTCCTCATCGAAAAGTACAGCCTACAACGTGTTTTATCGATTTGATCTACCAACTGATAATATCACTCGATATGATGAGCAGTAGTAAGTGAAGTATTTAATGTTAAACAGTAAGTAACAAACTTGTTAGTCACTTTCCTTGTCCCTTCCCATCGAAAAGTACAGCCTACAACGTGTTTTATCGATTTGATCTACCAACTGATAATATCACTTGATATGATAAGCAGTAAAAAATAGGAATCAATGGTAAACAGTAAGTCACAGACTTGTTAGTCACTTCCCCTGTCCCTTCTCTACGAAAACGTACGTGTTTTAGCGATTTGATCTGCCAACTGATAATATCACTTGATATGATAAGCAGTAATAAGTGAAGTATTTAATGTTAAACAGTAAGTAACAAACTTGTTAGTCACTTTCCTTGTCCCCTCTCATCGAAAAGTACAGCCTACAACGTGTTTTATCGATTTGATCTACCAACTGATAATATCACTCGATATGATGAGCAGTAGTAAGTGAAGTATTTAATGTTAAACAGTAAGTAACAAACTTGTTAGTCACTTTCCTTGTCCCTTCCCATCGAAAAGTACAGCCTACAACGTGTTTTATCGATTTGATCTACCAACTGATAATATCACTTGATATGATAAGCAGTAAAAAATAGGAATCAATGGTAAACAGTAAGTCACAGACTTGTTAGTCACTTACCCTGTCCTTCTCTACGAAAACGTACGTGGTTTTAAAGCGATTTGATTTGCCAACTGATAATATCACTTGATATGATAAGCAGTAATAAGTGAAGTATTTAATGTTAAACAGTAAGTCACAAACTTGTTAGTCACTTTCCTTGTCCCTTCCCATCGAAAAGTACAGCCTACAACGTGTTTTAGCAATTTGATCTGCCAACTGATAATATCACCGATATGATGAGCAGTAAGTCATGAAGTATTTAATGTTTAAGCAGTAAGTAACAAACTTGTTAGTTTTTTCCTTGTCCTTCTCATCCGAAAAGTACAGGCCTACAACGTGTTTTATCGATTTGATCTACCAACTGATAATATCACTTGATATGATGAGCAGTAAAAATAGGAATTAATGGTAAACAGTAAGTCACAGACTTGTTAGTCACTTCCCTGTCCTTTTCTCTGCACGAAACGTACGTGTTTAGTTGATTTGATCTGCCAACTGATAATATCACTTGATATGATAAGCAGTAATAAGTGAAGTATTTAATGTTAAACAGTAAGTAACAAACTTGTTAGTCACTTTCCTTGTCCTCCTCATCGAAAAGTACAGCCTACAACGTGTTTTATCGATTTGATCTACCAACTGATAATATCACTCGATATGATGAGCAGTAGTAAGTGAAGTATATAATGTTAAACAGTAAGTAACAAACTTGTTAGTCACTTTCCTTGTCCCTTCCCATCGAAAAGTACAGCCTACAACGTGTTTTAGCGATTTGATCTACCAACTGATAATATCACTCGATATGATGAGCAGTAGTAAGTGAAGTATTTAATGTTAAACAGTAAGTAACAAACTTGTTAGTCACTTTCCTTGTCCCTTCCCATCGAAAGGTACAGCCTACAACGTGTTTTATCGATTTGATCTACCAACTGATAATATCACTTGATATGATAAGCAGTAAAAAATAGGAATCAATGGTAAACAGTAAGTCACAGACTTGTTAGTCACTTCCCCTGTCCCTTCTCTACGAAAACGTACGTGTTTTAGCGATTTGATCTGCCAACTGATAATATCACTTGATATGATAAGCAGTAATAAGTGAAGTATTTAATGTAAACAGTAAGTAACAAACTTGTTAGTCACTTTCCTTGTCCCTTCTCATCGAAAAGTACAGCCTACAACGTGTTTTATCGATTTGATCTACCAACTGACTCGATATGATGAGCAGTAGTAAGTGAAGTATTTAATGTTAAACAGTATGTAATAAACTTGTTAGTCACTTTCCTTGTCCCTTCCCATCGAAAACATGTTTTAGCGATTTGATCTACCAACTGATAATATCACTTGATATGATAAGCAGTTATAAGTGAAGTAGTTAATGCTAAACAGTAAGTACTCATTGTCTACCTACTCACCAGCCTGCTTATCTGTCCACATACCAACTTACCTGCCTGTCCAACTGATCGCCTGCGACCATTGGCAGTGGCCACTACTAAGGGTGCGTAACGCACGAGGAGGAGCGAAGCACGAAGCGCGAAGCAGGAAGCAGGAACGAGTAACAGCGCACAACAAGAATTTTTGATAAGGACTCGCCGATCTAACTTTGTTAGTTTTGAACCGATTTGGCTCAAATTTTGTCAGCATGTGCCTCCTGGACCCTCTCACCTATATCCCGATGGAAATCTCTGGAGAATTTGTTTAACAGGTTTTATTAACTACTTTGCAGAATTCCAAGTGATCACAAGTCCCGGGCAAAACCAAACCTCTCCAGCCGCTTCGCGGGGGTTTGGTTTTGCCCGGGACTTGTGATCACTTAGAATTCTGCAAAGTAGTTAATAAAAAGCGATAGAAGTTGTGCAAAACGAGAGATCGCATTGTATGAGCTTATCCGTGAAACATATCGAAGCAAAATCACGCGTGATAACGTAAGCAGTAAACGCTCGTTCGGGAGCTGCAATGCCGCGGTCTTCACGTATTAAGTAAAGTAAAATCAACTGTTTGTTCCATATCACGCGTGATTTTGCTTTGATATGTTCTACGGATAAGCTCATACAATGCGATCTCTCGTTTTGCACAACTCTTATCAATAGTTGGTTCAAACTCGACTGCCAAATCATACTTTCAACTATTTCACAGGGCTACCCTTACAATTACCTTCGTCTAAAACTTCCAAATAATTAGCTACAAAATTCAGGTCACGCTTACTCACATTTTATTATATAAAGGCATGCACTGCTAAATTTGAATGAGGGAAAAACCAAGGACAGATAAGCAATCATTTGAAAAACAATTATTCAATGGCTAGATCTAAATCGTAATTTTTCGCGCACTGTTTTTTTGTCATTGGAGAACGTAACATCGGCATGGATCCTAATGAGACTTCGCGTTCCCTATCGGAGGTTGGCGCAAACTCGGTGCAACTATGTTGTAGCACCGAGTTTGCGTCAACCTCCAATGAGGAACGCAAAGTCTCTTCAGGATCCATGCCGATGTTACAGACGTAATCGTTGCCTCGAGAAAGAAACCAGACATGTGAGAAATGCGTAACATGGCGCATAAAATACGAGAATATATGTACGTTCATAGTTTACGAGATATGCATGAAAGATAAGTCCGATATGAACGCGATTTCTGTCTCCGACTCATCTGTAGAGAAGACTGATAGTATTTTTCATTGGTGTGCTTTCTTGCTCCTCTTGGTTTCAGTTGATAAATGTAGCTTGAAACACTGAGACTTACATGCGATATGGGGATGGTCTTCCAGTGAACTTTACCACATAAGGGTAGTATTGCAGGCAAAGCTGGAGGCTTTACTGAAAGAAGAGATGGAGCTCCTTCAGAAGGGTATGGAAACAGTTAACAGGTTATGTGACTGGTATCGCGAACGATTATCAACGTTAGAAAAGCGGAAACGTCTACTCGGGCAAGGCATGGTGGCATTGGTGAGCTCTCCCCTGACTGTGTTATATGTAACTTTTGTACTGCGGAGTTTTCTTTTCAGGAATATGCTGTACACGAACAAAAGCTTAACTTTCTCCGGGCGCATCTCACCGAACTCAATAGGCGTATGATCTCATTGATGGAGTCCAGTGAACGTGGTTTTCCATCACATGTCAACCTACAGGTGAGGGAACGATCTTTTTCGCAGCCAGAATTTGCAGTTGAGGATAAGGTGCCGAATTTATATTTCACCATAAAGGCTACATTTTCCAAAGTGTTCAGTTTTGTGTAGTATTCACGTCACTTTTGTGGAGGAGCTAATTATCGTATTTTTAAAGGCAGTGTTCACGATGAAAAGCGTTTTCGAAATTCCACTAGGATTGGGTAGCGGAGAGACACTCTGTAACGTTAACGTCGAAAGAACGCATGAAAACGAGCCAGGAAGAGCCCCAAAAGAGCCCGAAGTTGCAAATTCGAGCGCATTGAAAACCCCAAAAGCGCATCACACGCCCACCGACGTGAACAAATGAATGCTCGTGATCATGAGATGAGCGATGATTTTCAATCGTTAGCTCCGTTCTTCCCTTCATTCTCAGCTTCTCTCTTTACTCAGGTCAGCTCGCATAGATCGGCTGCAAAAGACGGAAGTTACAAGCCTCGGACAACTCGTCCACCATGTTTCCATGGCTCAATCTTTGAGGGACCATACCTGCGTTCACAGAAGGTCTTGTATGATTTCAGAGACACCATTGGAATCAGCATGGGGCCGTTTTCAAGATAGGCGGAAGAACAGAAAAACGATTTTCATCGTGAACACTGCTTTTAACTCACAAGGGACCACATCGAACACAAAGTGGAGTTTTGAAAAACGGCCTTCTGTGTATTGTAGAGGAGATAAACAGATATAGTTCATGGTTTTGAAATTTCTCTGTCTTCACGTTTAGATCAAAAACTACCAAATCAATGGGTTATGGTAGGTAAAATGCCATTCAGTGCACCCATACCTGACAAAATTCGGCGGGAAATCGGAAATAGACCTCAGATTCGTGTTCAGCCCCCCCCCCCATATTATCTCCTGGGCTGAGTTTGGGAAAAAAATGACATTTGAGCTCCTAAGACTATTATCGAGCCTAAGCAACCTAGGGGCTCCGAATGTCGGGAAAAAATTTAAGGCTCCATTCTTACTCTCGTGTTATATGAAATGCTCGACACGAATCTGAGTTCCGTTTATTGATTTCGACAGATTACCGTAGATTACGGTACGTATACGGTAGTTTGGCCAAAGTCTCAGATTTGACTCAAAATTTCTAAGCGGGGGTTATTAGGGGTGCTGATAACGAATTTGATGTTTATTTATCGATTTTCGAATCATCGTAGTAGGTTTAGCCCCTAAATGGCATGGCACCTACAGTGAACTTAAGAATTTTGATAAAAGACCTCTAAATTGTGTTCAGCCCCCTAGATTACCCCTACATACAAGCTTTGAGCCGAATCCGGAATTTTTTCCAAGCCACCCTAAAAATTCTCTGATGGGGGTACCCTTACCTTGCCGCGAGACTGTGAAAAACGTCCGTAACTTCTTTCAAAATGGTCTCAAGAGCATACTCGAGCTCCACGTCTAAAATGGTTCCAGAAAAGTACATTTAATTCGGAATGGCCAGGCTGAGTAAGTAAATCCCTCACAAGAAGCGTTCCTAAAACAGTGGTTTGCTTCTACTCAATGTTTTGGAGTAGATATTGAAACACCTGTCCTGAGTATTCAAGCCATGCGCTAATGTTTCAAGGTCGCTCTATTGGATTTTGTAGTTTTGGTAGACCCACTTCTGTTTATAATAATTTTTTTCTGATGGAAAAGTATTAGTCATTGATCAAGGAGCAATATCAGGAGGTTTATGTTGTACGAACCTTTTTTTCCAGCGTCTTATATCAAAACGAATCTCTAGTGTTTCACGGATTACGGACGGTTTTTCTGTAAGATATGTGAGAAGAAGGGTAAGAGCTCTCACTTGATATTCTAGCTATTGCTGAAACCTGGAAATTTCCATAGTTTCTGATATAGATGTGAAACGTTCTCCGTTTATATGCTGTTACCTTTAAGAGAAGAGGTGCAAACAACAAGCAACCCTGTTAAAACTCAAAACAAGTAAGGTGAACACAGAAATGCCATTATTGTCAGCCATCATGCAGGAGTGTTTTACAGTATTCGAACCATCAACCCTCGCCATTCAGTCACTTCGTAGTTCAACGCCTAACCGGCTGAGTCATTCTCAGACAATGGGGTGGACCGACGGCGGACAAGTTGCGTACCGGCAGCGGGGTGGGCGACGTCTGGAACGCAATTTGCACGCGGTCGGCACGCAAATTAGCGCGGTCGATAGGCAATGCCACGCGGTCAGTACGAACGCTTCTTGAATACTAACAGCAGTGGAAACTCATTGTGACGCGGTCGGTACGCATCGCCGCGCGGTCGGTACGCATCGCCGCGCGGTTGGTACGCATCGCCGCGCGGTCGGTACGTCTTGCCGCGCGTTCGCTACGTATTGTCGCGCGGTCGGTACGCAACGCAACGCGGTTAGTACGCATTGCCGCGCGGTCGGTACGTCTTGCCACGTGGTTGGTACGTACTGTCACGCGGTCGATACATACTGCCACGCGGTTGGTACGCAATGACCCGCGATAAGTACACATTTCCATGCGATCAGTACGCATTGCCTCGCGGTTCGTACGCAAAAACACGCGGTCGATGCAAACTGCCACGGCGGTCGGTACGTCTTGCCACGCGGTCAGTACGCATTGCCACGCGGTCGATACATACTGCCGCGCGGTTGGTACGCAATGACCCGCTATCAGTACACATTACCACGCGATCAGTACGCTTCTCTCGCGCTTCGTACGCAAAAACACGCGGTCGATGCAAACTGCCACGGCGGTCGGTACGCAACGCAACGCGGTTAGTACGGACCGCGGCGCGGTTGGTACGTCTCGCCACGCGGTCAGTACGCATTGCCACGCGGTCAGTACGAAGTCTTTCCAAATCCGGCAAGCGGTCGGTACGCTTCCATACGCGCCCGTAACGCATTGCCTCGCGGTAGGTACGGCATTAGTCCGCGGTCGGCATAAATGTCGCACATAGGATTGGCCACGGTTAGTACGCATTCACACGTGGTATGCCCGATTTTATCGCTCGCTCATTCCAAAACTTTTTCTAAAAATCCGACAGCTGTCAGAACGCATGCATGCGCGTCAGGCATATATTGCTTCCAACGAAATGACACTGTTTCGGAACGCATTATTACTCAGATGCACGGCTGGCTTTGCAACCGCGAATCGCGAGCTTTTATAAAGGGAGCATACACGCTCGTAAATGTGGTTGAGTAAACAACGAAATAGAATGGTATGCCCGATTACAACTCCTATGCATTTTGAAGCGTCAAAAACGACCAACAAGGCCGCTACACGAGTGGGAAGTTGGTCCCGCCCTGTACTTCTCCGCCTCCTCTATTTGCCGGACTCCTCCAAAACAGGGGTACTGTGCTATTCCCACCGTCGTCGATGTATGTGACTTATTTATTGTGCTTATTGTAGCACTCACAAACGTCGTTGACGGTGGGAGTGGCCCAGCACCCCTGCTTGGAGGAGTACAAATAAGTGGGGCGGAGAAATACAGGGCTGGGCCAGGTTCGTTGTTGACGCTTAAAAATGAGTAGGCGTTGTAATCTGGGCCATACCATTCTAATTTCGTAGTTATCTCCAACAAGTTTACGAGCGTGTATGCTGCCTTTAACCAATAAAATCTATTGGGTTGATGCACAATTTTGGAACGGTTTAATAACGCGTTTTTCTTCAGTGAAATCTGGCGTTTCGTCCTCAATATTTATATAAAAATAATCATCAATATTCAGTTAAAAAATGCGTCTTGAAAACAACACTCATGTTCGCCATACTAGGCTCTACCATTACGAGAAAGGATGCACCGCAGCCCAGCCATTTCGCGATCTCAACGAACTTTTCGGGGAAAGAACAATTACTGATAGCGCAGTACGGAAGTGGTTTATTCGCTTTAAATCAGGTGACACTAGTTTGGAGGATAAAAAATGAAGAGGTCGGCCATCGGATTTTGATGATCAAGCACTTCAGACAGCCGTGGAATAGGACGAAAGCGTGACAACGCGAACGCTGGCTGAAGACTTAAATATCAATCAATCAACGATCGTTCGACGCCTGAAGAATCTTGGAAAAGTATGGAAATTGGCTTGATGGGCGCCACACGAGCTCTCCGACAACAACAGAGCTGAACGCTTTCGAATTTCCACCGATTTGCTGCAGCGAAACCAACAAACACCATTCTATTGCCCGTCCACAAGTTGGGCGCCGTGTGGTCGAATCCATCGCCAATAAGGTATAGGATCTGCTCCCAGATCCGCCGTACACATCGACAAAAGCACAAACAAAGTCTACGACGACTTCGATGACTTCGTGGCTGATGTCAAAGCGTTGATTGCATCCAAGAATCGTGACTTCTTCGCACTTACAGGGTGTTCCATAATTATTGGCGCGCAGATATTGACGTGTTTCTCGAACCCTACCCTGGATTATGAGAATAATCGAAATGGATACATTTATTTATACTAGCGTTAACACAGAACAGTGGTTAGATCTGGAAATATCCGCCATCTGTTCGAATATCGGCTCCAAGAAGTCTTAGAAAGACGTCGCAGCGGTCACGGAGGTAGTCTCCATTCATTTCATCCAAGGCTTCCCTCAAAACAGATTCCAGTGGGCCAATTTTGCATGTCAAGAATAGCAGATATCAGACTTCATCAGGGATCACACTAGAAAGTTTAGTGGATGCCGGTCCGACGAGCGGGACCGCAATTCTTCGTGCGCGTTTGACTAAGGGTAGCACACTTCGACGGCACTCTTGAATTGCTTTCACTTTGTGTGCTTATCCACGGCCTAGTGTGAGGCAGCAGAGTCTGCTGCCGCATCGGTAACATATATAGCGGTTCAAAACAATCTCTAGACTCGTTGTCCTGCTAACGTCCTTGTTGATTTTCATGTCAGAAACCACGAAAAACGGCGGAGTTCCACTTTCGCTTGCGATGCTTTCCAAAACTTTCACAGAAGTCGTATGAGCAGTCTAACCAGTGACATCTTCTCATAGTAAGACCTCATTGGTTTTTCCAGCTGCTATCCAGTCGTTTTCGCATTTCTTTTTCGCGACCTCGATTCACAAGTATAGTTAATTTTGCGTTATCTGAATCACTTAGTAAATACCCACGCTATCTGTAGCATATGAGCATATGCAAATCCGAAGTAGATTTTTTCTCATAGCCCAAAAATCACAGATAACTGAAAGCTGGCATTAATAATATTCAATCGACCGCGCGTTTATATGCTATGTATGATTGTATGAAGTATGGAGGAATTTAAGTTGTAACTGTATGAGAAGTCTTTCCTGCTCTACACATGGCTCTACAAAAACTGATAGGGTCCCTATAAATACCACGCAACTACAGAAGGAATGGTACATTGTTGTATTTTCTCGCCCAAACATTATTCAAGGGCAGTGTTGATTTATCACAGCATCCAGTTAGCTGACATTCGATAAGACATCCTGGATGTTTGAAGGATAATTCTGAATTCCTGCTTATTGCTCGTGATCAAAATGGATGCTTAAAGGCAGTGGTCGCGCTCAAATATGCTCGTCTTCTTTTTCTCTCTGAACCCTTCTCTGGGTATAGAGTAGTAGAACCTATAAGAAAAAATCGCGAAAAAATAGCTGTTCTGGGCCAAATTCGAAGCCTGAACTTTCATGTCTTTTGATGGTGGACGAGTCTACCCCACATCATCGGCATCGATGATCTCTAATATCAAGAACATCAGCTGGCTTGAACTTGAATTTCAATCAATGAACTTTCGGATTTATGTACACATCTAGTCAAAAACATTGGTTGAAGTGCCTGCTTTCATTGTTCAACTGTTTTTATTAGGTAAATTTGCATTTATTTCCTCCTCTGAGTGTCGATGATTTTTGAATGCTTGGCATGAGACTGTGATCTTTTTGTGCTCGTGTGCACGAACTGGAAATTTAGGGTCTTAATAACTCTAATTCTAGCCCGTTTTTCACCGCGCTACCTTCATAGTTTTTGAGCTATTTTATATCTAAGCTGATTTTTGTAGTTTTTTCGATAACGTTTTTCATCGTGACCACTGCCTTTGAAGGCAGCGTTCACGATGATTATCCTCGTTGACTTTCCACAGTGAAATGATAGGCGAGAAGGATCCTAGGCTCCCAGTGTTGCAAGAACGGTGGAAAACAAGCCAGGAGCGGACCAAAAAAGGATGCGAACAAGCGTTTTGGTACCCCAGACACGCCTGGTGCCCAGATACGCCCCCTCGGAATGAACAAATGAAGACTCAGATTTAAGGAATGATCAAGTCAAGAAAATGCTCATAAGTGAGCTGATCGCTTCATTGCACTGATAGGTACAGGCCATAAAACGGCCAAAGTCTCACCGTTGACTGCGTACCACGCGCTGCGCGACCGCACGTGCGTCGGAAGCAGACGAGTTTTGGCCGCCGCGCGGCGAGTTCCGGCCGCCGCGCGACGTTTCGGCCTCCGCGCGGCGGCCAAAACTCGTCTCGCGGCGGCCAAAACTCGTCTGCTTCCGACGCGCGTGCGGTCGCGCAACGCGTGGTACGCAGTCGACGGTGAGACTTTGGCCGTTTTATGGCCTGTATCATACTTCTAACGGTCAATTCCTCCACGCTCAAAAATCAACGTAAACAAAGGGGGGGGCCTACTTTTTGCTCAAACACTCGTCTTTCGTGTACTTTTTAACGGCACTGTTCGCGATAAACTTCATCCTCGAATTTTTCATGACAAACGCTTTTCGCGGCTCCCAGAAGCAGAACAGCGTCGAAAAAACGGGACGAAAAGCTACCCAGGAGCCGGCAAACGGCTTAGAAAAGTGGGCAAACCCCGCCGCTGTGGGCAAGTCCCGCCTCTTCCCGCCCCTCGACGTGAACAAAGAAACACTCGAAATCGTGAGTTGAGCTAGGGTTTCCGAACAAAAGCCCCGTTCTTTCCTCCATTCTCAACTTCTCTCCTTACTCAGGTCTGCTCGCATACATTGGCTGCAAAAGACGGAAATTACAAGCCTCGGACAACTCGTCCACCATTTTCCCTAGCTCAATTTTTGAGGGCCATAACTCCCATAACTCCATTCCCAGAAGGTCTTGTACGATTCCAGAAGCATCGTTGGAATCAGAATGGAACCGGTTCCAAGATAGGCAAAGAAACAGAAAAGCGATTTTTATCGCGAACAGTGCCTTTAAGCATGCCTTGCTATATAGGGCACCAGACCTTCCGTAAGCCGTGGAGATATCGGAAGTGAAATTTATCGTGAACACTGCCTTTAGGGTTCGACATACACGTATGTCTAGGCTTGACCCTCGATATGACGAAAGTCAGCAAGAGCCTAAGAGAAAAACACAGAAAAAACTTAAAACCGGCCATCAGTAGGATCACTACGCCCGTGCATGTAGTTTTTCCTTCCTCGAGTAACAGGACTTTTTCATGAGCACTGATTGTCTTGAAGAAAACGACTTATATGCTTGGGATAGATGAAGCCAGACGTGTGTGAACAAAGTTGTGAATTAGGCAACCGTTATAGTCAAAAAAAATTGCCCCATATCAGTGGTTCCCGTCGGATTCTCAGTTTCAAGACACAGTTGTCACGAAGACCAACCCATCAGACTCTCTCCCAGAACAAAAAAAGTCAAAACTTTTCAAGGAAGGCCCTGCCTCCGATGAAGCGGTAGTCTAAATGCGCAAAAGCTCGGGATTTCGTTGTTAACTAAGCACGTGCACTTGCTTACATATGTACAACTCTCACGAGTTCACCTGCACACAGAACGCGGGCGATTGCGCACTGATCCCGCACACGTGCGTTCCGACCGCGCAGACCGACAAACCGATCTCAACGAGTAATTTGCTTGCGTACTGAACGCACGCTATTGCGTACTGAACGCGAACACTTGCGTACCAACCGCACACACTTAAAAACTGATTTCACCGACCAGTTTGTTTGCTTACTGAATGCGGGCGATTGCTTACTGAACGGAAACACTCGCGTTCCCACCGCGCAGACTGACGAACCGACCTCACCCACCAGTTTGTTTACGTACTGAACCCGGTCGAATGCGTACTGAACGCGCACACCTGCGCACTGACCGTGCAGACTGACAAACCGACCACACCCACCAGTCTGCTTGCGTGCTGAACGCGGTCGATTGGGTACTGAACGCGACCACTTGCGTACCGACCGCGCAGACCGACAAACAAATCTCAACGAGTAATTTGCTTGCGTACTGAACGCGGGCGATTGCGTACTGAACGCGAACACTTGCGTACCGACTGCACAGACTGACAAATCGATCTTGTCGATCAGTTATTTTGCGTACTGAACGCGGACGATTGCGTACTGAAAGAGAACACTTGCGTACCGACCGCACAGACTGACAAATCAATCTCACCGATCAGTTTGTTTGCGTACTGAACGCGGACGATTGCGTACTGAACGAGAACACTTACGTACCGACCGCGCAGACCGACAAACCAATCTCAAAGAGCAGTTTGCTTGCGTACTGAACGCGGGCAATTGCGTAGTGAACGCGAGAAATTGCGTACCGACCGCGCAAACTGAAAGAACGACCTCACCGACCAGTTTTCGTGCGTGCTGAACGCGGACAGTTGCGTACCGAACACGACCACTTGCGTACTGACTGCGTGTGCTCACGTACTGACCGCAGCGAAAAGTCATATTCCGTACTGACCGCGCGCAAAGATGAATGCGCGCGGTCAGTACGTCGCCATGGAATTCCGCGAGCGGCTGGTGCGCAGCACAAGCGTATCGACCGCGTGCACTATTTCGTTTGCGCGGTCAGTACGCAAATGCGCGCGTTTGGTACGAAATGCATTTTTTGCCCGCGGTCAGTACGATAGTGGTACGCGGTCGGTACGAAACGCGATTTTTCGCCCGCGGTCGGTCCACCCCATTGTCTGAGTTGTGTAGTGATACCACATCCCGACTATGTCATTGCGATGATCGGTAGTTTGCATGCAACGAGCATTGTTCAAGGGATAAATAAACAAGCCATAACTTCAAAACCTAACTAGAATTCGTGCTCAAACCTTTTGGAGAACCTTTTCAGATGATTTCAAGGCTGCTGCTTAGCTCACATTTGTGCTATACCCTCCCAATCCAACGTTCTGGTTTCTTTCCTTTTTTGGTTGTTTTTGATCTACCCGTGAGGACTAAATGAAATTTTGAAATCTTAAATTGCTTCCTTCTTTCTCCTCTACAACTCCCAAGAAACCGTTTTTCTGAACTCCATTTGGATTTGGGGTGGTCCGTTGTCAGTGTCGGCTAGCTTTTTGATTTCAGAAAAGCATTTGCACGATACCAGTACTTCTAGTGCGTATCAAAGTGATAGGGCCACCCCTATTTCTCATGCTTTTGAGGTCCAGGCTACGGCGCGAGGTGTGATAAAAGTCAACATTGGTCCGACCCCCCCCCAAGGCAGGCGATTTGCTCAGCCCCCCCCCGGCCTTGTGAAAATTTTTTATTATGTGAACAAAGGAAAGTGCGTGTTTTTAGGGACAGGGGCTGTCTACACACCGAGGGAGGAGTTGTCCCGTTTTTGCAGTTTGAAACGTCTCGCCACTCAACGCGAGCGACGTGGTTCCAGTGGAATAATGGCCGCGAATGGCGGTACAACTCCTCACTCGGTGTGTAGAGAGCCCCTGTCCCTTTTTTTAGGTTATGATCCAGCGATGATGACACCAAATGTTTGTTTGGCGACTTAATAATCATTATTGCCCTGAGGGCACATAGGTGCGGTTTCTGGCGCGGAAACTACATTTAGTAATTGGATGTCCGGATGTGAAAACGCACCCAAAATTTCATGGACGAAGCTTTAAGCCGAAATGCGCTACATAGAACGGGGTCCATGAAAGATGTTCGTCCAGGATTGTTGTGAAATATTTACAAGTATTTATCGAATTTTTATTTAGGGAGTTTAGCGTTGCTGCAACGTGCGGGAAACTCAGTCCTGTACCCAAGTGACTGATTTAGTTCTTTTAGTCGGTTCAAAATGGTCTCTGAAGACCCATTTTTAGGTGTGATACAATCGATTGTATCACACCTAAAAATGGGTCTTCAAAGACCTTTTTGAACCGACTAAAAAAACTAAGTTAGTTACTGTTGTCCGTGACTAGATTTTCCCCACGTTGTAGCAACGCGAAACTCCCTAATTTAAATTTCGCTGAATACTTGTAAAAATTTCACAACAATCCCGGACATCACCATTTTTTCACAGACCCCTCCCTATGTAGCGCTGTTCGGCTTAACGCTGCGTCCATGAAATTTTAGGAAATGCGGACAGCCTTATTCTTAACGTAGTTTTCGTGCACCAAACCTTATCTATATGCCCTAAGGGCATAGAAATCCTATGCCTCAGGCGATATCGCTCCTTAGAAGTCGCCCCTCCCCCACCGGAGTTCAACGGGTCCGACCTTCCCCCCTCTGTGGTACATGACACTTACGCCGAACCCTGATGAGGTCTGTGGAATTCTCCAAGCTTCACAGGTACATTTTCTTATCTTTCCAAAAAGTATGGTAGCCGTATTCATTTTAATCTGAAGTATGGACCAGGCGGCTGGCCGTGCGGTGTTGGCGGCATCACAGGCCGACGGAGTTTCGTAGATTTATTACGTGAACTCTAACTATTTCGGTGAATGGTTTCCCTAAAGGATCCGTGAGGTTCTAGAGAAGCGAGTTGAATGAACTCCCATTGTAGACTGACTTTCTGCGCAATGAACTTTTATTTTCAAAAAAAAAACGGTCCTTTCATTATGATACGGGGAAAACCGTATTTCCATTCGAATAATCCCTCAATATTCTGCTACAGATTTGATGGATTGTCTTCCACGGTTTTCTATCATGGTGAGTTCAGTGAAGATAGTGGCGGAAGCTGAATCGAAGTGGGGATCCTGGAGATCAGAAAAATCATTGGGACCAATCATTGTAATACGCGCTGTATAAATCGCCAGAGGTCGCATCATTACAAGCTAAAAGTAGAGTGATCGCTTTGAGATACCGCCTTAGGCAGTCAATCAAGATCGGGCGTGCTGCGATGAGTTAGGTGCATGTATAGTGCGTATGATAAATGCCGCCCCTGATTTTCGTTTTCTCGTGATTCTTTCGTGAATCCAACAGCTAAAACTTTCTTCCCAACTCAGCTGTTTGAAAACCTTGTTAAAAATTGCCATCAAATTGCAGAAAAGTACTGTGAAATTAATCAGGTAGAAACAGAAAACAAAGTCACTTACCTAAGAATTTTGAAGCGGGGCAAACCATTTCTGGCCTCAGGTTTGATGCTTTGTCTGCAGTCTCTCAAAACACAACAACAGGCACAATTCAATTTTCCAGAGATTTTTTTCATACAGTTTTTCTCCGGTCTTTGTGTGTGCTGTGGGGAAGTTCCCCTACTAACCTTCACTTAGTGGACTTCCCTACTCAAAACATCTGAAACTAGAATACGGTTTTTATCGTGAACACTGCCTTTAAGTTAATAAAGGAGAAACCAATCTTCTGCTGCTTGCGATGATGAGGGTTTTCGAATACGCAAAATCTAATTAAAATAGTCAAGAAGCTCGAAAAATTCTGTATAGCTGATACTTTTAAATAATGAAGCAGACCTATCATTATAATAGGCTGTGTAGATCTCAAACCGACGGCTTTACTTAGACTTTCGTAACGTTTCGGCTTTCGTTAGGAAACGTCTTGTCCTCTGGAGTCTCGTTCATTTCAACTTAGCTCCTGTTTTCGATTATCACAGCGCGGAGCTGTGGCTTTTTCGTCGGAACCTTCTTATCACTACTTATATTTCACAGAGGCCCACCGCTCCACTACTGGTGATAATCGAAATCGAGAGCTCACTAGGGATTTGACGGAGTCTAGATCATATGTTTACGTTTTCAGAAGAACAGCCTTCCGCAGCCTCAAGATGATCAATTGGCATGGCTTCATCGGCAAAACTTGATGCTTAATCAGGTACTCTTCTATCAGCACACACTCAAAGATTGTTTTCCGATTATTATGAGCTTTTTAGATGTCATATTCCAAAATATCGTGCGTGCTATAATTGCGTTCGTTTGGAGATGGATCCTAGTGACTTACTTTAATTTGACCGTACTTTTAATATATGTACAAGAGCAATCAGAAATTTATTTCTGCGGACTTTGTTTTCTATACATATCTCGGCCTGGGCTTAGCAAAACTTGATGAAACTTTAGCATGTTATAGGGTATCACAAACCTTGCTTTGCACATACGCAAGCTCGAGCTTTGAGCACGCAGTTTTCAAATATAGAGTTTAGTCATGATTTCGGGGTAATATTTCAAATTGGGGCTATTCCCTCGGAACATCGCTATTAAAATCCCGAACCCCTGAAATTTGTTTGCATTTTAAGACCTTCTAAGTCGTTAGATAACCTTGTATGAAAATAATTTGACGTGAATAAAAAAGCGAATTTTATATACCAGTTGCACATTGTAGAAGCCTATACAGCACATGTTTTGGAATGGTACTATGGCGGACAATTTTGTGACGACGATTTTCCAGAAAGAAACCGCACGTAATTAAATTTCCGGTATTTAGAAAAATTCTCATGTCTTTAGAAAAATTCTCATACAGTTGACCGCAGTGTTAATAGGACATGGTGCGGTTGCGGACTCGCACTAAAACTACGGTAAAATCTGGCACTTTGCCAGATTTCGACATCGACCGGCACCAACCGTCGTCTCTCTGCTCACGAGACTATCAGCTGTGGCGCCGATCGATGACGAAATCTGGCAAAGTGCCAGATTCTACCGTAGTTTAGTGCGAGTCCGCAACCGCACCATGTCCTTTTAACATTGCGGTCAACTGTAAATTATTCTCTGTTTCACAAGGATTCACACCGGTTCAGAAGGCCTTTGGAGGGCAAATAAGTGCTACGGGTTTGGCTTTTATAATAACCATGTTTTAAGGGAATAATACTTATTTGAAATATAATCACGAAATCATAACTAAATTCGATATTCAAATTTACACTTTCAAACCTTGCGCTTGTACAAGTGTCAAACAAAGTCTATGATAACATACTGAAATTCCATCAGGTTTCGCTCAAGCCCGGGCCGGGATATGTATAGAAACAGTATCAGGAAAAAGACCATGTCAATTGATTTCTGACCGCTACTATAAACCCTGAGTGGCAAGATGCATTCGAGGGAGCGGCCTGCTACGCCCTCTCATTCCGTGAGGCGATAATCTACGGGTTTCGGGCAGCGTCCATACAGTACGAGGGTGCGCGGTTGCGCAAAATCGATGTTCATCGAGGGCACACGATTTGCCAGCGGCTTAAGAGGTTCGCAGAGTAAAAGGCGCGGCGTTGCTCGCAGCGACGAACAGCGCTGGATGATGCAATATCGATTACATTGGGCAACCACGGCGACCGACGCAGCGTGATGGGCGACGAGGGGCACCGCAGAGTGTTTTGACGCTGCGATGACCCTGCGTCGCTGCTAGCGAGCGGCAGCCTCCGTGGCAACGATAATGTTTAGAAACATTTTTGTCGCCGCGTCAACGTTGAAGCTCGGCATCGAGTCGCCGGTCGATGCAACTATGCAGACCACTTCACACGCGCTCACGCCCGCTTTTCCTCGCTTACGCTCAATTCGGAGATAGAGCAGCTTCTTTCGAGCCATTTGCTTTATCCCTTGAGCTAGAAAAGTCAAACCAACCTCAAAACCATTGCACTTTCGCCTAATAGACCTACTGAGGTCATCATAAACCGTGCTAAATGATCAGCAAACGAGCCGATTTGAGTAAATTTTCATGAGGTCAAACCTTTTAAATCGAATAAACACAAAGCACGATGTCTTTGCCAGTGTCATTCAGTCTTTATGGGCACCCATCAGCATTGGAGCGCTGGACAGCGAGGGCGTGCGTTCTCGCGACGTATGGAAGCTGTCTTACCGACGTTAGCTGAAACCCGCGATTTCTAGCCTTGAAGGTGCGAGGGGACAAAATTAAAGGGTTTTCTACGAAAAAACAAGGCTAAGTTCGCTCATCTCGCTGTCGCCAAACACGTGAATTCTCGTCATAACTGTAGCGAGAAATCCCGTTTTTGGCGACAGCTTGTGTTGATCAGCAATCTCTGAATGCGCTGGCTAAGCTTAACGCAGGAGGCCTTTCGTTCCTCGTTGTTTTGGTCATCTCATGAAGTGATTGCTCGAAGCTCTGTGGCTAGTCAAGGAGGATAACCCGAGTCGCTCTCGGGAAGACCATGCCAAGGATAATTTTGACACCTTTTTTCCGCATTGGGTGCAAGAAATTCCCTAGTTTATACGGGTGATGTAGCGAGAATTCCACCGAGTGGAGCTGAAAAAATACATAGTTCACGGAAATTCTCGCGAAAAAATCAGACTTGATGCCTCTGAAACACTAGGCATCTCCGGTTTTCGTGTGAGGCATCTCGCTACCCATTGCTAGAGTCCATGTGCACCGGCTCGCTGTCATTGCAAGTCATGGGAGTTTATACAGATCATTTATTGGCTTAGAAAATCAGAATAGAAAAATGATCCACGGGGTGGTGTGTGGTGCCACTGAAATTGAGAGAGGCTATTTTGTAGCATTTTTAACTTATTATTTCATTTAAAGCCGCCTGCAGCTCGATCATTTACGGAAACTCAACTGTTCCTAACTTGAAATGGTGACTTTCGCACGGAGTTGCCGCTGCCCTCTTCTCTCCAGTTGAGTCACATGTGTCAATACGCCACAAAAAAATACTGCCAAATGTTGTTACTATTGCTCACATATTGAATTTTCCCTGTTTTTTTTCGGAGCCTCTCAACTTCAAAACCCTATCACGAACGAACACAGCATTTGAGTAACGGCATAGTGATTACCGCCAAATACTTTCTGATCCATAGTAGATTCAAGTGTAGCAGTGGCGGACCATCTAGGTTGGAATTAAGTATTTGTTGCAATTTCCATTTCCACTTACTTTGTCAATGATGACCGCATAGCCATCACTCTGTTGTTAGCTATGTGTTGCTGTCAATAAATGTAGATAGCGTCAAAACAATATTAGAAGCGCATAAATGAATTTAGGAGCTTGGTGACAAAACTCGCATGCTCGAGGAGCTCAGGAAAGAGAAGGAGAACGCTAGCAACGGCGAGGAACGTTCCACTAATGTACAGCGAATACAACCGTCGAGGTATGCTTTTTTCAAGTAAAGATACTTTTTCTGAGTGCAAACGACTAGCAAAGCGTAATGAAGAACGAGAGCCCGACGGAATTCTTTTGACTAGAAAAATAATAGTGGGCGATACGACGGCTTGCAAAGATATATGCTGGAATTAGAAACACTTCCGAGATTGTTACCGAATCTTGGCTTGTAGCTGCTAAGAAGAGCTTTGAGGCAGGTCTCAGATGGGTTTCCTCACAAGGGAAGTATACAAAGCGTAGGTCGGATCTGCCAAAACGACTAGTGTCGTTAGTATATCCTGTGGCTCAATAGTAAAACTGCGCAGTATCCCGCCGCGAGCCGCAGGTTCGAAGAAGTGACAAGCTGAAAAAGCTCATTTTTTGTGCTTTTTGTACCTTCCAGAAAACGCGTTATTCTTTGGAAAATCCGGAAACGGACCTCATAAATGTGTTCAGCACCCAAAACTACCCCCCTGAGCAAATTTTGGGTGAACGCACTTTCTTCGTACTTTGTCCAGACTGACAGCGTTTTGGACTTGTACGGGCTTTCGGTTGGGCGCTTTTTTCTACCAATTGAGGGCTCTGGAAGCGTTTTAGAAAAATGTTCCAGATTTGACTTAAAATTCTCCCAGGAGTGTTTTTTGGGGCGCTGATCATGATTCTGAGATTTATTAGTCAATTTTCAAAAGTTTTCGGCTCATTTCGTTTGGAGCTTTTCAACCGGGGAAAATTTCGAGGGAAAAACACCACTTTCGAAATTTCCAGTTTTCTACGATAGATATGTCTCAAAATCATTCTCTGAAGGGTATTTGGAGTGCTAAACACGAATCTGGAGTCCGTTCATCGATTTTTTGCAGATTACGGTATATTACGGTGGGTATACGGTAGTTTGGTAAAAATCTCAGATTTTACTCAAAATTTGTATACGGGGGTTATTTGGAGTGGAGAATACGAATTAAACGTCCGTTTGCCGATTTTCAAAACACTAAGGTGGGTTTTGACCCTTAAATGGCATGTTACCTACCGTAACTTACAGTAAAACTCTAAATTTCGACAAATGGACTCCATATTCGTATTCGCCACCCTAGATTACCCCTACATACAACTTTTGAGCTAAATCCGAGAACATTTTTCCAAACTCCAAAAAAAAATGCCTGATGGGTACCCTTGCCTTTCCGCCAGGCTTAAAAAATGCTCATAACTTTTCTGAGCCTGCGGCTCGCGGCGGGATACTGCGCATTTTCACCATTGAGCCAGAAGAGCCAGAAGAACCATACTAGTCGTTTTCGCAGATCCGACCTACGCTTTTTATACTTCCCTTGTCAGTTGATTTTAGACATTTGGTTGGGACCAGGCAGGTCCAGGATGTTTAGAAAAAACGTTTTGGATTCGGCTGAGATTTTTTCTGAGGATTGTTTAGGGTCCTGAACACGTAATTGAAGCCCATCTGTCAGTTTTCAGAAAACTTGGACAGGTTTTTTTTCAAAGCCTCCCACCAAGGCAGTTTTTCGGGACGAAAAGCATCCTTTGATAATTTCCAAAACGCTACCACAGGTGTGTCCGGAAACCTCTTTGTAGAGGTTGTTCATGGTGCTTAAAGGCACAGTACACCCTCAGGTATGAACTTTGTGATTTTTATGTAATTGTGTAGAAGAGCCCTCCCGGATAGCACGTGCCAAATGCGAGATCTATTTTCTTCCAAATAAACGAGATATAAGCGACCACCACAGGCCCGACCCCCTTCGCTCACCACCAGAGGCCCGACCCCGCAACAGATTTTCGAACTCGATAGCGGCTCGATGGATAGATTAATTCCAACGAGCCTCCGTTCTTCACTCCCTTTCCGATCTATCTCCTCATCCTGTTTCGCTCGCGTGCAGCGACTGCGAATCAAGGGAAATACAGGCCTGAGACAACTCGTCCACCAATTTTTCACCCTCAAAATATAGGCATCTTCAAGGAGCCATAACTCTGTTCATAGGGGGTCTTGGACGATTTCAGAGATACCACTGTGATCAGCGTGTGACTCTCTCCAAGATAAGCTTGAAATCTTGAAATTAATTTCTTGGGTGTCCTTTGCCTTCAACACGAAGCTCCTTCGATAGATTACGAAGGGTATACTTTAGTTTGGTTGAAGGCCCAGATCTAAGTGAAAATTTATCTGGGAGGTTATTAAAGGCACTGGTAGCGGTGGAATATGCGTGTCCACTTTTCTCCTCGAACCACTTTCCTGGATCTAGAGTAGTAGGACCTACAAGAAAAAATTTGCGAAAACAACCTAATTTGGGTGAAATCATCACCCTAAACTTTCAATTCTTTTGATGGTGGACGAGCCTACTCCACATCATTAGCATCGATGATCTCTATTATCAAGAACGTCAGCTGGCACGAAATCGACACTTAATTGATCACCTATTGCCTTCGAACTTTCCTGCTCAAATATACCTGTCTTCATGTAGTAAAACCTTGATTGAAGTGCTTGCTTTCACTGTCCATCTATTTTAATTAGTTAAATTTTTATTTACTATTGCCTCTGAATGTCTATGAATTTCGACCACACAGCATGAGACTTCGATCTTTTTGGGCGGAGCTGGGCACATGTGCACAAATTGGCAATTTAGGAACCTGATAACTCTAATTAGAGCTCGTTTTGTGCCCTGTAAGCTCCGTGGTTTTTCAGCCGTTGGCGAACCAAGCTTATATCCATGGTTATCCCATCAATTTGTTTCATCGCGATCACTGCCTTTAAGGATGTCAAACACGAAATTGAGATCCATTTATCGATTTCCTAATTACCAAGTTAGATCGAGCCAGCTAAATGGTTATTTATCTACCGTGACCTAAAGTAAGCCTCGTTGCATCGAAAACGGGACCTTATGTAGATTCGTAATCGGAACTTTAACTGGAAGCCCCAAAATTTGCCTGACGGTACATTTACCTTTCCGCTAAACTGGGAAAACCCTCGGTTATCCCACTCGAAACTGTCTCTAGCAGCTACAAACTTGGGCTCACAAGACATCCTCATGAGTGCACCTAATTAGGATATGTTTCGTTACAAATGGGCAGATCGATCAAAAGTTCTTTCCTTGTGAGATATCTACGATGAAGTGTGAAAGTTCGAGTGTTCAGGATGCACTCACCCGAGTCCACCTTTTTTTATATATCGGTTTCGCCGATTGCATTTCAAGCGATTCTCGGCCCCGAGCCGCACCAAACAGGAATCGGAGCCGCCTGACAGTTTGGCTCGTTCTCCCAATCTCCGGGCGATTGCTGTTGCTGTTCGGGCGAACCGGAGCAGCCCGGACAGCAACAGCAGTGGCGAGGAAGGCAACAACAGTGGCCGTAACAACAACAGAAGCCGACTCGCAGATTGGGAACACGAGCCGAACTGTCAGGCGGCTCGGGGCCGCTTATCGCCTTAGATAGCCTAGGATCAATCAGCTTCAGCAATGCAAACAAACACTGCCTCAAAATCTCTTGAAAATCTGCGTCGATAAGGATGCAGGTTCGCAGACAAGAAGGTACTGCTCGTCATGAGCGGATGGGAGTTCCGTTTTTCTTTCTCAAATTCGTCCTTCGTAAATGAACTCAGAGATATTACTGTAATTACAAATACTACTGCACTTAAACAATTAAAATAATTACTATTGAGAAACATTCACGATTTACAATGTACTCTTTACTCCCATCTCATAAATAATCAAGGAAAACTGCTCAGTTTCTATAATAGTGATATGCGAGTGCTCTGCCGAGATGGGAATGAAGAGTAAACGTATAATGAACAATTTGCGGATCTACATATCTGATAACCATGGTAGTCTTCTTTTCCAGACCTGTGGCTTCTCATCCAAGACCTTCAGCGTTCGTTCGACCTGCATTTCATTATCAGCCGATGCAACATGCCGCTGCTTCACCTGTGAAAGCCTATGACACCCTCATGTAAATAGACGTTCTAACTTCATGTATATTATAGCTTGCTAATAAAGCAAGAGTTCTGGTATAACCTCTCATACTCAGAACAAAATCACAACCCATGAATTGAGATGTCATATTGTCCAAGCATCATGCTCAAGCCCTTTTAGTACGATTTATAGCTGTACTTCACCCGTGCTATAATGTTCATAACATGCCTTCTTTTCATTTTTCATCAATTATGTCCCCTTCAACGCTATCATTCATCGCGAATTTCCGCGATAGCATAAGGCCGGGATCACACTTCCAGCCACGAGTTACTCGACACAATGATTCCCATCTATACCGGTCAAAAATCGGTATGCCTCATGTGCTTTGTTGCTGATGGCGTGAAGTACGATCGTGACCCATGGATTGATGAGTGACACTCATGATTGCCATGATATTGCATCGCACGGCGAACGCACTCTGAAAGGGGTCTTGAAGAAGATATAATCAGAATCGAATAAAAATGCCTTTCTTAATTTGTTTATTGTCCTGTTTTTAGTGCAACTGCTCACGCTCTGGCACGTTTACACTGTAACAGTGTCAAGTAACGAAAGTCCCAGTTTTAAAACCCATTGAAATGATTGGCCGCATAGTGCGCGGTCAATCAGGTATGCAGGTTAGCCTTTGGGCGCGGTCTCTGAGTTTTTCTGTGGAGAATAGAATCCATTCTCCTGATTTGAACTCTAAGGATTATTTACGTTTCCACTAGGCGTTAACTCGTAATCGTACTTTTGCTTCATCAGGGGTATTGAAAAACGTGCACATGCGATTTTATAGCTCAAATCGGTTACCGGAAGATGCGAGTTCCTGCGGACTCTCACACATTCACTCAATATTCGCTCACTTCCTGACAATCCGATGAGTGAATTCGCTTATAGCGAAGTACGGTGGATGTGTATTACAGCAATTCGAAATAAACGCTCTGTACTGGCTCTTGAGATAACATCGGCATGGATCGGGAAGAGACTTCGCGTGCATTGTTGAAGGTTGGCGCCAACTCGGTGCACCTATGTTATAGCACGTGGCACCGCGTTTGCGCCAACTTTCAACTGTGAACGCGAAGTCTCCTCGCAATCCATGCCGACGTTACATAAACCTATATCTTATTTTGAAATTGTCCGGACAAACCCATTACAGAGTTCGCGCAATAATTTTAGTCTGATGAATGGACGGGGCTGCGACAGTAGATCACTCCGCGTAAATCAAAACCCCATTCACCAGTGAGGCCGCCAACCCCGCACGGCCAGCCGCCTGGTCCATGCGTCAGACTCAATCGAAAACGGAAACCATACATGTAAGCTCTTGTACATCCTAGTGACCTGTTGATTTCGATTATCACCAGCAGCGGAGCGGTGGGCATCGGTGAAATATAACTAGTGATAAGGAGGTTTCGACGAAAAAGCCGCCGCTCCGCGCTGTGATAACCGAAAACATGAGTTCACTTGGAATCAGGGCCGTGCGTAAGTACGAATTACGATTTACGAATTGCGGGCGTTTTTTTGCAATTTTTTTTACGATTTACGATTTACGAAATTGTGGCCTGAAATCGTAACGATTCGTAACAAATCGTAACTAACGGTGAAAATGCGCTTGAAAGCACAACTTAGGCTAATCTCGGCTCTGAGCAGCCGGACAGTTCGGCTCGTTCTCGCAATCTGCGAGTCGGCTTCTGTTGCTAATCGGGCTCCTCCCGTTCACCCGAACAGCAGCAACAGTGGCCAGAGATTGAAAAATGAACCAAACTGTCAGGCGGCTCCGATTCCTGTTCGGTGCAACTCGGGTTCTAGAGACCCCTGAGATCAAAAATTCGCTGTCTAGAGCATGGTTAAGTTTGACACTTTTTTGCAGTCCTAAAATTTTATTTATCTTTTTAATTTCAACTTTCGGTAAAGCCTTTCCCCCACTATCCCAGAGCTTAGTCAGCAGCAGTGTGGTCGATCATGGGATAGGGGCTCTTTACAAACCGAGGGAGGAGTTGTCTTTTGCGGCTGTTATTCCACTCGGGACCACTTCGATTGCATTGAGTACTGAGACGTGTCGAACTGCGAGAACGGGACAACTCCCCCTTCTGCGTGTAGAGAACTCCTCTCTCGTCGGTCATGGCGAAATATGATAGTGTGGGGCTGGGCTCTACAGGCTGGCCTATGATGCAAACAGATTGGAACTCAAAATACACTTCATTGCAGAATTTTGAGGAAATTTCGAAAACAACCTCCACCACGCATCCGCCACCAGTGGTTCAAAAGTGATCACTAGGAAATCTGGTATTTTGGATTCAAATCTGCTGAGGGATCGTCAAATTATTTTTCTTACCTGAAAACACTATTCGACGAAGAGTTTTACGAGTTTCCCAAATTAAACGTTGATAGATTTCTGTCTTCAAAGACAATCAAGCTTCGAGAGGAAAAGTAATTTTGAAGCTCGGTTCGAAACATTCCAACAAAAAAAAGACGGCTGTAAAGTTGCCTACCTTTTCGAAAAAGTTATTAAATATTTCAAAAATCTAGAATTTGGCGATTCTAAATGCGAAAGAAAATAACAGGTCAGGTACTTGTCTGTTTTCGAAATCCGCAATCATGAGGGGACCTTCACATTTTTGCATTTCGGAACCCTACACAACCTTCACCACTCTTCAACGGTTATTTCCATTCCAACAACCCTATATTTATGAGGGAAACGCTGGAAACTCCACTCAGAGTAACGCTTCGCATATAAAAAGGGAGAATCTAACTCTGCATCAAAATTGGCTTTGAAAATGTGTATTTCATTTATAGGGGCCCCCTCATACAAGGGTCATTCTCTTGAAGGCAGTGCTCACGTTAAAAAACCTTATTCTAGTTTTCGATGGATTTGAGTGAATAAGTCCACCAAGTAGACGTTAATGGGGAGAAATCCACACAGAACACTCAAACACCGAAGAAAAAACTGCTTAAAAACCTATTAAATATTCATTTACGCCTGCTGGTGTGTTTTGTGCACTGCGGACACAACGTCAAACCAAATGCCGCAAATGGTTTTGAGATTGGAAATTTTTAGGTAAGTTACTTCTTTCCATTCTGTTTCGCGGACCAAAAACTCTTGAAGAATAATATGGTTAAATGTCTATAACTGGTTACTAGCCTCTTTTGGCACAAAGAATAATAAAAAATCCGGTGCCACTTCCTCTAGTGAAATGAACTGCGGGCAACTGTTATATGACGTGGGCGAGGTGATCCAATGGACTGGCTGTTCCACGGAATTTTTACCCTCTTCCTAGCCGTTTTTCTTCGAACTTTCGTTCTTACTTTTCTAAGAGGGCCCCAAAGCTTACAATTCTGTCAAAAAAACGGGCAGCTTCTTTATCCTGAACTTTTGACAGATAGCTTCGAAATTTCGAACCGCAATTTTTTCTCAACTTAGTGTTTCTCTCCTTGGCTTCCACTAAAATGTGTTTGTTAGAGCGATGATTCTTCAAAATTTTCGTATTCAAAAGTAGGGCTGAATGTGGTTGGTACTTAATCGAGCCTGAAATTTAGGTTTTGTCTATTTAAAGGCAGCATACACGCTCGTAAACGTTGTTGAGATAGCAACGTAAACCTAACCGTAAGGCTTGCAACATAACGCTCACGCATTTGGAAGCGCCAAAAACGAGGCGCAACTACTTTACATGAGTGATAACCGAGTGCTACCCCTGTAATTGCCCGCCCCAGCTGTATTTGGCCTCCCCCAACCAGGAACACATTGAATCACCGACCTCGATAATGCAAACGGTCAGCAAGAGAAATAGAACAGCCAAATAGGAGGCGACGCAAGAGATCGCCTGATTTGATTGAGAGATCATATTTTCACGTACTGGCCAATTCCTCCTTTCTCATGTGTCAGTTGCAATAACACAGGATCATTGCAGGCCCAGTAAATGAATTTCCAATCACTTTTCGCGACTTTTCTCAGCACAGATATTGCTTAGAGCTCCGGGCCTTCAATAACCTGTGAAAAACACGGGAGCAAAATTTATCGTGTATGCTGCCTTTAAGGGCAGCATACACGCTTGCAAAAGTTGTTGAGATAACTACATTAGTGGGGTCGTACGGGCCCTAGAAAAAGTTGGAAGAGTTGAAAACGAGTTAAAATGACCGTATTTGAGCTGTATTGAGTCACAAAATCATCCTTTCTCCGCCCGCCGATATGGGCTCCGCCCCTCAATACAAATGCTCTATGCTCGATTACGGTCATTTTGGCTCATTTTTACGCTTCTAACGTCGTAGGCGTTCCTGAAAGGGTCTTACGAGTACATTAGCGTCGTTATCCCAACAAATTTGTCGCTAGCTCCGCTATTTCAGCCAATGCGGTACAACTCGTCCACTTTCAGACCAATAGAGAAGGAACCGTTATACCTTCATTTCAGTTGATTTTTTCAGGTTTTTTCGTTATCTCTAATTATTAACAGCTTCAGACCTTCGATTCATTCCATAAAATTGATATTATTTTTGAGCGTATATGCTGACTTTAAGTCGTTTTTATCCTTTTAAGTAAATGCATATGTACCCTAAAAATTTCTTCAATTACTGTTCAGAACAACCTACCTTCGATATGAAAACACCTCATTATTGAAGTGTGCAAGTGTTTTCCTTATCGAATCAGGTTTGGCCTATGCGTGAGCTTGTTACTCATTATCTGTTACGAATTACGATTCACGAATTACGAGGAATTTGAAAAGTTACGATTTACGCTTTACGAAATTACAAAATCCAGTTACGCACAGCCCTGCTTGGAATGAAACAGAGTCTATGGACTTTGCACTGGCCGAGCTTTCTGGTATATGCATACATCTTGCTTATTCAACTGAAAGATTCAAGCTTGTGGGGTGTGTCGGCGAGCACGAAGCCAGGGTCCGGGAAGAATTTCGATTTTGAGATTTTCCTATGAAACGGTTGGCATGCTACACGTAGTCCCAAGAAACATGCGAAAACTGCCTAAAAACCGGTCTTCTTCAAGTCGTTCCAGCCACTTCCGTCAACCACTATTTCAGGAAAGTCAGAAAAGTGTGTCCATCGTCCATGTCATAGCCAGCGTCCACGCATTCTTGAGAACAGCAGTGTAAATATCGGTCATTCTGGCAATGATTATCATGTTGTGATTACCGTATTCTCTAATTTAAAGGCTGTTTTCTCCAAAAGTAAGGACTCAGAGTTTGTGAAACGTTCAGATAATGTTCAGCTAAGCCAGCCCAATCTATCTAACCCGAATTACGGTAGTGCCAAAATTTTACCGGACTTTGCCTTTGAAGCTCGCTGTTTCGTACCTGACGAAGCAGTTTGAAACTTCCAGCTCCCACTATGAGGGAGTGAGATAAATCTCGGAGCTCCATTGTTTCACAGTGAAGTTACATGAAATAGAAGTGTATGTTACGTGCCATCCAAGTTTATGTTACGAGTGATATAAGGGTACATAGCTTGCATGAAAGAATATGGTATTTTATATGCTATATAAAAGCAAGAGACAAAATACATTCATCTTGCTCTTACTTACCATTTATGTTACAATAACATGTTTTCATTTTTTCGAGAGAATGAGTGGCTGCAGTCTCTCGGCTCTGCTATCAGTACATTTCTGCGGGAATATCATACCCGGGCTGGGATTCATGAATGGCAAACCAAGGGCTACGCTCGGGTTTGCGGTGCAAATAGCATGCAGTCTTTGGAGACAAACCCTAATGTAGCCCATGGTTTGTGTTCATAAATCCCAGCCCCTATCATGAATACCGCCACAATGGTTGATAAAAATGTAAGCTCAACCAGCAATTTTTACAAATGAAAAACGCTATTACCCGGTGCAAAGTTTGAAAAATGAGCGTTCACCCATACTTTCTCCAGTGAGTTTCTTTGGGCGCTGATCATGATCATGAGGTCCATTTCCAGAGTTCGCAAAAAAATACTGCGCATTTTGAAAGGTACAATAGGTACAGATTAGACCCCGTCTCGAGCTTATTAATTTTTGGAACCAGTAGCTCGAGGAGGGATATTAGGCAGTTTTACTATAGACGCCCAAGTGTTCGTTTCAGCAGATGCGCTTCAAACACTTGTCTTGTATGTGCCAATCCCTTTGAATCATTTGCGAAGGTCATCGTTGTTTGAAAATGAATTAGATTTTTATCCAATGTGTAGAAAACCTTTTTACCTCCTGTATTTTGTTAAAAATGTGTATTTCCTTCTCAAATTCACATCGAAAGATGACAGAATTCTGCTATCGTGACCGTCTGATCAATTCATGATGAAGGATTCAGAGGTGCAAATATGTAATTTCAATTAACATCTGCAATTGAATCCATCAATTTGCAACACCAGCGTACAAGATAAATGAAAGCAATCCAGAAATGATTTCATAATTGAAATTGGACCACTTTGAAGCAAGTTATTGCGTTGCGGCGCTTTGTGAGCGCAAAAAAAAAGCCGCAAAAAGCTTTCTTTGCAGAAAATTTGCTCGGTTCTGTTTGTGTTCAGAAAATTTCTCCAAGAAATAGTTCCACCAAGCTTATGACATTGCCCGGAATATATTGGGTTTATGTGCACATTGGATTAGCTCCGAGCGCAAACTGCAAAGAACTTCGAGAAATGCTTCTGCAAGACGTATTGAACTTTAAAGACAGCAGACACGCTAGAAAAAGTTGTTGAGATAACTACGCTACTGGGGCCGTATGGCTCCTAGTAGGATGCTCACGCCGTTGGAAACGTCAAAACGAGCCAAAACTACTAAATTTGAGCAATGCGAATCGAAAAATTTCTGCAAGCCCGCCCCTGAGCCTCGACAACCCCGCCCCAAAATGCAAACTCGCCCAGATTGATCGTTCTAATAGTTTTTTTTGGCTGGTTCTGAATGCCTCCAACCTGGTGAACGTTCCAGTACAGTTTGTAAAAGTATATCGGCTTCTCTATCTCAACCGTTTCGTTGCTAATATTCGTTGTTTCAAACGTGCGCTGAGTAACTCGATCAATTTCACCCGATAACAAAATAACCGCTATTCCTCTATTTGCATACAGTTTTTGCTGGTTTTTCGTTAGTTCCCCATACTACCAGCCCCGAACCCGCGGTTTATGTCCTAAAATCGATATCATTTTTGAGCGTGTCTGCTGCCTTTAAAGGCAGTGGCCGCGATCAAATATGATTGTCGTCTTTTTCTCTCCAAATCCTTTCCTGGGTCTCGAGTAGTAGGACCTATAAGAAAAAATCGCGAAAAAACCACTGTTTTGGGCCGAATTTGAAACCTGAACTTTCTTGTCTTTTGATGGTGGACGAGCCCTCTCCACATCATCGGCATCGATGACCTCTTATATCAAGAACATCAGCTAGCTTGAAATTGAATGTCAATCAATGAACCTTCGAATTTATGTACACATCTAGTCAAAAACATTGACTGGAGTGATGCTTTCATTGTTCAACTGTTTTTATTCGTTAAATTTGCATTCATTTCGTCCTCTGAATGTCGATGATTTTTGACTGCTCGGCATGAGACTGCGATCTGTTTCGTCATCGCTGTGCACGTGTGCACGAAGTAGCTTCTTCGGGCCCTAGAAACTCTATTTGTAGACCGTTTTTCACCGCGCTACCTTCATAGTTTTTCAGCTGTTTTTGATCTAAGCTGATTTTTGTAGTTTTTTCGATAACCTTTTTCATCGTGACCACTGCCTTTAAAGGCAGTGGTCGCGCTCAAATATGTTCGTCTTCTTTTCCTCTCTAAACCCTTTTCTGGGTATAGAGTAGATAAACCTATAAGAAAAAATCGCGAATAATAAGCTTTTCTGGGCCAAATTCGAAGCCTGAACTTTATTGTCTTTTGATGGTGGACGCAGGCTACGGCGCGAGGTGTGATACAACCCAACATTGGTCCGACCCCCCACCCAAGTTAAGCGATTTGCTCAGCCCCCCCCCCTGGGAATTTTCGATTCGAGGCTACATCAAGACCTAATAATGCAATAAGTAAATGTTTTCCACGAAAGCAGACAAAAACAACTCCTATGACAATGGCACCAAATGTTTGTTCAATGGCTGAACGTTCATTAGTGCCCTGAGGGCAAATAGGTACGGTTTCGAGCATGAAAACCACATTAAGTAATTGGCGGTTCAGATGTAAAAACGCACCCTAAATTTCATGGATACAGCTTCAATCCGAACAGCGCTACATAGGTTGGGGTCCATGAAAAAATCGATAGCTGTGAAATACTTATAAGTAATTAACGAAATTTGAATTAGGGAGTTTCGCGTTGCTACAACGTGCGAAAAACCTAGTCACGGACCCAAGTAATCAATTTCATTCGTTTCGGCTGAAAACGGCCTTTGGAGACCCATTTTTAGGAGTGATACAATCGATTGTATCACACCTAAATAAACTCTGGCACCGCCGTAGTGACCTGTTGATTTCGATCAATACCAGCGGCGGGGCGGTGGGGCTTGGTGGAATATAACTTGTGATAAGGGGGGTGCGACGAAAAGCCCCCGCTCCGCGGTGTGATAATCGAAATCAACAGGTCACTACGACGGTACCAGAGTTTACATACAAATTAGGTGTGATACAATCGATTGTATCACCCCTAAAAATGGGTCTTCAAAGACCGTTTTTACCCGGGTAAAAGAATGAAATTGATTACTTGGGTCCGTGGCTAGGTTTTCCGCACGTTATAGCAACGCGAAACTCCCTAATTGAAAATTCGATAAATACTTGTAAATATTTCACAACAATTCCGGACTTGAACATTTTTTATGGACCGCACCCTATGTAGCGCTGTTCGGCTTGAAGCTGCGTCCATGAAATTTTGAGTGAGTTTTTCATCCGGAAAGCCAATTACTATATGTGGTTTTGATGCCTGAAACCGCACCTATGTGCCCTCAGGGCATGAAAACAGACTCCGCCCAGCCTATTTAGCGCTGTTCGGGTTGAAGCTGCATCCACGAAACTTTGGGTGCGTTTTCACATTCGGATAGCCAATTACTATATGTGGTTTTGATGCCTGAAACCGCACCTATCTGCCCTCAGGGCATGAAAACAGGCTCCGCCCACCCTATGTATGTAGCGGTGTTCGGATACAAGCTGCATCCATGAAACTTTGGGAGCGCTTTCACATGCAGACATTCGTATTCAAACTGTGGGTCCGCTCCCGCAACCGCTCCTATGTGCCCTGAGGGCGTAAAATTTGAAAGACGATTTCATTAAGGAAATTGTAAGAGATATCACAGTGAACAACGCTCCTTTGTGACAGTCAGCTACCCATCGTTTTACAGCTCTGTGAAATTTTTATATTTAGCGGGATCGAACCTGTGAACTCTAAATCGCCTAAGAATGCATCTTAGATTACGAAATTCCAGAACATCTGTGTCGTTTCGTTGACAGGATAGTCCGCTTGTAATAACCTCGATGACATCGAATACTCAACACCGCTGCTGCTCACATATCCAGGAGCGCTTTGGCGACACATTTTACTTTTCCAAGACTCCTCCATGTCAGAGTCGTTAACGACGGCCGTGCTACCGTCGTCTATTGTCTTGCATGCTTTATCACCAGTGAATTGTAAGCTCTTCTTGTGTGTTCCTGGCTCATTTTTACATCCCATTTCATATCTTGAATCATTTTTTTTTCGCAACTGTTTCTCACTATTCAGTTTCTTTTTTGATCTCCTGTCTAATTTTGCTCTCTCAGTATAATCCCCAGTTTTAATTTGACCTCCTATTGGGATCTCATTTTGCCGTCATTTTTTATACTAACGGTATGGTTCTTAACCCCCCCTCCGGCCTGATAGAATTCCATTTTGTTTCTTGGTTGTCCGAAGGTCCGACCCCCCATCCCACCGGATGTCGATGGGTCCGACCCCCCTCTGTGATACATCACACCTCACGCCGAACCCTCACCCACATCATCGGCATCGATGATCTCTATTATCGAGAACATCAGCAGACTTGAAATTGAATTTCAAGCAATGAACTTTCGGATTTATGTACACATCTAGTCAAAAACCTTGGTTGATGTGCTTGTTTTCATTGTTCAACTGTTTTATTAGGTATGTTTGCATTTATTTCCTCCTCTGAGTGTCGATGATTTTTGAATGCTTGGCATGAGACTGTGATCTTTTTGTGCCCGTGTGCACGAACTGGAATTTTAGGGTCCTAATAACTCTAATTCTAGCCCGTTTTTCACCGCGCTACCTTCATAATTTTTGAGCTGTTTTATATCTAAGCTGATTTTTATAGTTTTTTCGATAACGTTTTTCATCGTGACCACTGCCTTTAAAGGCAGTGTTCAAGAAGAAGAAGTTGCCCTTTTTTTGGCTAAAACGTGAGCTTTGGATCTCTTTAAGAAGATTAAGAACGGAAGTGCGACGAAAAACGGCCGGTAAGTGGGTGAAAATCTCGTGGGCCAGCCAACCCATTGGGCCGCTCCGCCCACGTCCTATAACAGTTGCCCTGAATTCGTGGTTAGATGAGCGATGGTTTCCGATCAAAAGCCTCGTTCCTCCCTTCATTCTCAAGGTCTCTAATTACTCAGGTCAGTTCGCACACATCGGCTGCAAAAAACCGAAGTTACAAGCCTCGGACAACTCGTCCACAATGCTTCCCTAGCTGAAATTTGAGGGGCCATAACTCCTTTTCCAGGAGGTCTTTTACAATTCCACGTACATCATTGAAATCAGCATTTGACCAATCTCAAGATAGGCGGAAAAACAAAAAACTACTTTTATAGTGAACACTGCCTTTAAAGTCTCCCTCACGCCTTTTGCCTATGTAGATGAAGCAATACTGCAATGCATCCATACATGGAAGCCCAAGGTTCTACATGCGGATGACCTTTCCTTTTGCTTCCGAGATTTTAAAAAAATTGTAGCTGTCAGCAGATAACACATCAAAAGCGCCACAGACTTCTCGAATATTTCATTTTCATCTCGTACCACAATTGAAATACGAATCCTCACGAATCAGCGCTCAGGAAAAGATCAGTTTTGATTTCTAGCAGTTTTCGCTATGCGCAGCCCCAATGACAGTCTATTTGGAAGCAGAACGGGATGTTTGTGCCTTATTTGATCTTGGATTCCAGTCGCATACGCGCCAACTAAAAAACGCCGTGGTCTGACAGTTGCCCGTCCGCCGGCTATTTAAGCTCAGAAAAAACTAGCTATCCGGACACCATGAAAATCTATATTTTGCTAGCAATTTCCGTGCATATGAGTGAGTTCATTATCACTTCCTATTTCAATATGCTTGGTTAACACTAGGTTACACCGATTCGAATCTAATAAGCACTTCTTCTCCCAAAACTGAACTGAACAGAAAAGTTGCATAATTGGGTGATTATTTCGTTGGAAGCAGCGCTTTAAAGAATAAACGAACGTATTTTCTGTATTTGTTTCTTTCAGATGTCAGTTCTGGTTTAAAGTAGAGTATGTAGTGAGGCCACAAACGGGATCGATATAGAGTACTGGACAGAAATGATATCAAATCTGTATTGTTGCGAGTACTGCTTACAAAACCAATACACGTCATTTAAAGGTTATGTAGAAGTTTTTAGCATGTATTTCTGCGAACCGAGAGCTTGGCGAGATAAGGCTTTCTTTGTTACTTCATCTGTTCAGATATAGTTGCTTCAGAACCATTTCAAGACATGCGCTGCACAGGCATTTTCAGCGTGCAACGAATGTATGAATTTCGTCCTTTTTCATTCATTTTTTTATGGTCGTCAGGGCGGTAACCCGTAAATTCATTTGAAGTTTAATTTCTAAATTATGCAACATGAACTAAACGACTTCTGAAGGCAGCGTACGCGCAGAAAACCGTATCACATGTTTGTTTTCATCGTTTTGCGCCCGTAGGCCCACGAGGTTCTGAACTACTATATGTGGCATAAGGCCCCTGGAAACTTCCAAATTTTGGAGAAAAACTCTATTGAAAACCCTGAAGCATTCAGATACCCACCCCTTGAACCCGTCGTGGTGTGTTAAGTGTAATACACAAACGTCGGAAACTCGAAACTGCGCAATTGCTTTGCGCCTCAACCTTCTTTGGTAAGCTAGTTCTTTTTGTCTTTCCATTTTCAGAAATTCTCTGAAGCTAGGGAGCTTCTAATAGTACTCTTGTTTAGCTGCTAGGATTTCTAGAGTTAGAGAATAGCCCAGGATCTTTTGCGCCTGTCGTGTGCTTCTGTTCCCCGTGCTAGATGATCGACTCAGTACCCTGCCCTCAGGGCTCACAGAGCCGTTTTCACGAGGCTATAACATTCTGGATTCGCAACAATGAGACCTCACGCTTTACCAACTATCTCGAATTGGTTCAATCATGGTGAAAAAATTGAGGGAAAAATAAATTGTGATTTTCTACTCTGTTTTTGATGATGATAATGGTTTTGGAGGCCTACTCTTGGCAAATAAGTGCTACGGGCTTGAAATTTCGATAGTCCTGTTGAGAGAAAATAACTATGATTTGTGTTACCGACGAAAAACCGGTATTAAACGGTTTATCTCGAGAACTGTGAATTTGAAATTGAAATTCACACACGCGTTCGTTAGGGGTTCGTTCGCTTGTACTTCCGGCGCAACACTGCGCGGCGAGACGCAATATAGCCATATCGATCAAGCGGTGCCGCGAGGCATTAGAAGTTTCTCTGCTCAAAATCTTTCAACGGCGTAACACGCGGCCGCCGTACAAGTACTACGGCGCCGCCCGGCACGTACGCTCAGGATTAGGTAGGGGTTAGCCAGGGTTTGGAGCGTCAGCGCGTTTGATTACAGCTGCGCAAGGGCTGAAAAGGGGTCGGAGTAGCACTGAAAAATCGTTCCTTCGCGAACCCTACCTAGGAGGTTGGGACAGCCGAAATTCCGCTGGGACACCAATTATTAGTTATCTCCAGCACTCGCAGAGCAATCATCAAGCGCGCCGACGCCCCAAACGCTCCCCAACCCCAACCTAACCCGCCGCGTACGTGTATGCCGCTTCGGAGAGACCAGGCGGCGCGGCTGCCGCGTGAGCTCCGCATCAACTTCATATGCTTTTGCTGTTATTTCAGATACATTCTCACTTCTTGTTCCTCTGAATCATCGCCAAAAGTTCTTTCGAAGCCCTGGGCGTTGTCTAAAGCAGGCTGGGTTGTGAAAAAATCTTTTTTTTTGCTTTTGAAATCGTTTTTCTCCGAAATTTTTTTTTCTGAAGACTATCTGCTCTCGAGTGCGGTTTTATGATACGAAAATTTATAGATGTTTCTTTTGCAGAAGAAATCACTCATTAAAATCGGCCTTGTATTATGTCAGAGCTTTTCCAGGCTGTGTTTAGCCTCACTCTGCGACAAAGAAGCAGCCATTGCGCTTTCGCGGAGTGAGAATGCTTGCTGCACACAAGAAATCTCAATTTTGTTTTTTTCTGACTCGCTTAATTTTAATGATTTCAAAACAGGAAATTTCACATTTCCGTCATTCAATTCAGGTTGCAATTAGTCTTGATATGAAATGTAATGTCGCGAACAATTTTGACATCGATCGTAAAGAAGTAGGGATTGAAGAGAAGATGGAAAGTGGGAGGATAATGTTTCTCTAACAAAATTATGTAATGTAAGGGTACGCAAACTTTCGTCGAATACATGATCAGGTACGCAGATGCGCGTCGCCGCGTCAATTGGACGCGGCCGATTATACATCCTAGAGGTGCGATTTTCCGAGCGGCGCGTCGCGGCTGATGTATAAGGGACCCCTTATGTTTTATGATGCCCTAAAACATATCAAAGTGCTATAATGCAGTCCACCGAGTTCTGCTCATCTGCCTAACAATGAGAAGCGGTCGGCAGAAGATCAATATGCATGAATTCGACGACAACACTCGGAACGACAACGGAAGAAGTTGATGGTGCGGTTGCGCATTCTCACTAATCATAGTGTAGCCATGACTGGCGCGGTTCCAAGTTGGTCATTAGTTGATGAAGAAACACCTAGTAATGTTTTCTGGAGTTATAGTTTTTTCTATTTATTTCACTGTTTCGTTTTATTCTTCCGTCTATCTATAGAGAAGAACTTAGGTGAACTGTTATTGCGTGTGTTGAATTTTAAAAAAAATGGCCGTCGACCAGAGCTCGGGCGCGCCTTCGTCCCACCGTAACCGACGACCAATAATTAACTTTCTCCTAAACTTTGGAGAAAAACACATCGGAAGCGCTGAAAACGGTAATTTTCCTTCAACACACGTAACACCAGTACTTCTAAACTCTTTACCATAGATACACACAGGAATAACAAAGAAAATGGAAGAAACAGAAAAAAACCATTACCCAGCAAAAACTATCAGCTGTCTCGTCATGGATTAATGCCAAACTTTGAGCTAAGCTTAGTGAAAATACGCAACTGCACCACCGCCTTTTTCCGTTGCCATCGACTCCACATATTATAATTATACATACAGTGGACATGGATCGCACTGACACTTTGCGTTCCTTACTGTGTGTTGGCGCAAACTCGGTGTGCATACGTTAAAGCATACGAGCACTAGGGTGCGTCAGCGCAAAACAAGGAATGCAAAGTATCAGTGCGATCCTTGCCGACTGCGCATACAGGGTGTGCTTTAAATATGGTGACAAGGTTTCCAATCTCGTTACGTCGGCATAGGTGCGTACCTAATCGACTGCGGTGGTCTGTTTTTTTCACCAACTCTCTCCCTCACCCTGCACAAAGTTTCGGGGAGCAAAATGGTTTCCGAAAGAGATGGGGAGCGAAAGCCTGAAGGGTTCCTGATTTTTCACGGTAGAACTCGTCATTGTGTCTGCTTCGGTTATTGTTGCTCGTTCTCCCATGCGACCGTAGAGAACTGATCTAGTGGGGTCGTTTTGAAGCAAAGGGAGTCTACTTCAGAACGTATCACAGCTGAAGTCCATGGACCCGCTATTAAAAGAATGCGAAGGCAAAGTGCCGAAATCCATTTTTGACCCGGGTCATTCTTCCACACTCGACCACGAAGTTAGCCGCCTGTATGCCTTCAAAGAATGCAAAAAATAGCCAAAGTGTGATTGCGCTGAAAGTAACAGGGCTAACCGACGGAGTTCAGCAACTTGCCCTCACCTTCTTTTGTTAGAGGGTCTCAAGACTTCAGCTATGATACGTTTTCGGGCAGATACCTTCTGCTTCAAAACGATCATTTTAGAGCAGTTCTCTAGGCTTGCATACGGGAAGTAGGAAAGATCATCGAAGATGACTACGAGTCCATTTATTTCGTACAAATTCAGAATCCCTCATGTGTTTGCCCGCCATTGATTTCAAAAACTATTTCATGGTACGAAACTTCGTATGTTTTGAGAGAGAGGTTCATAGAAAAGAACGGACCACAGAAACCGATTAGGCACGCACATCTGCCGACGTGATGAGATTTGAAAGATTCTCACCATATTTAAAGCGCACCCTGTAGTTTCCGTTTGCCACAAAATTGAACAGTCTCTCAAAATAGGTATGTACAGTCGGCACGGATGGCACTGCTACTTTACGTTCCTCACTCTGCGTTAGTGCAAACTCGGTGCACGTACAGGCTGTGAAAAAGCGGAAGTCCCAGGCTTCCCGTGTGCGCTGGTGCGGAGCTAAGGTGAGGGACAGCGAGAGAGTGGAGGAGAGACGGAGGCAGCAGCATTGCTCGCGTCGCACACGCCATACGTGACGGGAATTTTGACTTTTCGCAGAGGATATGTTATAACATATGCGCACCGAGTTTGCCTGAACGCACAATATGGAACATAAGTATCAGTGCGATTCCTGTCGACTGTACATATGTGCGATTCGTAGCTGGGTCAAGCGTTTTTTGTTGTGCCAGTGAGCAAATGGTTGAACGGGGAGATCATTTTTGGTTCAAGAGGTCTTGTTTTATCTTCGGACAGTGCAAATGGTGTGTAACAATTACTGACGCGCACACATTGCATGGTGAAGTGCCCGCACTAATGTGAGTTTAGGTGCAGTCTGGAAATGGACTATTTGATCCTTGAAAATCAACAATCAGATGCATTTCGCTGATCATTTACGTCACTGAAAACACGTCTCGAGTTGTGGTCCATTTGGTCCTGCAGTTTTCTAAGATCTGTTCCACTAATATAGAGCATGAAGGATGACTATTGGATGACTCTGATAGCCACTGTTGAAGAGCCCTGCGGGAAGTCGTGAAAACCTGTGCGCGGTGAAGACTAGTATAACTCTTCACGAAAAGTGGTATTCAAAGATGGCGGATTCTAATTGAGATCTCTGTTCTTCTTACAAAGTACCGGTCACATTTTTGCAGTTAAAGAAAAAAAGGCATAAAAAAGCATTTTTTGTACTTTTTTAACATAACTCCGTTCGAAATGGTTCAATTGACTTATAAATCGATACTTGAAGTCAGAGTCGGGGATTCCTCCTTTTGGAGTCACTTCATGCTAACCTTCGGAAAAGGTATATAACCTAATGTATGCAATACACACATAACATTAGGCATACTATACCGCCGCTATCTAAAGGAAATAATGGGCGAAATGGGCAAAGTGGGCAACTAAAGCGTCTTTCGACCACAATTCGCCTCAAAGGGCTCCGTTTCAAATTTCGAAAACGCCGAAATATACAGCATGTCGTGATCTAGTCAATCGTGTGAAAGATTTTGCGAAATTTGAGAGCAACATCATTTTTCAGAGCGGAATACATTTCCATTTCGACCATGCTAGAGATCGCGTACGGTTGTTTTTGACCGAATGACATTATCTTGTGATGACATTATCAAATTCATAATTGACTCCATCTTGAAAAAGCGTTTTCATGAAAGAATTTCAATTATGTCATATAGTTAGATAGATTGTGGCACGGAGAACATTCTGGTCTTTTTGAAATTGAAAACGGAGCAGTTTGAGGCGTGTTGTGGTCGACTTTGCCGCTTTCGCCCATGTTTTCCCTTGGATAGCGGCGGTATTGTACATGAAACGCGATTTCGATCGAAGCGGAAAGAGTATCGTCATGACTATATGCTTTATTCAAAAGGAAGCCTTGAACCCTCTCTGAAACAATGTTGATTCCAATCATCTATTTTTCGAAAATATACTGTTTTGTAAATGGGTATGACAAAGGAGCACAGAAAACGCCTCCATGTATTCTCCTTCCTGAATGCGGAACACGTGCCTGGTTTTGAATGGTCGCTTCCACAAGTTTAGTCTAGTTAATGGATGAGGCGCGATCATTGTTGCGGGCCGTGCGACGTTCGCGGCACAACCGGCCAGCGGGGTTTCAATCGTGGTTTCGATCTATCCACTCCTACAGCCCCATTCATTCACTAGACTAAAATCCACGAAGAGTCTCTGTGTATGTAGGCTTGAGGCAGCGTCCATTGCTAGCTCCGAGCGTTAAAGGCATCGTTCGCGCTGGAGATCAATTTTGATTTTTTAGGCTCAAATTCATCACTGAGCAAGTTAGACCACACTGGTAAACTTTGGCAAATTAAAATTCGTATTTACAATGTGTCCCGATTGACTTTTCTTTACAAATGAAGGTTTTTCATGGGCCCCTCCGACATTTTCGTTTACTAGAGAGGCCAAGCCACACAAAAACATGGAAAAATAATATACGGTCTTCTGCGCGTACGATGCCTTTAAGTGGCTCTAGGGGCTTGCATCTTTAACATTTGTTATTTATTTCATTCCCTAGCCACCACAGCAAGCGGCCTGCTGTTGATTTTGGCGGCATTGCAGCTGCAGCGGCTGTCACTATTATTATTAACGCCATTTTTAGTTCCTCGCCATGCTCTTACACGCTGCAGACGCCAGCGATTTAGCGATTTGAGCCAGCATGATGCTTGCTGCTGAGCGTTAGCCAAGACAGCATACACGTTCACAAACATGACCGAGATTACACTAGAAGCAGACTCTCTTGGCTCCTGCCATGTTGTCAACGACGTTTGAAGACGCTGAAAACTGCCCAGAATGACGGTTTTGAGCAATTCCCCCTGGTAAGCCTGCAGTACTCCTTACCTACGAGAAACAAAATGGAAAGCAGTACATGAGAAAGCATGTGGTAATACAGCCTGATAACACTCCAGTACGGAAAATTGAGAGAAACATCTTGGTTCACTCAAATGTGTACTTACCAGTTACTTCCCCTCCACTTTCGCAGTATACCATTATTTTTCAGTTGGCTTTTTGCGTGAAAGATTTCACCGATGGGCAGAGATGTTATGTTCCATTCAGGATTGTGCGATAATTTTTCTCCGTGAATATCCACCGAAAATGTTCACTGAGAAATTTTCTCGGTGAAATCCAGCTAAATACATATTCGTAACGCATTAAAATCGGCGATTGTCCGAGAGCGTTTTATTTGTTGTGGCACGTGCTGCAATTTAAAACACGATAGGAGCACGTCCCCTGATGGTGCTCGAAACCGCCTTGTCCTCTAGTCGAATGCGTATACGACACGCATTGAATGCGGCGATTGGCTGAGAATGCTATAGCAGAGTGGGAGACGCCCTTCGCGCCACACGTTATTAGTCTCACTCCCTGTGCCGTGCGAGGGGGCCATGAGAATATTGATTGCGCCAAAAGAGAGTCACACTAGATTTAAACATGGAATCATTCCAAAATTTTTAGACATATCGCGGGGGTTTTAGTACAAGTCTGTTGGTACCTGCTCGTTGGTGCCCCTGCTTCTACTGAACTCAGCAGACGTTTGAGTGTACACAAGGAACGTTCGAGCGATATAGTGTGCACAACTATATCGCGAAAGTATCCCATACATTGCATAAAGGTGTCGCCGTCTGGCCTACTAAGGCCTCTGGTCCATAACACCTCAGGATCCGTACCTAGGGAGTTCATGGAGTCTTTGGCCACAAGCCACAATTTCGCCACCCTGAACTGTCGATCGCTGTCGAGCGATATCCGAAAAAACTGCGCTATCCAGACTTCTGAGCTATTTCCATGCACCGTTTGCTGCTTTGCAGGAAACCCGCCTCAAGAATAGACCCGTCATCAACCTCGGAGAGTACACCATCTACTGCGGTAACGCTGACGATAGGAGAGTGGGAGGCTGTGCCTTAGCTGTAAGGAAGGATTTCAATGGTATGGTCAAGGAGTTTGGCTCAACGTCGTGCCGGAATGCATTCGTACGATTGCGGGAGTACGACTGCGGGATCACAGAGTATTCAATATGTAGATAGTGAGTGCTCATGCGCCCACTGAACCGCCGAGGACAATTCGAAGGGTGCGTTTTATGAGGAACTCAATACGTTGCTGACCAGGATATCTTGTCAACATGCTGTTGTCGTGGGGATTGGAGCAAATGCGAATTGGTCAGGAATCCGAAGTACTCGGTAAATGGTTCTACCCAGTGGAGCAAACATCGGACAATGGCTACCGCCTTGTCGACTTCTGTAAACGCAGTGGTCTGATTATTGCATCGACATTCAAGTGGAATCATCGCCGCCATCAGCTTACGTGGCAGGAACCAACCGAGCTATCTCCAGAAGAGCAGCGGAAGCGGAAGATGACAACTTTAAAACTACAGCTTGACTATGTCCTGACGAGGAATATTACAGTACCAGACATTCGAAAATCTAGAGCTGTGTGGTATGTTGCATTCGATTCAGATCACCGTCCAGTTCTCTTGAACTTCACTGCGAAGATTCATAAGAGGAAGCGAGAGGCAAAGCGTTGCCAGAGGATTGACATGACAAGTCAGAAGGAAATTTCGACGACGCGCTTCTATTAATATTGGAGTACGGACTGAAGAAAAACTTTGCGACGCAGACTCCTTCATCAAATGCATTCAGGACGCCTCGAAAGAGGCACTCCCGGTTGGGAAACCCGAGAAGAAGTTTGCCTACGTTTCAGAGGAAACAAGATCGGTATGTGCTCTTCGAACGGCATGGAACTTCGTGGAGGAGAAGCGTTTCAGGAGGAAGTTTCGTCGGCAGCTTCAAGGCGACCGCGAACGAGAATGGACAAGTAGAGCTACGGAGTTTGAAAAGGCGTGGGAGGAGAAGATCCCCAGGAAAGTCTACACGTTCTTACGACAGTATAGCGGCAAGATGAAGAGATGTTCTCCTGACCTCAACTCTACCAGTGGAGTTGTAGTTGGTGATGTGACGCTGCCAATATGGAAGGATTACTTCAGTTCAGTACTGAATCGTCCAGCGCCATCAGTATCTGAGCTCCAGCATGTTCAGAGAGCACATTACGATATCAGTGAGGAACCGCCGACTGAGGCTGAAGTTTTTTATTGTGTCCCGAAATTGAAGAATTGGGTAGAGATGGCAACATCACAGCTGAAATGCTGAAAGCTCTCCTTCCGTCTGAGATTCGTGTAATGACCAACACCACCCGTGCCATCTGGATGAGCGAAAGCATACCCGATTCGTGGAGACATGCAATCATCGTACCTCTTCACAAGAAGTTATCCGTCACGGAGCCCAAGAACTTTAGGGGGATTTCTCCACTGCGTGTCATGTACAAGGTTTTGAAACGTATCATTTTCGAGCGACTCATCAAACATTGCGTGAAAACAATCAGAGAGGAGCAAGCCGGTTTTCGACCTGGAAAATCGGCCACTGACCAAGTGTTCGTCGTGAGAAGGTAATTGAATCGTGGCAGCGGTATTCGAAGTCATTACAGCTTGCTTTTCTGGACTTTGAAGCCGCACTCGACTCTCTCCATCATGGTCGATGGCTCAACGCTCTGCGAGCAGATGGAGTCCCGGAAAGGTGAGCCAGACTAATCGAGGACATGAACAAAGCAACGATAGCAGCAGTTCGTAGGCCGGTCGGATTTACGCCAGCTTTCGAGATGAAAACAGCAGTAAGGCAAGGAGCTGTAGCCGGACCTTCTCCATCCAACTTCGCAGTTGATGACGTCATGCGTAGAGTTGCAGAACAGTGTCGTGCGGACGTGATCCTAACACCATCAGGACGCTTCCTTGTCGATCTGGAGTACGCTGACGACATTGTGTTATTCGCTGAAAAAAAACGCAAAACTGCCAAGGATTGTGAACCTCATTTCAAAGTATGCAGCAGCCTACGGACTTCATCTTCGTCCCGACAAATACAAGCAAATGTGGGTCTCTCCGAGGCCTTCAACGGGAGTTTGTGTGGACGGACAACCTATCGAAGAGGTGGATGAATTCTGTTATTTGGACTGTTTGCTGAAAAACTATGGTAGTTATGCAGCGTATATTCAATATAGTTGTGCCCTGGACGGAAAGACCGATTATCGAATAGGTTCGAATGATCCCCTTTTTGCGTCCCACTTTTGAATAGATGAATTTCGAATAAATTCGATTCGAATGTATTTGAATAACTTCGAATCGACAAACTGAGAACAACCCGGTCGAGCAGTCAATCTATCCTCTATTTCAAAGCGAATCTTACTGCTATTGATCGTGCGTGAGTGCGCACGTACAGTTCACCTCCGCACTGCCATTCAGTCCGCAAAGTGCACCCTGATTGCGAAATCTTGCTGCGGCGCGGTTGCGAACATCCTCAGACAAGGATGTGGGATCACCCGGGCGCTTTTGGCCTTTGGTGCCCGGGTGATCCCACCGCCCGGGTGATCCCACATCCCTGTCTGAGGATACTCGCAACCGCGCCGCAGCACGATTTCGCAATCAAGCGCACTTTGCGGACTGAACGGCAGTGCGGAAGTGAAGAATATGCTACGTCCCCTTTGCCTCACACTTTCCCGACATGCGATCCAAAAACTTGAATGTGGTGTGCCCACTCCACCCACTTTCCTGTGGCTATCGAGGAAGTGGGTGGAGAATACGAATACAATATATTCATAATTCCGGGGCCGCAGATTGCTATTGGTTTATCGTTTTAAGCCGGTTTTCAACACTGTTGATGCAATGAGCCACGGACCTTACGATTTCCGGTGATAAGTTGAAGGTGGTTTCTATCGTTGCCTTCGAAGAATTTTCATTTTTTCATCTTTACCCAATATCTTAACCAATTGAGCTCTGCCAGGTAGTCAACCCTTCGTTTCAGTTAATGATATCGACATAGAAGTTATTATTGAATACTGCCTTCATTGACCGCTATTAACATTTCTCAGTTTAAAAAAGCGGACAAACTCTTTGCAGACTTGGTCAACTTCCTGTCTCATTTATTACCACCAGCCCACCATCCGAGGATTAGCGAACCGATCTACACGAGTTCTCAACTGGTTTATATGTCTACTCTGGCATTCGCTCGCGTGTTGCCCCGGAGGGCGTGGCCAATTTCGCGTCCATTTTCGTCGGCGCTAGACGTTCCACATAATCGCGCTGGCGAGAGTCGAGTGCCCACAAAAAAGATTGTGATCAATGCCCACAAAATCTTGTGAGCATTGTGTGGATTGTCTCGCCCCAGCTAGCGCCGGCACGGAGGAGGCCTGGGCGGTGGCGTGTGCGGTCGCGTCGCGTGCGCCCGCGTGTTTTCTTTCTCTCCTGATATCACCTCAATCCATTTTCCACTTTCTTCTATAAGCTCATGTCTAGTGAGGCTCTTAAGGGAGCTACTTTTAGTTAGCCTAACTATTCTGGAAGAAGTGTAACTCTCTAGAACCGTTTTTGGTGTAAAACCGATTATGGTCTTCGCATCTGTCTAAAACCACACCGAAAGGAGTTACAGACGTTTTTCGTCAGATTTCTGTACCTGTTGTACCTTCCAAAACGTGCACTAGTCTTTAGAGAATTTGGAAACTGACCTCATAATTGTGTTCAGCGCCCAAAACAACCCCTCTGGCCCAAGTTTGGGTGAAGGCACATTACCCAAACTTTGTACAGACTGATAGCGTTATGGATTTGTACAGATTTTCGGTTGGGGTTTATTCATATCAATTAGTGGGCCCCGAAAGCGTTTTTAAAAATGTTCCAGATTTAACTTAATACCCTCCCAGTTGTGTTATTTGGGGCGCTGATCACGAATTTGGGGGTTTATGTGTCGATTTTCTGAAATTTTCGACTTGATTCTTTTGAAGCTTTTTTTAGGGAAAATTTAGTGGCAAATCGCGACTTTTGACCATTTCCGAAGTGGTACGCTAGATACAAGTTAAGAATTTGCCACCGGCACAAAATTCTCACGGAAGTGTAATGGTTCTTCTTTCAAGAGTTCTCCATGTTTACTGCCTGATACCGTGACATATTGATATTGCCCCCGATTGCCACTTTTGAGCAGGATCCGATTTTTTCTCAAAAACACCTAAAATTTCATGGGGTGGGAACTATACTACGCCCAAATCGAATGATTCGTAAATTAAATATTTGATTAAAGAAGGCGAATTCGAATCATTCAAGACGAAAATTAAAAAGGCCATTTCCGAATTATTTGGAAAATCGAATATTCGAAAAGTGAACATTTCCGAATTACTCGCAACACCGAACATTTGAAAAAAAAACGATTCCCGATTTCTTCTAGAGTATGTCAACGAATATTTGGAAAACGAATATTCGGTCGAATAAACGAATAATCGAAAATTCGAATAATTCGAGTATTCGAAAAAATCAAATTTTCGAAAAAGTTTGCTTATTCGAATATTCGAAAGAGTCAATTATCCGAATTATTCGTTCCTTCGAATATTCGGAAAAGTCAATTTTTTGAATAATTCGCTTATTCGAATATTCGAAAGAGTCAATTATCCGAATTATTCGTTTATTCGAATATTCGGAAAAGTCAATTTTCTGAATAATTCGTTTATTCGAATATTCGAAAATTTTTATTCGTTTGATATCCCCTAATTTATTCGTGATTTTCTTCTAGTCTGATAAGGAGCATTTAGAAATAAATCTGGGGTGGTAGTAAATGGGTAGATAACCGCGAGTTAACTCGCGGTTAACTGCAGCTGACCGTGAGCTTTTCAGTTGACGATTTTCAGGAAATGCGCCAGGCATTTCTTAAACTAAGCACACTCACTGTATGAGCCACTAGATACGCATTGAAAAAAAAATCAAAAAAATGGTCCGCTCTGCCTTTTTTTTGGAGAAAAATTAGTGATTTAGAATTTTTTTTTCAAGTTTTTTTTGAGCTTTTTTCAGCTCGCGGCAAGTCCGCGCAAAACAGCAACTTAACGTGAGCTGACAGAAAAAATGGAAATAGTGTGTGAATGAAGGAAAAGATGGATAGCTTCCGAAAAAGTCCTCCGGAGGACTTTTTCGGAAGCTATCCATCTTTTCTTCATTCACACACTATTTCCATTTTCTCTGTCAGCTCCCGTTTGGTTGCAGTTTTGCGCGGGCTTGACGCGAGATCACATACGATAACGCGTTTTCCTTACGCTTACGCTTGCTGAAAAGTATGCAAGTCGTCGTGAATGGGGTGCAGGACGTTTATGATTTGGTGCAGTACCACAGTGTGAGTGTGCAGGATGTGTGCAGGACCTCACTGGGGGTGTGCAGGACTTTACTGAGAGTGTGCAGGATCCCATTGGGAGTGCGCAGGATGTGCAGGACCCTACTGGGTCCTGCACCTCTACTATATGTACTGCACACATGCACATGACACCCTGCACACTCCCAGTGAAATACTACGCACCATCTTTGGGCCCTAGAAACTCCTGATTCTAGCCCGTTTTTCACCGTGCTACCTTCATAGTTTTCAGCTGTTTTCAATCTAGGCTGATTTCCCTAGTTTTGTAGATAACGCTTTTCATCGCGACCACAGCCTTTGAGCCACACTCACAAGCGGCGAGGTAGAAGAGGAAGAAGAAGAAGAAGAAGAAGAAAGAAGAAAGAAGAAGAAGAAGAAGAAGAAGAAGAAGAAGAAGAAGAAGAAGAAGAAGAAGAAGAAGAAAGAAGAAGAAGAAAGAAGAAGAAGAAGAAGAAGAAGAAGAAGAAAGAAGAAGAAGAAGAAGAAGAAGAAGAAAGAAGAAGAAGAAGAAGAAGACGAAGAAGACAGAAGAAGACGAAGAAGACAGAAGAAGACGAAGAAGACAGAAAGAAGACGAAGAAGACAGAAAGAAGACGAAAGAAGACGAAGAAGACAGAAGACGAAGAAGACGAAGAAGACGAAGAAGACGAAGAAGACAGAAGAAGACGAAGAAGACGAAAGAAGACGAAAGAAGACGAAGAAGACGAAAGAAGACGAAGAAGACAGAAGAAGACGAAGAAGAAGACGAAGAAGACGAAAGAAGACAGAAGAAGACGAAAGAAGACGAAGAAGACGAAAGAAGACGAAAGAAGACAGAAGAAGACGAAGAAGACGAAGAAGACAGAAGAAGACGAAGAAGACGAAAGAAGACGAAGAAGACGAGGAAGACAGGGTGAGGAAGACGAGGAAGACGAGGAAGACGAGGAAGACGAGGAAGACGAGGAAGACGAGGAAGAAGAAGAAGAAGAAGAAGAAGATGAGGAAGAAGAGGAGGAAGAGGAGGAAGAGGAAGAAGAAGAAGAAGGGTTTGAGAAGGACAAGGGGTCTAGAGGGGAGGCGGAAGCCGTGAAGAAACAACGCAGTGGGGTCCGAACGATCAAATGATGATTCCGAGCAACAATTGGTTTTGGGGGGGGGGCAACAAGTGGTTTTACGTGGCAACAAGTGAACCTGTGGGGCAACAAGTGATCTTGCGGGGCAACAAGCGATTTTAGGGTCAGCAGTTGCTCTTTCGGGGCAACAAGTGATTTCGCGTGGCGACTAGTGATTTAGTGGGGGTACAAGTGGTTTTGTGGGCACAAATGCTCACAATCGCCCCACACTTTCCATGTCGCGCCCCAGAAAAATGACATGTTGCCCAGGTGTCACTGGGCAACAAGTGAGTTTGTGTAGGGCTACACGCGAGCGAATGCCAGAGTAAAAAAGGCTGCGTTTAGGCTACAACTTCGTATCATTTGGTTTTGTAGTCCAGGGAATTCGCAGGAATCGGAATGCCTCTGAAAGGACGTTTCCAAGGAGTTAAGAATTTTATGATAAAAAAAAACCATTGAAGGTTCTCGAACAACTTAGAACTTCAGCGTGCTCCTCTGAATCCCTAGTCAAAATATTATTAGTTACAGATTCATTAGGCTCAATTACTCATTAAATAAGGTGGAACTACTCAAAGCAATCATTTGTTGCAGCGCTGACGAAGACAGAAACTGAGGTGAGGACGCACACAAAACCATGTTGTTTTACCGCATTTTGCAAGTGGTTTCAAAATCCTCTGACGTGGTCATGCCTGCCAATTGAACACATGGCCACCTACCGTACACCTTATATAGCCACGACGGGCAGATTTATTCGAAACTATTCGAAATTATGACTGTTCGAATGTTCATTCGAAAAGTAGGCTTTGAATGTCGAATAGATTCGAATGGCCTCTTTTTTAAGGTCCGATTTTTTCGAATAGTATTCGAATGGTGCGATTTTAAAAATAAGGATAATGAATACGTGTTCGAATGGCAATTATTCGAATATATCGATTCGAATTTATTCGAATGGCACAACTATAATACTCAACAACGATGTGCGAAAGCTACATCCGCGTTCAATTCTCTAACCAAGTGTTTGTGGTCTACCCACCATCGCGAAGGAATTCATGTTGAGCGCCTACCTATCCGCTATTCGCCCTATCATGATTTACGGATCGGAGACGTGGGCAGCACCGAAGACGCAGATGGAAAGGTTGGATTGCACGGAGAGGAAGCTGTTTAGACGTTCGCTCGGACATTTCTGGCCGCGGATGTGCCACAACGAAGATCTCTACAACGAAATCGACGCCTTTAATCAACGTTCGACGCGAGGGAGGGGTCAACATCTCCAAACGCCAGCTCAAGCGGCAACGGAAGGCCGTCTTCGTTTGTTCGGGCATATTTTGAGAAAACCGCCAGATCGTCTTGTTCAACACGCTCTGAGGGCTTCCGAGTCCTGTCTGGAAACGGCCGCCTGGACGTAGGCGAAAATTTTGGACGGATGTGGTGAAAGAAGATTTGAAATCACTCGGCATTGAAAGAAAATTCAGGCGCGATGTTTCACTTCGCAGGAAGTGGAATAGCGACCAGTGGATGGATTGTGTTCAAATTGTGGAGGAGGACCGTGAGAAATGGACACGGCTGACTACTATGTAGGACGGCACACCTCGGTGAAGATGCGGAATTACCTCGTCAGGCGAAAGCCAACCGATTAAGTCAAGTATGTAAGTCAAGTATCTCGCTGTGTGTGAGCTAGAGATAAGGGTCCGCAGACAAACGCTCCTTTGCGACCTATTTTAGATTGGCAAACGGTAAAGCACACCTCTAATACCAATGTCATTTGTAGGGATGCTTTCGAAGAGGGATTGCTCAAATACTGTCCTACTGGATAGTTTCCAGCGTCTTCAAACGTCCCTGACGACATCAAAGGAGATATGAGTGTCAATTTATGATGCGATCTCGACCATGTTTTCGAACGTGTATGCTTCCTCTAAAGGCATCGTACGCGCAGAAAACCATATGATAATATGTGAGAACTTAGCTTCCTGGCAAAAATTGCGATTTGGCGATGCCATTTGGAAGTCAAAAATATCTTGAAATATCTTTAAGGAATGATTCGGCGTAAAATAGCCTGGAGTATTAAAAAAACCGGGAAATGAAGCGAAATAACCTAAAATATGATTTGGTGGTCGATCATTTTGCAAGCTTCTCAGCAACTTATCAAAGCGAAATCAAGCACGATATGAATTGGAGCGTCGCATTCACATAGCCTGATCTATCTTTAATCCCTTATAACAGCTTTCAAAAATGGCTGAGTGCCTCTGCTACGCGCTTGATTTCGTTTTGATAAGTTCATCGGAGAATCTTGTGAAATGATCGACCATCAAATCGTATTTTTGGTTACTTCGCTTCATTTCCTAGCTTTTTTTATTACTCCAGGCTATTTTACGACAATTGGTTCCTTGAAGATATTTCAAGATATTTTTGAAACTTTTTTTGACTTCCAAATGACATTGACGAATCGCTACTTTTGCAAGGAAGCTAAATTTCCAGAAAATCCCCACATATTTTTCGCGGAGCTTCCCTTTCTGACTTCAATTTTGCTCCACGATTTCCATTTTGGAACGATAAAACATTTAACAGACCATATTGTCGTATGTGTACAATTTTTGAAACTTATAATCCACAACCATAAAAATACCACTCATTGCCGCATTTTGTGCAACATGTGAAAAATCAACATTATTGATAATTAATATTCGATTTCGCATGATGAGAAAAATTTCCTAATTAAGTGAGTTAGAGCCACCAACAATCAACAATCATTGCGGCATTCTGTGCGACAGACGAAAAATCGATATTATTGATTGGTATTTATCGATATTGAATGATGAGCGAAATTGCCCAACCAAGCAAACCGATCCCATCAGTAATCACCACTCCTCGCCACATTTTGTGCAAAAACCACGAAACTCGATCATATTGATTATCGATCGATGACGTGTCATGAGTACGAAATCTGACAAGTTCAGTACTTACCTCCGACGACCTGTGTATTCGACTGCAGATCTACCCACACACTCTGGTCTCCACAGCCGTAGCAAGTTCAAGCAGTTTTCGTGCTCCACGGCCAATTTAGTATGTAGACCCACGATTTTGAGGTACCCTTCAAAGTTAAGTTATCAAGTTCTAATTAGTGTAGGAGCGACGTGCGTGAATTTAAAGCCTCCTATCCGAAAGTGAGCTCCCCAGCTCAATTTCAAGGGTACAAACAAGATCGTGTACACCGTCTGAAAAAAGAAAAGGAGATTAACAACAAAACGAGCGGTTTTTCACTTTTTTCTTGAAAACCAGTAAACCATTCGTAACCATTTTTGGGTGGTTTTAACAACATTTTGCGCTTTTTTAAAGGCAGAAGACACCCAAAAAAATTAATTTTCAGATTTCATGCTTATCTTGGAGAGAGTCACACGCTGATCACAGTGATTTCTCTAAAATCGTCCAGGACCCCCTATGAACGGAAATATGGCTCTTCAAAGATGCCTAGATTTCGAGGGTGAAAATTAGGTGGACGAGTTGTCTCAGACCTGTATTTATCTTCATTCGCAATCGCTGCGCGAGAGCGAGCCAGGATAAGGAGACAGCCAGGCAGTGGACTGAAGAACGACGACTTGTTGGAATTCATCCATCCATCTAGCCGCTATCGAGTTTGGAAATCTGTTAGGGAGTCGGGCCTGTGGTGATCGCTTATATCTCGCTTATTTGGAGGAATCGAGATCTCGCATTTGGCACGTGTTATACAGGAGGGGTCTTCTACACAAGTACATGAAAATCTCAAAATTCATATCTGTGGGTGTACTGTGTCTTTAATGCAGTTTAGAGTTAATTTTCTTTGTTCACTCTGAAATGAGATTTGAAAAAAGGGGTTGCGCGCGTGGCCCATTCAAACCAAATCTGGTGCGCGGTTCGCGCGCACCACAATTCTTGTTTTTCACGTTTTTGTACGGCTTGGCGCCTTTAGTGAACGAAGATGCTGGGAGAGCCCATGAAAAACCTTTATTTCTGAGGGAAAATCAGTTTGAATGCACTGCAAACGCGGATATGAAATGCGCGATAAAATCGTTTAGAAGTTTTATGCATTTGGGGACCCTTACACTGGCATTTTTCAAGTTTTCCTGCATGTGGAGTTTGGACCATAAGTGTTCTCCATGTTGTTTCACTGTCGCTTCAACATTCTACGAGAAAGTGCTCGATGACCGACCTAGAAGTGCTAGATGATCGACCCCAAAGCAGTTTTCAGGTGGCCATAACTATCAAGGTGCCCATTTGTAGAGCCTCAAGTTTCGAGAGTGATGTCGCCTAGCCGCCAGGGATGTGCGTAATTACGACTAACGACTAACGAATTTAACGACTAACGGGCTTTTGGGGTGTTACGACTAACGACTAACGAAAATAAAAATATTTTCGTAAGCAATCCCAAAATTTGTTAGAAAGTCAATAGTCATTTGAATCGCGCTCCTACCAAAGGATTACACCAGGATTGATACATTGTGGCGCGCGCGAAGCGCGCACCAGATTTGGTTTTGAATCGGCCACGCGCGCAACCCGTTTTTCGAAATATAAGTTCAGGCTGAAGGAAGAAATTAGCTCTAAATTGCACTGAAAAAAGCGCAAAAAGTTGTGTACAATGCCCAAAAATGATTTGAAATGGTTCCCTAGGATTTGAGAAAATTTTGAAAAGCCGCAAGTTTTCCCTGTTAATCTCTTTTTTTTCAGACGGCGTCCACGATCTTGTGCTACCAGATAAAATTGAGCTAGGGAGCTCATTTTTGGACAGGAGGCTGGAAATGGATGCAGGTCGCTCTTATTCCAATTTGAGCTCGATACCTTTACTTTGAAGGGTACCTCAAAATCGTGGGTTTACATACTAAATTAGCCGTGGAGCACGAAAACTGCCTTTTTTCTGCTGCGGCTGTGGAGACCAGTGTGTGTGTGTGTGGGTGAATCTGCAGCCAATCAGCACAGGTCGTCGGAGGTAAGTACTGAACTTGTCAGAATTCGTACTGATGACACGTCATCGATCGATAATCAATACTATCGATTTTCGCGCTTTTTGCACAAATGCGGCTAACAGTGGTGATTGCTTTTGGGATTGGTTTTCTTGGTTAAGGAATTTTGCTCATCAGTCATTATCGATAAATACCTATCAATAATATTGATTTGTTCGCCTGTTGCTCAAAATGCCGCAATGATTTTTGATTGTTGATGGCTCTAAGTCATTTGTTTGGGAAATTCTTCTCATCATGCAAGATCAAATATTAATTATCAATATTATCGATTTTTAACATTTTGCACCAAATGCGGCAATGAGTTTTATTTTTTATGGTTGTAAGTATTATAGATTTCAAAAATTGTACTCATACGACAATATCGTCTGTTAAGTGTTTCATCATTCCGAAATGGAAATCTTTGAGCAAAACTGAAGTCATGAAGGGAACCTTTGGGAAAAATATGTGAAATTTCTGAAAATTTAGCTTCCTGGCAGAAGTAGCGATTTCGCGATGTCATTAAGAAGTCAAAAGAAGTTTCAAAAGTATCTTGAAATATCTTTAAAAAGTGATTTGGCGCAAAATATCCTGGATTAATAAAAAGCTAGGAAATGAAGTGAAATAACCAAAAATGCGATTTGGTGGTCGATCATTTCACAAGCTTCCCCGTTAAACTTATCAAAACGAAACCAAGCGCGCAACGGAAACATTAAGACATTTTCGAAAGCTGTAATAAGGGAATCAGCATATGTCATGCTAGGTGAACGCAACGCTCCATTCCATATCGTGCTCGATTTCGTTTTGATAAGTTGAAGGGAGAAGCTTGTGAAATGATAGACAACCAAACCGCATTTTTGGTTATTTCACTTCATTTCCTAGCTTTTTTATTACTCTAGGATATTTCGCGCAAAATCACTTTTTAAATATATTTCAAGATACTTTTGAAACCTTTTTTGACTTCTTAATGACATTGCCAATCGCTACTTTTGCCAGGAAGCTAAATTTTCAGAAAGTTTGCTCTGATGGTTGTTCCAGTTGAATAGTTCAGAATAGCCGTAGCCTTCAGTATTTATTATTTCTACTGACACTGGTTCGCAGTTCTGGAACCCCTATATTTAAACCCCAACTGAACGTTACGCAAGGTTAGGCGCAGCATTTACAATACCGCTCGTAGGATTTGGTCAGAAGGCGCGCGAGGTCGGGTTTTAGCGTCTTTTTCGTCTTTTTCCTATAACTCGCTTCAAAGTCAACTTTGAGCAAGACTAGAGCGATATTCGTGATCCTGGGGTTAAGGACTATCCAATGGTATAGCTATTGTTAAGGTTTCGTTTTGAACTAGCGAAATTTGGATACTGTATACTACAGTTCCATGGACAGGGGGACTCGGCGTCCACTGTCTGCGTTCCTCCATGCCGCTGCTTTCTGCACTCTCCGCGTCAAACGCACTCTTTCTTCATGCAGTTTCCAGAGACAGCAGCCCTCAGATCTTCGCTGGTTCCTCACCCCCGTCTCATTGATTCCCCCCAGCCATCGTCCCATCCAGCCAGCTGTCAGCAACATGGAAAGGACGCCTGTACATGCGCAATGGGTTCTCAATGGACATTTTTCAAACACGAAGACATTTTCGGAATCAGCATCGATCACTCTTTATTTTGATCTATACATGGCTTACTCCCAAAAAAGGCATATAGGGTTGAAACAATCAATCGAGTGGGTGAGCAGTGGGAAAATGTGAAACGCTGTAATGTGTGACTGTGTCTACTCTAGTTTATTCAACTTATCTTTATTTGAGTTTTATTTCATTTTACAAAGTTTATTTCTTTTAGCTTCTTCATTTTTTGAAGTTTAATTTCATTTCGCCTGTGAGTATTATTTAATAGCCATTCATTTAGTTACAATTCATTTCAAATTTTGAAAATGTCAAATTTATTTAATTCTCCGAGAACTCTGAATTCAATCCAAATTTCAACTTGATTTGATTAGAATTTTCTTTCCCTATTGGAATTTCAAACCTAAATCGAATTTCGAGAATGGAGGCTTTGCCGAGAAGCCACAGTATTCCTTCTTGGAATGGAGGAAGCGGCATGGAGGAACGCAGACAGTGGACGCCGAGACCCCCTGTCCATGGAACTGTAGTATACAGTATCCAAATTTCGCTAGTTCAAAACGAAACCCCAACAATAGCTAGACCATTGAATAGTCCTCAACCCCAGGATCACGAATATCGCCCTAGTCTTGCTCAAAGTTGACTTTGAAGCGAGTTATAGGAAAAAGACGAAAAAGACGCTAAAACCCGGCCTCGCGCGCCTTCTGACCAAATCCTACGGGTGGTATTGTATGCGACTTCGTGTTGGTCGCGCGGCTTTATTGTAGGCTCACTGAACGGGCTGTAGCACTGACCGACTCCAGCGGAGATTTTTACAGAGGGCACTATCAGAGGTGATAATATGGAGCGGTGCCTGCTGGCCAGAACTACAGGAACTGTATCCGATGATTTTACAGTAGAGGGTGCCGTCCTTCAATTTTCAGTCATAAATTAAAGATATGGGGTTTCTATAAAGTGGTGCTGGGACCTCTCCAGGGTAAAATTTCCACTGCTAATTTCTTCCGACTTTTCCCCATTATGGGAACAAGCTCTAAACCACGTAAGCGCTTGGCTCGCGACGCTGAGCAAAGAACAATTAGTGCAAAGTCGGGGCGATTCTCCGTGTTGTCCCCATCGGGTAGATCTCAAATAGCATCATATAGCGCAGAATGGCAAGTTTCGCATTGGAAAGAAGCAGAGTTTTGGACTGTCTCGGTTTCTCATTTTGTTTCTTTTCATACAAAAAAATGACAAAAATCGGTAAACACACACTCTCGAGTAACAGGTTTCGTGCAGCGATGTGCGAGTGGTTAAAGGCAGCAGACACGCTCGGAAAAGTTTTTGAGATAAGCACGTTTCTGGAGTCGCATGGCTCCTAGTAGACTGCTCACGCCGTTGGAGGCATCAAAAACGAGTCAAAACTACTAAATTTCAGTGATGCAAATCGGAAAATTTCTGCAACCCCGCCCCTGAGCTTCTGCAACCCCGCCCCAAAATACAAACTCGTCCAGATTGATAGTACCAATACAGTCACTTTGGCTGGTTTCTGACGCTTTCAACGAGGTGAATAAACCAGTACAGGCTGTAAGAGTATATCGGCTTCTCTATCTCAATCGTTTTGTTGCTAATAGTTGCGGTTTCAACCACGCGCCGTAAAACTCGTCCACTTTCACCCGATAACAAAATAACCGTTATTCCTCTATTTGCACACAGTTTTCGTTCGTTTTTTCGTCAGTTCCCACTACAACCAGCTCCAAACCTTTGATTTATGTCATAAATGGATACCATTTTCGAGCGTGTCTGCTGCCTTTAAGGATATATTCTTATTTATGTATATTTGCGCTTGCAGTATGAACTAGGTTCTCCAACGAAGAATGATTTGTGTTTTTAATGGCCATGAATGCTTCGGAAAACATACATCTCTTCATGCCATCCTTTTTTTATTCATAAGGGTTTTTTTCTATTTATTTATTTATTTAAATACGCTGTATAGAACAATCGTGTGAAAGGATTGAAGATTATACAAGAAACATGAAATCACTCAAGTCCTCATGAAAAATACGAGTTCACATGGACTTGGCTGAAATTACGACATCAACCGCTACATAATTATGATCTAAGAAGCTTACTTTTGATGCGACGATGAATGTGGTGGTTGTGCACATTGAATCCACTGTTTTGCTCGAGGTAATGAATAATGACCCCGCTCGGACTGTGAAACCGTTCGCTCCAAGCCTAGTTTTTGGTTTGCGGTAGGTGATCTTCATTTGTCCACTACGTGTTACTAAGTGAACAAATGTATAAAACTTTGATGCATCAACAGTGTACCTGCCGTTAATGATTTTGTGCACTGTACATGCATCGTATAGCTTCCTCCTCGTTTCCAGCGTTGCTAGTTTCAAATGTGAGTTTCGGTCCGTAGATGAAGGAATACTAGAGTACCGATAGCCTTCAGTTCTAACAAAAACTTTTCTTGTGAAATTTCTCTGTATTTTTTCAATCTTGTTGATATTTTTTCCTGGATGGGTTGAACACCGTGCAGCCCCATTCGACTAGTGGCCTTATGTAGGTCTTATATGTATTGATAAGAATGTTCTTATCTCTGGTGGATAACGCTTTCAATATGTGAAACGTTTGTATCATGGCCTTTTTACAAATCGCGTCATAAGGAGCAGAGAGATCCAAATCATTTGTGTAAAGAAATCCCAGATCTCTGGCTGAATTCACCGGTTTAATGGTACCGGCATTCATATGGTATGTAGGTGGTGTGTCAGAGGCTCCTAATCTCAGATGCAAGGTTTTTTTCCGTTGACAGTGGGAGTTCCCATTCTTGAGACCATATTGTCAAGCTATCGATAGCGGACTGCACAGCCAGCCTCCCTTCAGAACGCGATACATCGCAATAAATTTTCAAGTCATCCGCGTATTGTTTACAAATCACATTTTCATTTTCTAGTAGCTTTGGAACTTCTGCCGTGTAGATGTTAAACAGGATAGGTGATAAGACCCCTCCCTGTGGAACTCCACTAGTTATACTTTTGACATCCGAAAGCACCCCATTAATATTCACCTGGAAGGTTCTTCCAGTGAGGTACTCTCTCACCCATGCCTTGATACTCGGATGGATACCAATTTCATTTAACATATGCAAAAGCTTGTCAGTGCTCACTCGATCGAATGCTTTTTGGAAATCAAAATATATCACATCAAAGCGCCCCTTATCGTCCAAAATGTTTGTCCAATCATTGAGACATTCTAGTAGATTGGTTTCAGCAGACTTACCTCTCACAAACCCATGTTGACATATCAGAATAATTTTATTTAGATCGAGATGTTCCACTATATGTTTTTTGATATTTTTTTCGAGGAGTCTGCAAAAAATTGACGTTAGCCTGACTGGCCTGTAATTTCTTGGGGCAGATGCAGGTTGTTTTTTTTCAAACTTGGTGTGACATAAGAGTGCTTCCATCGTCCAGGAACTTCAGAGAGTAATATTGATTGATTATACAAATACGATAACGGACCCGAAATTATGTGCGCGGCATTGTGTATGAAAGTGAAGGGGATTTCGTCAGGAGTTCGAGAGCTAGAATTGGGACATGTAGTCAGATATCCATACACAGTCAATGGGTCTATAGATGTAAAATCTGGCATTGGATGTTCAATGACGAAACCTATGTTTGGTCTTCGACCATTATCTAGTGAATACACTTTAGAAAATTCATCAGCAAAAGCGTTCGCTTTTTCCGCATCCGTTACAACGCTGTTGCCGTTAGTTAGTAAACCTCCAGTTTTTTCACCACCACCCAATTTCCTCGTAAGATATTTGTAGAAATCTTGCTTCCTCCCAGATGTCAAAATTTTCTTCTCTAAATTGGAGTTGAATTTTTTCAGCTTCTCTGTGAACTTCGTTGTAAAGTTATTGTATCCTGACCAAAAACCGCTAGCATTTGCATAATGGAACAGCCTTCCTTTCTGCTCGAGCATGTTTCGCAAATAAGAAGATAAATTCAAGATGGTGGGTAAAACGGGGGTCCAAGGAACAAAAAGTTTGATCGCGTGATTCAATATTGCTATGAACATTTCGTATTTTTCATAAACTGTTGTCACACAATCAAAGGAATACCTCCAGAGAATGGACGATAGGTAATTATTAATCAAGTTATAATACTCACGTACAGCGTTTCTTGTTTTGTACCGCTAAAAATCTCGTTGAATGTAATACTTTTATGGTCACTATGCCCAATTGGAGCACGAACCATCACTTTGTCAACCACTTCTCCTGAATATGAAAATATCAAATCAAGGATGTTATTGCCACGTGTGGGACGCTCCACTAGTTGTGAATAACCATGGCAGAACATAAGGTTAGCGAACTGATGGTGACTGTTTTCGCTCCAGTCGATCTCTGGCAGATTAAAATCACCAAGCACGATAACCGGCCATGGGCATATAGAAAGGTCACTTATGGCCTTGAAAAGCTGACTTGTAGTGATGGAACTACAGGAAGGCGATCTATACACTAGTATGTTTCTGATTGAAGTATTCCCTTAAACTATATCTTCAGTTAAGATTTCATAGCCTGAGGAAATTGATTCCGAGAAAACCATAGTATACGAAAAATTATCCTTGAGCAAAATGGCAACACCGCCGCCAGACGTAGAGTTTCTATCGCAACGCATTACTGTGAAATCCTTAGACCACGCGCCTAGCATTGATGACACCTAGTACTCGGCCTTCAACCAAGTCTCAGTGAAGAAGTATATATCATGAAAGCTCCCTAGTGTTAAATCCACATAAACAGAGCTCTTTGCGAATGATCTCAAGTTTCCGTAAACACAGTTGAAAGATAATGATAACGACCTACTCTCATTTATAGCTGACCGGGGATTTACATTCGGTTTAAATTGATGGGACTTTCAGCAGTGACTATAGAACCAACTACAATTGAACTCTGAGTTTTGGACAAGTGGCAGGGAATCGACGTGGTCCTACGGCGCAGTAAGTAATCTTCACGTCTACGTTCTCTTTTCTCACGAGTGAGGGATTCCCTTAAAGGCAGTGTCCACCATAAAAACCATGTCGGCTTTTTTGGTGGAGATCGGCAGCTGCGGGGCCTAGCGGAACCCTAACGTTGAAAAAACTGAGAAAAATGAGCTCGGAACGGTCCACTACGGCCCCAAAGTTGGACACCCATCAGCTCGTCACCCCCAGATGCACTTTTCACGCCCACCGACGTGAACAAATGAATGCTCGAGATTGTGAGATGAGCGATGGCTTCCGATCAATAGCCCCGCTCTTCCCTTCATTCTCAACTTCTCTCTCTACTCAGGTCAGCTCGCATACATCGGCTGCGAAAGACGGAAGTTACAAGCCTCGGACAACTCGTCCACCAAGTTTCCTTAGCTCAATATTTGAGGGACCATAACTCCGTTCCCTGAAGGTCTTGTGCGATTTAAGAGATATCATTGGAATCAGCATGGAGCCGTTTTCAAGATTGGCGGAAAAACATAAAAACTATTTCTATCGTGAACACTGCCTTCAAATAAATCCGTCCTCGTGGGAAGGAACGTAAACGTGGAACTCTGGCCACGGCTTGACGCTGAAACCTGGTCGCTGGTAGCACTACTTTAAGGAGCCTCCTACGGGCCATTGTTGGCGTCCCTAGTCTATACACGTCAGAAGGAAAACATTCTACACCTAGATGATTGAGAACATCAGCAACACAGTTATAGTCGTACTGTAAGCGATCACCAACTGAAGGTGAAGAAAGTTCAGGAATTCCTGCGATGACGACGGATCTCATGGTTCTTTCTCGTTACAGCATTCTTCGTGTGTCGGAGCAGTGGTAGTTCTTGTAGGCGTCCTTCTGACTACACTACGATCCTGCGCCTGTCGAGCCTCACTTCTTGTCAGACGTTCCCGGAGCTCCTCATTTTCAGCCGCCAAACGATCCCTTTCCTGTGTCACGTTTTCAAAAGCCAGAGAGAGAGCTTAGCTGATTTGCCAGGGTCGCCAGTATCTTCTTCACATATTTCGGCACATTCCTGGCTCCATTCACTTCTTCGAGCATCGTCTGCATCTCTCCATCTCTGAATTCGTTCGCAGAAGGACTGCTGATGACGAAACTGTAGTAATCGGTTATGTCCGAAAGCACCTTACGTGGAGACCTGTTCTTCCTTCCTTATTCTGTATTCACGCGGGTCGCACGCGATTTCGCCTCTTCTTCTCTGCTGACGATGAAGAAAGTCGATGCTGACGAGAGCCAAATTGAGACGACCACACTTGGGGAGCACCAGAGTGAAAGTGACCAGTTCTGCCTCAGTTGTGCTTGCTTTCAAAGCCTAGATTTTTAACGACCAACGACTAACGACTAACGAGGGTTTTGGCCGGTTGAACGACTAACGACTAACGAATTACAAAATTTCTATTACGCACTTCCCTGCTAGCCGCGCACGATGCCTCTAATTGTAAGCGAGGCATTCCCATAAACTCATTATTTTCAGCTCAACCATACACGACGAGACCTCCGTGTTGTCGTGATCATATAGGAGCAGTCACATGCAATCGTCTTGCGAAGGCGAATTCTCGATTGTTCATTCGTCGATGTAATACGGATGCTGAGTTCAGGTAAGGTTTAAGAACAATACATGGATAAACGAACAACTTAGGGCTTCACGTGAGACTCAGACCCCAAATCTAAAAATGAACACTGTTTCACATGCAGGCACATTTGAGTTCTTTTTGAGGAAAATTACGGCGCTCAGTACAATACTGTGCTTATCTGGGCCAAATTCCGGTCCGCAATTGCGTCTCGATACGCTTTGCGGCCGCGCGCTTTCGAGTCGGAAGAGTTTCCAGGACGCAGCCGCCGATCTGTTGACTCTAGGCGGGTTTTAGAAACTGGAAACTAAACAATGTTGAAGAAAAATGTTCAAAAAAGCCATATCGAATCGGCGTTGGGGCTGGCAACCCGACTGACTCGAGCGCGTGCGGCCGCAAAGCGTGTCGAGACGCAACTGCGGACCGGAATTTGACCCAATAAGCACAGTACACACGTTACTCGTTCAAGAACTCAGAACTACTCACTCAAGAAAACCTGAGCCGCGATGTTTGCGAACTCTCACCAAAGCTCGGCTCGAAGTGGTCAATTCGAGCCCGCAAGGACATATTTGACATCTCATCAAGCGCTCTATTTTTTTGCCGTGCCATTGTCTTCATTAGGTGGAGCCATGTACTCCACCAACCTTCACCTCTGGGCAGGTGAAGGAGGGAACCTTCACCATTGGAAAACCGGTGCCAACAGGAGAAACGCGCCGAAGAAGGATAAAAGTGACCCAGCACTCATGCAAGTCATTTTTAAGATTGGATGGGTGTCACTGCCGGTTTTTCGTCCATAACTTCTTTGTGCTTAGAGATAGACCTTTAGCGAAGGTTGTTTTCGGAATCTCCGTAAAATTCTGCATTAAATAGCGTTTTTGGTTTCAAAAATGTGTTCTCGTTCTTACAGCCGATTTCAGTTTATTAAGTGCATTTTTTTGCCTGAAATTATCGGTTATTCGTCCATAACTTTTTTGTGTTCAGAGATAGACCTTTGGTAAAGGTAGTTTTTCAAAATCTTGATGAAATTCTTCGTCGGTTAGTGTTCCAGTTTGGAAAAACATTCTCTCGATCATTCAGCCTATTTCATTGCACGAAGCACCAGTTTTTCGCCTGTAACTCTTTAACCGTTGAAGACAGAGTTCTGTAAAAATTGTTTTTGAAATCGACGCAAAATTCTGCGTCGAATGATATATAGGGTTCCTAACTTTGCTAGCTACATAAGTAAGCCAGGACGGCGGAGTCGAGCCCAGTTGTTGGCTCCAGCAGATTTCTGCGTCTCTCATTTGTACCATAGAGGCGATAGCACTCTATGGAGATAACTATGGAGCTCGACTCCACCGACCTGGCTGGCTTATGGGGTAGGCAAATTCAGGAACCCGATATATCATTCGACGCAGAATTTTACGTAGATTTCAGAAACGAATCTTACCAAAACCTTATCTTCAACGGTTAAAGAGCTATAGACGAAAAACCGGTGTTTCGCAAAATGAATTAGGCTGAAGGATCGAGAAAATATTTTTCCAAACTGGAAACACTAGTTGACGCAGAATTTCATCGAGATTTTGAAAGCAACCTTGACCAAAGCCCTATTCTCAAGCACAAGAAAGTTATGGACTAAAAACCAATAATTTCAGGCGAAAAAATGCACTCGATAAACTGAATTCGGCGGGAAGAACGGGAACATATTTTATGAAACCGAAAACGCTATTCTATGCATAATTTTATGGAAATTCCGAAAACTACTCTCACCAATGGGCTGTCTTCTATAATGAAAAAGTTATAAACGAAAAACTGATTGCTTTTGGTGAAAGAAAGTTATTTCATAAATTCAAATTGGCTGAGAGATTGGAAACGTATTTTTCTCAAGTTGAAAACATTATTCGACGCAAAATTTCAGAAGATATTGGAGATAGCTCCGTTCAAAGATCCATTTCAAAGGGCAAAAATGTTACGAGCGAAAAGCAGGTAGTTTTTCAAAAATCGCTTGGGGAAATTTTCCGAAAATTTTGAACTCCAAGACAGCTCAAAGGAAATTTTTCATAATCTAGGCAGGCCATTTCATTAAGAATAGGGTACTTCTAGAGGAGGTCATCTATCGAAAAAATTGTTCAAAATTAATGATCAAGAATAGAAATATATTGAATGGAAGAAAAAGAGGATTAAGAAAACGTCAAATTTTGAAGTTGCAAGTCTACAGGGAACCTACGCCATTCCCCACTCGGGTATCCTAAACAACCTTCACCTCTTCGACCGCTGTCTCCACCCCAACGAACCAATGGTCTCCGGAGCATTGACAACTCAGCACGCGGGGTGTCCGAATCAGTACGATGAGCGCAGAGGACGAAAAGAAAGGCGCTGCCAGCCGGCCCGGCACTCTCTCGGTCGTGCTAAAGTGCAAACTGTCTATCTCTGCGTCTCCGCGGGATGGACTCATTTACGGCTTTGGCTGTACACTACAGGGATGAGTGCAAACCTAGCGTGAGGGGGAGCATTCGAAATCCCAGTGAAGAACGAAAGCTAGCGCTTTCAGAAATCAGAGCATTCCCATGGAGTCTCCAGGAAAACACTCGCGGATAACGATATCATATAAAGGTGTTATTAAAGTTATCGATGTTTTTCTTCGATCGAATCGCTGAAAAACGTTGTAGGCTGTACTTTCTTCAATGAGGTGGTACAGATGAACTGGCTAACAAGTAGGCTACTTACTGCAATGAAATCAATCGGTACAACTCGGACAACCTTGTAGATTTCTCGTGGGTCGCCACGTATTTTTAAATAAGTGAGTAATTCTATCCAAAAGGAGCTGTTTCAGCCAGAGGTGGTTTTGGGCAGACAGAAACGTTCGAAAGAAAGGAGCAGCAGTAAAACGGGATGAGCGAGTCTTTAAAAAAATAACTTAATTTCTTGAGAACGAAATCACTTTTCGAAAACCTTTAATTCCCAATAACAAACCGTTGCTCTATTTCGCATGGAAGAGCCTGATGCCTTTCGATAAAAGACTCACTCGCTTGGTAAGGTTCACATGCTTCTGTACTATGTTTATTTGGGCCTGATTCCGGTCTGCAATTGCGTCTCGACACGCTTTGCGGCCGCACGCGCTCAAGTCAGTCGGGTTTCCAGCGCCAAAGCCGACTTGATACGGCTTTTTTATCCGATTTTCTCTTATTTTTTTCAAGTTTCCAGTTTCCAAAACCCACCTATAGTCAGCAGATCAGCGGCTGCGGCGCTGGAAGCTCTTCTGACCCGGGAGCGTGCGGCCGCAAAGCGTGTTGAGACGCAATCGCGGACCGGAATTTGGCCTAGATAAGCACAGTACTTTCACCAGTTCACTTTTCTGATCAGCGAAAGGAAACCGCCTATGTGGGTCAGACTGCATGTCTTCTTATCGATAATAGATATAAAATATTTATACCGGTACTAGAATAGCCAGAGCAAGCACATTTCCAAAACCACAAAGCTCTTCTCTGAAAAACAACACGAGTTGATTTCGTGGATTCAACATTTCAGCTATGGGAATTGGCTCTCAAGAAGCATTATTAACTTTTTGTAGACTCGCCCACTCCACTTTCCTATTGTTTCTTTTTGTAGGAACGTTTCTGTCAGCATCAAGCCTTTTCTACTTGGAAGTACTCATTTTTTATAGAGTTTGCTTTGCTTTTTCTTCTTTATCATATGTTTAATCAGCAGGTTAGAATTGCATCCAGCAATTTTCTCAAGCGAACTGAAGTGTTATAAAAAGATTGAGCGTTCAAAATATTTTTACCACAGGAAATGCATTCTCAGTTTGTGATTTCAATCTCAGCATCCCTAAAGACCGGTGGCCGATGTTTGCCAGCTTATGCAGCGAAACCTCGCTCATCTGACAGATGCCAGCCGACGACACAACAGTAGCGTCTTTTTCTTTGTGCTCCGTCGCGGGAGTCAAGGTGGAGGGCGCAGCAAGCGCGAGGGAAAGTGGGTGAGGCATGCTTGGTTGTCAATGGTACCGCAACCCGAACCAATGGTCAGGAGCAAGGCCGGGAGCATACAGTTCACCTCCGCACTGCCGTTCAGTCCGCAAAGTGCACCCTGATTGCGAAATCTTGGTGCGGCGCGGTTGCGAACATCCTCAGACAAGGATGTGGGATCATCCGGGCGCTTTTGGCCTTTGGTGCCCGGGTGATCCCACCGCCCGGGTGATCCCACATCCCTGTCTGAGGATACTCGCAACCGCGCCGCAGCACGATTTCGCAATCAAGCGCACTTTGCGGACTGAACGGCAGTGCGGAAGTGAAGAATACATCAGCCAGCGCAGAGCGACGCTACGCAGTGTTTACCATCGATATCGATCGAAAATCGATATGTCTGATATGTCGCTGGTCGCGGCATTTATGATCCCGGCCTAATTCGAGGTTACTACAAACACTCGAACGCTAACGTCGGACAGGGAACGGAATTCTCACGCCATAAAATAGCGTGTTCGACCGTGTTGGTTGCGGACACTACAACTCATTTTACGAATACGCGAAAAATAAGTGTCAACGCATATTTTCCTTGTATATGGGATGGATTTTTATCTTATACAGGATGGATGACATACATTACGGAGAACTGGTTAATTTTTACACGCCCTGAAACTTCGAACCTGCCCGAGGTTTCTCTCACCATCTGAAATTAAGAGAGTTTGAGGGCCTAGGAGGCGAATCTTTCGCACAAAATTGGACCTTGGGTTCAAGTCTAATCATAAGTATCAAATCCTAGAGGAAAAAAATTCCTGTCCCTTTTGTAGGATGGCTCAAGCGAGGCTCTTCTTACCGAGTGTTTTTAGGGCAATTTATACCCTTAAAATGCTGCCTGAAAGTCTGTTATTCATAATTCGATGCTGATTCAGTTGTTGCATATGGAGCTTATCGGAGCTACATCACGTGAAACAACAGGTTTTTCAACACACTGCAAACGGTCACCAAAAAATCGTGTCATTTGAGTAAGACGCGAATAGAAGCTATATTAGTCATCTGCAGCATGTAATTCCTAAAAAATTATGATTACATTTATTTGAACTGCCGAGAGACATCGAATGTCAACAATAAGAAGAAAAGTTCAACTTCTCGAATCGGATAGCGCACATTTTTCGCGTAGTCGTAAAATGAGTTGTAGGGTCCGCAACCAACGCGGTCTAACGCGCTATATTACGGCGTGAGAATTTCGTTCCCTGTCCGACGTTAGCGTTCGAGTACTAAAAACAGCTATGTTAACATTGCAAAAGATTTGGACTATAAGTAAGAATCTTTTATGCAAAGAGTAAACTTTTTTTGCGAAACTGTTTTTTTGCACTAAAACCTAAGTGTTTTGGCCTGTTTTGGAGCAACAAAGATTCACGTGTGTAGCTGAAAGTAACAGTGTACTCCAGCAACTGTATTTACAGGCGTATCTATAGTTCGTCTGCGCAATCGCGTTCAGTCCTCATTATCACAATAGTAGAAGCGAAGCGATTGTTTTCAAAAAATTCAACAACTAAAATGAAGAAATTGCAGGTAAAACTAGTTGTTCTGAATCCGAAGAGTTTTTGTCCTGAATTCGTATAAACTCAGAACAATTACTCGTCTGATTCTGGAGAGGTCTCGATGATTTTCCGACAAATTTTCACCGTTTTCTCCAGAACTCTCCGCCAATTCAGGAAAACTCTTGCTGAATTCTCGACAATTTTTACCGTTCTCGGTATAAGTAGTAGGGTTCCGTCCATACCAGGAGCCGCTCTAGGAAGCTCATCTTAGCCGCCGTCGGCATCTGGGACAAGATCCTCCCCGCGGTCTCCGGGTGCGGGACCACCCCCTCCCCCAGAGCCGAGGGGCCATCCCCTCAGCTTCCAAAAATTCATCCTTCGGCCTCTGAGTGATCCTTCAGAGGTGACTTGAAGTCACCATTCAGGATCGGCCTCGGGATGCCGAGTGAGCATTCGGTGAGATGAGGCTCCTTTTATACCCTTCGGTTTGTTTACTCTGAGCATGATACTGATACCAGAAAAGAACTAAATTCTTAAAAAGTTTTTAACATGTTTCCCACAACAAGATCTGCCTGAGCTCATCTGTATAATGAAAGCTTGCAAATTCTGTGGTTTGGTCACAGGCGGGAGGTGCGCTGGTGATCAGGGGTGTGCGTAAATGAAATTTCAAATTTCGTAAATCGTAAAACGTAATTACGACAAAACCACCGTAAATCGTAAACCGTAAATCGTAAACAGCAAATAATAACTATAACCACTAAAAATACCATTACTATGGTGAAACAAGAGTAGCTGCCTACTGTCCTACTGTCCACCGTTTCACGTACTAAGTACATATTAGGTTGCGTTCATTATTTGACAGCTAACCACATTTAAAGGCAGTGTTCACAGAGAAAAAGTTGCACCTTTTTTGGCTAAAACGTAAGCTTTGGGTCCCTCTAAGAAGATTAAGAACGGAAGCAGGGCTGGGCACGCGTCCCGGTTAACCTTAGGGGGGTGCATATTGGACGTTGCAGAGAGGGCAGAGGGGGATGCCTAAACCGGACACCAAAAAAAGCTAAGTGCATGTTCTGTAAAATTTCAGGAGCAAAATAATACACGATTCTCTTCTGGTTTGTCATATCTTCCTCTTCGCTTTTTAAGACAAACACTTACAGAATTAAAATTATTGATAGATATGCAGTTTGTGTTCGGAATAATTCATAGTTGCTGTCGAAGCTTCTCATCAACAACTCTATTAATTGAAGATCATATATAATGTGTTTGATTGTTTTGATGAAGGAATGAACACTACTCCATTATCTAGTAGCAAGTAAGGATTGATGTGGTGTAATGTTTCTTTGGTGTAACGTTCACTGATTACGCTTGTGGTTAACGATTAGAAGCGAAGATACAGAGACAGCGCTCAGACGCGCTATCGTTCACGTTCAGAAAAGGATTAGCGAACTGCTGTATTATGGCAGACTAAAAATACAGATATCACGGTCAGTATAAAAACAAGCCAACGGAATTTCGTCTATGAGAATGACGTATGAAGAGAGCCGACTGTAAAAATTGAAGACTGCAAGTTCCAGTGAAAGAAGCAAATAATCGTATTTTCCTGCTTGAGAAGTACCCTGTTCGTAAAAACCCGAATTTTATCCAGCTTGAATGCCGCAATCCCTTAGAGAGTGGGCTCGCCGTGCGATATGGTGTTTGTCCGCAGCTACACAGCGCACACTGGAGTGGACGCGCGCACGATATTAATTGAAAATAAGTTTTATTACAGAACGGGGAGGAGAAAAGGATTGAAAGTAGAGTAAATGGAAGAAGGCAGAAATAGGTTGCTTTCAATGTAACCATCTCAGAAATTTAATGTAAATAAACTAAATTGGAGCAGGGTGAATTTTTCGGACTTGACAAGGTTCATTCAAATGAACTTTGTTGATTACAAACAGCATAAACCATGAGAACTAAGAGCATTGGGAGAAAGAGGAGAATCTGGCAAACACTTTAGTAACGGACGCTTTGATATTCAATGTGGTTTAAGAACCTTAAAACTCGTCCCGGTTTTGTCCCGGTTTTGTCCCGGTTTTCGGGGTAAAACCGGGACGAGATTTAAAAGATCCTCAAAACCATCTTGTTGAAGCTAAACTGTTTGCCAGATTCTCCTCTTTCCAACAATATCCTTTGCTCGCATTTTTAATGCTACTTTTGATCAACTAGGTTCGCTTGAATTAAACTTGTCACGGCTAAATACTTACCCCTGCTCCAACTTTGTTTGTTTACATTACATTTCTAAAATGGGTGCATCCAGAATAGACAATTTTCATCATCTTCCATTTCCTTCGGTTTCAATCGTTTTCTCTTCCCCGTTCTGTAATAAAATAATTTTTTTATTAATATTGTGTGCGCGTCCACTCCCATGTGCGCAGTGTAGCTGCGTACACACACCAGATCGCACGGCGGGCCGGGTCTCTAAAGGATTGCGGCATTCTACGTGGGTAAAAATCGGGTTTTCCACTCCCTACGCATCTCATCAATCCCTAAATGGTTCCACAACACAAAATAATTGTGAAAATTTTCTTCATCAGAACGATCAAACAGGGATGAATCCTTCGTACATAGGTTCATGAAAACATTCGATAGAAAACATTGATTACTGCAAAGAAAGTGGCTCTGTTGTTGATTGTAATTGCTTAATTGTAATGAATAAAAGTTGTTTTATCTTTTGTCGCAACCTATCTTCTTATTAAAAATTTTCTTCTTAAGATTGTTTGGAAGTTTAAAAATTACACTACCTTTTATGTTGACATTTTCGGAATTTCCTTTATTCAGTGCTTTTTTTATACTCTGGTTTATCAAAATATAGAATTCAAGATCATGGCTGTCGTGCTCGACTTCTCGGAAAACAGCCGATTTCGATTTCTCATAGGGGGGTGCCTGAAAATTGCCGAGCTAAGGGGGGTGCATATTCAAAATCGCCCTGCCGGGGCGTGTGCCCAGCCCTGAACGGAAGTGCGAAGAAAAACGGCCGGTAAGTGGGTGAACATCGCGTGGGCCAGCCAACCCATTGGGCCACTCCGCCCAAGTGCTATAATAGTAGCCCTGAAATCGTGGTTAGATGAGCGATGGTTTCCGGTCGAAAGCCCCGTTCTTCCTTCATTCTCAACGTCTCTCTTTATTTAGGTCAGCTCGTACACATCGACTGCAAAAATTGGGAGTTACAAGCCTCGGACTACTCGTCCACAATGCTTCCCTAGTTGAATTTTGAGGGGCCATAACTCCGTTTCCAGGGAGTCCTGTATGATTCTAGGAACATCATGGAAATCAGCATGAGACCGTTTTCAAGATAGGCGGGAAAACAGAAAAACGAATTTTATCGTGAACACTGCCTTTAAGGGATATGATATATTTGGTCGCTGTCATCAGTGAGAAGCATGAAATCTAGCACAAATCGCGGCGGGACCCGCATCGGAGCAGCGACATCGGTTGTCGTAGGAAGAGTTATTGCGCGTGAGTCGCAGCGACGTGTCGCGGAGGGCTGACATACTGCAAACGTGCCAAAGCCTGTCGTTGCCGCTGTTCAGCGCACTGCGAATGCGACAGGTCTAAAGGGCGAGAGCTCCGGGACAGACGGTCGCTGTCGCTGTGCAGAGCGACCCGACCGTGTCTCGTAGAAGTCCCCTAATGGCACCGTCTTACCCGTATTTCTTTGCTATCCCTTGTAACTCATTCCACAACTTCTTCCCAGATCTTGATAAATCCGCATGTCCGATTCAGCTGTCCGCGTATTCGCTGGGCAGCAGGGACACAATCATACTAGTAGTGCTTTTCCCGAAACGCTGACGCCGTTGTAAGCGTAAAACGAGCCAAAATGACTTTATTTGAGCGATTCACAACAGCCGAATTTGAGAACTCCTCCCATTTGCTAACGATACCGCAACACCAATCAAAAGGGTAAGAATCGCAGTGACATGTACTTCGAGCTCCCTACTGTAGGTTGACTCAACCTCAGTGCACTTACTTTGAAAAATATGACACCGGGCTTGCACCAACCTTCAATAGAGATGGTAAATTAACAATCAGATCCGTGGCAACTCCACATTATCTAGAGCACAGTATCGGTCGCCCAGCCCAAGTTATTTTTTCCTACATCCACCAAATCACTTGCAGAATCGTAGCTTCATGGTGACGATACTGTAGATGGGTAAAGGCAACGCAAGCATAAAAAACGCTTTCTAAATTTTGCCGTATTGTGTAGTTTAGTCCCCATAGTTAAGAAATATAGTCAAAGTGCCCCATCAAACGCTCGCATTTGTGAGAGATAAATGTTTCAGGAAAAAAGGGCGAAGATGAGCGTTCGAACTTGCGCTCACGCCTTTTCTGAGGGTCCGTTTGCTGCAGACGATAAGAAATTAACTGGTGGGAACGATTTTGAGCTTCGAACGTTTGAGGTAAAAAACGAACGCTCCTGTTGTTGTTTTTTGTGAACTCCGAGTAGGCGTAATCTACTCAAAAGACGGGGCCAGGAGCACTGTATCAAGCAAATTTTAGATCGATTGGACTGCCTAGCTCGATGTTTTGACGCTAATCTAGTTATGAAATTCAGGACAGTTGATCTTCATGAAGAACGCGAAAACGACGTTTCTTGTGAAGAGTGCTCTCAGACTGCATTGCGTCGTAGGCGGCAGCTAGTGAGACGTGCGCGGCGCTCAACGCAGATCTCTTATCCAGCGCCTCCAACTCCGACCGTGTGTCCAGCGTTATAATGACAGAATCACATCAAAGTCTGATAACGGGATCGTGCTGCAGTCACACGACTGGGTTGGTCCCATCTCCTGACCAAATACATTAGTATATGCAAAAAGGGATTAGAGCAAGTCAATTGGAGATGTCTCGCGATTTACTTCCATTGCATGTATTTTTGTTTACGAAAAATTACGATTTACGGTCCAAAATGTCGTAAATCGTAAAATCGTAAATCGTAAACCGTAATTACGCACACCCCTGCTGGTGATTGCTTGCCCTGCACGATGTCCTGCTCACTCCTGCTCAAGTCGTGTCCACCTTCCTACCAAGTTCTACTTTCTCTACTTGACGACTTGTGCGCGGCTACTGGAGCCTTGTACACAATGCACTGAGTCCTGATAGAAAACTTGCTGTGATAGTGCCGGTACCCTCGACTGTGCCGCGATAGTACCGCAGCCGATCCGCGATCATCACTGTGCCAGGACGATTCTGTAACAGTGTCTTGGGCCTCGACAACTCCGCGAAATTGGCGCGATAGTACAGCAGCAGTTCCGCATTAGATCCGCGCCGGCGCCGCGAGGACGTGTCAGCGAACCCGAGTCAACAGCGGTACACTGTCATGTGTGGTGAAACGAGATTTTCCCCGTTTAGATTATCCAAATGTGAGGCACTTCCCGCATGTCCTGCGCACTTTGTGCAAACCCTTGCTCGCACTGCACAATGTCCTGCACATTTTTGGTAGAGACTATCTGGTTCGGCACGTTCAAAGCAACGTCTCTTTCAGTTCTGATTCGGTCCTGCACACTACTGTTCAGATCATGGATGTGCGGAATTTTCTGTTTTCTGTTTTCTGCCCATTTTTGGCAATTTTTTTCTGTTTTCTGTGAAAATAGGCAAAAATTGGACAGAAAACAGAAAAAAACGTGTACCGCGATTTGCAGCAGGGCTGTTTTTTAGATTTTCTGAAGCTAAGCTGATAGGGTGAGGATGTACTTCACCCAGGCTTTCTGCAGTTGTACCACGCTAGACACTTTTGTCTCGCTGTAGTGGTTGTCCATTAGGGCACGTGTGGCGTGGTGGGAGGAAACGGTACTGTTCGCTGTACACGGTCGGGTTCGATCCTCGCCGAGGTGAACCAAACCAACCAACCCTCCGGGATCCTTCAATTTGGAACAGATTTATGTAGGGAGATGAAGGCACTCATTGGGAAGTCGGCTGGCCCCCGCAACCCACTAAATAAGCACGAAACCCATTCCTCTGAAAAAATGTGCCGCGTCAGTGCCGGCAAAGTACCGCGATCCTCGACTGTGCCGCGATAGTGCCGCAGCGGCTCCGTGATCAGACGATTCTGCTACCGTGCCTTGAGCCTCGACATCGCGGCGATATTACCGCAGCAGCTCCGCGTTAGAACGTTAGGCTCCGCGAGGATGCAGCAACGAACCCGCGTGGAGTACGATGCACTGTCTTGTGTGGTAAAAAGAAGTTGTCGCCGGTTCAATATACCCGAGTTCGAGGTACATTCCGTGTTTCCATGTGCGCAAAAGCGGAGGTAACCTCTGTCCTTATCAGACAAAGGACGTAACGACCGCAGGTGCGAACTTTTGTTCTTACATTTAGACCCCCTCTAGTTGTCTTATAATTCTTAAATCACTTCATATCAGACACTCTTCCGAAGTCGCCCGGGCGTTATCGCGGAGCCAAAGCGGTACTGTAGGATCCCTGCTATAGCTCCGCGGTAGTGCCGCCGTGGCTCCGCGATAGTGCCGATTCGGTGACTGAACGCGACAAAGCGGCACTATCGCGGAGCCGCAGCGGCATTTTCTCTGAGAGTCAAGCCTCTACGAATACCCGCTCCCCAACGTAACCGCTTTGATGGAGCGGGGTAATGTTGGCCCCAACTATACCATGCACGCAAAACTCTAAATACGTGTTTGAATTCACTGCAACGCAGATGGCACAGAATTCAGTTAAGATGAAGCGCCAAGAAATTGATGGTGAGTCTATCAGAGGATAATTATGCCACAGAGGTACGTGAGGCTCTCAACGGTGGAGCGAACGACGCGTCAGGTCATTCATACTCTAACGGCACAGGTGGTACGGGCGTGACTTTCAGCTCTGAGGAGTAGTACAGTGTTCAAACCAGCAGTTATCCCGCAATAAGTGCTAAAATATGTACACTCAGGAGTGGAAAGCTCGCTCCGACTTCACTAAGTACTCCTTCCACAGACACATGTATTGAGCTTCTAATAGAGTAATCGAGCTCTTATTGCCTGGTAAAAGGACGGTTCGATGAATATTTGTCATCTCATCGCACTCATATTCTGCAATTCTTGAGCGTCTATACTTTTTGCTCTGGCCAACTGTAAGGTTTTGAAAATTCAATGAAAGAAGCACAGATCACTCAAAAAATGAATAAAATAAGCTCAATGTTCTGAAAAATTTCATTTAGTGTACGCTGAACACGCTTTATTGATTTTTGAAAATTTTCTGTTTTCTGTTTTCTGCCCATTTTCGGAGATTTTTTTCTGTTTTCTGTCAAACTAGATTTTCTGTTTTCTGTTTCCAAATATATTTTTTCCGCACATCCCTGGTTCAGATCCTTTCCAGTCCTCCTTCCGAATCCCACCTCAGCGTTCGACGTCTTGCACTGTTCGGCTTGAGCGCTGCATAGATTTTGCCACTGGAGCGCAGCTGCTCGTTGACGATATGCAAAACTGGTTGAGAAATTTCCGAATATTGAAAACTTGTCGGGAAATAGTCGAGAATTCGGCTGAATACAAGCAGGGCTAATTTCTAGAGCAGCCGTCCAGAATGTCCCCAGAGTTCTCGAAGCAACTAGAACAATTTTTCTAGCTGGTGAGTCCTGAATTCTGCAGCATTTCTGCAGCGGTTCTCGACAAAAAATACGATACTCTCGAATTCTTTACAACTTTTCCCTAAATTCAGAACTAGTTTTGGGTTCTCGACTTATTCAGGACAAGTTTTCGACGTATTCAGAACAACTACTTTTACCTGAGATCATTATCAAAACAACCGATTCGCTCCTACGGTTGTGATAATGAGGCTTTGCGAACTGAACGCGATTGCGCAACTATAATAGATCATACTTACATGTCACATGTTAAATCGATAAGTGAGGCAATATCCTCTCCTGCCAATTTCAAAACCACAGAGGCAGCCTTTCTCAGATCTCCACAGGATGTAAATTAGTAGATTAACTTCTTACCGTCTCCAGCACCAAAATATTGAACTAATAGGGCACCTAGCGTGTGGACTCAATAGAAGTTATCTTAGGAACCCTTAGGAAATCCATGTGCGCGAGGTATACATGAAGTGCAAGCGATTCTACCCAATTGATGAGCTGAAAACACCGATTCTCGGCGTACTGAGTGGTACAAATATTTCAGCTATCGTAACCTGATAAAAAGAAGGCCAAATCGGTTCTCAATTGAGCCACAAAACAAGAAGCAATGTAGACTATACATTGGTGTGAAGTCGTTATGATGATCAAAAATTAATTTTTTAGACTAGGCGGACGTATAGAATAAAACAGTGAAAAATCGGAAAATCGTTATGGAAAAAGGTCTTAAAATTATGGAAATCCTTAAATATAAGTGCATAGGTTTTCTAACACTCTGAGTTCGCCCACTATAGTGAAAGGCACGCAGAGCAACTCTGAAGAGCGATATCGTAGAAAAACAGGGTGAACGTTATGGACGTAAACAATGAAAAGCGCTGTAGAAGACATCCATCGAATATCCTACATAGACAATGGTTTCAACCTGTTACAGATTGGTCAAGTCAAGTAAATGCAATCCTATGAATTTGCAGTCAATGAGCGCGATGCAAAACATGAGTGACGGGCAAAGACTATTGCAGGCTGATTCAATGTTGTTCTGCATGCAATATCAGTGGTGGAGCGATGTCGTACGATTTAATCGCTCGTTCATTAGTATCGGAGCAGTGCTATGATCGGTATGGAGCTAAATTTTGCGCCAGGTATGCATAGTTTATGCACTGTTGCTGAGCGACTGAAGCATATTGTAAGTATTTTTCTGATACGTCAACGCCACCGACGTGTTCGAGTCGCAACGTACGTGGAACTGCGACGGGGAAAATCCCCAAATCGCTTTCCGGGCATGCCGTAAGTCATGTGGATTCTGCGATTTCTCAATCGTTCGTTACACACTCTCTGATGCTGAACAGGCCTGCAAGGTTGGTGACCTTAAGCTTATTATCTAGGAATAGCCATCTGAGAATGCAACGATTTCGATCATCAAGTTCTTGGGCAGAAAAGCACTGTTGTAGCGCATCATCCTATGGTCTAGACACGATAGTAACGCATCGCTTACCGAAAGAACGCAAAAGTGTTCCATCGCCTCAAGTCATAGATTGTAGTCAATGCAAGACACCTTTGAAAACTCTAGAAATTTAGAAATTTTTCAAGCTTTATGGTATCAACACAATGGTCACTTTTCCACCATAAAAATGTATAAACGTTGGATCCTGCACGCCAAGCCCTTCTACCCAAGTATTGTTCGCCGTAACATCCACACTGGAGTCCGTTATGTACAGTTTCCGTTTTCGATTTAGCCTGACTTACGGAGCAGGTGTTGGGCTTGGCGGTCTCACTGAAAAATAGGTTTTCGATTTACGCGGGGTGATCAACCGTCACAGCCCCGTCCATTCATCAGACTAAAATCATCACGCGAACTCTACACACCTTTCGAGAAGAGTTATTTGAGAATGAAATCGTACCCCTCTCCATCGTTTTTCAAGTCGTCTTCTGTTATGAATTCAATTGGTTTTGACTTTGCATGTAATTCTCTGCATTTTTCTTCAACTTACTTCTACCTCATTCAGAAGCAGTCCAGTGGATGGAGAGACAAACTTTTACAGAAGTCAATTCGAAAGGATCGCAGTGGAACACTTAGCACATAACTCATTGTACATGTATATGACGCGAAGCAAAGATTCTTGAACCATGTAGATTTCTAATAAACCTAATAATTTGCCAAGGGTTGAGGGCTCTTCTACCTTATCTTTGAAATGATTTTTCCACTTGATCTCAACTAAAAAAAATAGGCAAGTGACCCATTTTGTCGTAAGGAAGTTTTCAAGATAGTGCTCGTCTTCTTCTTGTTCAAATTTACCTATTATTAATAACGACACAATAACTAGAAGGCAGCATATGCTCACGTTTCCTAAGGCCTCTGGTTTACCATAACTACCCAATTCTGGGCTGGAATTCACGAAACGATAACCACGTCTGAAGCCCTTTTCAAAGTTTGTCGGCCGACGTCGGAAGACTCGTCATCAGATTTGATAAGTCAAGATAGATAAGATGGTTAGGATAGGGTAGATAGATATTACACATTCGATAACGAGTCGTCCGACGTCGGTCGGGGAAGTGTGAAAGGGGCTCAAGCCATATTCTGCGGCAGTCGATTTGCAAACAAAGTGCTCAACTATCGTGTGAGCTAACCATGATCAGAAACTAGGTCCCATTTTTCGGCATAGATAGGCAGCTAGGCAGTTGGTGGGGATGGGGGCTGATTGCAACTATAACGTTGAAAAACCAGAGCAATAGGGGTCCGAAAGGGTCCCGCAAGACCTCAAGTTTGGAACACCGTCCACTTACAATTAATCTGTTGCAGCCGCATGGGATAAAAGGAATCAAGGGTGTGGCGGGTGGACGGCGTTCAAACTTTTAGACCTTAATGGGACAATTTCAGGCCCGTTTTTCGTTATCCTCTGAACGTTATTTCCGCGAAAGTCTACCCAAGTGTCTCATTTCGCCAAAAAATCAGGCTCGGTTGTATGTTTATTTTATCGTGGACACTAACTTTGAGCAATGACTCTTCACGCGGCCTTACGAATACACTATCACGCAGCTACATACTAGAAAACACGCAGCTACACTGCGGATCATGAAGATAGGACACCCCTCAATATTTCCAGTTTCGTGTCTGTTGAGTAAGGTCTATCGTTTTGTCTATACTGCTGTGATCAAGATGTAAAGTAGCTCCCGTATACACCTTCTGAGCAAGACCGAATGTTTGTGCACTTCTCTGAAAAAAATGTATATTTTACGTCGCGTATCAAAAAGAAGGGACACACTCTCAGACGATAGCAGGCCCTGTGCCCACCCCGAATGCACCCGGAGCCGCGTCCATGTTGCGCTCAGGGTGACAAATTTGGCAATTTCCGGGCCACATGTGTTGCGAACCAGGCCGCATGCGTTGCGCTCCGGGTGCTACCGACGAAATTGATTCACGCAGCGCCCTGAGCGCAACTGTCGGCTGATGACATCTCAGTATATCATACAGCGTACATGGTTGCGCCCCGGGCGCTTTCTATAAACCGATTTTAACAACACAGTTGCAAAAATCGATACATCGAGGTGGTTCAGACGCTTCGCTGATAGATTATAGCACCCATTCAAGCTAATCGATTTTTCAAGGAAGAATCCAACGATTTCCACACATTCACCGAATTCCCCCACCCAACTGAATTTCCTTGGATTTATGTGACCCTTAATTGTCCCTTTTCTAAGCCAATGCTGATTATGAGATACCTTTAAGCTTAATACACTTTACCCTGCTTAGAATTTTGATTCCGTCACAGCTTCCCTCACAACTTCACCCATTAATCTTCTGATTTCACCTGATTTTCTCCAACTATTAGGTATATTTTCCTGGAATTATTAGGTATTCATAACAACCGCCCTTTCTCAGAGTCCTTCTAATGTTCTCGTTTAAAGGCAGTGGTCGCGATCAAATATGCTTGTCGTCTTTTTCCCTCTAAACCCTTTTCTGGGTCTCGAGTAGTAGGACCTACAAGAAAAAATCGCGGAAAAACCATTGTTTTGGGCAAAATTTGAAGCCTGAACTTTCATGTCTTTTGACGGTGGACGAGCTCACTCCATATCATCGGCATCGATGACCTCATTGACTGAAGTGCTTTCTTTCATTGTTCAACTGTTTTTATTAGGTAAATTTGCATTTATTTCGTCCTCTGAATGTCGATGATTTTTGACTGCTCGCCATGAGACTGCGATCTGTTTCGTCATCGCTGTGCACGTGTGCACGAACTGGCTGCTTTGGGCCTTAGAAACTCTAATTCTAGCCCGTTTTTCACCGCTCTAACTTTATAGTTTTTCAGCTGTTTTTTATCTAAGCTGATTTTTGTAGTTTTTTTCTATAACGTTTTTCATCGTGACCACTGCCTTTAACGATTTAAAGGTAACAATGAATATTTGCAAACTGCGTTCGGAAAGTCATGCTAACGTTTCATTTTTTGAATACAGTCTAAATATTGCACAAATATGAAGAATATAGTGAACTCTAGGATGGTCGAATATTGAGCGCAAATGAAGCAGAGGAAATCAATTACAAGCCCTACAAGAGAAACAGTGAGAACCCCGCTCACAAATCGCAGGAAGCCCAGATGCTCTTCCTTGTTTCAATTGATTCATCGAATTTCGAAATGCGCGCGTCAGTCAACGAATGTGGCCAGGAGAGCAACCTGAACGCACTGCACGTTGCAATGACAACCGAAACGCACCGCAAGTTCGAATATCAACTGCTCTGTGTTTCGGCCGCAGTGGGCGGAGAGGGACGAGATCGGTTGCGCTCCGGGCCTGCTACTGTCTGAGCTTGTTTATTTCGAAATTCTCATTCGATGAAATTGCGCAATCGTACACCTCATGATTGATTGGCCTTCTTCGCTCCTTTATTTAATCAAATACTCGATTTGGTATACTTTCGATCAAGTTGATAGCCTTTGAAAGTTGATCTTGTTCCATTCCTCGTTATGGCCTGTTGGACGGCAGAAATCGAGGAATATCATCAACCATTGGCTCAGTACCGACGAGCCAAAATATTCCAGAGATTCTTCACTTGGTTGAGATCAGGGCAGTTGACGATCACTCTGGACAAAATATTTTTTGCCGAAGAAAGAAATTCACCTCAGACTTGCTCTCGTGAACACTCACGTTTTCTTACTAGAAACTACGACTTTGGCGAACAAAAAACATTAGGAAAGGAAGGTAAATGTCACTCTAACACCCTTAGCATCCTCTGGTACTCGTTGGAGATCATCTGACAGCTGGCGAATGCAAGCTGTAGACGTCCTTCACGGGATCATGGAATATGTATCGGCTATGTTTGGCAGTATCCCCCTTCGAATTCCTTCAGTAACACTTCAACCGCCAGGCACATCGATATTCAACCTCTACTCGTTGGAGAGCATCACCTATACACAAATTCGTTGCACACTCCAGCCGACGGAACTGCGGTGGTACGAGCTCCCGCGACCACAATCCCTGACTGTGCTCGAAATCGCCTTGTCTTCGAGTTGAATGCATATTTGACACGCATTGAATGTAGCGATTGTCTGAGTTGTTGGCACAACTGTCAAAGCCCACAGGCTGCGAACTGAAAAAATCTATTCATGGGTACGAGACCGACGCGACATTGCACTGCGCCATTGCGCCCAGCACTCACATGCACTCAGTCGTTGCTGAAGAAAAACAAGTTATTCACTAATGAAGGCAAGACACATATTTATAAACTTGGGCACTTCGAATATTCGTATAATCGGATAATTGACTTTCTTCTGCAACCTCCGATTCTATTCTGACTTTCTCTGTTTTCTTTAGTTAGTCTAGGGTGAACGCTCCCATAATTAATAACAGAGCAAATTTCTGGCCATTCATACAGCTTGAATTTACAATTATTGTAAATTATTCGAATATTTTCGGAATAACCAATAGCTTCAGTTTTATAAAAGGGTATAAGTCTACTCCCTCGTGAGTTAAAAAAGCTTTACCCACTGAGGTAATGCTTGGAAACAAGAACGGCTCAATATTGAGGTGAAAATTCAAATCATTCGAAATATTCGAATATTCGTTGTGCCCAAGTATGTACCCTAACTACACAAGTGCATTCAAAGCTAGTTCTCGATTCAACGATTTGACCGTCTTTCGGAAGTTCCCGTATGAATCGCTTTTCCGGATTTATTTTCAAACATTCCGCTAGAATGATGGCTCCGAATGAGTCCGCTAGAATTTCTCGAGTGGACGAACAAATTTGAAGACCCTTCTCACGTTTGATCCAATGGATTACTATAGAAATTATCCGAATATTCAGGCTGATTTTTTTTCAATTTTCGAATAATACAGAAGCCAACTTAAATTTTTTCGCTGGATTAGTATTGGGATGCCGCGTCCTGTTCAATTTTAGAAAGCAGTTAGAAAGCACCTGCACATCTTTTGCAAGAAAAGGCAGCCAAGCTTGGTAAGAAAAAACAGTCCGATTCTCGTAAATCTCTTAAACTGAAATTTTTTCAAAATACCGGAAATATAATCTATATTGTGACTCAAATTGTAGGCCAACATTGCTAAAGCAACTTTTGTTTTTGAAAGAGAGATTTCTTTTACTGCAATAGATTCTCTAAAACGACGATTGCGGACCAGATGTGACAGAACTTTCAGTTGTAAATGCTAGAGGATTACGGAAGCAATACCCGAACTTTCTAGATTGTTTAAGTAGAGGTAGGGTGATGTGAAGTTAGCCGTTGGCACTTGAAATCAGAGGTCTTCTTGTCACCAGGTTTCCAAGCTCATCAGCTGAAGGATTTAGACATTGTTCAAAAATTCTCATCAGTCAGAGTTTGCCCCGCGCGCGCTCGTTTTAGAAAGGAAGCATGTAACCTATTTCCCTCATTTTGAGCCGGTCGAAGAAGAGCCTATCTAGAAAAAAACATCAGTTTTTGAAAGCTCGAAAACTTTCAAAATTGACTAACTTGAAAATCCCATGTTTTGGTATGTTCGGTATTTTCAGAAGGTGAAAATTCGAAAAAATGATAACCAGTTAGAAGAATGGAATAAATAGAAAAAACCGCAGAAGACCCACGCGAAAAGAAAAAAAACAAAAATAGCAGCCGCAACGTTTCAAGAAAGTGGTGTAAAGAGGGTCCTGGAGTAATCGTCCGGAATGCTTGGGAAATTCTCGACCTATTTGGAACATATTCTATATTTCGAGTGGAGTTGTCCAGAAATCTTTCTTAATTCTGGTTGAGCACTTGTTCGCCCAAATCCTCGGCAACTCCCTCCTAAATTCTGAACAAATCGGCCTGAATTCTCGACGGATACTGCTAATCCCGAAACTGTGGTGCGCGCGAAGCGCGCACCCAGGATTTGGTTTCGATCTCTTCCCGCGCGGATTGTCGATAACTTCTATCCTGTTTTTTTAACAACTTCTCGATTCTACACCGATTCTCAACAACTTTTCTTCCGATTCTCAACAACTAGTTTTACCTGAGTCCCGTCACAAATTCGCTCCAAAACCAATAACACCTCAGATAATAACACCGGCTGAGCGGGCGAAGAAGTTGGGTCGCCGGCTGAGCGGGCAGGCTTATTTTGGGGGCGGAGCGTCTTACCGGCTGAGCGGGCGGGCATGCGTTTTACCGGCTGAGGGGCATGGCTTTACGGGCTGAGCGGGCAGACATTAATCAATGGCGGAGCATATCACCGGCTGATCGGGCAGACACTAAAGCGAACCAGGCTCATGTACGGCGCGGGCGAAATGGGCTTCGAGCTGATTCGGGTGATGGCATTCGAACGGGTGGTCATCCACACGATTTGGCTCATCGACCCCTCACCCCTTACGGTTCGCTGTGACCGTGGGGACGTGACAGCGGGTCAGTTCATGATTTTTTATGCAAGGTAAGGCTTGCCGCTTCAGAAACGAAACGCAAGCTTCGAACTTGCTGGGGTATAGGGAGAGCCTACTAGGGGCTTTATCTGCACTAGCAGATCGATATCATTCACGTAGTAAGCAACTAATACCGTCAGAGGGGACCTCCATTTACCGGCTGAGGGGCAGTGAACGCGGTGTGAGGGGGTCACCACTTGCCGGCTGAGCGCTCCACCATTTACCGGCTGAGGGGGCAGTGAATACCGGGGCTCGCCCGGGTACAATGTTTAGTCAGCCGGTATTGCCGGCCCCCTCAGTCGGCGTTACTGCCTGAGACTTTGTTTGGGGTGCGCCTACACTTCTCAAAATCTCTGTACATAAAGACGCTGGTAGAGGAGTTGAGAGCTCTCAGAGGCGGTGTTCACGATAATTTTCAATTTTGAGATTATTCGCTATATTGATTGAGTGGCCCCGGGTAGATCTAAAATGACCTAGAAATTGAGAAAAACGCACCAGAAGTACACGAAATTCTGAAAGGCATCGTACGCGCAGAAAACCGTGTTTTATTTTTTTCACGTTTTTGTGTACCTTGGCCTCTCTAGTGAACGAAAACGTTGAAGAGGCCCATGAAAAACCTTCATTCGTGAAGAAAAGTCAATCGGAACACATTGTAAATATGAATTTGAATTTCGCGCCACAATGGTTTTAACGTTTTTCTGCCTTTGTAGGTCTCGTCATTATAATTTTCGATGTTTTTCTGCATGTGGAGTTTGTGCCGTAACTGTTTTTCATGTTGTTCGACGGCCACACCAACATTCTATGCAGAACTGCTAGATGACTGGTGAGAACTGGTGGCGGATCCTCATCTTTAACCACTTCCAACCTGGGGCCTCCTAAACAGGCAGCAGCGACCGTTTACCCATATCGTCTATTAAGCTGAATACGCATCAAATTGGTACGTCGATGCATGATAAAACTCGTAGAACACATCAACTGGCAAAACAGAGGGATGGAACACGTGTGGATAAACAGTCGCTGCTGCCTGTTTAGGTTTTCTCTTCCAACCTCATAACCCTACGTTTCTGACGCGCCGAAGCTCACCGTTGTGGTCTACCAGACTCATCTATGAAATTGAGCCTGAAAAATAAAAATTGGTTTCCAGCACGAACGATGCCTTTGAGTATCAGTCCGCCTCTTAAGTACCACAGGAAGTGTTTGTTGTGACAATGAAATATTTTGTGGACCCGTCCTTTGCAGATCTCCACTCTCCATTGCTCCGTTCTTTCCTTAGGACCCTAACTAATCCTGCTTTGCATGAAATATTTTTCTATTTTCGACTGACCCAATTTTCCACCGGAGACAACCGCCATGAACATATTCATCCAACTGGACAACTAATCTATGTTATAGAATAGTGTCACTAAAATACGACGTTTTAATGCGTTTCTCGCCGTTTTTTCGTAATTTTGGTAACACTTGGAGGCCAACGCACTTTTTTATGCAAAAAACTCGGGAACGAAAACCATCGCGAACACTGCCTTTAAATTAATTTCTCTTGCAGCGACTAGCGAATGGTTGGTCCGAATATTATACATATTAAGGAATTTATTAATCACTTAAGCATTTTCTTTCGAATCGGACGCCTAGGAATGAAAAATAATGCGCAGAGTTCCGAATTTCCACGTGGACAGGGGTTTTCAATTTCATCTGATGTGATGCTCGCCACGACGACCATTTTACGCATCATATACTCCCAGCGGCTTCTTTATCGCTCCATCTGGCTCACATTCGAAACTCAATTCTGGAAAATGCAGTTCAATGGGGTGAATAACGTCGTCTTACTTTACGATGCAAGCCTGTTGGTCCACGGCAGTACAGCAACGGAACAAAAAAGAAAAACGCCTTTAATCGTCTGGCCCGTAGACTGCACAACAATCGACACATAAAAATACAATACAATTAATCAATGAGAAGTGTGATAAGGCAACTAGGGTGGCATCATATAAAAGTGAAATTAACCAGTTAACTATTGCATCGCTCACAGAAGCGCCCAAAAAACGCACATAAAATATTATCATAAAGCACTAGATGACTATATAAAGCAAGGCAATATCGAAATGTAAACACAATCAAACTAACACAAATGAAATGTGAAAGCGAATAAGTGCTCTATTAAAGTAAGTTGAAAAAATGACGACCGTTTTGCATGCTTTAACATGATATGGCAAGCACCGCGTACTTTCGTCCCACCTGTACGAGCTAAATGACTAAAGCGAAATGAGAACACAATTCAGAAACTGTATAACAGCAGGAAGTTCATTAGAAAATGTAACATTAATCAAAAAGCTAGTATATGAAAAGGCGGAAATTATGACATAGATAAGTAATGCAGGTTCGATTTGATCTGTCCACACACGAGTGCTGCGGGGCTGTCCGCAACGAGGATTTTTCAGCGAGTCGCTTTCAAAATGTAACCGGCTGCTCATTTCATTGGCAAGGTACAGTCGGCACGGATCGCACAGATACTTTGCATTCCTTATTGTGCGCTGGAGCAGACTCGGTGCGCATATGTATATTATAACATATGTAAGTGCACCGAGTTTGCGCCAACACGATATAGGGAACGCAAAGTGTTAGTGCGATCCGTGCTGACTGCATGAGAGGTAAGCAACTCACTGTAGAACGCGGGGAAATTCCCCCAACTGAGGACACAGCTTCGTTTCGAGACTATCTTCCTCTCAGCACACAGCCAGTGAGCTAACGTAGTATGCAGACAACAGAACGCGCACTCCACCTCACGACTTCTGAGCCTCCTTCATTCTGCGTCGCTGAGAAAATTGCAGGCAAGGCAGTTCCTAAGGGATCACTATTCAAAAAAGCAACATGAAGTAGACATGTGTATTCTCCAGTAATGATGAAAGTACCTATTGAGTTCTAGAGGTTAGGGAAATCTCTGGACCGAATGCAAATTGTATGTAGTATATATAGGGTAATTTGAAGAAGCACTGTTATACAAGTGCACAAAATTATTATACAACTCTGAAAATCCTCTTTCCTGTCCTATTTGTAAAAACCCCCAAGTTTCGAGAAAATTAAGCCTTATGGACTAAACCGTTGACCAAATGGCAGCATACCTCACGAGTCGGGGCTATATCAAACGCAGAGTCCTATTGGAATGATTCTGTCTGAAAAATGACTATTTGTACATAAGGAGTATGGTACACTTTGTCGCTGCAATGAGCAACAGGCATGCAATCTAGCACAAAGCGCGGCGGATCGGAGCAACCGCATCGGCTGTCTTAGGAATATTTGTCGCGCGTGCGTCGCAGCGACGTGTCGCGGAGGGCTGACATACTGCGAATGAGCCGAAGCCTGTTGCTGCCGCTATGCAGCGCTCTGTGACAGCGATGAATTTAAAGGGCGGAAGTTCCGCGAAAGGCTGTCGCTGTGCAGAGCGACGCGACCGTGTGTCGAAGAAGTATACCAAATCCCTAAGAGGGCCAAAAGATCAATAAAGCCGTGAGGGGATGTGTGTGATCCGTAGTTTGCAGCCCGCGTGCCAAAGGCGCGGTGATTCCGGCACGAGCATGGGTCTTCAATATGGAGAATTTGCGTTTGTCGCACAGTGAGTCTTGCTTATCACTATGAGCAAGACTCAGCGATGAGCTCTTTAAATCGGACACATTATAAAACTAAACTAAAACCTGAACGAAGATTGAAACTTGGCAAGACGACAATAAGACAAAGTTCTCCGCAAAGGGAAGGAAAAGGCTATCAGGGAGGAAAATAAATGCTAATCCGTACGCAAAATGCACTACTCTGGCACTATTATGAGAAGGCTGACAGCACATCTAGACGTCGGAACACTCGGGATGGCTGTCGTTTCGTCTCGCTCTTAAAATTCTTCTTTATATGACATCTGTCAAATTACAGCACAGAAAGTCCACGCGGACTCGCTCCTTGGATCCGTTTGTGCTCGGGCAGTGGGCATACCTGGGTGTCTATGTGCGTATGCGGCACCAATTCTCTACCTCTTCTGCACAAAACACCGTTCCGAAAAGCAATTCCGCCTCCATTGAACATGCATACTGTCCGGTCCGCAGTCGCGGAAAACCGCTATTGCAGCACGCAAATAGACGAACCTGGGCCTTATGGTCCCAGCACGATTTTGCGTTGCGTGCGGGTCGCAAGAGCGGTTTTCCGCAACTGCCGACCGGAACTTCACCACCGATAAAAAGAGTATTGTTTGTCTCAAAAATATGCGCAACGATTAGTACTGATTCAAGTTCATTATTACATCATAATAGCTTAGTATTGACTTTTTTTTCGGTGGAAAACAGTTCTCATGAGCAAAAAAATTAAAATTTCCGGCTTCATCCCACTAATTCTGGTTTTCGTCCCGTTAGTGCGATTTTGATGTTGACCAATTGAAGATCAAGCAAAAAAAATCGAAGGAACCGCATGCGTGAATAAATCGAATCTTGTTATTCATTGCCTCTGCGCAAGCCCACGAAGTAAAGGAATGTAGCTACAAGTGCCTACAGAAGCCACTCAATTTCTGGAGGAGAAACGCCGACAAATTTTCCCCAGAAACCCTTCAAATTACAGATCGCGACTATTCCGTGTTTTATGATTTTGTGCTTCAAATTCATTCTATAAGTAAACTCCTTTTGTCCCTCTTTCATCAAAGTTCTTCGAAATATAAAGCTTATAAAACTCATGTATTCTGGGATCTGTTGGGTTGAAAAGTGTTCATCACTGGGTCCTCTCATGGAGCTCGTCTTACTTTTACTGGAGGACCGGCCAAGGAGATCCGCCTTGGGCACGCAGTAGTGCTCATGGGGTTATAATATTAGGTTACGCCAGACCGAAGTTTCTAGCTTTGCGAGCTACCTTAATATGGTCTTCAGCGCGCAGTATGTCGTTAACGGTTGCAGAGCAAAGAGGTTTGCAACTTTGGGACTCTACAAGTCTGTTCGAACGAGAATGCCGCCAACGCTGTCTGCGTGAGTGCCATCGCAAAGGCATTTTCTGGACGAGTCTTCCCTCGACTGCAATCAGCTATGGTACTATCCTCTATCGTCCGATATGAGTTCTGCTCGGAATACATGTAAGCGTTTTTTCTTTACAAATGGCACCATTATTACGAAATAAATAGAGAATAACATTAGGTCCGCGATCTTAAAATCATGTAGGATTATGTATGTCCAGCCATTCCTCTGATTCTCACAATATCGCAGATTCCAAACTTATTCCCCGATTCTCGAATGATCACAAAAGGCGGTGGTGCAGTTGCGGTCGACCTATGTGCTAAATATACGGTCGATTCTGGCCCGCGGCCAAGTTTCTTCATTGATCAGCAGAGCAGCTGATTTTGATTCTTCCACATTCTTCTTGTTTCTTTCCAGGCTATTTTTGGTGTTTTTTTTTGTATGAGTGGTAGTGAGACATAATTCATGCCAATTTCAAATGTCTCGGCTTATTCCTCGCCCCGAAACTCAGCAAAAAAGATATTAGGAATGGTAACTCATGCAAAACCTGGTCAAAGGTCACGACGAAATATGCTTGTCTACTTTTTTTCTCTGAACCCTTTTCTCGATCCAGATTATTAGGACCCATACGAAAAAATTGCGGCAAAACCTTATTTTGGGAAAATTAACAGCCTCAGCTCTCCGGTCGTGCGATGGTTGACGAGCCCACCTCCGCCATGGACGGTCCCAAGCCCGGCTGAGAAAGGAGGAGGGTTGTCCCGTGCCGACGGATTGTAAAACTAGGCTTAAAACCATGGGAGACGATTTAAGGATCCAAACATGTGCTACCGCATCCGCGGCAGCCGATGCGCCGGATCTGATGAACCGAAACCAGAGTTCCGTTGACAAATATGCGACTGGTTATACGGACAGAATTATCACGCCGAGCGGGAAGTTCAAGTCGCTGCATGGAACGTACGCACAGGCCACCATTTTGGGCAGAAGGAAGTGATCGCTCGCGAATCGGCACGATACAACATCTCCATTGCGGCGCTCCCGGAGCTACGAATGGCAGGGTCTGGACGAACGGTTGTGCAAATCCCTGATACTGACGCTCAAATTACGCTGTTATATTCTGGAGGAGATGAGCACATGGAAGGTGTCGGCTTCGCTTTGGATGGCAGGACGACTGAAAGCGTACTGGCTTTTCAACCGATATCTAGCCGTCTAGCCGTATTGACAGTAGCGGGTACAGTGAAGACGCACATAATTTCTGTCTACGCTCCCACGGAAGTCAGCTCAGACGATGCGAAGGATGAATTTTACACCAGTCTACAGGACGCTATCGACACATTGCCAAGAACGGATTTCATAATTATCCCCTGCGATTTGAATGCTCATGTTGGAGCAGATAGGTCGGGCTGGGAAGGAACATTGGGCCGATACGGGCGGTGAATTCAATGAAAATGGTATGCGTCTACTGTCGTCCGCCGCAAGCAATGGACTATTAGTTGGAAACAGTCATTACCAACATCCTCGTAAGCATCAACTCACCTGGCGTGCACCGAATGGCAAGGACTCAGCTGTGCTTTACTACATCATCGTCAATACGCGTTTCCGGTCATCATTGCAGGACGTGCGTGTGAAGCGTGGCGCTGACTGTGGATCTGACCATCATCTTCTTTGTGCTAAAGTCAGGCTCAAGCACCAACGTGTCAAGTCTCAATCGGCGTCACAGTCAGAGCCAAAACGGGATTGGTCAAAGTTGAAGGAGCCAGAGTATGTGCAGCGATTCCAGCTGGAGCTGTCAAACCGATTCTCTTCGTTAATGGTGCACGATGAAGTGAATGCAGAAGGAGAGCAGTTCTCTAGCGCAGTTTGCAGTTGTGCTGAAAACATGTGTCCTGCCGTCAGGCAGAGAACGAAACCGTGGATCTCGGATAGAAACTCGTAGATCAACGAAAGAAGGCAAAGATTGTCAACCACAATTTGTACGTCCAGTTGAATCGTGAAGTTCGACGACAGCTGAAATTGGAGCGCGAGGCGTACTGGAACACAGTTGCAGAAGAAATGAAGAAAGCCTCATCAAGGCATGACTTCCGCGCGTTGGAAGGAGTTTTTTGAAGAATTGTACCGGAGTGACGAGCCTCATACTACTGCTACGCCGACCCTGGCTGAACCTCATGTGATCGCTTCAGACGCCCCACAAACCATGGAAGAAGTTGCTGCTGCTGTGAAGCTACTAAAGTCGGGCAAAGCTGCTGGTGTGGACATGGTAACTGCAGAAGATTTACAAGCTGATGGAGATACTTTGATGTGCCGTCTACTCTTGCTACTGCAGCTAATATGGCATGCTGAGAAAATTCCTGCGTCGTGGAAACGAGCGATTATAGTACCTAAGCTGAAAAAAGGCGACATCAGTCAATACAAAAACTATCGAGGTATTAGCTTGCTGCCCATCACTGGCAAAGTGTTCACTAGGTTTCTGCAGCAGCGTCTTCAAAAGCATCGGGAAACTGTAGCCAGAGAAGAGCAAGCAGGCTTCCGTCCTGGTCGTAGATGCTGTTATCAAATGTTCACCATCAGGCAGATTCTTGAGGAACGCATACGATGCGCGAAGCGCACAGTTGTTGTCTTCATCGATTTCCGCGCGGCATGTGATAGCGTCTCGTGACCGGCTTTGTGGCTGTCTTTACGCTCGGAACGCGCACCGGAAAAGATCGTGCGTCTTCTTTGAGAGACCTGTACTGTGCTTATCTGGGCCAAATTCCGGTCAGCAAATGCGTCTCGACACGCATTGCGGCCGAACGCTCCCGAGTTGGAAGAGCTTGCAGCGCCGCAGCTGCCGATCTGTTGACTCTAGGAGGGTTTTGGAAACTGAAAACTAAACGAAGTTGAAGAAAATTAGTAAAAAATTCATATCGAGTCGGCTTTGGAGCTAGAAGCTCGATTGACTCAGGCGCGTGCGGCCGCAAAGCGTGTAGAGACGCAATCGCGGACCGGAATTTGACCCAGATAAGCACAGTACAGGCTCATGCAGTTGCATTCGCGCACAGAAGGAACTTTCCGCCTCATTCCCGATGCGAAGTGGTGTGCGACAAGGATGTGTTGCATCTCCTCTGTTGTTTAACGCAGTAGTAGATGCTATCATGCTGAAAGTTTTCAATGGCCGGTAAGGAGTCTATTCGGTGATAATCATTTAGTAACCGACCTAATGTTCGCTGACGACAGCACTGTTCTTGCTAACAATGATGGCGAGGCTACCGACACTCTGCACCAGATCGCGACTACAGCTAGCTCATATGGCCTTACGACATATGCCGACAAAACGAAAATGATGTCAAGTGATGGGTCACCAGCTGCAGTCACCCTCCACAATGCCCAGATTGAGCAAGTGGATCGTTTCAAGAATCTTGGCTCCGTCATTCAACAAAGCAAGATCGCCTCAACAGCTGAAGTTCTTAGCAGGATTGGTCAAGCTGCTTCTCCATTTGGAGCACTAGACTGCTGCTTATGGAGGCGTCCAAACGTAGCCATTGGAACGAAAATGAGGATCTACCGTTCGCTTGTTGTGCCAGTTTTGCTGTATGGAGCTGAGACGTGAACACTGCTGAAATCGGATCTTCAGAAACTCGAAGTTTTTCAAATGCGATGTCTCCGACGGATCCTTCGCGTGTTCTTACGCGACAATGTCACGAATAGAATATTCGCTTACGTCGAATGCGAAGTCAGAAAGCGTAGGTTGGGCGCTGGTTTGGTCAGGTTTGCCGTATGCCAATAGAACGTCTGCCTCACCAGTTGCTCTTCAGACGACCGGTGGAATGGAAAGTGCAGCGATCGGCGCCCAGAAAGACTCGGATTAAGCAAGTTGAAGACGATTTGGCGAGACGCAGACTGTCTGTGGCTGATGCTAGACTAATGGCACTGCATCGCTCTGCTTGGAAGGCAGTTGTTCGTGATGCACATCTCCCCATGGCACCCACAACGGCGTACTGGCTCCGAGGTCAGCCTCGGCAGGCCGTCATCTAATGGGACGGTAAGTAAGGTAAGTACGAGAGCTTTCAATTGCGCAAAATCGATAGCCATCGTGGGCACACGATTCGCTTGCCGCTCACAGGCGCCCCTTCTCGCGCGCTATCGGCCGCTCGCTCTCGCTCGCTTACGCCAGCACCACGAAGCAAGCAGCAAATTTCAAGCTTACGGCTCCATCACTAAAGCAGAAGGCATTAAACTTGTAGGAAAACTACTGCCCCTATTTTCCATAATCCCACCACGGAAGTCGAAAACCGTGGGAAATCATCAGCCGTTGCGACGACTCAATCGATTGATCACCCGATCAAACGTTTTCAATCGAATCAACGCGAGGTAGGGGGTGTTTGCCTGTGTTAATTTGCGGGCAGCGTTGAGGAGCGTCGAGAGGCGCAAAACAGTGGGAGCGCCCGCTCTCGCGACGTATGGACGCTGCCGTAGACACAATATTTGCTAGCCGCTCGCATGCGCTCCTTCTCGCGCGCTGACGCCAGCTCGACGAAGTGGGCATCGAGTTTCAAGCTGACTGTTCCATCCCTAAAGCAGCAGGCATTAAAGGCACAGTCCAAGCTCAGGGACGAAATCTGAGATTTCCACATAATTGTAAAGTAGGCCCACCCTATAAAGCCCCTGCCAAATTCGAGCTCTCAATTCCTGCGACCAAGCGAGATATAGGGGGAAGTCACACTGGGGCGCCCATACCAGGAAGCCACTTTGGCACGCCCCTTTTACGTTCTTTCGAGCTCAACAGCGGCGAGATGAGCGATGGTTTCCGACCAGTAGTCCCGTTCTTCCCTTCATTCTCAGCCTCTCTCTTTATTCGGGTCGGCTCACATACGTCAGTTGCAAATTACGAAAGTTACGAGCCTCGAACAACTCGTCCACCATGCCTCCGTAGCTCAATTTTTGGGGGGCCATAAATCCGTTCTTAGGAGGTCTTGAACCATTCCAGAGACATCATTGGAATCAGCGTGAGACAGTAATCAAGATAGGCAGAAAAACAGAAATACGATTCTTAGGTTGGACTGTGCCTTTAAACCTGAAGCAAAACTAATGCCGTTGTTCTCCGTAATTCCACCACGGTAGTCGAAAACTGTGGGAATTTACCATCCGGTGAGCCGATTCGAGCGATTGGTCAACCAGTCAAACATTGTCAATCGAACCAGCACAAGGTAGGGGGTGTTTGCCTGTGTTTATTTGCGGGCACGGGCTGCTCCAGCGTAGAGGAGCGTCTAGAAGCGCACAACGGCGTAAATGCACGCTCTCGCGACCTATGGACGCTGCCTAAGCGACATCGATGATATCAAGTATCGAGAACATCAACCGACCCCAAATTGAGATCTGATCAATGGCCATTTTTCCTCGGACTGAATTGCTTGGACATTTCTGTCTTCATCTAGTTAAAACATTGAATAAAGTACTTGTTTACATAGTTCAACTGATTTTATTAGTTAAACTTGCACTTATTTCTGCCTCTGACTGACAATGATTTTTGACTATACAGGCTCCAAGGGGTCGTTTATACTCGCGCCGCGGGCGGCACGGCACAGGGCAATCCTATGGTATTGATAACGCGGCGCCGCACGATCGATACTGTAGGGATGCACTTCGCCGCGCCGCTCGGCGGTGGAAGTCTAAACGACCCCTGAAACGGCGAAATTCACATAGTTCCTACGCGCGCTAGTGCGGAGCGGAGGTTAGAGACAGTGAGAGAGCGGAGGGCAGACGGAGACCGTAGCATCGCGCGCGCCACTCGCGCCTCGAATGATGAGAATTACGACGATTTATTGAAGGTACACAGCCACCTATTTTTTGAGCGGAGTTGTGCACCTGTGCACGGATCGGCAACTTGGTAACCTAATAACTCTCATTATAGCCCGTTTCTTGCCCGTAACCTTCGTGGTCTTTTTGCCGTTTACGGACGAAGCTGATTTTTATGAGTTTCTCAACAACTTTTCCATCGTGACCACTGCTTTTAAACCACAAAACCGCTCGAAAATGGAATGAACTTCCCGCTACCACTTCCGTTGAAGAACCTACACATGGCCACCGTTTCGTCACATTTTTAGAAAACTTCTGGACGAAAGTCTTCTGTAAGTCCGAAAAACCTGCGAGCCTCTCTCCCACACAAATGGAAGCCTCTACTCGCAACACAAAACAAGAAAATCGAAATATAAACCCGAAAAAGCAATAGAAATCAAAAATAAACCAAAAACTGGTATATAAATATCAGCCGTCCCCAATCAATAACGAAATTCGGCAAAGCGTCAGAATCGTCTCCTTACTTTTGTGTCAACCACAACCTCACCACCGCCTTTTTTGGTTGCGGTGAACTGTAATAAACTCGACAAAAAGGACTATTCAGCAAATTCCCTTCTGTCGCATCGCAGTTGCAGGCGCGCCAGACCTCAGCTTCATTAACTGCCGTACACAGCGCGTCATTATTAGGTTATCAGCGTATTTACTTATTCATTGCAAAATAGGAAACTGCCTGCACGGAAGGTAGAACAGGATTTCAAACATGCGGTAATGGATTAGAGGCCGAAACTGCTTCATGAAATTAGTGTTGCTCGACAAAGGCACTGTTCACCGTACATTTCGATGCTGTGTTTTGTACGGAAAACTTTTGTGATAACTTTCAAAGCAGAAGAACCGCGTAAGAAAGGCGAAACGCATTCCCTTCCAAAGGCAAAAAACCGCGCAGGGGCCGATGCAACAACGAGCAGGGTTGGGGCAGGGGCAGGGCAGTCGGCGCCTTTCACAAATTCAATTGTGCCTCTTCAACAGGGCTGTGCGAAATTTTTTTTCAAGATTTCAGGAAAAGGAAACGGAAGAAAAATGGGAAAACGCCGGAAAGGGAAATTCGGAAACGGAAACGGAAGAGACTGAAAAGTTATGTGCTGTCTCATTCTCACATTTCGTTGCTGCTCGCCGTTGAGCATGACCAACTTCACATGTCTCTACCCAAGCCCCTTCCTCCAAGATAAGCTGTACGTGCGAAAAAACGTGTATTGATTCCTAATGCTGTTGTGAAGGTAGACAAACGAAAACGAAGGCTTCAGCGGGAAGTCCCACAAAAATCATTCATTCTTGGAGAAAAAACCGTTTTGAAGAATCCCCCCAAAAGCGGTCAGATTACTGCCACGCCTATTTTGTGTTATATATCTAGGAGGGTTTCAGGCGGGTTTTTAGAATACCGAACATTGTCGAGGATCTCGGCTAGGCTCAGATTTTCGATTGAACACAATACGTCGAAAGTGATTTTCAGCCCCTCATGGTGCCTCCAAACACCCTTGCCTAGACCCACTACCGTTATCCGTGTAACACTATTTTCTTCAGTATCCGGGCCCAAAATGTAGGAAACGGAAGCGGAACGGAACAGCCTAAAAAACAACGGAATTAGGAAATCGGAAACGGAACACCTCTGCACAGCCGTGGCGAATGGCATTTCAGGGGCACAATAAATTTTGTAATATACGGAGATCTTCAAAAGCTCCAATTGCCCTGCCCCTGCCCCAGCCCGGAGCGTTAATGCATCCGGCCCCAGAAAAACCGGAGCGTTTTGATTGTTGCTCAGAAAGTCCAGAAATCTTTGTGAGGCAAAGTGCTGACAAATTCATTGTCTCGCAAGGGTGCCGGCTGATATATCTATTTATTCAGAGTTAGCGTTGATCGAGAAATTCGTCAATTCCAATTGTAACTGTTGTCTAAAAAGGCAATAGATCTATGTTTGGGTAGCAGTTATAGCCGCAAACTTTTTTTTCAGAGCAGTGCGTGCAACAGACTGTCGTTTTCTTTTGGCAGATTTTCAATCTTTGGCTTCTTTCGATAACAATAAAGAAGAAGGAGTTCCCAGAACTGCTAGATAGTTAAGATGAGAAGCGAACCGCAAAATACTAAACGAATCGCTTCCCCGGGAAATTGGGGCCAGCCGCTGTCGTGGGCTAAGTTGAACCACGCTGACAGGGGTTTCCTACAGTGCCCAAGCCATGGCACAAACGGACAACAAAACAAACCTTCGGCGTAGAGGAGAAGTCGCGCTATATATCATAAATCAGGAGGACTTCAAGTATAGTCGGCACGGATCGTACTGATGCTAGAAGCGCATTTTCAGGGTATGACACCAGTTAGAATGTGCAGGACTTCATTGCAAATGTTCACTACATCAACATCACTGCGATTCGGATACAAACCAGTGCTGTCTAATGGTTTTTCCATCGCATTACGCGCAAAGCCCTCCTAACCTTCCCGTCTCATCTCATCTCATCTCATCTCAATCTTACACCAATTCTTCAACGACGTTGTTATGTATATGAATAGAATCCTCTCATCAATATCTGCCTTCACTCTAAAAAAACTACTATAAACCAATTCTCCTACCAATAAAAATTGAGGAGGAATTCGCCGAGCAAATAAGGAGATTCGCGAAAGACGAATTGCGGCGAAAACCATAGTTGTGCGGCATTTGCAGTGGTGAAACGCTTGTGAACTAGTACTTTGCCATCATGCGATGACCTACAAGACAGTCGGGATGAACATCACCAACTAGTTTGCTCTGAGACACTGACACACTCACGAGTGACAAGCCCTGATTGTGCAGTTAGGGTAGACCCTAGCGGCATGACTAGTGCTAACCTGAACAAATGCGCGGACTTGGCGCGCGCAAAAAAATGCGTCGCGGACAAAAGAGAACACTCATCGCAGAAATCGGCGAGTAGAACACATATCGATCAGGAACCGCTCCTACCGCGCACAAGAAGTTAAATTGGAACTGACCGCGAACTGGCATGCTTGATAACACGGTTGATCGCGTGCAGTCACGCATATCGAACTGACCGTGATGAATGCTTCAGCGAACCTGCGTCGACTACGATGCACCAACTTGCACTTAAAATGGACTAGTCTCAGGTCTAAATACCCACTTTTGAGGCAAAAACAGTATGCCCTTGGTTGCAGTAACAAGGAGTACCCTCTGTCACTATCAGTCCAGGGAAGTAGAACCCGCAGACGTTCGATTCTGCTCATAGACTCCTCCTAGTTGTAGCCATTGTATTATGAATAATCTATTGAATATTTCAGCCAAATTTGCGGTGCATACCATCAAGGATTAAAGACTTCTAATCTGTATCTTTCTCTTAAAGGCAGCAGACACGCTCGAGAAATTTGTTGAGATAACTACTTTTCTAAAGTCGCACGGCTCCTAGTAGACTGCTCACGCCTTTGGAAGCGTCAAAAACGATTCAAAACTACTAAATTTCAGCAAGGAAAATCGGAAAATTTCTGCAACCCCGCCCCTAAGCTTCAGCAACCCCGCTTCAAAATACAAACTCGTCCAGATTGATAGTACTAATACGGTCCCTTTGGCTGGTTTTTGATGCCTCCAACGAGGTGAACGTTCAAGTTTAGGCTGTAAGAGTATATCAGCTTCTCTACCTCAACCGTTTTGTTGCTAATATTCGCTGTTTCAACCGCGCGCCGTAAAACTCGTCCATTTTCACCTGATAACAGAATAACCGTTATTCCTCTATTTGCACACAGTTTTCGTCCGTTTTTTCGTCAACTCCCAACACAACCAGCTCCAAACCTTTGTTTTATGTCATAAAACCGATACAATTTTTGAGCGCGTCTGCTGCCTCTAAAGGCAGTGTTCACGATGATTTTCGTTCCCGAGTTTTCCACTCAAAACAATGCGTTGGCCACCAAGTGTTACTAAAATTACGAAGAAACGGCGAGAAACGCACTAGTTCGTCTTATTTCAGTGATATTATTCTCTGGCCTGGACCAGTTGTCCGGTTGGATGAACATGTTCACGGTGGTTGTCACCGGAAAAAAATGGGACTAATCGAAAATGGAAGAATGTTTAAAGCAAAACAGTATTAGTTAGGGCCCGAGGGAAAGAACGGAACAACACAAAATGGAGAATTGCAAAAGACGGGTCCACAAAAGATTTCATTCTCGCAACAAACAGTTCCTCTGAGAGTAAAGAAGCGGGGTGAGAGTAAAGAATTTCGTGCCCTTCTGGTGCGCTTTTCTCGGTTCCTTCGTCATTTCAGTTCTACTCAGGGGCCAAACAATCGAATTAGCGATTAATCTCAAATTTGAAGATTATCGTGAACACTGTCTTTATTGATTTGATTCAATAAATTGCTCGCAATAATTCCAACCTTTGTTTAGGCAAACCGATCGCGAGTCCATTCAGAGATAACCGCGCACAAAAAGGCGCGCTGATCGCCGTTGACTCTCCATTCGTTCCCATGTATCGTCGCGATGAGTCCGCGCTTTATTTTTGTTACCTCCTTGGCCAGACAGATACAAAGGGTTTCCCAAGCTAGTACGACAAAGGAGATACCGTTTGAATCTCTATCTACGGTAACTGAATTAGCGATGAGCTCATTTTAAGTACAAGTTAGCGCTTCGTGGTCTGCGCAAATTCGCTGAAGCACACAACGACTAGCAGTAGTCACTACGATACCTGTGTACGCGCGCGATCAAACGGATATTGAAGCAATCTCGTTTAAGATCAGTTCCAACATAATCGCTGCATTCGATAAAAACGATTACTGCGCGTGGTATGTAATCATAGCCAAATTCTCCGCAAGATTAGCCCGCGCTTCCGTCCGAGGCGTAAAGGTACCAATCATTCGCATGAGATCGCTCTCACCACGTACAACGCCTTAGCTTGATCGCAGTCAGTTACAATTGGATTTTCGTGAGTGGTAACATAGATTCCTGCGCGCGATATGTTCTAATACAGTGCGTTTCACAACCATAAGATCACTCTTGCAAACAGCATCTCTGGAGAAACGAGAACTTTAATCGTGGGTATGACTTTCCGATTCTACGTCCGAAATAATGGCGCAGTACATGTTTGTGGTTTGATACCTCGTTTTGGAGTTCTACAGCAACATTTTATCGATTAACACACCGTTTCATAAACATAATATCACTCTCTGCAAATCAATTTTGGTTATGTGAAATCCACGCCTAGCAAAGTCAAACCTTCTTGACGTTTCGAGGAACATCGTTGGACATAGCTGACTACTAGGTGAAACTATAAACCTACTTGCTATCTAATTCAGCGGTCCCAACCGAGAAGACGGTGTCTTCCGCCACGGCAACACCACTCCACTAACAACGTTAGGCCATCAACGCGGGAGAGGTTAAAGTCGGGTTAAGCTCCTAATCTGACGTGGCTAGTTTGTTGGCCCATCCCCAACTCTGTGGAAAACTTCTGAAATATTGTTACGCGGAGAGTTCGTGGTAATAATGGCCAGTTTTCTCCCGTTCCAGAGGTGAAAATCACAATTGAGGGAAATTGTTGAAGCGGCACCGGATCATCCGCACTAAAAATCTGGCTGCAAATACGCTTTGACAACAACTTGATGTTGCCGATCAACGTGAGGAGTCTGTGGACTATAGAGGTTCCGATTTGTCCTGATTCCGCACAACCAAAACTGGGGTGGTAGTAAATGGGGTGTTCAACGCGAGCAAACCGCCACTTCCTAGCCGGCAACAAACCGCGACATACATGTATGCCACAGAGCCGCCAGGTTAACGCGAGCAGCCTCACGTGAGAAGATGAATTGAATGACAAAAATACAGTAGATTCCAGACTTAAAACGTAGCAAGGGATAGAGCAGATAGTAAGTTGAAAAGCAACGAAACCGGAGGTTTAGCACTAAAGCTCCTTTTCAGTTATTATTGTAGGTTAATATCGATCAAATACATTGCACCGTTTATAGAAAACGGTCGAAAATTACTTTTCTGCACTATTCAACAAATTTATTCATGAGGAAGAGCATTCAAAGCAAACTTCTTGAAATTTCTCTTTTTTCCGAAACACGATCAGGACGGTATTTTCAAATTTCCCTTCGCTTGGCAACCCAGATTCTCATAATTTTTTATGAGCTTGGTCAATTTTTAAAACCATTCTCAAAAGCACAAGCTGCGTTGATTAACAGCCTAAATCACCAGATGTGTGTGATCTTACAAGGTTTCGCAATTGCAGTAACTTTTTTTGACCGTTACCTAAACAAATATTTTTTTCCAAACAGATTTTAGAGCGAACGAAAAATTGAAAATCCCTGGATGAATTATTCAAAAGCGTTCTTGGGAAGGTAACACTAACAAGCGAGGGTTGCACACATAAGATGGAGTTTCGAGACGCAACGTTAATATGTTCTAGGGGAGGACAGTGCTTCAATATTCCATACTCAAAATCGGCCAAATTTCTCAGTCATTCACAGGAGATTTCCAAAAAAGGGCATTTCCATAGCTTTGCCAATAGAAATGGGGTACACGAAGGACAATTTTTAGGGTGCTCAAAAAAATTCTCAGATTGAGCCTGAAACTTGTTTCTAGGGGTTGTTTTGGGTGCTGATCACGCATCTGAGGCCCATTTGTAAATATTCCAAAAACTTCATCTGATTTCGTCCGACGCTCCGAAATGGGGGAAAATTCGCTGCCCAAACGCGATTTTTGACGATTTCGAGAATGCTACGATCAGATCGCCTCAAAACTTGTACATAAGGGCTATTTGGGCTGCGTAACACGAATCTGCAACCAGGGTCCAGATGCCGAATTCATCAACGCGGCAGTGCTGGTAGCCCTATCCAGTGGTAGCTCTGTCCACGGTAGATTGCTACCCTAACCATCTTGTTGTGATTCACGAGCGCAATGCCACCGCGGGTAGCGCTAAAAAGCAGTTGCGCCTAAAAGCGTTATGTGTGTGACGACGCCGCCGTATTTTACAAACGACGGCTACTGCACATCGCTCGTAAACGCTTTCCAAAAGCTTAAACTCTTGAGAACTCACAAAACCTAAAGCATAAAAAAGCAAAAAGCCATGAATAAAGTAAATCTATGTTCGAATCACATGACGAATTCAGCGGTATGCGAAACGCGGCTATGGTTTTCGGTTTTTGCGGTAGATTTTATTGATATGTTCCTTAATCTGTAACATATGTAGTTTGAATATTGAGAATGAGGATGATGTGTATATTAATCGAGAAATTTTCTTGGGATGCTCAAATGATTTTGCGTCTCATATGTAGCTGGATTGCGGCGTCCCAAAAAAGTACCCAAGACGATATTTTTACGTAGAAAATGGAAACACTAGAAACAAAAGAAACAAAAGATCAGCCAAAACAGAAAAGTTTGGGCCTGAATATGAAATCATTGATTTGCCGTAGTCCTTATACGAACGCTTTATACCTTATATTCACCTTTAGGTTAGGAAAAAAACCGGGAGTGGATCACGACTGTTCTTTTTCGATGATGTTTGCAATCTGTATTTTTCCTAATCTCGTCATCATCAATCCTTCGCCGCCCTCTTCGTTCGGGTGAATTGAAAGAGTGTTTTGCCTGAAAATTAGTAGCTGTGAGAACCCAATTCTCGCACAAAAGGGAAATCATAGATACATATCAGTTTCGTGCAAATGAGTGGAAGAGAAGTTGAAGGCAGCAAGAATATTCACTACTTAGAACACACATCAACTTTTAATTCAGAAAAGGCAGAGTTTAAATAGAGAAGCATCAAAGTCCACAAAAAAATCAACCCGTCAAGAAAAATTACTTATCAAAACCCACAATTATTTTTGCTCCAACCAAATAATTCAAAAATAATCAAGCCTTGACGATAAATAACGAGTATTGAGAAGAGGGTGGCGGAAATTGACGATGAAAACACTTGACCAAGTAAATATAAAAATTTCTGGAAATCCGTCATACAGGAGGCTTGAAAGCAGCTGTTCAAAGGACGAGCGCGCAAATTCAGCATCAGAGCGCGAAATCTCGCTGGGTAGGACGCCACTGGTAGAACCCTACCGGAGATTCGCGCAGGGAAGGCTTGGTAGGCTGCTACCGTGGGTAGCAAGTTTGGTGAATCGCGTCATTCGCGCGAATTTTGGTAGGAAGCTACCCTTACCCAGCCTACCAGGGCAAATTTTCGTTGATGAAACCGGCCCCAGGTGTGCATAGCTTGCCAACGGGAGGAGGGGGGGTCGTTAAAATTTTTGTGAAAAAAAAGAAGAGATGGGGGGAGGGGGTCGTAAAGTTTTCGGGTGAAAAAATACATAATTAATTGAGAAAGTGAAACAAAAACGGAAAAGAAATCGTGAAAAGTGGTTTTTGCGAATCAAAAATGAAATTGCAACTGTTCACAATCTGAAAAGAATCAGTTTCAAGTCTATTCAACTAATTTAAAGGCACAGTACACCCTCAGATATGAATTTTGAGATATTTAGGTAATTGTGTAGAAGACCCCTTCTGTATAACACGTGCCAAAGGCGGAATGTCAATTCCTTCAAATAAGCGAGATATAAGCGACCACCACAGGCCCGACCCCCTTCGCTCACCACCACAGGCCCGGCCCACTAACAGATTTTCGGACTCGATAGCTGCTTGATGGATGAATGAATCTGATCAAGTCGTCGTTCTTCTGTCCATTGCACGACTTTCTCCTTTTCCTGGCTCGCTCTCGCGCAACAATTGCGAATGAAGAGAGTTACAGGCCTGAGACAACTCGTCCACCAAATTTAAACCCTCAAAAGCTATACATCTTTGAGGAGCCATAACTCTGTTCAAAGGGGGTCTTGGACGATTTCAGAGATACCATAGTGATCAGCGTGTGACTCTCTCCAAGCATGAAATCTTAGAGATAAATTTCTGGGCGTCTTGTGTCTTTAAATCCCCATGTGAGCGGAAATCAGCTCTACTTCATCACAAAAAATCACTACAAGACTTACGGCCCCCCACCAAGAATCAAAATTTCAACTTCGAAAAAAGAAGCTGAATTCCTTATAGACTTCCCCACAAATTGTCACATTTTCACTACACAACTCGACTGGTTACAAGAATCCAGGCGGGATAAGGTGGTGGACGTTGCCACGTTGGCAAATCGCATGGTTTTTTTTTGCCATCACTATCCAACGGGAGGCACCCTTTCAGAAATAGAATTTCAAATCACCAAGGGTCCGGACTTTGAGGTACATAATTGGAACGTGCAAAAATTTCCACGAAGCTTTTTCTCCCAGCTTCTCGAACTTACGAAATAATAAGGCATGAAAATATGTAGAGCGTCGTAAGTGGCGCCAGGCCTGGACATCTTTGTGGGAAGGGCGCGAGGCCTGGACGCTTTCCATTATTGCTATATCACCTTTAGTCGTTCTCGCTCATTTTTCGCCCGAATGAAGACGAATGGGTAATTCTCGAATCCTTCTAATTAATTATTACTAAACATGACGTCATCAGTTTGGTAAAAAATCAATGTGATGATTACAACTTAATTCGTTTAATCACGCATGCGTGTAAAACAAGGAAGAGCAAAAATTATGTTTGCACGAAATGTGCTATCCGCTAGCACTCTTCGAAATTCAACCCACCCGTAAGCTTCAACTCATTGCCCAAAATCCACGATGAGCGCACGCATTCGGACGTGCGCCGAGCTGTTTTTTTTTTGCATATTCCCGCTGAATTTTTGTAAAAAAACAGCCTTAGTAATGCTCAACTTTTTTTTATTAATTCAGGTCGGGCTATTTGAGTTCTGCTTTTCTGGAGACGATTTTTCTGGATTCTCGCATACTCCAGCCGGAAATTTGTTGAAATAAGCCCGTCGTAATGCCAAATTTTTCACTGGATGATTTTCCATCGAGCTAAGTGCTGGTTGTTTTTTTCGTACGATTCCATTAGATTTTTTCATTGTTTCTAGCTGAATTTTTGTTTAAAAAACAGTCCGTCGTAATGCCCAATTTTCCCTGGGGGGTCGCTACAATTTCCCATATTTTTTAGGCGCGGAATAACCACCGAGGGGGAGGTCGCAAGTATTTCGCGGCCTTCGCCAACGGGCTGCTGGACCCCGTCTGCAACCCGTTTACAGATTTTCAATAGATTACGGTAGGGTACGATGGGCATACGGTAGCTCGGTCAAAGTCTCAGAATTGACTAAAAATTTCACTGTGGGTGTTATTTGGGACACTGAACACGAAATTGAGATCCATTTTTCGATTTTCGAAATTCTCATGTAAGTAACGCAAGTTTAAAGGCATTGTATCTTTCGTAACCTACAGTAACCCTAAGTCTGGCGAAGAATAGACCCCAGATTCGGGTTCAGCTCTCTAGATAACCTCCAGTTGAAAGTTTTGAGCCAAATTCAAACTTTTTTCTGAACGCCTCAAAAACTCACTGATGTGGTACCAGGGATGAGCGGAAAAAACATTTGAAATTTCTGAAATCGGTTTTCGGGTTTCGGGACAACAATTTTTTCTCGAGTTCCGGGAATAGGGCGCGAATCGCCTGAAATTGCGCGGAACGCGAGACGCGGAAAATTTTAGAAATCATCTAATGTTTTCTTCCTCCCGTATGGCCCGATAATTTCGCATTCCGCAGCGTTTTCTGTGGTTTTCGGAACGCGGAATGCCAAAAATGCGCGAAACTGCAGGTTTCGGAACGCAAAACGCGGAACTCCGCTCATCCCTGGGTGGTACCCTTACCTTTTTGTCAAGCAATGAAAATGCAGTTTTTGGAATCCCCGCGGCAATTCAGCCAATTTCAAGCACAGGTCATTCATGCACTCTCACAGACGCACAGCAACGATAACATGGTTTTACAAATCGCCACCGGACGGTAACAAGCCTCCCTTTTAAGCGCGACAAGTATCTTCCGAAAATAGTCGAGTAATGAATAAATTGAAAGGGTGTCTTACATTCAATCAAAATGGATAATCAAAAACTTGTACGAATGATTGAGTAAATAGCCAATTTTCGTTTTTTTAAAAGATTCCACGTGTTTTTTTTTGGAAACGTGCAACTGAAGTCTTAGGCCCCCGTCATAGTCGGTGGATCTACTGAGTCCCACCGGGTCGATACGCATCGAATTCGTGGAAGACGGGTGCAAAAAAATCAACCCACTGAGTCCGACTGCGACCGTCTGATGCCCACCGCAATCCCCCCGGTCGATACTGATATTTCTCATGCGTACAAGGGCGGGGCCAATGCACCGACTGAGTCCGACTGAGTCCTACTGAGTCCAACTGAGTCCCACCGAAATCGTCCTCACCCCAACCGGTCGATATAGGTGTTTTTCACGTGATTTGGGTGCATTTTTTCGGCCGACTGCGACCTGCCGAGTCCCGCCGCATCTCGACTCTCGCCGTCTGCGCTCTGCCCCACGTACTGCTGATACGGAAATCAGATTCAGACATGTTGAAAACAAGAAAAATCAGCCACCAAACACGTTCCGATTCACAGCTGAAGTGATAATCGTCACTATCAATTGCGTGTTTCGCAGAGGAGTTGGGTGGCGCGGGGGGCAACCGGACTCAGTGGGACTCAGCAGGTTTTTCCACCCCGGGCTCATTCGGACTCAGTCGGACTCAGCAGGTTTTTCGACGAAGTCTGACCGGGGCCTTACGTCCGAGATTGGGGAGATAGTGTGGTTTCGATCATCGGGGAAATTGAATAAATGAAGTGTTTGCCGTCTTCTCAAATTGAAACTCATCACCAGCCCTCAGTTGATGTTGAAAATATATAGAAAACACTGTTATACACTCATATGCGCATCATGCAAGGAAGGGATTTCGTGAGAATATTACAAAGTAAGAATTGAAACACTTCGAGTAGCTCCACCACTGCACCGAAGCAAGTGCGTCGCGGACCCTCAAAGAAAAAGGGGGCCAACGATGGCACTGATCTGGCAATGAATGGGGAGTTTTCGAATCTTGCAATAAAAGGGGAACAAAAAAATTGGCTTTGAAAACAAGTTCGCATTTCTTTCCCACAAAACTCGCCCGATACGCCACGACTAATGCAGATTAAACATTACTAAAGCATCAAATCACTTGAAAATCAGTCGCTTCGAAAAATTTCTCTTTTAGGAGCTAAAAAATTTCGGAAACCCCTTCAAAATCTGAGCAAGCATTTAATTTCCTACACACCAATCATAGCCTGTGATATGCAATGAATTAAGAAGGGGAAACTAACCTGAAAATACCGAAGCGGAAGAATTTCATAAGGAAATAAGGAACAATGAGAAGTGTCGGCGCTCACAGAGAAGTTAACAGCTGATTGGCAGAGATTGATTAGTGCCACCATAGAAGACGGCCAACGTGTTTCAGAAGCGATAACTGTCTTGCTTTTGATCCCTCATCGCTCGTTTCCCTAGCGGAAGCCGTTACAAGACTATCCCTTCAATGACCTTTCAGTTTCAAAGATAGGCTGACGTCCTGAATCAAAATGGCTGACAATGCTATCAAACTTCCTTTACCCTCTGCATTAAATAAACTCGCACCTGCCTCTCAGTATAGATGGTCAAAACTGCCGCGAGGAAAATCTCCTCGGGAAGAGTTTTTCGTTAGCCGCGAGCTCCTCTCGCATTTCAGCACTATTTCCGCGCTCTCTGCGAGGGGATGTTAAACGCGAGTTTACCGCGAGGATGCCACTTGTCGGAATTTTCGAGAAAAAGTCCTGGGGCGGCATGCATGAACGCAGCGAACGGTGTAAGGGAGCCGCTCCGCGTGCCATGCGCGCAGCGTCGAGCGACGGGGCGGCCCCGAATCTCGTGGCGTGTTTTGATGTGCCTGATTTTCGGGGCCGCCTCGTTGCTCGACGCTGCGCGCATGGCACGCGGAGCGGCTCCCTGACACCGTTCGCTGCGTTCATGCATGCCGCCCCTGAAAACGTTTGGAAATGGCTAATTTCAGTAACAAAGATTAGAATTGTCGCCTTTTCGAAGCGTTTTCGCTGGCAGTGTATCAAATGCCTAACACTGAGGAATGTTAGTGTGAAACTAAAGCAAATTCTCTCTTGCATCTCAGCAGCCTTCCTTCGAATCTGGTGTGGTTAAACTCGCGTCGAACGCGAAATTAGCGCCTGTAAACTAGCGTTTTCGACCCCAATTACTCCCACCCCTGATTTACAGTGAGTGATCTTACGGTTGAGAAACGGTTTGCTGGTCGATAAAATGTTGTTGTAAAACACCAAATTGAGGCATCAAACCGCAAACATATAACCTACCATTATTTTGAACGTGGAATACGGAAATCACAACCATGGTTTCATTCGAGTCCTCGCTTTTCTAGAATCGCTGCTTTAAGGGGTGATCTTATGGTTATGAAACGCACCGTACATATCTACCCATCGTCGATGGCCGTGTTGAGCAAAAATCGTTTCTGCAAATACACAAAGCGCGAGAATGTTCCAATTGTACCAGTTTGCGAGAATCGCCAAAATTGAAAAGATCGACAATTTCTGAGCGCGGAAAGCCCGCACTTTTGTCCGAGTAGGTGGTGGAAACGCAATTCAAGAACCTCGACGAATTTTAACTCTGGGTCTCCATCTTCTTGGACTCTTGGAACCGCGGCAGACTTGACAGTGACATTCGCTTTCTTCCTGAAAATGACGGAAAGTCATCATGGCTATGCTTACGGTTTGGTTGGTGATGAAAACAATACCGCGGTGGAACATTGGCAGAGAATGAAAAGTCCGCGACTTTTTTTTTGCTGAACTGCTCCGCGGCGTCATGATTTGTTTGCTTATGGCTGATATTAGTATCTCGGACCTTTTATCAACCTTAGGAGGATCTCTGATTTATATATAATATATTGTTAATCGTGGACCTTGTTTCAGCATGAAGCCTGAAATACATATTTGTTTTGCTCCAGAGCCAGTAACCAACACGACCCCCCCCTGCCCCAACTGAGAAAATTTCACGCTGATCACAATTGTGTGCTCAGAACTCACTACGAACGGAGCCATGGCCACTCAAAAATCTCGATTTCGAACGGCTAGAAATTCGCGGACGAGTTTTCTCGAGCCTGTATTTTCTCGTTATTCGCAGCCATCGTTCTTAAGCAGGCCACAATATAAAGTAAGACCGAAAACAAAGGGAAGAACATAGATTGTGAATATATCAATCGCGCGTCTCTTCCCTATTGAGGTCGGAAACCTGGCACTAGGCGTCACCCAATTTTTCTTTCGAGGGGGCGTGGCCGACATTTTCCTGGCGGTTTCTCGCTTATTTGAGCGAATTGAGATTTCGCGCCTGGCAGGGTTGCTATAGGCGGTGACCGGACCATGATATCGAAAATTACCTCTGAGGTTGGACTGTGCCTTTAAGGTCGCAAATGAATATATAAAGTGACCATTCTGCATCTAATTCGGTGCAGCTTTGAATAAACTTCCATGTGGTACAGGGTTCGGCACGAGGTGCGGACAAGGCTAAATTTTCTCAGACCCCCCTCTAAATGCGAACTTTTGGCGATTTTCTCAGACCCCCTCCCAGAAGCGTTTATAGATCAAATTTTTGGCGATTTTCTCGAACCTCCTCCCAGGAGTGTTAATTGTTTGTTTTTGTAGAAAATTGAAATAAAAGGAACAACTCATTCCAAAAGATGTATAATTTGAAGAAGAGCAACCATTTCAAAAAAACAAGACATTAACATTGAAAAGGATCACGGGCGAAGCTTTTCTTGACGGATTACATGAAGTTGCCTGCGTTTTCGAAAACTTAGCTAAAGCAAGGATTCTGATTATAGTGAATGCTCTCCTAATGTGTAATATAAGACACATAGGTTTGAAGGTGTATCCAGAAATTATGAATGATTCCGGGTAGAAAGCTAAGGTATATATGTGGTGGAAAAGAAGCGTGGAGAGGATGAAGTGATTGGCTAATATCAAGAATATGGGATATCTCGAAGAAATAAATGTGTTTTCAAAGTAATATGAGTTTGTGAATTCATTTCGCAAGTCCAAGAAGAATATGTCACTCCAGATGTACGGGCTTCTGGTTCGAAAGAGCGTCATCCAATCTAGTTAGGTTGCGAACATTCTCCGAAACTCACTCATACACGAAACACACGACACGGGTTCGATCCCGCAAAGTGCTTAATTTTTGCAAGACGTTAGACCTCACATTTTTTGCAAAATAAGGGCCACGAAAATAAGATATTCGAGTTGAGAGTTGTAGATTTACCCTCTATGCAAATTTTCAGTCTCTAAGATGGACGCTGAAAGGCACTTCTCTGTGTGGCCTCACACTTTTCTCAGGTGTGGTCCCGCTGAAAAGGGGCATTTTTGGAAGTTAGGTGTCATGAGAGTAAGATATTTGAGTCCAGCGTGGACGATTTACCCTGTATACTCACTTTCACAGTCCAACATAGATGCTGAACACCGCTACAGTATGAGGCCTCACACTTTTCTCAGGTGCGGTCCCGCCGGAAGTCGTCAATTTCGAAATTTAGGTGTGACGAGAGTAGGACATTTGAGCTCAGCGTAGTCGATTAACCCTATATACAATCTTTTGCCGTCTCAGTATAGCGCTGAAGGCCGCTGCATATAAAGCAGGAGAAGGTGAAAAAATACAAGTCAGCAAACCTAGAATAGGGTTTTAAAACAGCTGTAACTCAAGTTGCAAATGAGCTATCTCGGGTTTGAGCAAAAATAAGAAATTAGGTTTGTAACCCTACCAAATGAAACCTTAACCGATCCCAGAGGACGCTTTTCACAAAATTCTACTAGGTGTGGACATTTGATGTTTTGGGCATGAATGTCCACACCTAGCCAGTGCATTTAGGTGTGGACATTTATGTTCAAAACATCAAGTGTCCACACCTAGTAAATTAAAAAAAAATTTTTTCGTCCTCTGGGAGCGAGTAAAGTTTCATTCGGCAGGGTTACAAACCTAGTTTCTTATTTTTGCTCAAGCCCGGGGTAACTCTTTTGGAAGTTAAGTTACAGGTGTTTTAAAACCCTATTCCAGGTTTGTGGACTTGGACGTTTTTTAACGTTTTTTTCCCTTGTTCCGCTTCCTGTGTAGCGCTCTTCGGCGTTACGCTGAGGCGGTAAAAGATTGCACGCAGGGTAAATCGACCCTGCTGGACTCAAATATCCTACTCTCGTCACACCTAAATTTCGAAATTGACGACTTCCGGCGGGACCACACCTGAGAAAAGTGTGAGGCCTGATACTGTAGCGGTGTTCAGCATCTTTGTTGGACGGTGAAAGTGAGTATACAGGGTAAATCGACCACACTGGACTCAAATATCTTACTCTCATGACACCTAAATTTCAAAAATGCCCCTTTTCACGCGGGGCCACACCTGAGAAAAGTGTGAGGCCTTATACTGTAGCGGTGTTCAGCATCTATGTTGGACGGTGAAAGTGAGTATATGGGATAAATCGACCACGCCGGACTCGATCATCGTATTCTATTGACTCATACCTTGCAAAAATGTAGACTTCCAGCGCGATCGCACCTGCGACAGCTGTGGGCCACACAGGGAAGTGGCTTTCAGCGTCCATCTTAGAGACTGAAAATTTGTATATAGGGTAAATCTACCACTCTAACGTCTTGCAAAAATTAAGCACTTTGCGGGATCGAACCCGTGTCGTGTGTTTGGTGTATGAGTGGGTTTCGGAGAATGAAATTCGAAACGTAACCAGATTAGATGACGCTCTTTTCAACTAGCGAGTGTTTTTGCCATGTCTGGTCTGGATAATGTTGAAGCACCTATTCCGTATCCAACCACTTATTAAAGCGTGTTTTCTATAAATTTAAAGTGACCTGTTCTTCTCTGAAGACATATTTATTTCTTTAGCACATCTCTTCGTCTTCGCCTTTGCCAATAACTTTATTCGTCGCGTCCTCTCTTTTCTTCCGCCCCATTCCATAGCTTCCAATCTGTTCTTATTTGCAATTCAGTACACAACTATCCAGGATACACGCCCAGAACCTATGTGCCTTATATTCAATCGTAGGAGAACCTTTACTATAATTTCAACATTTACGTTAATTTAATTACTACAAGTTTCATGTTTATTGGACGGTATTACCGAAACATTCGCAAAAGAATTTTCTAGACAGTGTACCTACTACCCACGGTCAGAATGGTTCATGTGGTCTCCCGGTGGAGCTCAGACCTCCCTCCCTCCACCATTGCGCAGCTCAGACCCCCCGGTGTGGATATCCACACTCCGCGCCGAACCCTGATGTGGTACGATCACTTCCGAACCTTAGTCGCGTCACAACTTTCTGATGTGTTGTATACCCCAGTTTCGATTGGCTGGGCTACCCGAGCACGCAGAGAAACGACAACCTCTTCGTCTCGCATTCTGTTGAAGGACGGAGGGATCGACGCCGCTGCTTTTGCGCGGAGTTCGAAGTACATTCGCGCAGGTTTGGGGTCTCATTGCCGATACACAAAAGCGGAAGAGTTGACCAGTCGTCTGCAGTTCAAAGCACCAGGCTATTCAATCTATCTAAGCCAAGTGGTCCCAAGTGGGGTTCGGACTCCGAAAGACGGGACAACTCCTACTTTTTTGTTTACTGAGATTCGTGCATCCTCTGTGCTCTCGTGCAACTCGTTAGATTGAAAAAAATTATAGAGATACCATAATTGTCGTTGATGGTCGTGAAATAATAAGTGATCACAAGCTCACACAGTCGGTCCATATCGGCTAGTGAAACTCTGCTGCCTCATCACATGCTGCAATGTCGCACAACGGCAGGCCAGCATCTCTCGAAATGGCACCCGAAAGTCCTTGTTGTACTTGCAATAGATGGCCGGATTCAGTGTGCTGAAAATAACGCATTGCTAAACGTTGTACAGGAACTCAACCAAGTTCACCCTATACAACGAGAAAATGTACAAAGAAAATGTAGCAGGATGTCTATGTATAAGTGATCATTGCGCAGATCGTGCACAGCCAAGCAAGAAATTAATTTTCCCTAATGCGGTAGTAACCTGGCTAATTTTTTATCTTAATTCAGATGTTTAAATTCCATCTGAGCATCATATATGAACTTTAGAGTTTTTTGATGCATTAGGTTGCAATTGGGAAAATCAAGACTCTTAATGCGCACGTCAACTCCCAATCAGCCTTATTTCTACCTCAAATTAGAAGGTGCCCTCGACTGCAAACATCAGCGACAGGTGCTCAGACAGTCTTGGGGTAGTACGTCGACACAATAGGGGTCGCATTCGGGTAAAAACACATTAGCAACACACCTGCTGTAGCTACTGCTAACAGCAGGAGCTGCTGCCATTTAGCAGCAGTTCCTGCTGCTTGTGCTTTGACACAACTCCTTTGTTTACCATGACATGCATGAGTGCGGCAGCCCCCTCTCCTAGTGTGTGCTGACTTTCTCCTCCATTGATTTGTCTGATACGAATGAATTTTGCAGTATCTTCTGGTACGACGACAGCGGGTATATCAAGCGGCCAGTCTCACTGAAGGGGCAGCTCGCCGTAAAGAATAAAGACATAATTTAGTGGCCTGTGACGTAATAGAGAACAAAGCTAGGTGAAGCACGTCCCTCATCAAATGAATTCACTTTCCTACCACTTCGTTGAAGCAGTCTTAGAATTTTCTCGTCACACATTACACAACACTAAATTAGCAGTGCAGGTATAGCTATATCAAAATTAACACCGCACATTAAATGGCGCATAGTAGTTCTTTTGAGATTTCGTCTCATGCTCTATTCATTCATGGTCATTTTCAAAGGGTTTTTGTCCTCTGGTAACGCATGCGTACTCCATAAAAGCGCGGTAATTCGAGCAACGTTGAACAGGCGACCTTCCTCAAAGAAAGGGAAGCATTTAGAATCACTGAATTGAGTTCAGCTGTCTCCATGGAAAACTGATGCAGACAAGGTGCAAATGCGATTACGTACGGAAGTAACCTGCCGCGAAGTGCAGTCATTATTTAGACACGGCGTATGACGTCTGCCGTCCGCTCATAACTCCTACTATTAACACACAGGTATATGCGTTTTACTCGACATTTCTCGTGTGAATACACTTTGAACGCACAGTTTTGGGAGGTTTTAGTAGGATGAGTCGACAAGGAGGTCGTGAATTGAAGTTGCTCATGAAGACACACTTGAGCTGGATTTTTTGTGCCACTACAGAAGAGGTACGCCAGTTGAGACTGTATAATGGATGTTGATAGTGTTTTTAATAGTCCATAAACACCGAAAAAGAATGCGTTGGAAATGATTTTTCATATCTATATTTCATCTACAAGTCCATCGAATGAATCCATGAGTATTCCGCAAAGCGGCGTGGATGCTCAAGTTAATGCAACAGAAACTGTGAACTCCTTCCTCAAACAAAGAGGCCTGTATGGTACACAAAACAATTGCCATCTGATCACGTTTTGGTGAAGATGTTGTTATCGAGTCGAATATCTTAATAGATAATTCCTAAGCCGCCTTCATGAACGAAGTTATGACCCCTGCGAAGTTGCTTTACATTCAGGAGAGAAATTTTGAGGTCGAGTTGTCTAAGACCTGTGTTTCCCGTCATTCGCAACCGTTAGCCAGAGGCATGCCAGAATGAACAGAAATGATGCAAAGGGATTCCACTTTGTTGTCAGACAAAAGAATCAAACTTGAAGGCACACAACACCCAGAAAAGTATTCCTTAGTTTTTATGCCGATCTTCGAAAGAGTCACACGCTCATCACAGTGGTATCTCTGAAATTGTCCAATAACCCCTATAAACAGAGTTATGGCTCCTTATGGGCCGAATAGAGTCCCGCCGCTGAAAGGCGCGGCACCATGCAAAGGAGGGGAGTCGATTGTGCGGCGCCGCATGATCGATACTCCTCCATTGCATGCTACCGCGCCTTTCAGCGACGGGACTCTGATCAATCCCTAAAATGCATCGTTCACGATGGATTTAGTTTTTGAGATTCCCATATATAACGAGAGCCTAGAAAGTAAGCAGGACTGCAGTGGGAGTATGGAGGATAACACTTAATAATGTAGAATCAAGGAAAACAAAATTTCGTCAATTTTCACTCCGAATCTCAACCATTTCGCAGCGAAAAAAAAACAGACAGGAGAACATGTATCTTCAGAAACGTGCGACGCGTTCTGAGGAGAGCGCCGAACTCCGGCGACATTTCCTTGCCAATCTAGGAAAACATGCCACAGCTCCTATTCTGCACTTTCTCTGTTCGTCACTCATTACAACCGCTCAGCCAGTTCAATTCACTGACTTTCCTGACCAGATTTATTTATGCTCAAAATCTGAGCTTATCAAAATCTGCTTGGCAAGAACCTAAATATACTTATACACATTTCATTGAGTGGAGACAAGGGCATGGCGTTGGTCAACTAGGGAAACAGCACCTAAAATGTGAGTGCGTTTTTTCTTATCATGGCAGAGATGATAAAGCGCGAATAATCGGTTGGGAACTCTACCAATTGGAAGGTCAGGGCAGTGAGTGGCGAAAAAGGGAAGGATGGACGGAAGGGGTCGTAAATGTTATGCCGGTAGCAAGCGACGATCTACCGCTGGCTACTTATGTTTTGCTTTTTGATCCCACATTTTCATACCCCACGCCCTGCAGTAAATGCTCGGTGGCCTGCTCTGCTCATGAGAGTCCATACGGACAGCAACTTTCGGATAGATGGAAGTCAGCCAACACCGTTTCGACAAGCTAATCTGCATCAGGAGGTTGGCGCACATAAAAGTCTTCTTGAGCAAAATTTTTGATAGGTCCCGCTAGTAATACACTAAGGATCATCCAGTTTTCTTCGACTTCCAAGACTACGTAACCCGAAAACTTGTCGTCTGACCGAACTGCTGGGAATGAAACGATAATCTACACCACTGCAACGTAGAGCAAGTTTCTTTGTGAAATTATTCTGCACACTTTCCAAAGCAGTAATGTCTTTTTTAAATATAGATAAAAAGCCGCGGTACCATTTTTAACAAGCGGTCTAACGTACGATTTGTATGCCACAATGAGAAATTGCGGACTTTTTGTCCTCAGTGCTTAGAAAACATTAAAGGTCCTATGCATCGCCTTGGAGATTATGGCCTTGCAATGCGGGCAAAACTTAGTTTGTCAGTGATAATAAAGCCTTGAAGGCAGTGTTCACGATAATCTTCGATTTCGAGATTAATAGTTTAATCGATTGTTTGATTAGAACTGAAATGACGAAGAAATCGGGAAAAACGCCCAAGAAGGGCACCGAATCGCTTACTCTTACCTCACCTTTTTACTCTCACTGGAACTGTTCGTTGTGACAATGAAACCTCTTGTGAACCCGTCTTTTGCAATTCTCTACTTTCTGTTGCTCCGCTCTTTCTTTCGGACCCTAACTAATACTGTTATGTTTAAAATATTTTCCATTTTTGATTAGCCGCATTCTTAACCGGTGACAACCACCGCTAACATGTTTCATCCAATCGGACAACTAGTCCAGGCCAGGGTATAATGTCACTGAAATGAGACTTTTCGTGCGTTTCTCGCCGCTTTTTTCGAAATTCTGGTAACACTTGGTTGCCAATGCATTGTTTTGAGTGGAGAACTCGGGAACGAAAATCATCGTGAACACTGCCTTTAATGTAGTATTTGTTCAACACAGTTCAAGGGATTGTCATTCAAATTATACGAAGCTTTCACTGAGTCGGGCTTGATAGGGAGAACATGCAACTATCTGGGAGCAAGCGGTAAACTCTCGTTGATAGACCACAGCTTAAAAGCACTGTTCACGATGAATTCCGTCCTTCAGTTTTCTTTACAAAAAAATGGTGGTAGCCCCCAGTGTTGAAAAAAATGGATCCAGAAGCCTTACCAGAGGCAAAAAACGGTTTTGAAATTTACCCCAGTGGGCGAGTCCGGCCTCCTTGGGTCTAACATCGGCATGGATCTTGAAGAGACTTTGCGTTCACTGTTGAAGGTTGGCGCCAACTCGGTGCACCTATGTTTTAGCATATGGCACCGAGTTTGCGCCAACCATCCACGGTAAACGCGAAGTCTCTTTACGATCCATTCCGACGTTAGTTGCTGAAGCAAACACCGACAAGTCTCTATCACTGCCATGTTTTGACCTGCGATCATCAGCAGTGCTTTTCCATCGAAAGAGACTCCACGGCCAATCACTTCAGTGAGTTTTTAAAATGATTTTTTCTTGTATTTGCCTATGTCAAAAGAAGATATATGACGGTTAATATCTGCGTACCATTTATGGAAGTTGTATGAAGCATAGATATAAAAGCAATAATTGGAAGAAGTACGTTTTTCTTAAAGTAAAACGAAAAAATCGAGTTTTTGGCGTGGGTGCGCAGTGTGCATACGAGGTCCCAGGGGCAAAACAGCCGTGGTTGCGCAGTGTGGACACGCGGTCCATTAAGCGGTAAGAAGTTGAGCAGAGTGCCATGAGGGCGCGGTGCCACCTAAGGTCAATGCTATACTTTGTCGCTGTCATAAGCGATAGTTGTGACATTAAGCACAAATTATGGCGGGACCAGCATCGGATCAGCAGCACTGGCTGCCGTAGGAACAGTTGTCACGTGTCCGTCGCGACGACGTGTCGCGGAGCGCTGACATACCGCAAATGTGCAGATGCCTGTCGCTACCGCTATCGCTGTGCAGCGCACTGAAATAGCGACAGAGCTAAAGGGCGAGAGGCGGTCGCTGTCGATGTGCAGAGCGACGCGATCGCGTGTCGCAAAAGTATACCATTAGCCTACCGGTGGGCTGCCGTATTGATAGATCGCCGTGATCTATCACTACGGAAGCCCGCCATTACGTCGCTCCGCCCCCTGATGGCACTCTGCTCAGCCCCTAACCCAAAAAACATCTGCATTTTTTTACTATGGATCCAGAGAGCAAACACTTGAGGAGTTCGCCAGATAATCTTAGGAGGCACAACCTTTTCCATAAGATTGAGTCGGATAATCAAAATGTTGAACAACATTGATAGAAGAGAGAGATGGAGAAGGTATATCTTGGCGAATGAGATTCGATAAGCGTTCGTTACGACTCCTATCTCGCTCTTGCTTCGGGAGGGACTCCCGCAAAACAATGCGTCTCCGAGAGTAGGATTGAGACGCGAAGCACGGTTTGCAGCGATTTTCGGAAATCTACTGGTCGACAAAACTACTTTTAACAATCGAGGTTCAAGAGAAGGGCGTTCTATTCGATATACAAAGGTAGAAAAGCATTCAACAACAAGAAAGGATAAAACGCTGCTCACATAACAAACATCATGACTAATTCGTTCGCGAGAATTCGGAGAGTTATATTCCAGCACGCCAACTATATATGAACAGAGCGTGGCATATCGGGGTCATCGGTAGTGCGAGGATCTACAGTGACAACTTCAGGCATAGGAACAGATGGTCTTACAGTATCAGAACAGAGAATAGAACCATTTTTCTAGATCAATTTCAAATGTTCTTCCCTCAATTTCCTATGGTTATCGAGAAGTTCGCAAAATTTTCGATTTCTTTCAGCCATCTACTAACGCTTTCGCAGCAAAACATATTTCCACCACGATCTTCATGTAATCGGGCATCTGGTCTGCCATTCCGTGCAGTCAATCGTAAGCCGTACATGATGATTTCGAAGAAGGGGTCTTGACTCTGGTGAGCTTTGCTGAAAGTGATGAGGAACGAAGCGGCTTCATCATCATTGAACACGAAAGAAGGATGTGTCGACATTACCTATTTCCATACCGTTATAAGCGAGGATTGCAAGAACGACGATTTGAACCCCCGTCACAAGGGCACTGTGCATTTGGATGATATTCCATGAAGGCGGAAATACAGAAGCCTACACAACCGAAATAGCCCAGTAGAAGACGAAGGCCGTTGAATGGAATCAACATTGCCAGAAATAATTGTGAACAAAGGTTGAGGGCTGTAGTAAACCCCCGTAAGAACCATATTACGATGATCCTAAACAATCGTCCGGGGAAATGTTGAAATCTGTGAGGTTATCTTAATGATATGGTGAGGGATACGAATCTCCTCTGATAACGCACTATCCAGATGATGCTAGCTACTATAAGCTACCGTGATCTTCTGAAAAACTGAAATAATATATTCATGTGCAACGTTCAAATGACCCCATTAACAGAATTTAGGCTGAAAATGTTTAAACTACCAAAATTCGAAAAAGGTACTTCACTGTCGCTTCAAGAATCCCGTGAGGCGCTCAGAGAACTCTGAATGCAGGTTATCGATACACAGGACTATACATACCACATCTTGAGCATGATTTTTTGAAACATCGAGCAAGTTTAGAACAAAACATGCCCTACTTCGGCAAAAAAACGGTTTTCTCTATTGATCAGTCATCAAATGCATGAGTCCTGCTCAATCTCTTAACCACGGTATCGAGGAAATCGAGTGAGGCCATACTAATCAAAGATTTTGAGAGACATGTTTTTCTGTTATTGATGATTTTTTGCATGCCTCAATTCCTACTGAAATTAGCCTTAAAATACAAAAATAGAATGTCAACTACACTGAACCAGATTGGCTTCCTGAAAATATATTGAGACCTCCAAATATTCTTTTACATTACGCCAAATAACACATTAGTGGAAACGCTAACCCCTTCAAGCTGCACTGAGCTAAGTCGGTAAAGAAGTCCATAAGGTTTCTATTCTTAGTAAAAAAGTTCCTCATTTGTGTTCTATGAGGTTATTGAAATGTAGATACACATGATAATCAGAAGAAATGCGTTTTGTCTGAGCCTATGTTGTCCATTTTAGAAGGAGTATCCACGATAAAGTCGTTAGTTGCTTTTCCAAGTAAATCAGAGTAATGAGCTGTCCTTTGGCACAAAAGGCAACAATGGAGAAAAATCCCACGCATTAAGAACCCAAATCCTAACAGGTCACGAGTATGTGTCTGCAGAAAATTCTGATTGTCCTTCTCAGATAGTAACACCGGTCGAAACGACGGAGCTGAAAGACCTCTCCGGGCTGATCGCGGTAGCATAGGGGCGGATGGCGGTAGGCGAAAGACTCTACGCGCTAATTGTGGGAGGATGTTGGGGCTCTGGCCGGACCGACGACAGCCATTCAAGTATCGGTTGGATCGCGAGCCCATGCGGAGTTCGTCTGTCGGATCACCGTCAGCACTACAGATGCTTTTTCAATATGATGACAAAACTTTCTAACATTACGTCGCTAATCACCCGGTATAGTCTGTTCTTTTCAACAACGTCTCTCTCCTAATAAAGTTTCGAAGCGCCAAATGGTTTCTGAAACAAATGGTGAGCGAAAGCCTGAAGGGTATTTTTCACAGTAGAACTTGCCATTGAGTCGGCTTCGGTAATTGTTGTTCGTTCCCCCATGTGACCGTGAAGAACTGCTGCAATGGGGTCATTTTGAAGCCGAAGGTGTCAGCTTGAAAACGTATCATAGAAGCTCAAATCCTCGGACCCTATATTGAAAGAACACGGGGGCAAATTACCTAAATCAATTTCTGAGCCAGGTCAGTGTTCAAGATAGCTGAATTCGTACCACTTTTTTCGTTTACCTGACGACGTAAAGACGTCAAACCCGCAGCATAAGTGCCCCTGAAGGTTTTCAATCGGTCTATCCACATTACCAACTTTACACATACACAGAATAACAACAACTAATAGCACACAATCATCATCATGAAAATGATTACGGAATCAAACCGAAGGCATATCCATTTTCCATTATCTTCTGCACAATATGGCCGACCGCTTTCTCATCTCGTGGTTTGCCTGCGAGATTATATTGCTCATTTTATAATGCTGCAAGAGCGACAAAGTTGCAAGCATGTAAGTTATGAATAATATTCTTCCTGTTTTAATAAGGGATCCTTTAAAGAATTTTCCTTTTTACGACTTTTTCTCTTGGGCCCTTCGGAAAAAAAATTCACTACACTACTTTTGCAAATACATTACATATTTTAATGCAACAATATTAGCCAAAAGTTTCAAACGGATGAAACAGTCTTCTTCTTCACTGAAGAGACCCGGGAAGACTGTACCAATAAAGTTCGTCTGAAGTAAGGGTCGAGACGAACTTTATTGACCTTTTTACAGTTAGATTCCAGTGAAATGATACTAGATTGGTAAGACAAAAAAGTAATACGGCTAGTTTTATAATTTGCTCAAAATTCGATAAAATCAATCGAATATCATTTTTTTGGAAATCAACGAGAATCGCAAAATTTGATGAAGAATCTTCTTCCGTACTTGACAACGAAGTTAACCGCCTGCAAGTCTTAAGGGACTGCAGAGAATAACGAAAATGTGAGTGCGCTGAAATTGAAAGAGCACGCGTACGAAATTCAGTAACTTGCCCTCACGTTCTTTTTGGTAAAGGGTCTCAAGACGTCAAGTTTTCAAGCAGATACCTTTTGTTTGAGAATGATCCCCTTGAAGCAGTTCTCTAGGCCCGCATGTGGGGAGTAGAAACGATTATCGAAGATGACTACTACTCGTTTTATTTCTCACGAATTGAAGACCCCTCAGGCATTTGTCCGCCATTAATTTCAAGAACGATTTCACGCTTTGAAATTTTGCACCTTTTGAGAGAGAGGTTCATAGAAAAGAAGAGACCACAGAAGCCGGTTAGGCGCGCACATATAACGACGGGATGAGAGTTGAAACTTTGTCACCGTAATTGAAAAGCACCCTCTAGAGCAGTCTATCCATGCCTGGTTCATCTGAGGACGATGACGGTCGGATCACGGGATAGATGCTGTTCGGCCTGCCATGTGCCCGCGATACAACAGGTGTTACATTCTGAGTTTAGTACTCAGGTAGGACCGACGGAGCTGAAAGGCACATTCCGGTTGATCGCGGTAGCATAGCGCGCGGATAGCGGTAGACTCCCCGTGCTAATCGTTGGAGGATACTAAGGCGTCGGTCGGACCGACGACAGCCATACAAATTTCGGTCGGATCGCGAGTCCATGCGGAGTACGTCTGTGGTCTCGCGACCAGCACTAGAGCAGTTTATACATGCTCGGTTTACCCTTTGACGATGGCGGCTGGATCGCGAGATGGGTGTTGTTTGACCCGCCATGCGCTCGCGATCCGACCGGTGTTACTGTCTGAGGAGTTCAGTACTCAGGTAGGACCGACGGCTCTGGAAACTTTTCCGGGCTGATCGCGGGAGCATAGCGATCGGATGCTGGTAGGCGGAAGGCTTGCAGGGGCTGATCGCGGAACGATTCGAACTCATCTGTCGGATCGGAGCCAGTCATGGCAACTACGGTCGGATCGCGTGCCGGCGCAAATGCGCCGGTCGGATCCTGGACAGCACTAGAAACGGTGGTCGTATTGTGGGAATAAAGCCATTCATGGTTGACACGTGTGCTAACCCGTGACATATACGACACGTGGTTTATTGCCTTCCAGCAAGCCGACAATTAGGCTACCCGATTTTGAGGGACCATTTAGCGCTTGTACTGGGCCAGCGTTGGGGCGCTCTCTGGTGCAAGCAAACAGAGAAACGAGCACCGAAGCTCTATTTCTGGTTGATTATTTAATAACTTTATTAGTCTGTCCCAATGAGACTGTCCGCCCCCGCGGTCGGCATGCATGTCGCGCGGCGGTCGCCAAGGCAGTTTTTGAACATGTAAGTCGATAAGGAGGAATGCTAGCCGAATAGTGAATAATATCCCGGTCAGGTGCCTGCAGTCGTTAGAATGATTGTCTAAAAAGGTCTTCAGGAGGATCGCTCGACATGCGCGCCGACCGCGTGAGCGGACAATCTCATCCGGACAGACTTTACACTCGTATTACTTTTCAATCGACATGCGCGCCGACCGCGTGAGCGGACAATCTCATCCGGACAGACTTTACACTCGTATTACTTTTCAAAAGCACCGAACAATGAACATCCCGTGATCCGACCGCCAACGGCGCCGTCGTCCGGGGACCGACCATGCAATACCTCCACGCCTGGCCGATTGCGGGGCAATGACGGTCGGATCACGAGGTAGGTGCTTTTGGGATTTCCGTGCGCCAGCGATTCGTCCGGTGTTACTGTCCGGGTACACTGAACCTGGATTCTCAATTATGGAATGGTTGAGTGCCCTGAAAGTACTACGCTTTCGCCTCATGTTTTAGTGAGTATAGTTTTTCTTCGATCTCCTGGTTGCGGTAATCATATCCATAGCAGTCAAGGGAAGTATACAGAGCGTCTTTCGCAGCTGCGAAAATGAATCGTTCTCTTGGTACCTCTTTGGCATCTATAGCGGCACTGCGCAGTATCTCGTCCTGAGTTGTTGGTTCCAAGAAGTTGTGAGCTCAAGAAGGTTGTTTTTGCACTCTTTGCACCTTCCAAAACGCGTCGAAACCTTCCAGAAATCTTGATACGGACCACATAGTCGTGTTCAGCGCCCAAACTAAACCCATGGACAAAGATTGGGTGGAATGACGTTTCTCGAACTTTGAACTTTTTTTCTTCTCAATCCAGTGCTTGAACCAAGTGGAGATAGCTCGCAAAGCTTGACACTTCAATGCTGCGTATTCATAATACTATAGCTTCTTGAAAAGTGCTCCGTGGCCTAAATAGGCGTTTTCCCGGTCGATCATCTACCACGAGGAACAGATTTGCTTCGAAGCTCCTCTGCGAGGGTAATTGGTTGTGCTGACTACGAATTTAATGTTGATTGTAGATTTTCCAAATATTGATGTAGATTTAGCCTTCGAAATGGCATGGTAATCACCGTGACCTACAGCTAGCCTCAACATTTCGGCGAACGGACCCCAGAGGCATTTTCGGGGGTTAATTAGCCCCTAAACACAAGTTTTTAGCAAATTCAGAGAAAATCTTTAGAATTGGAACCAGCAGCTCGGAGCGAGACACTACCCAGTTTTTCTACAGAGGCCCAAGAGATACTAACAATACAACTAGTTTTCGCAGATGCAACAAACGCTTTGTATACAATAACAGTTCGCTCAGCATTGTTCGTTGGTTCGCTGTAATCTCTCGCAGCCTGAGCAGCGCATTCTCAATGTCCTCTCACAGCCCGCGTCTCCAGGTGCTTATGCATCCCATCAAATAAATCATACCGACGAAAACTTCTAAGTCGACCGTGCGCCTTACGTAACAAATATAAACTATTTCGAAATTGTTTCGAGACGCAAAGCTCTGCTTGCTGCAAACTCTCCACTAAGGTGTAATTAAAATTTAGCCACAATCACTTTGTGCTCGAGTGTTGGTCTTATTAGTAGACAAACAACAGACGACATAGACAACTTGAGGTGCAGATGGGTAATGAGCAGTTGGAGTCGTTTCGTTGCTTTAAAGGAAAATGCCAATTTTTCAAGAAGTTGCTAGATGCGTTGATTTTGGTATTAATGTTCATGCAGGAAAACGCTTCCTCGAAGGGAGGAGACGTGATCGAAAAAGTGGTTGACATGCAAACGCTAACACATAGGCTCGTACTGCAAATATTGAGAGGTTTACGCCGTTGGAAGCATGAAAAACTAGTAGTCGAAATGACCGTATTTTACCAATCATTTGAGGGGGTTCTTCCGGGAGAGCGGAACCTCGCACATAAGTGGGCAAGGTTCTACATTTTTGGAGGCTCGGGGTTACCAAGATGCTGCCAGTTTGGCCCGCTCTAGACGCTTCATACGGCGCATGCGTTCTGGTACTGGCCGCACGAGCAGGGTCAGACACAGCGTTGGTCCGGGTGCTCCGGAGCAACGACCTTCCGCGGTTGGGAAGGTCTTTTCGACCAAAAAAGACCCCCAGGAAATGTGAAAAAAGTAGTAGGCGTTACTGACTGTAAAACTGTCATTGGGTCGTTTCGCAACTCGTTTCAGTTTCGGTTTTTTTTTCATTTTTGGGGCTTAAAGGCAGTGTCCACGATAAAAACCATGTCTGTTTTTCTGGTACAGATCGGCAGCTGCAGGGCCTAGCGCAACCCTAACGTTGAAAAAACTAAGAAAAATGAGCTCGGAACGGTTCCCTACGGGCCCAAAATTGGACACCCGTCAGCTCGTCACCCCCAGATGCACTTTCCACGCCCACCGACGTGAACAAATGAAAGCTCGAGATCGTGAGATGAGCGATGATTTCCTGTCATTAGCCCCGTTCTTCCCTTCATTCTCAAGTTCTCTCCTTACTCAGGTCAGCTCGCATACATGGGCTGCAAAAGACGGAAGTTACAAGCCTCGGACAACTCGTCCACCATGTTTCCTTAGCTCAATTTTTGAGAGACCATAACTCCGTTCCTAGAAGGTCTTGTACGGTTCCAAAAACATCATTGGAATCAGCATGGGACCGTCTTCAAGATAGGCAAAGAAGCGGAAAAACGATTCTTATCGTGAACACTGCCTTTAAAAAACCCAAGCAAATGAGTAGCGCGCTATGTGCTGCGCGCTTTGAAGAATTACAGTCAAGTGGAAAGCTGGAAAGCACTTCAAAAACGGGAAAATCTTTGCCCTCCGTTACAGGCCCAGATGGCCCGAGGGAACTTTTGGAGCATCGTGGGACCAACGCTTCCCTGGCCGACCATAACTCGGCTCAGTATAGATTTTATGAGCTCATCTTAGGCACTTAACATCTCCTAACACCTGTCTACCGGTCCCCCTAACAAACTAAAACATGTGAATAAACGACACTTTTTCAAATTTTAGACCGATTCTTTTTCCAATTTTTCAACCGATTGTAGCGTCTTTTGATTAACTCAGGTATTAAAAATCGAGGAGATGAGACTTCGGATGCACTTCGACTTCGATGCGAAGCACCTCACTGACTTCTCCGAAAATAGTACTCGATCCCAGGGCATATGATGAAGGCAGCTCGTAAATAGCCTATAAAATGTATTTGAAACAGCAGTGGTGAAAGCGTTTTGAACTTAACTTGCATTGCCTTCGAAAAAGTGCATTTCATAGCGGCAAATCTAATATTTTGAGTGCTGTTCAGACCAACGCATGCATAATGGTGTCCCATCATAAGGTTGATGTCCTCCACAACGTGGTTCCCATAAGGGTAAACGAATTGAGTTTAGCGGAAATGTTTTACTTATCTATCGTCACGTTCGTAAAAATTGGTGCCATCCGTGAAAAATAGGTTAGCTCCCCAGCCAAGCAGGAACGCTCAGTCAAGTGTGACTATAGAGGGAAAACGAGCGGCATCTCAAGGAAGACGCATAAATTTGTGATGGAAAGGCTTTCGCGAGCAATTTGCCCCATTGGACACAGTCGTGGCAGATATCTGGTAACCCGAACCCGTGGCGAACTCCATGGAAATCACGATCTTGCCGGCCAGATGAACTGGCTGCACTTGGCTCGGATTCAATTTCACTGTGATGGCAACCTTTAGAATGACGGAGAGTGTGAGAATTTCCGCCTTCCGACAACTGTTATACACTGCCGATGACATAGTGAATTGAATAAAAAAAGTAGAAAGAACTTTAAAAAAACGCGTGGGATGAATCTGAAACGCCAACCTTTGACTGAACAATCACTACGTTGCATTGCTAAAACTGAACATAGAGAATATTCCCACATCGAACAGAAAACAGTATGTCGAGAGAGAAGAGAACTATTTTGGGAGCTCACTATACACAAGAAAATTATTGATTGAAAAAGTGATGAATTGGAAAATAATAAGAATAACCGATGGTCAATGGGTTGCCACCATTCCCAGTGGTGAATCCCTCATCTCCACCTTGCTGGGAATTTCGACTCGACTAAAGGCAGTGGTCGCGATGAAATATGCTTGTCTTCTTTACTTCTCTAAACCCTTTTCTCGGTTTCCAGTAGTGTTTTAACCCTTTTCTGGGTTTCCAGTAGTGTTTTTCTAAAAGAAAAAAATCGCGAAAAAACCGCTGTCCAAATTTGAAGCCTGAACTTTATTGTCTTTGCATGGTGGACGAGCCCTCTTCACTTCATCGGCATCGATGATTTCTAATATCAAGAACATCAGCTGTCTTGGAATTGAATTTCAATCCATGAACATTACTCATCTAGTCAAAAACATTTACAGAAGTGCTTGCTTTCATTCTTCAACTGTTTTTATTGGATAAGTTTGCACTTATTTCTTCCCCTGAATGTCGATGATTTTTGACTGCTCGGGATGAGACTGCGCTCTTTTTGGGCGGCGCTGTGCACGTGTGCACAAACTGGCTTCTTCGGGCCCTAAAAACTCTAATTCTAACCAGTTTCTCACCACACTACCTTCCTAGTTTTTCAGCTGTTTTCGATCTGTACTGATTTTCATAGTTTTTTCTTCGATAACGTTTTTCATCGTGACCACTGTTTTTCATCGGCACAGGACACATAGAAAACTATTTCTTAGATTTTATCCTTATCTTAGAGAGGGTCACACTCTGGTCACTATGGTATTTCTGAAATCGTCCAAGACCCCCTACGAACGGAGATATGGCTCCTTGAAAATGTCTGTATTTTGAGGGCAAAAATTTGGTGGACGAGTTGTCTCAGGCCTGTATTTCTCTTGAATCGCAGTCGTGGCACGAGAGCAAAACAGGATGAGGAGTTAGATCGAAAAGGTAGTGAAGAACGACGACTCGGTTGGAAATCATCCATCCATCCAGCCGCTATTGAGATCGAAAATCAGGAAGGGGACCGGGCCTGCGGTGGTGGCTGGAGGGGGTCGGGCCCGCGGTGGTCGCTTGTACCTCGCTTTTTTGGAGGAATTGAGATCTCGCATTTGGCATGTGTTATACAGGAGGAGTCTTGTACACAAATACGCAAAAATCTCAAAATTCACATCTGAGGGTGTACTGTGCCTTTAAATGGGAAATGGTCAGAACTCAGCAGATTTTCCTGGTATTTCGCAAAGTTGGACTTCAAAATTGGGACAACTACGCAGTTACGAGCTGAACTAACGACAACTAGCACACTATCACAATGATTCGCCACCAAAAGTATTGGAAGAATATTGAAACCAAAAGGAAGAAGTCTTTCGAACGCGATCACTCCGAAAGAAAAAAGAAAAAACACTTTTCGTACTTGTAGATATTTTCCCTCAGCAAAGATATATCCCTCAAGAAGAAAATTGAAACAGCAATTCTCACGTGTTTTTTGGTAAAACCATGGTCCAGAAAGTCGTCCATAACTTTATTAAGGTACAATACATACCGCCGTTCTCCAAGGGAAAAAATGGGCGAAATGGGCAAAGTGGGCAACTAAAGCGTCTTACGACTACAACTCGCCTCAAAGGGCTCCGTTTTCAAATTCGAAAACGTCGCAATGTACAGAATGTCGTGATCTAGTCGGTCGTGTGAAAATATTTTGCGGAATTCGAGAATATCAATATTTTTAGGGCGGAATACATTTTCATTTTGACCATGCTAGAGATCGCGTGCGGTTGTTTTCGACCAAATGAGCTCGGTATCTTGTGATAACATTATCAACTTTATAACTAGCTCCATCTTAGAAGCGTTTTCATAAGTGAATCTCCATTTTGTTTCATAGAGTTAGATAGATTGTGGCACGGTGAACATTTTGGTCCTTTCGAAATTGAGACCGGAGTACTTTGAGGCGTGTTATGGTCGAAAGACGTTTTAGTTGCGCACTTTGCCCATTTCGCCCATTTTTTCCATTGGATAGCGGCGGTATTGTATCAGCCCCACGAAATTTGAAATTTGTGAACCAAAAGCAACAGAATTTATGCCGAAACGAGTATCAATAGCTCTATATCCATAAACTGCCAAACCGAAGTGATCATATTTTCACCACTTTCTTCCTACTTTTTTCGGCCAAGGCTTCGGCGCGACGTGAGAATAATGTAGAGCAGCCGAAAAAGGTGAGCGAAACCGGCCCCGCCCTACGAGGCGACTCCCGAGCGAATGCCAGAGGACGTGAACAAATGAAAACTCGAGATCTTGAGATAAGTGATGGTTTCCGATCAATAGTCCCGTTCTTCCCTTCATTTTCTACTTCTCTCTTTACTCAGGTCAGCTCGCATACATCGGCTGCAAAAGACGGAAGTTAGAAGCCTCGGACAACTCGTCCACCATGCTTCCCTAGCTCAATTTTTGAGGGACCATAACTCCGTTCTCAGAAGGTCTAGTACGATTCTAAAAACATCGTTAGAATCGCATGAGACCGTCTTCAAGATAGGCTAAAAAGCAGAAAAACGATTCTTATCGTGAGCACTGCCTTTAATACGAGTGTCCGCCTCTGATTAACACCTTAGCCTCTTCGTGCTTTCGGTCAACATTTCCCGCGAAGCGGCCGCAGGCATCAGCTTATGAGATGCCAGGTCATCTTAAATTCAGCCTTATGAAGAGAACCATGCAATACATAGCACATGCACGTCTTATGAGTTTCGCCATTGATGGTGATCAAGAATTGGTGAGCTCCGACTTACTGCAGACTTCTACTAGCACGATGAGATGGATTGCCGACCGCGTTCACATCACGCAAGACAGCGACTGCCTCTCCGAAAATGCTAGCTTGTTGATCAAGTGCACAGAATGTAAGGCGCCAGGGAGCAGTTCGGGCGGTGCACGCGACGCTCGCGTAGGATGGCCGCTGCAATCATATCGTAACTGGAGCGCAGTGCTTGTAGCATTTAGCCAGCCGAACTGCTCCTAAACGTCAGCCGTTTTGTGTACTCTCTCAACAAGTGATTAAATTTTGAACAAATAATTAGAATGGTTAAACTTTCCCTCTTTCATATGATGATATTGTCTTGCCAAAAAGGCGAAAATGGGAAATGTACTTATCTATTCCCAATAGTTTATCAAAAACCGTGAGACGTATGGCATCAACACAAAACTTTGCAGCTGAGAAAATCTCTTCACTACGAGTACAGGCGCTGCCAGATCCCACCTGAGACTATCTTTTTGCGACACCAAAAGGAAATAATAAATTGAATTTAAAGCAGAGCTAGGCATGAAGGGATCGCCTTTCTCGCGACACCCAGCGTGGTGAAGACCAAAGGCATATGTATCGTAGCTTAAAGGCACAGTCCAAGCTCAGGGGTAATTTTTGATATCATATTCAGGCCGCCGTGTATAGCAACCCTACAAAACGCAAAATCTCAGTTCGCTCAAATAAGCGAGACAAAGCAAGGAAAAAGTCGACCACGCCCGCTTGAAAGAAAAAATGGGTGACGCCCACCGACAAGCTTCCGATCTGAATAGGAAAGAGAAGCGCTATTGATTTTATTCGAAATCTATGTTCTTCCATTTGTTTTTGATCTAGCTTTATAATTCGGCCTACTCTAGTGAGCCAGCTGCCAATAACGAGAAAAAAACAGGCTCGAGACAACTCGTCCGCGCACTTCTCGCCGTTCAAAATCAGAATCTTTGAGGGGCCATAACTCGGTTCATAGTTAGTTCTTAACGATTCTGAACACACCGTTGTGATCAGCGTGAAATTTCCTCTCAGATAAACGGGGAAACAAAGAATTGGTTCTGAGGTTGGACTGTGACTTTAAAACGGTGGAACAAATCACTGCAGGCCGTCGCTTCACCGCTATTTATGAATTAGATTACAGGGGAATTACGACTTTTTCGTTGATTCTTCGAACGTTAACATCTATAAACCGCGTTAGCCCGTTAATGCGTTACCACGTTAACGTTATGACGTACGCTCTTATAGCGTACATCGATACACACCTCCAATTCATCGCGTTGGCAGTACTCGTACCTCACAATGAAATTCACTAGTATTAAACTCTCCTCGCATTTTTTTTCACCTCAAAAGGAGTACCCACTGTTCACAATACGAATAGTTTCTAGAGCTTTTGCGAAGGGTAGAAAGCTCAACAACTGCTCATATCGTCAACCTGAAAAACAACGAATAATGAACTCTCAAAGTATGCCCTCGTTCTGAGTCACATGATTTTTGAATGTGCAATGTAGTGGTGCTCGGTCCAGTTGGGGTAACTTAGCATGGCACTCGGAGAATTCGATGGGACAATAGTGTCTCGGACACTCTTGTCCCATCGAATAAGTTAAGTGCCAAAAGTATACATACAAATTGAAAAAGGTAGACAAGCTCTAATTCGCAGCAAAATTAACTGCGGTCCAACGTGTGCGTGTGACCGCGTACACTGCTATATCCATCTCCCCCTTGCACTGTCGCCCTGGCTCCGCCCAGAGCAAATTCCTTTTCAAAAATAAGGTGTATGTTCTTACAATTGGGCACATTGAAGTATTCCAGTGGACGAGCTAGATAAGTCAATATGACCCTACACCTAATAATCTATCATTTCCAAATTTAAAATCTCTCTTGTAAAAAAATTTTTAATGGAGTTTATTGGCAAGGAAACGTCTGTGGAACTTGAAAAATACTTTCCTATGGACGGACGAAAAAGAAGTCATATTGAACTCTAACAACTGATCCCTATGAGATTTTTACGCAGACTTTTAAAAATTTCTCTCGAAAAAAAGGAGAGATTCAACACTGTTATCAATACCACGATCCTCCAATTCAAATCACAATTTGAAGCGTATCAAAAAATTATCACTACTCACGGAATGTAGTAAGGATTTTTTTATTTCGTAGGTTTTATATCAAGTTACTCTTCCATAGACTTCCATTTTGTGAACATGTCGTAGCAGGCACCAGCACGACAACAATTAAGCCTTTTTAAAATTCAGTTCTGGTCTCCCATGGAGGCAATGGTAGGGCGTGCAAGAGCTTTGGCTCTGAGTTTCCAGAATATGCCATAAGACGGGCGAGTTATGGCCACATTACACCGTTCACATGAGATTTCGGAGCCCTACGTGCGCTCTAGCGACGTGCTCGTAAAATAAACGACGAAGCCCACCTTGTCTCGTGGGATCAGATCAACTAATCGCCCCTTGCCTTTGCATTAATGACCCCCCTCCAAGCTATGAGAAAATCACTGGTGAAAAATAGGATACTCCTGGAGTTCAACAGAACTGCCAAACATATATGTACACTGCTTTGGGACAGCTTGATCTGGCGTCAGAAACATGAAAAAAGAGCATGCCCCTCGCACTTGTCATTCATTTTTTGGAACCTGACAAAGCTACATCAAGACTCAGTCCGAGGGAGAAAAACTATAAATATCTCGCATGTCCGGACATTTTGGCCGACCACTCATGTTTTTTGTAGTGTTTCAGACCCGAAATTAGGACACGAAATTCCAATAATGTGTAACGGAAAGCGTACCTATTCGAATATCCCAGCCATAAGGCAAGGACATCGAGCCAGTATGGTACTTGAAGACGCAAACAGGACTTGAGTAGTGCCAGCGAGAAGAATGGCAACCAGCAAATGATGAAGACACTCATGATCACACCTAACGTCTTCCGAGCTTTGCATTCGCTACGATCATGCTGTCGAATCTGGAATGACGTAAATGAATAACAAACAAATTATTCCATTCGCCCACTCTAATTCTGTGTTGAAATCCATGTCATAAAACGAAGATAGAAATCCTTAATCAACATATTCCCATCACGCTAGACAAGAAGCGCAATACATTAATGCGGGGAAACCCGTTTCTAGCCAGAGCAAGCATTTATATCCACGCATGGTTAGTTCTCAAGCGTTATTGGTGAGAATCGGATTTTCAGAAGTAACGACAGCAGAGGCTTTTTTAGCGTTGGGAGGTTCTCTTAAGCTTTCGTGAGGCTCAAAAGGAAAACACGCAGCGAAGGTGCAACGAAACGTGCTGGTTATGTATTCATATGAGGGCAAAAACAAAACGATGAAATAGATTTGAAAGAAAATGTCAAAAGAAGGTGAAGAAGCAAGATATATTTACAGCCAGAGAAGGAAAATTTGTGAAATCTCTTGAATGAAAAGCTGTCATAAATGCGAAAGTTGAATTAAGGGTTTTCAAAGGCAAATTGGAAAAACATCAAAATATGACATAATAATTCCTAGTAGACATTAAATGTGAGCTGAGCGATTCATGATAATTCTCCATACGCGAGACAAAATATAAGGACTTTCCCAAATCGAATGGATCTCGAAAAGTGCTCTTTCTCTCCGAATTTCTCATATTCGGGCAAAGCACATCACCACATTTCATATTTTCGTAGAGCCTTACTAATATGTTCGGAACGATACTCATATTTGAGATCATACTCTTCTATGAGACGCTTATGCATCCGATAAAACATCACCACCAAGACCTGGGAACTATCCAAAAGAAGCTCCTAGTTCATAAAACAATTACCTGCCGTTTCAAAAGTGTATGTTTGTGAGATCTAAAGTCTGTACAAATGAGACTGTCCGCTCACGCGGTCGGTGTGCGTGTCGAGCGGCCGTCACGTAGACATTTTTCGAACGAGCCTTACCACGACTGAGATACAGTTGACTGGGATAATATTCACTATTCGTCTTATGATCCTGCTGATCGATTCACTGGTCCAAAAATGCTTTCGCAACGACCGATTAGCACGCACGCCGACCGCACGGGCGGACAGTCCCACTCAGACAGGCTTTACAATACCGCTCGTAGGATTGGGTCAGAAAGCGCACGAGGACGCGTTCTCGCGCCTTTTTCGTCCTTTTTGAATAATTCGGTTCAACCTCAAGTTTGAGCGAAACTAGGGTAATATTCATGATTCTGGTGTTGAGGGCGACCGTACGGTATAGCCTTTGTAAGGGTTACATTGAAAACTATCGAAATTTAGCAATCAGCCAGGTTTGTAATTACCATTTCTGCCTGCGTCTCACCGTGTCTACCGTATATAGAGAGATGGTCAATTGCGAAACTACTATAGTTTTTTACGAAACCCGAACAGCGTATATACCACTAGATAGCCCACGACGCCAGGATCATGAGCATCACCATAGTTTCGCACAACAATGAGCTTGGAGCGAGTTACCTAGATAGGACAATAAACACGCGGAAACGCGACCTCGCGCGCTCTCTGACCAAATCCTACGAGCGGTACTGTAGATTGGAGCGAGAGACACCCACAACCACAAGAAAACACAGTAAGGACATCCTCGCAAGATACTACATTTTGCTTGTTCCGAGGAACGCTGGGATGGCTTCCTGTGTGAAATACTGATTTTGTCTTTGAACCCAAATGTCTTCCCAATTTCAAGTAAGTGAGGTTCGAATAATGAAGACAAACCGCTTTTTCGAAGCAGCTTCATCCGTCTCACTTTCTGTATTTAAAAAAACGAAACTCACTAATATAGTCCGTTTTTTGCAATCAAATGCTACTCACACTCTTGTCACTGACCTTTGTCGTTTCCGATGTCTACATTCTTTTTCACAGGTAAATTTACTCGGGGCCTTATGCGATATCGTGTGCTTGTGAGCGCAGGCGCACGCATGGAGACTCAGATGGCATGAAAACACACCGAACTGACGACCAAACTTGAGTCGACATTACATTGATGAGCATGTTAACAGAGGGACCCTTCAGAGTCAAACTGTTGCAGCGACACGCAGTATTGCCTGAACACGCTTCATAACACCAATAGAAGCGAACTCTGTTTAAATATTGTTTCGCATTTAAACGTGTCATTTAGATATCCGAGTATAATTTTATCAACACAGAATGCCATCTCGTCTCGCATACTGTGGTTCTCGGAGTCTAATTCCGATCCTCAATTGTGGGCTTCGGCTGTTGCATCATGCGACACCATGATAATCCTGCTGGGAGAAAGGTGAATCATGCCGGGACCAAGTGGCCCCAGCACGACTATCATCCTATTGCGTGATGCAACAGCCGTTGTCCGCAAATGCGGACCGGAAATAGGCTCCGAGAACGACAGTGCCAGCAGTCAGCAAGGATCGCAGACTCGGTGTTATAACATAGGTGACTGATCATGCTATTTCAGTAACACCAATTCCTTGTGCGACTTATGGCCTGCTCATCGTGTTGGCAGATTGGTCCAGGATACTGAGAGCATACAACTCCTTTTTCGCCTAGCATGCACCCATTTAAAACCTGCTCATTTCATTGAAACTGATGATTCATTGTGATACACCGCCTCTACGTGAATCTGAGTCGCCTTGAATATGTAGCCTGGTCTCAGTAGCTTGGAGACGATAGTTGCATTAGGCTCTTTTTTTAGATTAACTCACTGCTCTAGAGGAAAGGTTCTGAGCTTTGAGTGAAGATGATCCTTGTGAATTATTTTCTACTATATTTAATCTTTTCGGTTACTAGTCACAGGTGGCTTTGGTCAGGTTATCGGTCTGATGTGAGAAGCAAGTATTTCCATGTTCCAAAGCCAGCGTATCTTTTACTAAGGTGTCATATGTAGCTGGCTGGCACGGCCAAGTCTTCCTTCGTTGACTATGCAAACAGATAATTCCCACCAAGTTTTTCTGCTTGAATGGTATATCTAAAGGTTTCTAGCGGCCCCTGATGGAGGAGCACCTCTGCTTTGGGTGAATCACCTCTGGGGACGTGCTGTGATTTCGCGTGTCTTCAACTGTTCCCAGTGCTGAGCTGCTGTGTTTCCTTTGTATAAATCAGTATTTCTAAATTTTGCTCAGTTCTTGTGTATTTTTCTCAAATTTTGATTTGCTTGGCGCTTCCTTTGGGTGTGCTAAATGAATAAATATGTGCAACGAGAGTGCGCCAATAAATTGCCCCAAGACGATGGAACAGGTCGGTCATTACGATTCGTGGCGAGCGTGGGAATCGACCCGCACAGCACTGGAGTAATATGTGTGTGGGAGGCAGCCAGTTGATATGGAAAGCGTATGGCTATGTGGGATCCAAAAAGCAGATTTCAAACAACATACAAGCACCCATAAGGCTGAATTGGGCTTCTTGTCGACTTCGTGGCCACTTCGGCCCAACAAGAAGTTTTATACGACCACAGGCGACCAAATCTCGGAGGATTTTCTTTTTCCCTTCGGTCGTTTGTAATCTCTCTCAGCCCGTCTCCTTCTCTTCCCTTTCCGTGCTTTCTTTCTTGCAAGCTTCCGTTTCCAGTAAACCAGCTATTTATCAAAATCTACCACCCACTGTCATTCTGTCAAGTCGTCCTTCCCTTGACCAGACTCTTTTCTTTCGTTGCTTAAGCTCCATCGGCACGAAAGTTTCAAACAAATCCAGTACAGTAACACCACGAGACTGGGGTACTTCTGAACACGCTCAATTCTTGAGTTCGTCCGCAATTTCAGGTTTCTACACATATTCCTGCGCGATAACGGGAGAGGTGTAGAGACATATCAAAGAGCTGAATTACCTAGCGCCTTAATTGCCTTAAACCTGAAAGGAATTATAATTACATACATAGTTATCTACGAGAACGAGATTTTGAGCCTCGATGACGATTTCGCTCGTAGAACAACCATGGAAACGTGCTAGTGAAAATTGGAAAAAACATTATGTAAGGCACGTTGAGTGAAAACTATGACAAAAAAAGATACAAAATGGGGCGGGCACTGGGAGTTAGGGTCACGACCATACATTGCATCAATACTTTGATAATCCCAGAGTTTCGATGAAAAACTGACAATTTTTGTAGAAGGAGAAACAAATTATTGTCGGGTGATGCCATTCTGGGATCGTTCACTCCCGTCCCTGAATGGAGTTGCTAAACGCTCGCAACAAGCACAGTGTTCAACTTCACAACTCATCCGATCCTCCCTGAAGCGCCTGAAAGGTAAACTGAGGTTGGTCAATGGAGAGCTACACTTCATTCATCGCGACCCTTATGTAACTCCTTCCTTCCACACATCGCAAGTGGTTTGCTACAATAAGAGGCGTAGTCGAAGTTAAGAGGCTCGCATTTGATTGACTCTTTCCCATTTTTTAGAATATCCATACAATGTGAACCATTTCACTGCCACAATTTTCCCAGTGGATCTGTTTTCAGCAGGAATGTTGAAGCGATCACTCATGCGAAAACGTCAGAGGTTTTTTCGTGGCCACTTGGCTCACACTATTTCTCGATCTTCTCAGATTTTCACTTTATAGATTCCAGCTGCAAGAACATACATGCATTTCAATAGTAATGTGTGAGCGGCAGTTTTGACTCGTCAGGATGCGTCGAGGGGAAAACTCCCTGCATTACCGCACTACCAAACCTTGAACTTCCGCTACTCCATTCATCTACCGCCATCGAATAATTGCTGGCGGTCCGTCAGGTGACAGCTTACTGAAGCTAGATGACGACTATAGATCCATTCAGCAAATGCGCTTCAAATTGCCGACAAAGCCGAATAAATTCCGGCCCATAACTCACTACCGCCAAGCACCTTAAACTTCTCTCCCTGCGGCTAAAAATCGCGCCATTTGTGCACAGCAAACGCGTATCTTAATGAACACGTGATAAATGCTGACGGATGCTTATGTGTTGATTGATTTCCTTCGTCTGGAAGATGGGATGCATTCTGTTTTTTTTCTCTCAGAACAGAAAGAATTTTGAAAACTATTTGCAAGACAGATTAGGATAGGCGAAAACGAAACGGAAACGCATGAACAATTGCTATTTTCCAGTCTTGTAATGAAATCTTCTTAGCGAGTCTATCACAAAGAAAAAAGGAACGTCCAGCTCGAAATAGTCCTAGGAGCTTATATCGCCTTGAGACAGCATACACTCTTAGAAATTATATCAATTTTATAACAAGTTAGTATTGAAAACTGGCGAAAAATCCGATACGGCTCTTGCTGGAACGTTCACGCCGTTGCAAAGGCCAGAAGCAAGTCGAAATTGCCATATTTGAGCCATAATGAGCCACATAAACGTCTATTTTTCGACCATTTACTATACGGAGCCCGAAGTCGGAGAATGGATGTATTAGTCGCTCGGTGTGGCACAAATACGGTAATTTCGGCATGCTTTTGGCCTTTGCAACGGCGTGAGCATTCTGGTAGGAGTCGTACGGCACCACTAACGTCACTATCTCAACCACTTTTGCGAGCGTGCATGCGTAACCGCAGAAACTGTAACCCATTTTCCATTGTTCCCGGTAGAAAGGCCTCTCAGCCAGTGAAATAAATATCAAAAAGTCCGCATAGAATTCCTAAACTTCATAGAGAATCCCTTTTGACAAATCCGGATCATTCAACTTTGTTATGCCAATCTTGATTTCTCTGGTGGCATTTGTGCACTGCGAACGCGTAACTTAATGAACACCTGATAAATTGAAAAATCGATTTGAAAAATCAATAACGTCACAGGACACCAAACTAATGTATTTCCGATTTTATGCTTATCTTGGAGATAATCACACGCTGTTCACAAGGGTATCTCTGAAATCGCTTAGAACCACCATAGACCCGAAGTTACGGCTTCTTCAATATGCCCATTTTCTGAGGGTGAAATTTTGTGGACAAGTTGTCTCAAGCCTGTATTTCACTTCATTCACAGTGTTTGCGTTAGAGGAAACCAGGATGCGGAGGCAAACCGGTAATGGAGTGAAGAAAGAAAATGCGGGTAAAATTGATCCATCCCTCTAGCCGCTACCAGGTCTGAAAACCAGGAAGGGGGTGTAGCCCGTGGTGGTCGCTTATTTCTCGCTTATTTGCAGAAATTGAGATCTCTCACTTGGCAAGTGTTATAGAGGAGGGGTATCCTACACAGTTACATGAAAATCATAAAATTCATGTTTAAGGGTGTAGAACGTGAGGCGTGATTTTTGATATTCTACTCAGAGAATGGCCTGTAACAACCCTTTTAAAAGAGGGAACTCAGTTGCCTCAAGTAGCAGAGAAGCTATGGGGAAAATGTCAGCCCCGCCCCCATACCGCAAAAGCCAAACCATGCACACCGCCACGGAAAGGAAACTTTCAGAATTGAGAACTCAGAAATTGCACATGATGCCATTGAGCATCGCCACATATACCAATTTTTCCATTTGTAAAGGTCTTGGTTTTCTCTCAGGGCGGGACCCTTGGTGGTTTTGTTTCTGGGGTATTGGAGGCGGGCCGACTTTTCCCGCGTAGTTTCTCGATTTCAGCGCACTGGCTATGAGATCTTGCGCTTGGCAGGGTTGCTATCAGGGGTGTGCGTAATTACGGTTTACGATTTACGATTTTACGATTTACGGTGTTTTTTGATCTCGTAATTACGGTTCACGATTTACGACATTTTGGACCGTAAATCGTAATTTTTCGTAAATAAAAATACATGCAATGGAAGTAAATCGCAAAATATCTTCAATTGACTTGCTCTGATCCCACTTTGCATATACTAATGTATTTGGTCAGGAGATGGGACCAACCCAGTCGTGTGACTGCAGCACGATCCCGTTATCAGTCTTTGATATGATTCTATCATCATAACTCGGGACACACGGTCGGAGTTGGAGGCGCTGGATAAGAGATATGCGTTGAGCGCCGCGCACGTCTCACTAGCTGCCGCCTACAACGCAATGCAATCTAAAAGCACTCTTCACAAGGAACTTCGTTTCCGCGTTTTTCATGAAGATCAAATGTCCTGAATTGTATAAATAGATTAGCGTCAAAACATCGAGCTAGGCAGTCCAATCGATCTAAAATTTGCTTGATACAGTGCTCCTGGCCCCGTCTTTTGAGTAGATTACGCCTACTCGGAGTTCACAAAAAACAACAACAGGAGCGTTCGTTTTTTACCCCAAACGTTCGAAGCTCAAAATCGTTCCCACCAGTTAATTTCTTATCGTCCGCAGCAAACGGACCCTCAGAAAAGGCGTGACCGCAAGTTCGAACGCTCATCTTCGCCCTTTTTTCCTGAAACATTTATCTCTCACAAATGCGAGCGTTTGATGGGGCACTTTGCCTATATTTCTTAACTATGGGGACTAAACTACACAATACGGCAAAATTTAGAAAGCGTTTTCTATGCTTGCGTTGCCTTTACCCATCTACAGTATCGTCACCATGAAGCTACGATTCTGCAAGTGATTTGGTGGATGTAGGAAAAAATAACTTGGGCTGGGCGACCGATACTGTGCTCTAGATAATATGGAGTTGCCACGGATCTGATTGTTAATTTACCATCTCTATTGAAGGTTGGAGCAAGCCCGGTGTCATAGGTTGAGCCAACCTTCAGCAAGGAGCTCAAAGTACATATCAGTGCGATTCTTACCCACTTGATTGGTTTGCGGTATCGTTAGCAAATGAGAGGAGCTCTCAAATTCGGCTTTTGAGAATCGCTCAAATACAGTCATTTTGGCTCGTTTTACGCTTACAACGGCGTTAGCGTTTCGGGAGAGGCACTACTAGTATGATTGTGTCCCTGCTGCCCAGCAGATACGCGGACAGCTGAAGTGGACATGCGGATTTCTCAAGATCTAGGAAGTAGTTGTGGAATGAGTGTCAAGGGATAGCAAAGAAATACGGGTAAGACGGTGCCATTAGGGGTAAGGTATACCTCTCGGTCGCGTCGCTCTGCACAGCGACAGCGACCGTCTGTCCCGGAGCTCTCGCCTTTCAGACCTATCGCATTCGCAGTGCGCTGAACAGCGGCAGCGACAGGCTTTGGCACATTTGCAGTATGTCAGCCCTCCGCGACACGTCGCTGCGGCTCACGCACGATAACTCTTCCTACGACAACCGATGTCGCTGCTCCGATGCGGATCCCGCCGCGATTTGTGCTAGATTACATACTTCTCACTGACGACAGCGACAAAGTATATCATATCCCTTGAACGTGGTTAGCTGTCAAATAATGAACGCAACCTAATATGTACTTAGTACGTGAAACGGTGGACAGTAGGTAGTTTGTCTTGTTTCACCATAGTAATAATAATTTTAATGGCTATGGTTATTATTTGCTGTTTACGATTTACGATTTACGGTTTACGATTTACAGTGGTTTCGTCGTAATTACGTTTTACGATTTACGAAATTTGAAATTTTAGTTACGCACACCCCTGGTTGCTATAAACGGCGGACGGACTATAATATCGAAATTTACCCTTGGGGTTGGACAGTGCCTTAAAACTTCCTAAGTAGGATTATTCCTTATGTGTTTCTCTTGCCGAAAATTCTCACGATAAGAAGATTCAAGTACGCAGATTGGGTGCGGGGGCCCCTGGAATGGAAAAGTAGTCAGCACTGACAAGGGGTTGAGAACAAAGCGAAAACAATATCAGGCGCAAACGCTGACTTCAATAGTATTGCTTTCATTCCCTAGTCTAGGCATCAACGACTCATATGTACCTTAGTAAAAGAATAATCTTCCAGTTCATTCTATCATTATCAGTCAACGACCTGTTACTTGGACTTGTGAATTTTGAGAGGGACCTCTCGAGGTCAAAACAGAATTGGTTCACAGTGTTAGTCACACAGTTAGGACGAATAATTCTTCCCATCAGTCAACCTTTTAGAAAAACCTGAAAATGCTGAAATAATCTGATCCATCTGTCTCTTTCAATAGAGCGAACTTGACCTAGGTATTCATGGAGCTTTTGCAGGGCTTATGTAGGAACTTTCGCTGGAAATAAGTATTACGAACTTAAAAATAATATGGTTTCTCCCCCCCCAGGCGTCTTTCTCAACTGTGTAACGAATAAATGGAACAGAAATTGAGACCAAGTAGTTTACCAGGAAAAGTGCTCATTTCATCCGGCGAAATGTCGAAGACTTATTGAAAGCACAAGTGGTAGCGGGCACTCAACCACATAATAGTGGTGGCAGCAGGTTTGACGCAGAAGAGCTCCGAAATGCAAAACATACGTGGGAAATGAGTTAAAATTTGTGCCCCTGAATCCCACAACAATCACTGGCTCTACTTTTGATCAAACCATTCATGGGTTCACGGGAATCTTTTTGTCTAACGGTCTGAAAGTTATTTGCTCAATTCGTAAACGTTAAAAAACTTCGAACTGCAACAATTTATGTAGACACAGTAGCGCACGAAATTCGATCAGCAAAAATCACAGTCCACGCCAAAGCCTGCAGTTCCTCGTAAAAATTGGTGCAGTACGTATGACACCCTGTCGCCATCTCCGTCGATAAATTTTACATTTAATTTCCATGTAAGAACTATGGCAAACAAGCGCTATTGAAGTGAGATATATTTTTCTCAGACGACGCGGTTTCCAAAACCTTCCTTGTCCAAGTCACCATAATGCTTTCAAATTTTCCCCTTATTTCTCATGGAAGCACGCTCAAAAAAGCACCAACGGCCATTTTCGCTTTTCACTACGGACTTAAAGGCAGCATACACGCTCGTAAGCATAGTCGAGATAACAGCATAGATAGGTCCGCACGGCCCGTACTATGTCGACAACGACGTTTGAAGCGCTGAAAACTGTCCAGGGTGACAGTATTTGACAATGTTTGAGCAATCTTGCCTTCCACGCCTGTATTTTCTTACCCCTTTGAGTAACAGAATGGGAATCGATACTTGTGAAAACGTGTGATAATTGAGAGTGATAGCACTATCAAATGGGAGTGCACGAGAGAAATAGCTTGGTTTACTCGAGTATAACATGTCTGCATACCTAATGACTCTCGTCCACTTTCGAGAATGCCGCTCTACTTTCGCTGAACTCTTGAAATGGAGGATCTTATCGGTGCACAGACATGTTATACTCAAGTAAACCAAGCTATTTCTCTCGTGCACTCCCATTTGATAGTGCTATCACTCTCAATTATCACACGTTTTCACAAGTATCGATTCTCATTCTGTTACTCAAAGGGGTGTGAAAATACGGGCGTGGAAGGCAAGATTGCTCAAACATTGTCAAATACTGTCATCCTGGACAGTTTTCAGCGCTTCAAACGTCGTTGACGACATAGCACGGGCCGTGCGGACCGATCAATGCTGTTATCTCGACTATGCTTACGAGCGTGTATGCTGCCTTTAAAGCAGCATGCACGGTCAAAAATGATATCAATTTTATTGAATGAATCGAAGGTCTGAAGCTGTTAGAATTGAGAAATGGCAGGAAAATCAGAAAAAAATCTATCGAAATGAAGATATAACGGTTCATTCTATACTGGCCCGGAAGTGGACGAGTTACACCGCATTGGCTAAAATAGCGAAACTAGTTAAAATTGGTTAGAATAACGACGCTAACACAATAGCACGGCCCTTACAAGAACGCCTACACCCTCAGAAGCGTAAAAATGAGGCAAAATAGCAATAATCGAGCATTAAATATTTGCGTTGAGAGGCGGAGTCCGTATCGGTGGGCGGAGAGGGATGATTTGGTGACTCATTAAGGCTCAAATACGGTCATTTTGACTCATTTTTGACGCCTGTGACTTCGTCAGCGTTCTGCCAGAACCCCATTAACGTAGTTATTCCAACAACTTTTACGAGCCGCACAGTACAACCTGAGAACGTCTTTTGTGATTGTCTGCTTGTCTTGAAGGTCACAAGCAAGGTCACAAGCCGATTCTTATGATGTCTCTGGAGTCGTACAAAACCCACTGTAAACGGAGCTATGACCCCTCGAAATTTGTCAAAAATTGAGCGGCGAAAGCATAGTGGACGAGTTGTACGAGGCTTGTGATTTCCATCACTTGCAACCGATTCATTATTGAATGAGCAGAAAAGGCTGAGAAAGAAGGGAAGAACGGGGCGATTGATCGATAACTATGTATTGCTAATCTTGCCACTGTTGAGCTTGAATGGTCGTCATAAAGTGCGTGCCAAATTGGCTTCCTGATGTGGGCGACCCAGGGTGGCTTCCTCCTACATATATCTCGCTCATTTGATGAAATCGAGAGCTCGTACTTAGCAGGTGTTGTTATATGGGGTGGGTCCACTTCACAAATACGCGGACATCGCAGATTTCGTCTCTGAGGTTGGACTGTGCCTTTAGAGGCAGCAGACACGCTCAAAAATAGTATTGTTTTTATGTCATACATCGAAGGTTCGGAGCTAGTAGTATGGAAAACTAACGAAAAAAACGACGAAAACTGCATGTAAATACAGGAATAACGGCTATTTTAATTATGGGGAAAAGTTGGACGAGTTACGCCCGAGCGGTTGAAATAGCAAACATTAACGATAAAACGGTTGAGATAGCGAAGACGATAGACTCTCACAGCCTTTACTAGAACGCTCACCACGTTGGAAGCTCCAAAAACCGGCAGAAGTGACCGCATTCGTATGTTGAGGGGGAGAGGTTGAAAGCTCATAGACGTGACTGACGGAAATTTTCGACTCAAATCTACAAATTTTCACTCGTTTTTGACGATTCCATCGGCTTCAGCGTTCTTCTAGGGCCATACGACCCAATTAGCGTAGTTACCTCAACAACTTTTTTGAGCGTGTCTGTTGCCTTTTAGGACTATTTACAATCGGCACGGATCGCACCGTTACTCTTGTTTCTCTAATAACGGCTGGCATAAACTTCATTCAAAAATGTTATGCCATACTAAGGCGCACCAGAACTAAGCTAACCTTCATGAGGGGACTAAAAGTTCCGATGCTATCCGTAGCGACTGCATCTCCACTATGACGCGGTATTACGCGCCTTCTTAACAGCGCTGCTCAAACTCTGCAATATACAGTATGTTAAAGGCGGGATTCGCGACAAAAACGAATTTTGCGCTCTCTCCATGAAAATGTAGATCTGGTAATCAAAAAAGTGAAAACAAGAGAAAGATTGGAGGAAAAACGCATAAAAACTAGTTAGGACGGCTAATTACATGCGTCCACCCTCCCCCCCCCATTAACAAGATTTCAATGAATGCCTGTTTATCAGTCTTTTAATTTCGTCTTAAAGTAGTCAATAGTCTCCTAAAAAGCCAAACAATTACATTGGAAGCTAAATAGAAGACGACAAATTACGCATTCATAGAAATCTGGATAATTGGGAGCGGGCGTAGACTAACGACTAACTTAAAGGCAGAGTTCGCGATAAAAAGTGCTTTTGAGCTCTCCTCATGAGAATGTAGATTTGACCACCACAAAACAAAAAATAATTGTAAAAGCCCGAAAATTCGCGTAAGCAACGCTCGAAAACAAGGTATAAGGGCTAATTACCGGTGTCGGCCGGCCCCCTAATTAACGCGATTTTCAATAATGCCTGCTTATCCGCCATTTATTTTGCTGTTATGTAATCAGTAGTCTCCAGTAATGTTCAGAAGTTACTTTAGAGGCAAAATAAAATTCGGCAAAACAGGCTCTTACACAAATCTCGGTAATTGGGGGCGGGAGGACACCAAGCCATAACTTGCTCCTGAGCGTTTTTTCTCCAATTTCCATCTTATTTTCACATTTGTGATGGTCAGATCTACCATTCCATGGGGATAGCACAATAACCGATTTTATCGAGAACCCTGCCTTTAAACCTAGACGTTTTTTCTCCAACTTTTCACTTATTTTTATTTTTGAACTGGCCAGATCTACCTTCTCATGAGGATTGCACAACAATCGTTTTCAGTGCGAGCCATGATGCCTTTGAAGGCACAGTACACCCTCAGATATGAATTTTGAGATTTTACTGTAATTCTGTAGAAGACCCCTCCTGTATAACACGTGCCAAATGTAAGATCTCATTTCCTTCAAATAGGCAAGATTTAAGCGATCACCACAGGCCCGGCCCCCTAACAGATTTTCGAACTCGATAGCAGCTTGATGGATGGATGAATTCCAACAAGTCGTCGTTCTTCAGTCCATTGCCCGACTGCCTCAATATCCTGGCTCGCTCTCGCGCAGCGATTGCGAATGAAGAGAAATACAGGCCTGAGACAACTCGTCCACCAATTTTTCACCCCCAAAATCTAGGCATTTTTGAAGAGCCATAACTCTGTTCAAAGGGGGTCTTGGACGATTTTAGAGATACCACTGTGATCAGCGTGTGACTCTCTCCAAGATAAGCAAAAAATCTGAAAATCATTTTTTTGGGTGTCCTGTGCCTTTAAAGGCACAGGACACCCAGAAAATTAGTTTTCCGATTTCATTCTTATCTTGGAGAGAGCCACTCTCTGATCACAACGGTATCTCTGAAATCGTCTAAGACCCCATACGAACGGAGATATGGCTCCTTGAAAATGCCTGCATTTTGAGGGCGAAAAATTTCGTGGATGAGTTGTCTCAGGCCTTTATTTCTCTTCATTCGCAATCGCTGCACGAGAGCAAAACAGAATGAGAAGATAGATCGCTCATTCAAAGGAATTGAGATCTCGCATTTGGCACGTGCTATACAGGAGGGGTCTGCTACACAATCAAAAAAATCACCTAATTCATGTTCGAGGGTGTACTGTGCCTATAAGTTGTTGGGGATAAACGCGCCAAAAATTTGCATGTCTCTCAGGTGAAATGCGGACTGAAGAACTAAAATCTGATTCTCAAATGTGTACTGTCAGGCGGTGGACTCCGCTGGCCCCTCCACTTTTTCTTAGATAATCGTGGGGTGACACAGAAGAAGAGGAACAAGTGAACTCGAGGACAAAAAGATCTGCCGAAATAATAGGAAACACACTGATCTCCATTGGTTCTGTCTAATGTTTCTCCGGAAGCGCGTCTCCCTGAGGCGCTGACGACCCTTTGTTGCCGGGTTCGACACCTCCCTTGATTTGTCTGATATGAATGAACCCAGCAAGACGACCGTCCATTGCGCTCCAAACGGAACAATCTTACATGAAAATCACTTTGTCATCAGGTATATCAAGGACTACATGTTAGGCCATTGTTATACCGAAAGTTTGCCACCGCGACAGGTTTGGTCATCTGTAAAGAGTCGTGCGGGGACAAGGCTAACACCGTAGTAATGTGTTGTCTCAGGAACACATTGTAGCACATGCCGCGGCAGCTGGTCCGAAGTGGGGTATTATGTTGTAGAATTGAAGTGCGCTGCGATAAACTACAACGGTAGCGACAGAGCCCAGCCCAGTATCGTGTGAAGCGTCAAAAACCACTCATAATGCCGCTATACGAGTAAGAAGTTGGCCCCGCCATCTATTTCTCCACCCCCTGTATTTGCCATCCTCCTCGAAAATAGGGGTGCTGGGCCATTACCACCGTCGGCGACGTTTCTGCCATCAGCCAATTTTTTGGGTGTTTGAAATCTTTATTTGGATTCCACCCGAAACTCTCAACTGTGGGTTTTACAGGGCGCTGAACGCGAATTTGAGGACTGTTTATCGCTAGACTCATGGTTACTGTAGGTTACGGTAGACATAATGCTTTTCATCTGGCGTATCCTACCTTTATAACTCGAAAATCAAAAAATGTACCTCAAATTCGTGCTCGGCGCCCAAGATAACACCCACAGAGAAATTTCCAGCCAAATCTGACACTTTGAGCGAGCTACCGTATACCCACCGTAAAATACCGTAATCTAATCGTCAAAAGTCGCGATTTGCCATCAAATTTTCCCCGATAGGATGCTTTGAACGAATCAAGTCGAAAAGTTCAAAAAAATCCACAGATAAACCGCAAATTCGTGATCAGCTTCCCAAATAACCCACCTGAAGGAATTTTGAGTGAAATCTGCAACACTTTCTTAACGCTTTCAGAGGTATAAATGAGCGCCCAACCGAAAATCCGCGCAAGTCCAAAACGCTCTCAGCCTGTGCAAAGTTTGGAAAATGTGCCTTCACCCAAAATTAGCTCAGTGGGGTAGTTTTGGGCGCTGAAAACAAGCATGAGGTCCGTTTCGGGGTTTCGCAAACACTAAAGCGCGTTTTTGATAGAAAAAAGGCGGGAAATACGAACTTCGACTTGCAATAACTTTTTTCGCAGATGTCCGTAGCAAAATCCGAGTTCAGATTTGAAGAGGGCGTGCCAGAGTTGACTAGAAAACATTTATCAGCTTTCTGATCCGGGGGTACACCATGCGAGGTTCGTAGTTAGAACTGTTCTTTTGGATCTTTCAGAAACAAGATTTTAAAATTTTGAAATGCCTCGTAGCTCTTATCTCGAACAATTTTTACTTTTCTTGATTGGAATCAGAAGTAACACTGTCAAAGGACACCTGCAAGCTTTTAGTAGCGACGGGACGTGTTATTGAAACATCCTGCATTTTTTAGTTCTCGTCCGTTTTCGAAAATCTTGACAGAAATTTTGCACAGTTTTTGAAGAGCGTGGCGAGGATGTTGTCGAGAAAAACGTACCCTATGAAAACTAGAAGACAGCATTCGTATAAGTTCTCGAATCTCAGCAAGATTCGTATTTTCCAACGAAGCTTGTGAATTCGTAACTACGATCGCCTCCGCCTGGTGCAACCAGTTTAGTTTCCCGAGTGTGAAGCTAAGAATAATAATGGGCAAGCCTTCACACAGCAGTATTTGTTTTGCCATTGACCGCTCACTTTTTCAAAAATCAATGAGAACTCCGAATATAGAATTCACAAAAACTGCTTATTTAAAAAATTTATAGCAAAACACGAATATTGTTTTTCGCGACTAATGTATGGGTGTAAAACGCAAATCTTGAGGACAGCCAGTTTGACATTTCCTGAAATATGAACAACGTGCGCCATAACGTTTCATGAGCTCTTTCCTCAGCTGCGTCATGATATTCTATTTCAACTGAAGGATGAACATCCAGGGCCACGTCGTTTTAGACCCTAGAGCCGGAAGGCCATAAATTTCTAGAGTCGCATCTCTATGGCAGTGAACTTTGTGAATGATTTCAATCCAGACTTGCAGTAGGGATGATCGCAAAAAGTCGTATGCGGCTGACTACGCGATCGATGCTTTTAAGTTTATAAATCTAAATCCCGGTTCCACCAACACAGCGCTCTGCGACTATCTTATGACAAATGGAAGAACCACTCTGAATTTCAAGAGTGGTGAACGGCAACGAGCTCAGACCGAGTAAGTACGCAAGAAAAGCTCCCTTAAGTTGTTCTCTCATGGTAAATTGAAACTTAAAGTCGCAATGTGAAAAGGAGCCGCTCTTATTCGGAACAAACTTGCGTTAATCAAACTTCCATAGATGATCAAAGGCAAAACACATGTAGAAACCCTTAGTGCCGACCTTTTCGATCCCAGAAAATGTTTCGGGCTTGAGAAGAGGAATTTGTTCACAAGTTAATATCAACTAAATTCAGAGCAAAGACCTCTCGACTTGTCTGCCTTCCCCCACCCTCACATCCAGCCTTTTCAGCTCCACGCTTTCGACAACTCTATTGTTAGACTGACGTTTGAACAACAGGAAAGTCGGCAATTTACTAGTGTTGAGGTCGTTTATTCCTTTTGAGGTCCGTACTCGACGCAGCACCTCAGTCAAAGGTTAAATCATTGTCAGGTGAGCGCTGCAACCGAAATTCCCATCCCCTTCCATAGGATTCAGTATTAACTTTCCGTGACGGAATCTCTGACACAAAATTCTAGCCAAGATCTCCGATAGGCATTTCAGCTTCTCTCCCTCATCCTCTGACCGATGAGCATTGAATTCGGGACAGCCGGTTATTTTAATGGAGTGAAATTTGATCGGTGAGGAATTCGAAGCCCAGCTCGAATTAGTGATGTTGCTTATGTGGCTGAATGGTTGGGATAAACGTATCCTTTAGTGCCAGCTATTCTTATGTGAAAGACGATATGATAAAATCCGCGTAATATTTCATGCACAACGTCCGAAACGCTCCTCAACAAAGTGCAGTCTGCGTATTTTTGCCGCTAAACTGCCACACATATGCTCCTTTGAACCACACATGAGCGGTTCGAGGTAGAAGAAGGGCATGCATGCTACATAAATGGATGCAAATTCGTTTGGAATGTCGGTGAAATTGACGGCCCTACCAAGACACAGATTATGCGAGACGAACATTTGCTCAAACTTCACTTCATTGAGCTAAGTCTATAAATCAAAACCGCTAAACAGTCGATGCAATTCAATCAGCGCTCGTCCCGCTATATAGTGCTGCAGCCATTATGCAGATGAGCAACTGCAAGCATATTCCGGGCGACGTAGCTCCGGAAATAGATGGCCGCATTCGCCAGAACGGATGATAGCAACGATGATGTGCTCCATCGACTTCTGTGGACCGAATCTGACGGTTCTCAAAGTGGAGACGGGAAAATAACTACCATGCTCCATGCACCCAGCTCAAGGGGAATCATTGAAGCTGGCAGACGGCCAGCAAAAAAACATGTTCATGCACTTTTAGTAATCGGCAAAACACTTAGCAAATGTTGTCGGAAAACTGGTCCCAACCACAATTTTCGCCCATATCGAACTCCACTACAGCTCAAAAATTTCCTGCCTTGGGACTAATCCTCTACTCAAGGTCAGATGCCAGAATTGAATTCTCTTTCAGATATCGGCGCTTGGAAATACTTCGGGAATAATTTAGTTCGAGTACTATCAATCACAGGGAATAATTCAGTTCAAGTACTATCAATCACACATCTCTCAGCTCTCACCGGAAAAAACATCTATTTCAGAACGTAAACGCAAATTAGAGACCAACGTAACATACCAGTGGCATTTTGACTGCGTGAAAAAGAGCACTCGGACGATGCAAATAACCACGATGCTCCGTTTTCACGATTTTCAGCGATTTATGCGATTCCGGGATCAGATCGACGTGGTCGTTTCCATTTTTATCGACGATTCCGACGTGCATATGCGTCGTCTGATCGTGATCCTTTCGTGCAATGCGCTTGGCAGCACGCCATATCTGCGCATACAGAATCAGCATGATAATCGTTGGACCGTAGAATGAGATGATTGTGGCGTAGATCTGATACGCAAAGTGTTGAATCACCTGAAATCAACCGAATGACAATGACTCTTTTTTTTCCTATTTTTTAAAATATTCCTATTTTTTATTGTTTCAGGTCAGCTTCGGATTTTAAAGGGAGACATTTAGCTACAATCTCGCTGTTAAGAGCGCTAAAATGAAAAAACGTTCAGGTTTGTATGAAATATGCCAAAGCGGCTTCAAACTGTGAACGTTCTTCGGCCCAAAAACTACAGGAAACATCACCAACATCACTTTTAAAAGCCATAAGAATGGGTATAAAGTGAAATTCTAGCGAGCTGCGCAGATCATTCACACAAAAGAAAATGGAAGAGGTGCGAAATGCTTTCAAATTTTTGATAATCTCCAGATTTCTTCAGAAATTCTCCTTTCCTAGAGCGGAGGAAACTCCACAGTAGAAATTAAGTGTGCAATCTAAGCGGATTTGTTAGCCTCACTTGACAATCGTTCAGGCTCTACTCGTAAGATAAAATTCATCAATATGCTCTTTCCTTTAACACACTGTTATTCGGCCGATTAATTCATATCTCGCTGTCACTGTATGACTCAATCGCTTTTGAAAGGCACGCAAAAGATTATGGCACTCTAAATGCAGTCGACGCGGAATTACTAGTCGGATTTGTGTTTGCCCGAGCAGTCTGAGTCTATGTGTCTAAGTATGAGGCACGCAGTCTCGACGTCTCTGGCAGAAGACAATGATCCGACGAACTATCAGGCGTCGACCATACATATAGGAAACTCCGTGACCATTCGCCCACCCATGAAGCCAGCTCGCGTGCCGCGCCATCGAGCGATACGGACAAGATGAATGAAAAACGTGGCAAGCGAAAGTGCTGCGTGCGGTCTTGCTGTGATGCAACTGCGCACGGAGAGGGCAATACATACATAGGTACCACCCTCCAAATACATCTGAGTGAGCATTGGCTTGGTAAGTTTGGAAAAAAAGAAACTTCATAGTGTTCAAATGAATGCTGTTGAAACATGATAGCACATTTGATCTGGTATACTTTATGATGCTCAAAAACATTTTGAAAGGACGGAAGACTATTTACGAGATCAAAGGTACACGCAAAGACAGTGTATTCGGTTTCAAAGCTTTGCCACGGAGTAGAAAATATGGGCCAAAAGGACCCACAGACAGACCCTCAATCATCGGAAATTTTTTTTCGCGAAATTCCCTAAAGCACTCAATTCCCGCCCCAATGTCTATTTTGTGTGTTCGAGGTGGCGGAACTAGCAACGTCGGAAATGATTTCTCTGAACCTTTCAGGTAAATGACTTGCTTTGGCAACCACCAATTCTTTAAATGCAAGAAGCTTCTAATGCGAATAACATATCTGAATGTTCAGCTTTGATAGAAGTACCACTGCATGAGTGCGTGTCGCTATCTAACTGCATTACATTCATAATGCCCCTTGATTCGAACTAACCTACTAAAACCAGATAATTTCGTGTTAATGTCAATGTGTAGACACATCAGGAGTAAAATACTACACCGGCACTAGATTGAGATAAACAGTCCAGAAATCAAAATATGACAGAGGTAGCAAGAACTGCAAACTGGCACCTGTTTAAAGGCACAGAACACCCAAAAAAATTCAGATTCCATGCCTTTCTCAGAGAGGGTCATACGCTGATCACAGCGGTATCTCTGAAATCGTCCAAGACCCCATATAAACAGAGTTATGGCTCTTTGAAAATGCCTGCATTTTTAGGGCAAAAATTTCATGAACGAGTTGTCACAGGCCTGTATTTCTCTTCATTCGCAATCGCTGCACGAGAGCAAAACAGGATGAGGAGACAGCCCGGCAATGTGGTGAAGAACGGAGGCTCGTTGGAAATCATTCAACCATCAAGCCGCTATCGCGTTCGAAAATCTGGTAGGGAATCGGGCCTGTGGTGGTCGCGTATATCTCGCTTGTATGGAGGAATTGAGATCTCGCACTTGGCAAGTTTTATACAGGAAGGGTCTACTACACAGTCAACTGAAAATCTCAAAATTCATGTCTGAGGGTGTACTGTGCCTTTAACCCCAGATTGCTTTTGCAGAAAGATCAAAAATCATCAACTAGAACATGTGTTTTATCTACGTAGACGCTAAAATTATTTCCACGTAATAGCTGAATTTAGTCCTCAGAACGCACTGAATGTTGACACGAGAGATTTTTTAGCGTCGTTTAGAGCGCGTTCGAATGGCAATACGATACCACCACCACCACCGCGATCGCAACCCCGGCACACCTTAGCCTCGATTCATGAATCTCTTTCTCTTTCCCCCTCTCATTCTTGGTGCCTAGTCCGCCACTTCACATTGCCTACAGGTTCAAACAACGGGGAGGTCCTTGCATTACTACAAATAAAATTTGGACTACACACAGTTACTGATTGGAGTTGTGGGAAAATTATACCCTAATCTTTGGTGCGCGAAAGAGCTCATGAATTCAACTGCTGTTTTTAAGAGCGAGGGCTTTTGTCCTGTCCTTATGTCAGCGGTGTCGCCGAGGTGGATGGCATCTACCCGTCTTGCATAATAACACTCCCACGCACTTGGAGTCTCAAAATTCTTCGTCGCAGCACTGAATATTTGAGCGCAACTCCCAATCTCTGAGCATGAGCGCTGCAAAGCCGAAACATCGAAACCAAAAATGATAGAAAGCATCACACCCTCTTTTCTCATCCTCTAATCGTAAAAATCAGATAATAGCCGATGCTATGCTTCTGATGCCTCATGGACTCAAAACGGAATCACAAGCGGTCAAGAAGACCGTTTTCAACATGCCAGTTAATAAACCTCCGACGACGTTTTCAAACTTTGTTTGTACTTGCTCAAGACCTCTCTCAACCGAGTTATGAGGGCTTGCTAAGTTAGGCGAAAGAAAAAAAGGTCCAATCAGGAAAATTTTTAGGGTGTTCAATAAAATTGTTTTGGATTTGCATCAAAAGATTTTTTCTGAAGGTTGTTCGAGGTCCTGAATACAGAATCAAGGTTCATTCAATTTTCGAAAAACTTCGAAAATTGGTTAGGAGCTTCCTACCGAGGCCAGTTTTCGTGGTAAAATGTGCCTTTTGATGATTTCCTAACCGTTACGATGAAATTGCATCGAAACTTCTTCGTAGATGTCAGTTAAAGGCAGTGTTTATGATAATCTTCAATTTTGAGATTAATCGCTAGATCGATTGTTCGGCCCCCAAGTAGAACTGAAATGACGAAGAAACCGAGAAAAACGCACCAGAAGGGCACGAAATCCCTTACTCTCACCCCACCTCTTTACTCTCACAAGAACTGTTTGTTGTGACAATGAAATCTTTTGTGGACCCGTGTTTTGCAATTCTCTACTTTCTACTGCTCCGTTCTTTCCTTTGGATCCTAAATAGTACTGTTTTGCCTGAAATATTCTCCAATTTGCGATTAAACCCATTTTTCACCGGTGACAACCATCGTGAACATGTTTCGTACAACCGGAAAACTAGTCCAGGGCAGAGAATAATGTCACTGAAACTAGACGTTTTAGTACGTTTTTCGCCGTTTCTTCGTAATTTTGGTAACACTTGGTGGCTAACGCATTGTTTTGAGTGTAAAACTCGAGAACGAAAATCGTCGTGAACACTGCCTTTAACGTGCAGAACACGATTCTGGGATCCCTTTATCGATTTTCGATGGATTACGGTAGGTTACGGTGGGTATGCGGTAGTTTGGTAGGAGTACCGGTATTGGTTCAAAGCTCCTCTATTGAGATATATTTGGGGTGCTGAACACGTACGCATTTGAAGCCCATTTATTAGTTTTCGGAGCTTTTGAAATACGACAGCTAAATGGCATTATATCTACTGTGCCCTATGGTTAGCCTCAGAATCTACAGAAATGGACCACAGACTCGTGTTCACTACCTCGGATAACCTCCAAAAAAGTTGAGCTAAATCCGAAACAAACTTCTTCTGAAAACCCAAAAAACTTTTTCTAATAAACCTGATGGGTATCCTTTCCTTTTCGCCGAACTGAGGCAACCCCACAATAAAACTCGGTTGAGAGAAGTTCTCAGCAGGAACAAACAGAGATCGTAAAACGTCATTATAATTACACTAACTGATATGTAACTCGTGTGAAAACGGCTTTTTTGAGCAGTTGTGATCCGTAGTCAGCTTTACAGTGGAAGGCTACAGCCAACGCGAAACGACTTCAGGATTGATGTACCTAATTATCATTTCCGGCTCCATTTCACTTGCTGGTTGACACAATGACATCAAGGTGATGAACGGTATATCCAACGAAGAATGTTGACATAAAGCCCACTTAACTTATATGTCCACTTATTTTCCCTAAAGAAGCCTTTTTTTACTTCAGTCTAGGAGGTATGCATCCCCCAGTGATGATTTCTCTGATTGATTTGATTGAGCAACGGCAATTCCTCATCGATTTCGCTGCATACACAATTAGTAGCCGGCAAAGGATCTTCTGTATTTATACATGTGTGGGTGATGAAAACCAAATGTGCTCAGCAATAATCGACATCGATAATGTCATGTCGGCATATTGTACGATTGATGTCGAGGAATCGCTCAATGGCATCGGACAAATCAACAACAGAATCGCTAGAAAATAACTGGCAAAATAGACTTCACATGAGCTTCCATAGCTATTTCGATATGCAGAAGCAAACAAAAATTTACAGAACCTCCCACCGAAATGATTCGAAATTTCAACTAGTTTCCATTTGAGAATAAAGAAGGCGAGCATATTTTAACATGCTACCTTCTGAATTTGCAATTAACATGGAAGCTTCAACGGAAAAATTATTAGCTGAGATTCTGGAAGTTGCTTGAAATTACGTGGATTTTTAAAGCGACTCATATTACACAGGAATCTATTTGAAATCACATTTCTTACAAAACGCATAAAGGTGCTCGTAACAAAAACTGTTGTGGAATTGTCCTGCATGAATAGAAAAGTTCATAATGCAGCACGAATGAGTGTTGAAAGAGAGCTTTCAAAACTGTGGAGAACAGACACCCAGGGTCATTTATGATTTTCGGTCTAGACTGAAATGTAAATTCATTTGTGATTACGCTTCTGGCGGCTGTCCTGGCCTTCAAGTAACACTAGACTTCTCCATTTTCCTTTCGAAAGTCAGTTATTCACAATTGAGAGGCAAGATGTGCGACACAAACGGATGCCGTGTTATCCTCGTGAAAGAGTGAATCTGGCCATCATAAAAAAGGGGAAAAATGAAAAATCGGAAACGAATTGGTAGGGACAAGTAAAAGCGGTTGAGTACTGGGTGTCCGCCCGCCCCCAATTAACGACATTTCCATGAACGCTCTTCCACCGTCTTTTATTTCACTCTTTAAAAAATCAGTAGTCTTTCCAAGTAACTGGCAACTTGTTTGACAGCAGAATAAAAGACCGCAGATCAAGCAATTGTAAATATGTTGTTAATTGGGAACCGGCGGACACCCAGCCATTATTAATTCTAACTTGTTTCTGCTCATTTTTGCTCCGAATTTTGACTTATTTTTACTTTCGTGGTGAGCAAATCTATCTTCTCATAAGGATAACACAACAAACGTTTCATCGCGAACTCGGTGTTTGAGAGCGGAATTGGAACAAGGGTCGAAGCAACCGTTGCATTAAAGGCAGGGTTCTCGATAAAATCGGTTGCTGTGCTATCACCGTAGAATGGTAGATCTGGCCATCACAAAAGTGAAAAAAAGTAAAAAATTGGAGAAGAAACGCTCAGAAGAAATTTATGGCTTGGAGTCCTCCCGCCCCCAATTATCGAGATTTGGGTAAAAGCCTGTTTTGTCAACTTTTATTTTGCTTCTAAAGTCATTTCTAAACATTTCTGGAGACTACTGGTTCCTTGAACAGCAAAATAAATGCCGGATAAGCAAGCATTAATGAAAATCGCGTTAATTAGGGGGCCGGCCGACACCGGTAATTAGCCGTTATACTTTGTCTTTGAGCGTTTTTCCAGCGAATTTCCGGGTTTTTTCACTTACTTTTACTATTGTGATGGCCAAATCTACATTTCTATGAAGAGAGCTCAAAAGTCGTTTTTATCGCGAACCCTGCCTTTAACCTGTGCGTCGCCCTCCACTACTTCAATATTACTCCGGTTCCAAGAGCCACCACATTGAATTAAAGGATAGAAAATCATATGTGGAAGCTCTCCTTCATATTCAGCGCTGTCTCCAAAACGGTTATTCTACAAGATTCTGCATCATTTGATTCCTGATCTATGTATCATACAATAGTATAGTTTCGCAGTTTCAAAATCACTCTACAACAAAGAACATGGAATTCACGTTTTGTCCCGAGGATTACCAAAAAAAGGAAGTTTTAGAAAAAACAGATTGCCTTCTCGAGTTCACCCAATCCCGTAGAAGTTAAATTGTAAAACTAAGTCTCTCTTCTGCGACTGCCCCATTCAAACTCTTGGACTGAACGATACCGTCTTCATATGGAAAAATGTTTGTGGAAAACTACGAGCTTAATTTTTTATGCTCTAAGGGAACGCTCTAAAGTGCAGTCTACTCCCTAATACACTAATTTCACACTTGTGTTTGAAGGAAAACTTGAGGAAAACGTCTTCCCTAACTCTACAGTATGTTAATGAACTGGAATTCAAGTGCTATGACGGAAACGATGAACTGTTGAAACAGTTTTTCACATCTCCTCTGAGAACCGTCACCCGTCAGAAATTGCAACATCGAGAGGGTGGGTGTGCGGCGGCGGTCTGAACGCAAAGTAAACGTCAAGTACAAACGCGAGGTGATGAAAAATAGAATAAAGTCAAGAGGATAGAAGAGCATGCATGACAGCCACACAGGTGCATGTTAGGAGTCAATGACGTTGGCAAGCATCCTCTACCTTCCTATTCTTCCCGAAGGACAATTGAATAATTCGTGTGATGTGTTCAAAAACTATTCCCAAACAATATACCTGACAAATGCGTTCCTCGGACTTTTCATTGTCCAAAAGATTGGCGATAATATGAGAAGATATACTGACAATGGCTGCAATTATCCATACAATGGCAATATATACAAGCATTCGAGCGGTCGTCCTCTTTGCTGAGTATCGTAATGGTCGAGTGATAACCAGATACCGATCAACGGATATTGCACATAGGCTCACGATGGATGCAGTGCATAGGGTCAGGTCGGCCGTCGTCCATAATTTGCACATCGACCTAAAATTCGACAAGCGTCTTCAATAAAGAGCCCCGAAAACGTTTTCAGTCCCATGCGCCACTCCGTGAAAATTCGTACTTTTTGCATCCACGAGAGACGATCTTGTTTTCTATTAAGCTGATGGACATCTAGGAGGCTAGTGGTCACCAAAATTGAGATTATTGGGAAGAACGGGGGATACTCTCGTCGATCGCAGCGCTACTAACTCGGTTTACGCCCAGACCAATTGCGAAAAACAATACGTTTTCAGAGAATGCGCGTCGTGATGGCGTGAGTGTGATGGTGTATGGCTAGTAAGTGGCCACTGAAGAGGTTCATAGTGGCGCCGTCAAGCCATTCAGACTTCTCTAGCAAGGCACGCAATGTGTATATGTGTTGAATCATTCGCGCTTAATCAACTATACCACTGTGGGATTGCGCGCTAGCGAATCGCATTAATATGATCGCGATAATCGGTCCAGCAAACCAGTATAGGATGTAATTCACGATGAAAACAATTATGCCAGAAAAAACAATACAAACCTTCCCAGCGGCCATTCAGAAAATAGCAGATCAACCAACGCAAGTGGCATCACCAGCAAACCGACGAAAAAATCGGCGATTGCCAGTGAGACGATGAGGAAATTAGCTGGTTGTTTGAGCTTCCGAACCAATAGGACGGCTAAACAGACTAGCGCATTGCCGACAATGGTGACCACGATCATCACCAAAACAACCAGAGCTAGCAACGTCTTGAGCAGCATTGACGACGCATACATTGACGGATATGTGGAAGGGGACGAAGGGGGTTCGCTGAGTTCAGTCCATGGATCGTGTGTTAGCGGTAAGATGGTGTAGGAGAGCGGTGGCAAGGCGCGCTCCATCACCACTGCTGCTCTAACATGGGCGGGTCCTACGGTATCGCTGCCCGAAATCGCACCCCACCCTGCTCCTGCCCGCCCCCCCCATGTCGCAGTGGTGTCTGCAAGAAACATGCAAAGTCCATCATGCTTCAACAATCTGTCAGGGAACAATGATCGCATAGTTGAACAAACCTGCATGTGTTTCATCTTATCGTACATCCTCAACTCAACTCAATCATATCACGCATCTTTTCTGCTTGCCCCCGAAGGTACTCAGTTAAAGGCAGTGTTCATGATGAAAACCGCATGCTAGTTTCCAATGTTTTTGCGCAGGTACAGTCAACGGCAACGAAAAAAAAACGAATTGTGTAGTCGTGTGTTTCCACAAACCATACTGTAGGTTGCGCCATAATCGACGGCAAAGTTGTAATTCGATCCTAATTTTTGAAGAAGAAACATCAGGGCCGTTTATAAACGGCGGGTTCCCCCCCCCACACACTAACATTCTTTATATGCCTAAAGTCTTTTTACCGTGGATGCAAGCAGGAATAACAGGGAAATTCGAATTTTACTCTGATTTTTCCTTTTTTTTTGTAATTTTTCATCATTTCTTGTTGCTGCTTGGAAATATGGCGAAAACTTTAGGTATTCTGATAATGTGCGGTGAGGAGAAAACCTCACGATTGTCAACGTTCCAGGAAAAAATACAACTTTACCCTCGATTATGGCGCAAGCTAAAGAACGCTTAATTGAAATACGCAACCGTACTATCACCTTTTTCCATTGCTGTAGACTGTAGGTCTACGAAGTAGAGTATAATAGCGAAAACACCACACAAAACCTATGAACTTCAGCGGAAAAAAAGCTGTCCCGCAAAATTCAAAAATATTCGATTACGCCTGTTTTGCGTGTGTGGTGCACTTCGGAAACTTGAAACGTCGGAAATGGTTTCGCGCTTCAAACTTCGTAAGTAAAATACCTTGCTTTGTGTCCCTTAAACGGCGAAATCCTTAAAATGAGAAGGTTCTTATGTGCATGTTTGAATGTTAGAATCATTCGAGAGAAAGAATGTGCAGAACTACGGCAACGGATCCATCTAATGGACATCTCTTCTGTGAAATGGGCGGGCTGGTAAAATGAGGCGGCTAGTCCACGAAGTATTCCCCACTTCCTGGCCGTTTTTCGCCGTTCTTCCCTCCTTGTTTTTCTTAGAACAACGATGGTACTTACGAGCTTACGTTTCTGAAAAAAAACGGGAGATTGTTCCATCGTGAACACTGCCTCTGAACGCAGTGTTCATGATTTAAAAAAAAACCTACATATCCTAGTTTTTGATGATTTTGTGTAGGTACAATACCCGCGTCAAGTTTTCTGAAAACGGAGAGCATCTGGCAAACTTGGCAAAAAAGCGTCTGATGCATGTAATTTTTTAAATGAAGACTTTTTCGAATACTGAAAACGCTATCGTATTCACAGATCAAATTCCTACCTAATTATGTGACTTGTGGGCCGAATTTCCCCAAAATTGCTTTGTTTTTGAAGGAGGTAGTTTTTGCGATCGTTTTTCAAAAACGTCGCGCGCGGCGAAGTGCTGCGAAACTTTGAGCAGTATTTGTGCAAGTGATGGAAGAGTAATCTTTATGCTTTCTCCATGAATTAAAGGCAGTGTCCACGATAAAAACCATGTCTGATTTTTTGGTAGAGATCGGCAGCTGCGGGGCTTGAAGCAACTCTCACGTTGAAAAGACTAAGAAAAATGAGCTCGGAACGGTCCCCTACGGCCCCAAAGTTGGACACCCGTCAGCTCGTCACACCCCAGATTCACTTTCCCCGCCCACCGATGTGAACAAATGAATGCTCGAGATGGTGAGGTGAGCGATGGTTTCCGATCAATAGCCCCGTTCTTCCCTCTATTCCCAACCTCTCTCTTTACTCAGATTGGCTCGCATACATCGGCTGCAAAAGATGGAAGTTACAAGCCTCGGACAACTCGTCCACCGTGCTTCCTTAGCTCAATTTTTGAGGGACCATAACTCCGTTCCCAGAAGGTCTTGTACAATTCCGAAAACATCGTCGGAATCAGCATGGGACCGTCTTTGAAATAGGCGGAAAAGCAGAAAAACGATTCTTATCATGAACACTGCCTTTAAAGGCACAGTCCAAGCTCAGGGGTAATTTTTGATATTATACTTCGGTCGTCGTGAATATCAACTCTGCCAAGCGCGAAATCTCGATTCGCTCAAATCAGCGAGAAAAGGCAAGGAAAAAGTCGACTCCGCCCCCACGGAAGAAAAAATGGGTAACGCCCACCGACAAGCTTCTGGTCTCGATAGGGAAGAGAAGCGCGATCGATTTTGAACAAAATATATGTTCTTCCACTTGTTCTCGGTGTGGCATTGTTTTGTGACCTGCTTCAAAACGATGGCTGCTAATAACGAGAAAAAACAGGCCCGAGACAACTCGTCCGCGAACTTCTCACCGTTCAAATTCAGAATTTTCGAGGGCCCATAACTCCGTTCGTAGTGGTTTCTGAGCGATTCTGGAGACACATTTGTGATCAGCGTAAAATTTTCTCCAAGATAAGCAGGAAAACGAAAATTCGATTCTGAGATTGGACTGCGGCTTTAAGTACAAATGAGAGAATATCAAGGTTTATAAAAATAGGATTCTTTCCATGCGCACGCTCAGATGTTAGAGTCTTCCGAGATAAAGAGTATTAGAAATTTCGGCAAATTTTCCTTTGGGTGGGCAACTCTTATATCATGTGGATAGGGTGATGCAAAAAGCCGGCTGACCAACGAGATTTTCGCCCCACTTCCTCGTCGCTTTTCGTCGTTGTTTCCTCCTTAAAGGCATCGTACGCGCAGAAAACCGTATATTATTTTTCATGTTTTTGTGTAGCTTGGCCTCTCTAGTGAACGAAATGTCGAAGGGGCCCATGAAAAACCTTCATTTGTAAAGAAAAGTCAATAGGAACACATTGTAAATACGAATTTGAATTTCGCGCCAAAATCCATTTTGAGGTTTTTCTGCTTTTGGAGGCCTCGTCACTGTCATTTTCGGAGTTTTTCTGCATGTGGAGTCCGTTCCGTAACTATTTTTCATGTTGTCTTACGGTCGCATTAACAGTCTAGGAAAAAGTGCTAGATGAATGGTGAGAATTGGTGGCGGTTCTTCATCTTTGACGCCTTCCAACCTCATTGCCCAACGTTTTTGACTCGCCAAAGTTTACCAGTGTGGTCAACCGGGCTCAATCATGAAATTGAGCCTGAAAAATGAAAATTGATTTTCAACGCGAACGATGCCTTTAACTATCTCAGAAGGATCCTAAGCAGATGTGCGTGATTACGACTAACGACTAACGAATTTAACGACTAACGGGCATTTTGGGTGTTACGTCTAACGACTAACGACTAACGAAATTAAAAATATTATCTTAAGCCATCCCAAAATTCGTTAAAAAAATCAATAGTCATTAACATCGTGCTCCAACCCAGGGATTACATCAGGATTGATACATAGTTAGTTCACTGTTGGTTGTTCGAGGTGGGTGATACAAAATAAATAAACGCTTCAGTATTTATTCTTTTTACTGACACTGATTTGCAGTTCTGGAACCCCAACCAACCTTTGCACAGGATCCGGCGCAGCACTTGTGCGAATTCGTCCCGGTCGCGCGACTTTATGGTAGGCTCACTGAACCAGTTCCGACACTGATCGGCTCCAGCTGAGATTTTTACAGAGGGCACCATCAGAGGTGATACGAGGACTACGTTAAGCATTAGCGATCGAAGGCACTTATTGCTTTTACACCACGATAATCAACTATTAGCACTGAGCACAATACTTCGAGATATGGGATTTCTATAATGTGGTGCTGGGACCCCTCAGTGGAAGAAATTTCCATTGGGGTGCTAATTTCTCAAAACCTTTCCCCCATTATGGAAATGAGCTCCAAACCATGCGCGCGCTCGGCTCGCGTCGATGAGCAAAGAATAACTAGTGCAAAGTTGGTGCAGTTCTTCATATTGTCATTACGGTCTTAATCTCATACAACATCATTTAGCGCAGAACGACAATTTTTCTCTGAAGAAAACGAAGAGCACAAGGTTTCCTCAGTCATTGCTTTTTTTCTCACCAAAAAAAGGACAAAAATTGATAAACACACGTTCTCGAGTATTGAGTTATCAGTTATATTTTCAATTGGTTTACAGTTTTATTTCACATGTTGATTTACAGTATAATCTGGGTTCTCTGACAAAGAATGTTTTGTGTGTTTAATGGCTTCGAATGTTTTGGAAAACATACATCTCTTCATGCCTTCCTTCTTTTTGTATTCATAAGGATTTTTTTCTGTCTGAACTCCGCCTATTTTCAAAGCCTAGATTTTTAACGACTAACGACTAACGACTAACGAGGGTTTTGGCCGGTTGAACGACTAACGACTAACGAATTGCAAATTTTCTATTACGCACATCCCTGATCCTGAGCCTATCTTTCTGCAAGGAAAAGGCAAACTGCTTCATCGTGAAAACTGTCTTTACTATAGGTTTTTGCTCAGCTAGTTCACCTACATCTTTCCTGGAATAGGATTGGAGTGATCACTGTCAACAGCAGCATATTGGAATTTGCTTAAAATAGTGTCCACGAAACAGAACTTTAATTTATGCACTAGGGTAACTATTGAGCATTGAAAGTAAACGTTTGGGATTAGCAGTACCTTCTTCACGAAACTGTCCAATGTGGTCTAAGATTGGTTGTCTGTTGCCCACGATTATCATCAAATGAAGCTCACAAAATAAAAAAAACAATAGCCCGGCTGGGAGTCGAACCTGCAATTTCATTTTCTGGCAGAGCATGCTAGAATAGGTCGTTGGTTTTGAGAAATGACCGAAACAAATGCTATGTTGTCTGCGTCAGTCGTTGATCTTTCAGAAGCAGTTCAGAATAAAGACGCTCAGCATTGCAATTGCAACACGCATAATTTGAGGCGCTCTGTCGTTATAGCACCACTGAGACCGCATTCTGGTTCCCTCAGTTATTTGGCGAACTCAACCCATGTCTTAACCCTCCGTTGTGTGCTTTATCCCAGCAATTCTGAGACACATAAAATCTCCTTGATTCCTTAACGGCATCGTACGCGCTTATAACCAGTCACAGATTTCTAGTGTGACTGAATCCTTTGTTGGGCTCGTCTCAAAATGCAGGAAGAGTTCGGTAGTTCACCAATGCACGATTGTAAAGATTTAAAGGCAGTGTTCACGATGAAAATTGTTTTTCCGTTTTCCCGCCTATCTTGAAAACGGCCCCACGCTGATTCCAATGATGTCTTTGAAATCGTACAAGACCTACTGGGAATGGAGTTATGGTCCCTCAAAGATTGAGCTAAGGAAACATGGTGGACGAGTTGTCCAAGGCTTGTAACTTGCGTCTTTTGCAGCCGATCTATGCGAGCCGACCTGAGTAAAGAGAGAAATTGAGAATGAAGGGAAGAGCGGGGCTAATGATTGGAAATCATCGCTCATCTCACGATCTTGAGCATTCATTTGTTTACGTCGGTGGGCGTGTGATGCGCTTTTGAGGTTTGCCTTGCGCTCGAAATGGCAACTTCAGGCTCTTTTGGAGCTTTTTCTGGCTCGTTTTCATGCGTTCTTTCGACGTCAACGTTACATTGTGCCCCTCCACTACCCATTCCTAGTGGAAACTGAAACACATTTTTCATCGTGAACACTGCCTTCAATACAAGGGGGAAGGGCACACAATCTCTCAAAAGACGGCAGTCCTCCGACAGTTACATACATATCTAGCACAAGGAGCAGAAGCGCCATTAGAGGCGCAAGCGATTCAGCGTTATAATCTCTTTATCTCAAAAAATCCAATCACGCGCATTTTAACTACTTTTTTTGAAAAAATTCTGGTAGCAAAGAGTCAAAATGAATTCACTTTCCTTAAAGGTTTGAATCACACAAGGACTTTCGACGACATAATTTTCGCTGCATTTAATATAGAGAATAGGCGTCGACGACGGAAAATGAATGCTTGTGGGGTATTTTCATGAGTCACTTCTTCGAAAAAAAAAAGGTTCAAAGGGGTGTTCTCGCTATTATTCCCTACTTCATGGATTTATACTCTCAAAAACTTGTTAGAACAACAAGAATTTCTACGCGAACGCTACCATTAGTACCATTTTCGCTATTATTTTGATGGAAATACTTAGAGGTTTCTGGAAGGCTGTTACTAGTAGTACGCAATGAAGATTCATTAAAAGCGAGGCCACGATAAAGACTATCTTCGAGTTCCCAACGAGAATCGAAAGGACTGCGGAAAAGTGCAACCACGTCGAAAAATCGGCTTGGCTCTATACGGCCCCAAAGTTGACTGCACGATTGCACGAGGCCCAGTTAAAGCCTAGTTTTGACTGCATTGCTGCTGTTTTTCATCGCTGCGATTTTGCACCCGCTGCTGCAGCGATGTAGCAGCGGCAGCGATTCTGTTCATAGTGCATATGCCCACGGATGATAGAAGAAATTCGATCAATCAGCGAAATTAATGGCTGGTATTCATCAATAACGCGTTTCGACCCGAAAACACTGATCTTGTCATGTGGAAGGGCCAACGTTCACAAGAAGAAACGTGTCATTCGCTGGCAATCGCTCCATCGCTCCCATTTTGGCCGCGATGGAGCGATGGTCAGCGACCACTGAGAATCGCTCTTCAATCAGCGATGCAGTAAAACATAGGATTTCGTCGCCGCGACCCAGCGATGTAGGACGTTCGCCACGAAGCGATCACAATTGGAGCGGCTTTCCATTACGCGCGTTGAAAACGGAACAGTTGTCCCTCGCATAGCCGCAGCGACCACCTGCAGTCAAAACTAGGCTTAACACAACAGGTGAGCGTGTGAGGAGGAAGGATATGATATCACAAGGCAACAATCCGGCAAATCCAAGATGTTCACTTCGATTATGGTTGTTGTGTAAACTCTGCCTCGTGCGCTCGCGCAGTCAACTTTAGGGCAGTATGGGGCAAATTAGGGCTCACTCATAGCAGTTTATTTTTTCGACGCGATTGCTGCATTGGGCGACAGCCCTTTCGATTCCCTGTGTAAAATCGAAGACAGTTTTTATTGTAGACACTGTATTCAAAGTTTCACCAGGGAGAATAGTGGTCGATAACATGGAACACAGGATACTGATCCTTTACAGACCGCATTTATACCAGTTTCCCAGTTTCGCAGCATTCGTTCCAGCCGGAAACAGGGTCGCTGTGAGTTATACAACTACTTCGCCTCATACCGGAAACTCTATATGTACCCAGAACCCTACCATGGAGCCCTGCGATGTTCTGTCGTTAGTTCAAATCCAGATAAGAAAGCACTAAAAAGGGATTCAAAGCGTAAAGATTGAAGCTTTCTCACTTACGGGCAAACATCTTATTGTTAGTTATCTTTCGTGAGAACCAGAAATGACAACCAGAAAAGGTGAAATTATGTTTTCAATCGAAAAACAAAGCTGATTGATACAGGAATAAAAGCAGTCGGTCAACAGAGCTCAGGGCAAAGGCTTCGGACGACTGGTGGTCAGAAAGGCCTGAAAAATAGGGAGAGGTTCCTGCGAAAAAAAACTTGTCATTTTATTCAGAAAAAATAAGGATTTCTCTATTTTTGTAAAATTTCAGAATTCAATCGTTCGAAGACCGCATTTATCGTGAACATTGCCTTTAGAGAGATATGATTACTACACTGAGACGTACTGCTAAGGTGTGTCCGAATGAGACTGGCCGACCATGCGGCCGTCGTAGGTGGCAGGCGGCCGTCGCGTGCGCCGCCCTCGGACGAGCATGCGAAACGACAGCGAGCTTTCCCCCACAGCCATTCACTAGGAGCGGGGCCGGCAGCGGCTGTCAGCAAGCAATCAATTCGCTCCGCAGCCGAGGGGGCAATCGTTCGAACTCTCGTCCGAGAGCCGCTCATGCGACGGCCGCCTGCCACGTACGACGGCCGCATGGTCGGCCGCTCTCATTCGGGCACACTTTATCTGTATTCGTGCCCATGTATGGTGTCCGTACTATTAGTCTGACACATAGACCAGGCGGCCGGCCGTGCGGTGGTGGCGGCATCACCGACCAAAGAGATTTCGATCGCGCATGGCGAACTACCGTCGCGGCCCCGTCCTTTCAATAGACTAAATTGATAACGTGGACTCTATAGTCTCGATCAGCACGCATGTGGGCAACTATGATTTTGTGTAGCTTTTTGTTCATTTCCATTAGAACGGGATAAAATTCTCACACATAGTGTGTTAGCAAGTGTCCCATGAGTAAATCTTCCTAACTTCACACCAATCCGATGAAATGCTGCGCAATTATTTAGCTGTAAATTATTTGCTTTCTCACCACTGATTCGCGCGGTATTCTATACCAACGCCTCCTTTTTGCGCAGTACCAGACTTTTTCTCTTCATTACATAGCTTCTTTTTGTTTAGGGTTACGACCGGTAAATAATGGGGTACATTGAGAAAATATTGAACAAAAAGTATAATCCCAATCGAAAACAAAGGAAGTTGAAAAAAAAGAATCTCGTGAAAGTTTTCTGAAAAACAGGTTATCATAAGAATCTTTTGTCCCAAAAAAACATTTCCAATGAGAGTAGGAGAAAGAGTGAGAATCCAGCATTTTAGGTATGTCTGATGGGTTGTCCAATCTTCTGCGTCGTCTCGCTTGCATCCGTGAACCAACTAATCGTTTAAGCAAATAACCTTTAAAATCAAAATTAACATGAACACTGAGCTTAGTGCGGACCATTCCTTCCAAGATTCGTAAATTTAGTGTACTCAATTTTAATCTTGTATTAGCATGCCCAGTTCTCGACCCAAGTGTATAAGACCAGGAAAAGTTTGGCCACTGGAAGATACTGGTAGCACAATTGCATGTGCGGTCATCAGCTTCTTGAGTTCCCTGTTTTGTAGCGAGATAGGGCCCGATTTCCTTCTAAATTTTTCATAGTCAACAGCATCGAAACACTCAAATAACCTTCACAGCAAAACTTGGTTTTTTACCATGCAAGTTCATACTTCTTACCAAGAACAGGTTCCTTTCTCTATTCAGATCAAGGGGAGCTTGCGGGCCTAACAGTGAGAGGTGAACCTTTGACCGAAAGCTGGAATTTGAGTTCAGTCAGAATGGCACTGGTTGCAGCACAAGGTGAACGATGATAATGGAAAACAATCTGACTATGTGAGAAACATGTAGTTCTTCAAACTCGGAGCTCATATGTAATAAAATGTGTGCACGCACAAAATTTATTTATTTATATACACCCCTTCGGGCATGCCAATATGGAACGCGAAGTATCACTGCGACCCGTGCCGACTGTACATACACGAAACGTTAGAGTCTTTAGAAAGAGTTCCCGAAAAATCTCCTTTATTTACCAACAGATCTTGAAAACTCGGCTATACAGTCCACGTCAACTAAAAAAAGCGGTGGTGCTGTTGCCTACTTTCACTATCATACTGCAGCCTGGCTCAGTTGCAACTTTGCCATCAATCGATGTGAAACAAGGGATTTTTTTGTTTCGGGGTATGGTTCTGTACCTTTCAAATTTCTAGTGTTACTCTTGCGTCACAGAGACTCCGGGTGTGTTAATATTTCGTAATTGGGGTAAAAACTTGCCCTCTCTTAACGTTTCGGAGTTTTGTCTCACAAAATCAAGAAAAGTTAGAAACTATCCGCCGATTATGGAGCGACGTCCACAGAGGCGCAACCAAACACCTAATCGACGGCAAATTTTGAAACCTTTTCTCCACTTTGGAGAAAAAAGCAACGGAAACGTTAAAAAAAGTTTCGTTTTCTCCCAAACACACAGCATTTATTCACCGAATGTCTTTGCTATAAACAGACACAGGAACAGATCGCAAAAATGAAAGAAACAGAAAAAGGCTATAATATAGAAAAAATTATGTTGCTGCATATCGATTAATGGCAAAGTTGGAACCGAGCTAGCCATGGCTACAGTATGCTTAGTGAAAGTACGCAACCGCACCAACGCCTTTTTTCCGTTGCCTTGGACTGTAGCTCAACTGCAGCTACTGCCCGAAGCCTGGCATCGAATGTGCTTTGAACAGATACTCTGCCCTACTCGAGTTTTTGCGCCCAGAGCGCAGAGAAAAAAGCTTTTTTGCACTCTTTGGTATCTCTCTCTCTCTCTCTCTCTGCGATCGTACTCCATATGTATTCCGTCCACTACTGTACGATCACGCGAAAAAAAAATTGGTCCAGAAAATCAACGGCACACGAGCGGCCTCGACAGAAGTCGCTATGACGCAGCGGGCAACGTGCTTGTAGCCGTCAACGAATCGACAACAGCAGCGGTCATCAATTCCTGCTAGGAGTTTACTTCGTTCCTAAGCTTCACACATTTTTAGTGCTTGACTTGCTCGCGGAAAGTCCCATTTTTATCAGGGCATACTGATCGCGTTGCGGTTCAAAGTGATTCGCGCAAAAAGATGCGCTTCGCTCGCCCATGATCCGCATTCTGTTCAACGTTTCGTCACAACAAGTCCATGTATTTGCCAGTGTAAGCAAATGATGAGGAAATTATACACTGAAGAGGGTAAGCGCACCTCCACAGGAGGCAACTCTCCGAACACCGACGCTTCCCCCTCAAACGGGAGAGCGAGCACCAAAGTGATAATTTGGCTTGATGGAAGCCCTGCCGTCACTACCCTTAAGCCCTGCCAACTCTGCCCTGAAACGCTGCTTTCACAGCCCAGGAGCAATGACGTCACCGCTTCAGAGCACTGGCGTCATTGCTCTGAAGCACTGACGGCACCCCCCCCCCATACAGAAAGTGGCGTCCGCTCCCCTCCAAAAACGTCTCTTTCTGGTAGGGTCTCGCGTGCATTCCAATTACCATACCATCTCTAGCCTCTATTATCATAGACAGATAGATATCTCTGATTTCCTCACATCTCCACTACCTCTTTTTCTCTAGGGGCGAGGAGAGCTGTGGCCTTTGCCCTCACCCGCATCGGGGAGGCCTCTGCTGTCGCCCTCCTCAAGTCGAACACGGCTCTATTTTCCGGCGCTTTTTCCGTGTTTGAGAAGACAGAGAAAGGAGAAGCGGTCTTCACACTTCCGCTGCCAGCTCCTTCGCAACTATAACCGCTAATCTTCTTCTTCTTTAGCGTTTGTCCCGCTCCAAAGCGGGGTCCGCTCCTTTATAACAGCTAATCGAAGAAAGCAAACCCTTTGGGAGAGGTGCAAGGAAACATTCAGTCTCGTATAAGAGCGCGATCAATGTGATTATCACTGCGACACTGCGTGACTGCTACTGAACCTGTTTCGCAAAAAACACTCCCTGTCCCTGAGCAGACCATATCCATCGCACACGCCTCTCTCTCCCCGCTCGGGTCCGCAATGGAACATGAAAACTTCGCTACGACAAGCAGTATACACGCAACGTCCACTTCAGAAAATGGACGATAGCAGGGAGGAATGGGACTTCTGCTTTAGACTTGGGACCGAATAGAATAAGGTGCGTCCGAATGAGAATGGCGGCCCATGCGGCCGGCGTGCTTGGCAGGCGGCCGTCGCGTTCGCCGCTCTCGGACGAGCATGAGAAAAGTTCCCACCGTCATCGACTACGAAGGGGGCCGGCACCGGCGTGCAGCAAGCACTGCGCCGATCAATCAGCTCTGCAGACGGTGGGAGAGGGGCGGCCGTCGTTGAAATCCAACACTCGTCCGAGGGCGGCACATGCGACGGTCGCCTGCCAAGCACGCCGGCCGCATGAGCCGCCATTCTCATTCGGGCACACCTAACCTCTGTCTGAATCAAGGGTGCGCGTTTCTCGGTTCTTTTTTCAATTTTTTTTCGTTTTCCGCCCTTTTTGGCAAAACAAATCAGTAACGAACAAAACGAAGTGTTACAAAATTTTCAGTATAGAATTTGCTATTCTGGTGTGAATCGTGGTCAGTCTTATGCTGCTTCAAACGCCTGTAGCAAATTTGCACTCATTAATTTTTGTCCAAGTTCGAACGCCAAGCGTGCTCGTCGACGATGATGATAGGCGGCCGTGAGCTGCATGCATTTGTCGATTTTACTGATTTTTTGAACCAAGACACATCTTATGTTCATATGGTTCGACCCACCGAAATGACCAGACAAAACTCCAACTGTAGATACCACGATTCAATGCTGCGGTCGCGTCGCAGCTACTACTGGCCGATAGCACAGAGAGACAGAGATATCGGTCAGCAGTTACCTCGCCGCGACCGCTCGCACTGGAGTAAAACGTGAAAACGCAAGAAAATCACGTCAAATTATTTCATAGTTCATCCATTATTGATGTTCGTCTTTGTAAAAACCATTTTCTATTTATGGTAGGTTGCTAGTTCAAAACCTACGTTCAACTTCTGCACAACTGATTTCTTCATTAAGGTGGGACGATTTCCAAATCCACAGTTTTAACCAAGAGCACATGAAATCGTGGGTATTAGGACCGTATTTTCGCAGAACAGGTCCAGAATAGGTCTCGGAGCGGAGCAGCTAACCGCTGTTCGCTTCGCTGACCATGAATAAGCGTTTTACAAAAGTAATTTCATTTTTTCACCATTAGGCTGTTTCTCTTCTGAACTACCCGTCGTTTATTTTCTAAATTTGTTTTTCATGTGGTTTACTGGAATTTGTTGGTTGCTGATATTTCCGTAGGAACGTTTTTTTTTTTCAACATGGCCATCGATCATGTAATAAATATATATATATATATATATATATATATATATATATATATATATATATATATATATATATATATATATATATATATAATAAGAGTTCCAGAATGTATGCAGCAAATCAATTACGTGTGGACTCACCATTGCGACTTTGCTAAACTCCCAAAAAGCATAATTCTGAAATCGCTTAAAATATTATGGTAACGCTACGTTTTGTCCACTCAAATTTATGTGATTGCCAAAATAAGACATTTCATAGGACTTTTTTCAGCTTTTCTGAAATTTTTCGATATTGAAACCGAGAACTTTTGTTTTTTTTTTTTTCAAAGTTTTTCGCACATGCCTAGTTCGAATACTGGAGCTTTCGTCCCATTCGGGATTGATGATTACATCTGTATGTGCGATTCGTTTTTTCTTCGAATATTCCATTCACTCGTAGAATCAAAATAATCATTTGACTATATTTGGCCAGTTTCAGGCTACAACACTCGAACACTCATCCACTGGCGAATTTCTTTGAAGAGTCACGTTACCAATTGAAGTTTAGGTAAGTGCTCGAATACTCTGAGAATTTCTGAATCCGCATTCGCACTGGAGCTGCTCTCTCCTCCACCCAGTTCTCTCACTGACTCTCAGGTGATTCTCAGCCCCGAGCAGCACCGAACAGGAATCGGAGCCGCCTGACAGTACGGCTCCTTCCCTCAATCTCCGAGCAACTGTTGTGACTGACCGAGCGAACTGGAGGAGCCCGAACAGGAACAGCAGCTTCCCCGATTACAGCAGGAGCGGACCCGCAGATTGGGAGAACGACCCGCGGTTCGGAGCTGAACATAGCCTGAGCTTCACCTCACTTTGCACACAAGCGCGGTGGAAAAAAATTGAGTCTCGCTTCGAAATAGAGTGTACGCATGCCACAATAGGTGCAGTTGCAGGCATCGCTTCCCCAATAATGCAAACGCGTCGACGAGCACACCCAACGCGTACTGCGTGCGTCGATTTAGACTGACTACGGCTGTTAGAATGCTCTGACAGCCGTGGTCACTTGAAATAGTTGCCTGTAGAGGAACTATTCGCTGGATATTTCGAGACCCTCACATTTGCTAAACCATTCAGAGTCGACTATTTAAGCCGCATTGATATTCGAATCCTTGAATTTGAACAATTTATACCATATCAACCTACAGCACAGCATATGCTTTGTCGTCCAGTCGCTACTTGAATAACCATCCGGTAGATAGGATGATATCACGACACGAAGGAAGCAGCGACTTTTATCATCATCAGGCTATTCACTTGCGTTGCCCTTGGGACCAGCCACCAGCTGCCATCAATTCCATTTGCGCTTTCCTACACCGGGAAACGGGCACACCAGAGCATTCTCGGATTTCAGTTTGAGTTCGTGGCCGCCCGCATGCTATACTATGACTCGTCTTTCCACTTTCTGTTATTAGAAGCAGTTATGCTAATACAAAAGCATTTACGTATCTTTTCATGACCTCACATTCAGCCAGTCGTAGAAATTTATTGTCTAACGAATAACCTGCGATACATAACTTTCCTAACAAACAATCCGTATGCTTCGAAACAAAAACACACTACGATCCTAGAAGCTCAGCATGGAACTTAGAAACTGAGACAGCACCTAGGCGTGATCGAAAATGCCTGAACATGAGTAAACGTCGACTAGTCGCACATTGAAACATAATTGATCAACGTTCGCGAGGAGGACCAAACCAACCATTCATCGTCTCAGTATGTAGATCTGATGGATGACACCGCAGCATGTGCAACAAGGAGCTGAGCAAGTAGTCGAGTTTCCAGATAGGCTCGAGCATCGGCCAACCAATCACGAACAGCCAAAGCCGGCTCACCGCGGAGCAGCTGAGATACGCGTATCGCACCATCCAAATCATCATGATCCACGTACCATTTACCACGTGCCAATACCTATGAATACAACAATGAAAAAACTATCAATATATACAACTAACACCTATACATGATTTATAACAAAAAAAAATTGCTAGAACCATTCGCTGCATCTATCATATGTATACTTATCATAACCGAACCAAGAGAGGTATGCGACAAAAAGATGTTGATTACCAAATTAGGGACTGATCCCAGCTCAGACACTCGAAGTTGTGTTCCGCCACACCACTGCCGTTTAAAGGCCAAATTCGTTGCCCTGAAACGTCCGGCGTTTATCCCGAGACATCGCTCTTCGGCGCTTTCTTTAACACCTGGTTTTCTCCAAAACACCCTAAGATTCACCCGAAACACCTGGCGTTTGCCCCGAGACCAGAGGAAACAGCAGCGGTCTGGCGGAACAAAACTACAAGTGTCTAAGAGTGTATAGTGGATTTCCGAGAGTGGTATGTTGAGTGTAGTTGGAAACGGAAATAAACAGTTTTGAGTTTGAAATGTTTATTATCCAAAAGAGGCTCGAAATCTGCAAAAGTTCGCGGAAGTTCGTCGAAAAAAAGTGTCTTCCAAAAAACTCGCAAAACTTCCTTCTTGAACTTCTGCTCTCTGGTAAGCTTTCGGTGCATAGCACCTTCTTCAGACCTGAAACACATAGATTATTGCAGCACTGGAATCGTTGCTACGGCAGACTGGCCTGGTTTGTCGCTGTTGTGACTGAGAGCCGCAACCACTAAAAAACGGCATCATTGAGTTTCAAGTTTTGAGTTTGTTAAACTTTCTTGAAGGCACAGCCCAACCTTACAATCATTTTTCGGTTTTTCGCTATACTTGGAGAAAATTTTACGCTTATCACAATTATCTCTCTGATAATGCTCCGAAAACACTACGACCGGAGTTATGGCCCCTCGAAGATTGTAAATTTGAAAACCAAAAATTTGGAGGACGAGATGTCTCGGTCCTGTATTTTCACGCCATTCTCACCAGGTTGCGTACTAAATGTGGTTTTCATGCCTGAAACCGCACCTATGTGTCCTCAGGGCATGAAATTTGGCTCCGCCCTCTCCATGTAGCGCTGTTCGGCTTAGAGCTGCGTCCATGAAATTTTGGGTGCGTTTTCATATCTAAACAGCCAATTACTTAATGCGGTTTTCATGCCCGAAACTGCACCTGTTTGGCCTGAGGGAACTAATGAATGTTCAGCCATTGAACAAACATCTGGTATCATTGTCGCAGGAGAGTCGTTTTTGTCTGCTTTCGTGGAAAACATTTATTTATTGCATCATTAGGATTTATTGATACAATCGATGGATGCATCAATGTAGTTTCGATCTAAAAATTCGTTCACTATAAAAAAATACGAAGTGAGGACCTCCTCCTGGTCGTTGACATCACATTTTCCCAATGGGGGGGGGGGGGAGGGGATGAGCAAATCGCTTGACATGGGTGGGGGGTCGGACCAATGTAGGTTTGTATCACACCGCCAGCCGTAGCCTGCTTGCACTTTCTCTGAGGAATCCTGGAAAGGCTCTACGTATAGCGAACGACGTTCTGCAGCCGAAACAAACGATTTCTTAGGCTAAAAACCGAGCCCTTAATTTACTAATGACTTTGCCAGTGAAAACCTTCTATCGTTTTAAAAAGAATGTTTGTTTGATCTTTCATACATCCCCGCGAATCCTGCGCTGATCTGCGCATTTCGTCCCCATCATCTTGCACATCAACAAAAACTTAATCGTCCATGCCAGTCGCTCCTCAAGAACGTGGTTATAGCAGCATCGGTCAGAGTTAAGGAATCGCCCGAACGCTACTTTGACCTTTACAATATGGTAAGCGATTGATGGATCTGTTCTGACATTCTTTCAGTTGAGAACGGCTATTTCACTTGGTTGCACTTTGACTTTACAGGAGCTAACACCAATGGCCGAAGTACATAATTTGTAACATCAAATTATGAGGCGAGCGGTAAAATCAATACCAAAATGATTTTTCCCAGGTCGACTCCAAAACCAGACAAACCATGCCCCACCCACTCAATGGTAGCACACACGCCCGCGATAAGGGATAGCGACATTAAAGGCATCGTACGCGCTGGAAGCCGCTCATCGTTTTTTCGGTTCAAATGATTCTCTGGGCCCACCTAGGAACTTGGGGAGAGTTTGTTGGGTTAAAAACGCCTTATTCCAAAGATAAATGAGGTTGAATGTCTCAAATTCCGTCAAAAGAGGCCGGCCGTCCATAAGTCCTCTGACACAATTTGCTGTCAGCCATCATGTAAGTATTTGGTCATCAATTGATACAGTACAACTGAGGGGAAGTTGATGGAATATACTTAACGATTACGTAAAGAATGACTTTTCTACACACATCGATTAACATTTTCTCGATCGTGCGGTCGTTGGTCAAAACAGCGATCTCTAACGATCGACTCTTCCTTTCTCGAAAGTCGATAGAGATATTTTCGGTCTGAAAAAGGGGTTTTCAGTGATTTTTTCGCGGTTTCTTCAACGTAGATGCTCTATAGGTTATCGAAGCTATCATTATATATGAAAAACTCGAAGACGAAATTCATCGTAAACGATGCCTTTAAAAAATCGTACAGCTCCTACTAGAACGCTCTCGCCGTTGGAAGCGCCAAAAATTAGTGGAAAGTACATACCTTATTTAAAGGCAGCATACACGCTCGTAAACGTGGTTGAGATAACTACGGAGATAGAAAGGTATGGCTCAGAACACAACGCCTACGCATTTCGAAGCGCCAAAAAGACCCGCGATGCCGCTACACCAGAAAGAAATTGGCTCCGCCCCTGTATTTCTCCGCCCTCATTATTTGCACTCTCCTCCATTACAGGGGTGCTCGGCCATTCCCACCGTCGTCGATGTATGTGGTTTACTCATTGTACTCGTTCTACCACCCAAAAACGTCGCTGATGGTAGGAATGGCCCAGCACCCCTGTTTTCGAGAAGAACGCAAATACAGGAGGCGGGGCCAACTGCTTACTCATGTAGTGGCGTTGTGGGTCTTTTTTGACGCCTCTAAAGTGCAAAAGCGTTGTGTGCTTAGCCAGAAGATTTCATTTTTGTAGTTATTTCCATCACGTTTACGAGCGTGTCTGCTGCCTTTAAGCAATCTTGAGTCACTAGAGCATGGCGACTCCGAAATTTTTTGCCAAATCCCGCCCTCCAATGCGGAATTCCTGCGAAATCACACGCTACTCCTCTATTTATATCGAGTTTTCGTTGTGTATTTTCGCCAGTTTCCAATACCACCAGCCTTAAATTCGATTTCTGTCATAAAATCAGTTCCATTCTCATCGCATATGCTGAGTTGGTATGCTACCAGCAGTTTTTATTCCCTGACGTTGAATACTGGAATAGTCGCTATAATTATGGTACGGTGAATATAGGTAAAGGCTAAATACCAGACGTATCTTCTCTTCTTTTACGCAAAATTTGTGGTCAAGAGTTTTCAGGTGCGCACAGATGAATAAAATCCAAGTCATCAGACAAGAGTTTGTGTGGGCCTTCTTTTGTGGGCATTAATAGCATAATACATGCAAATATCAGAAGGAAGAGCTCTCGACTAGGGTTTGACTCACGCTGTGATGTTCACAGAGGCCGCAGCTTCGGGCGCCAGGAAAATGAGGGGACTCGCAGCCACTCGCGATTCGACCACAGCGCCACGCCTTACCATGCTCTCGACACTGATGCAAAATATGTCCCTGCGAAATTCGACGGACCACTCTAAACCTAGTTATCACGTTATGTCGCGACTTCCCGGATTCTCGGAAGGAATTAGCGCGGGTATCCTACCTAACCTATTTCGTCGCACAACGCTGCGCGGTGTTTAAAGGCAGTGTCCACGATAGAAATCGTTTCCGATTTTTCGCGCAAAACTGAATGTTCGGGATCTAATTGAAGCAATAAGCTTGAAAGAACGAACAAAAAATAGTCCTTACGAACCCTGTACGGCCCCAAAGTATTACAGCGCAAGCGCGGAGGAATTTTAGCAATAGGGCGCGACTGCAATTTTTCTTTCCTCAAACTCCTTCTATTGCTGCTATGCTTCTTTTCTAGCACTCTACTCCCCCTTTCACTAGTTTTCCTCTCATTTTCTTTTGAATATAAAGGCGATAGAAACAATGCATTAATTTCAACAAAAATGTCTATTCTGCTGTTTCTGCTCATCCCCAGCCAACTCGTCCAACGTCGGATTCTCTGTTTGACGGAAGGGACCATTATTTGAGCCATTCCGTCGTTTTTCTGTGGTTCTTTCTTCACTAATGGGACAATCAGTTCCCAAGCTTTTCATTTGTGGCGAAAACTGGGGAACGATATTTATCGTGGACACTGCCTTTAATAAAACTTGGACTCGCACCGCTCACAGAAGTAATTCTAACTTCACATCACAGTTTTTTTGGAGAGAAGGGGAGAAACGGGGAGAAAGGTGGGGTGCTTGACCCACTTTTCACGACCGTGAGTGCGCTCATAGTGAACCCTACTCACTTTCGACTACGCTTAGCGCGCTCTTCTTGAGCCCCTACTCACTTTCCACTACGCTGTGCGCGCTCCTTTTTGACTCATATTCAGTTTCAACTGTGCGAAGTCTTATTGCTCAACGCCGCGTCAGATTTAAACCAAGCCCCAATCTTCTCGCTCGGCGGCTTACCATCGGCCGATGCAACTCTGCAGAGCCGAACCGGTCGAGATTTCTCGAAAACCGACAAATGAACCTCAGATCCGTCTTGAGCGTTTCAAATAACTTCTACAGAGCAGTATCGAGGCAAATCTATCGTAGCGTTTCGGTTATCATCAAAAGTAATAGCAACCCTGCCAAGCAAGAGACCTCAACTCGCTAAAATACGTAAGAAACTACACGGGAAATGTCGGCACCGCCCACAACACCCCAAAAGCCCAACCGCGCACACCGCCCAGGAAAGGGAACCAAGACCTCTGCTATTGCACATTTTGCCTTTAAGCATCGCCACACAAACCGAATTTTCCGTTTGCAAGGATTTCGGTTCCCTATTCGGGCCGAAACGCTCGATTATGCTTTTAGGGTAATGGGGGCGCGGCCAACATTTTCCCTGTAGTTTCTCACTTATTTGATCGAATCGAAACCTCGTGCTTGGCAGGGTTGCTATACACGGTTGGACTGTGCCTTTGAAGGCAGGGTTCGCGATAAAAACGATTTTTGAGATGTCTTCATGGAAATGTAGATTTGGTCATCAAAAAAGTAAAATTAACTGACAAAATATAAAAATTCGTAGGCAAAACGCACAATAAACAAGGCAGAACGGTCAATTTGGCGGACCGACTATGATGGTATCCGGAGCTCACGAATAACCTCTGCTTGAGCTTGCAGTGTTGGCCGGCCACTGCCCTTCCGGCGGGAGCTCTCCACTCCCCGGTTTCTATGAGACTAACCACATCGGTCTCTTACGTTTTGTTTCTTGTTCCGATTTTGTTCCTCAAAAGCGTGCCCGAAATAAATGATTGAATGAATTACAGGTGTCTGCACGCCTCCCCCCCCAATTAACGAGATTTTCATGAATACTTGTTTCCCTGTCTTTTATTTTGCTCCTAAAGTAATCAGTAATATTTAGAATTGATCAGAAATTACGTTAGAAGCAAGATAAAAGATGGCAAAACAGGAATTTGTAAAAATCAATATAACCGGTTGCGGGCGGACATCAGGCAATAACTTGTTCTTGAGCGCTTTTTCTTAATCTTTCCACTTATTTTCGCTTTTGTGATCGGCAAAACTACATTCTCACATACACAACAACCGTTTTTATCGCGAACACTGCCTTTGAGGACCCTGAACAACCCTCAGAAAAGTTTTGAGGATAATCCGAAACAGTTTTTGTGAACGCCCTAAACATTACCTGATGGGTGAACCCTCAGCGCCCGCCCAGCTGGAGAAACCGTCATAACCCGGTTAAGAAGCCCTTAGCAGCTATAACAACGCATTTCAAAACGTCATTGGAAATTCACCAACTGGTGTAAAATTCGTTGGAAACGGCGATTTCGACCAGTTGTCATTCACAAGTTAGTACGTTATCGCAATGAGTCGCCGCCATATATCAGCTGTCTTCGAAGTCTTTTAGCTCGACATCCTATAATTTTGCATTGCCCTTGGAAGGTGTAAGGGTAGGTGGAAAAAATATTCAGAGGCCGAAAATTTCAAGTACAGGAGATTAATTGAGCTATTCTTCGAAAAAAGCAGCTTCTCTCGGCAGAAATACCGACAAACCTTAGCAAGATCGAATCAATTTACATAACACTGAATCCAAGATGACATTGGCTCATGAAAGTAAACCACCGACTGATTTTCTTTAAAAAAGCCAGACTACAAAGAAGCGAATCATTTGTTGATCCTTCTTTAAATCTAGTCACTTGCTAGAATTTTCTGCGAAATTTGAACGCAGGCTATTCAAAGGTAATCAAAGCCTTCCTCTTCGACGAGAGACGAATGACATCAGCTGCTCAAACATTCCGAACAGCACATTTAGAAAGTAAATGCAAATAAATACTGAAGCTGAAGCTCTCACGCAAACGTTGCCGACAGACTAACAGAAGCGACAAACCACTCTACATACAATCCAGTGGTGAGGTTCAACAGACCTCTAGGTTATCCACACAGCTCGGATCGATCATGTCCTCATCAGTGAACCTTCGAGGCAAATCAAACAGCAACATCGATCTCATGTACGACCACAAATAGGCGGTCAATGTGCCACCATTCTCGTCGATCGCCGACGTTCTTTGACCCAATTTGTAGACCTGAAATTCGATCCCTTGAACATTTTCTAAGCTCACGGCATGCAGCTGAACAACAACAGCTGCTAATGGATATAAATCATTCCACAGCCCTGAAAACTGCCGACATTATATCACCATACACTTATGCGAAATGACCGGCAACTATCGCCGCACTGACGAAAAACGTGTTCAAAAACCTAAAAGTCAGAACACCTCAGCCACCCGCGGCTCAGATGAGCAGCCAAAATGAAAGTAAATTCGATAACCAACAACCGCCTTCAAAAATACAGGGAGAACCGCGGAGAACGCTTCATATTTCACGTTGGCAAGAAACAGCTGGCCACAAAAAAAAACATTATTGGGATGTTCGGATAGAAATGCAACCTTAAACACTGAATTCAAAAAAAATTGCTTCCTGGGTCAAATAATGATTTGGCAGTGTCATATTTAGGAGAAATTGGAAATTCAATTAGTCAAAAAATGACTTGCAATTTTTTAGGGAATGATTTGGCGCAGAATAATCTGAAAAATTAGAGAAGCCGGAAAATGTAGTCAATTGACTAAAAATACAACTTGGTAGTCAAGCATAGATCAACTATCGATGAGTAGTGACACACGAGGGATCGGATTTTACAAGCTTCTCCGTTAAACTTATCAAAGCAAAACCAAGCGCGCAACGGAAACAGTAAGTCATTTTTCCACGCTCGAATACGGCAATCATTATAGGACGAGCTAGGCGAACGCAACGCTGAAATCCATATCTTGCTTGATTTTGCTTTGGTAATGTAAAATCCGATCCTCCGTCTTTCACTACATATTTATCTATAGTTGGTCTATGCTTGACCGCCAAATCGTATTTTTAGTCATTTCAATACATTTCCCAGCTCTTCCACTAACTAGGATTATTCTGCGACAAATCATTTTCTAGAAAACCAAGCCATTTTTTTTACTTTTTCGACTCCCAATTTCTCCTAAATATGACAATCCCTACTTTCGCAAAAAAGCTAAATTCTCAGAAATTTCACATTTTCTTCCCAAAGGTTTTTTCCTTTCTGACTTGATCTTTGCTCAACGATTTCCACTTTGGAAAGCTCATATCTCCAACAGACGATATTGTTAGATGAGTGCAGTTTTTAAAACTTGTGACCCACAACCATGAAAAACACCACTCATTGCCGCATTTTGTGCAACAGGCGAAAAAATCGATATTACTGATTGATTATAATCGATAATGTCTGATGAGTAATATTCCCTAATCAAGAGACCCAGACTCATCAACAATAACCACTCCTTGACGCATTTTTGCTATTACCGCGAAAGTCGATAATATTGATTATCGAGCCCTAGTTTAGTACAGTCAGCACGGATTGCACTCATACCTTGCCTTCGTTATTGCGCATTGGCGCAAACTCGGTGAGCATATGTCATAACATACTTGCACCGAGTTTTCGCCAACGAACAATAAGGAACGCAAAGTATCAGTGCGATCCGTGCCGATTGTACTTACCCGAACGACTTGTGTTAATTGACTGCAGATCCACCCACTCACTCTAGTCTCCACAGCCGTAGCATGCCCACGCAGATTTCGTGTTTCACGACTTATTTATAGTATGTGAGTCCACGAGTGACCGAAACCGCACCTATGTGTTCTTAGGGCATTAAAAAGACTCCGCCCGTATAGTGTAGATCTCTTCGGGTGGCAGCTGCGTCCGTGAGTTGTTTTCTACTTTAATCATGGAACAATCGAGGGTATTGAACGAAGATTCGAAGAGATCCCCCCTTCGGTCGTGGTCCTTCCCTTATCAAGGGGAGGGTTCAAGAGATTACGGGACTTGGTGGGGGTTGGGGGGTCGGACCAAAGTTGACTTATATCACACCTCGCGCCGTGGGTGCAAGATCCGGATGGCATGGCGTACGTGGCAAAACGATCCAGTCCATTTCCTCAATATTTGATCGACAACTTTCACAATGAGCATGATCATAGGGTAGTTTTGAATGAAACGTATCCACTATACTTTGTTTTTGGATAAGGTCAAATAATCCAGTCTACCGAATTTTCGCCGAAATATCAAGAAGGCTCGAGCCGTCTTTGGTTTCCCGAGGTCGAGTCAGGGTGAAAATTCTCATAATTGATGCCAGAGTACAACTTCTCGAATTTATAAAATCACAACTACCAGTCAATCGAGGAAGATTTTGATAGGTCCTTTTTTCGCTTAACCGGTGATTTTGATTTTATGGATGTGTAGAATCCCTCTCGTATCAATTAAGAGAACTTTCCCCTTGTTCTCTGGAAATCAAAGATAGCTCGAGCCATTTGGAAACGGACGCGGAAAATTGGTCGATTAGATTCTTCGGTCTTATCCTACTACAAAACATAGTATCCACCCGCTCTCGACGGAACGCCTTGCTTACCTGTTCAGGGTGCTGTTGGTAGACCTCAAAAAATTGTTGTTTGGCCAGGTGTCACAATGAACAAATAGGCTAGAACCTTGGAATTGCATCATAAGATAGCGTAGTCACATTTCAGTGCATAGCCGACTTGGAAAGGGTTTCGGTTGCTCATCGGTTGACAGCCACTGTCATTTTTTGGTGGATTTATGGAAACGAGTCCATTTCTCGTACAATATAAAAATAGAACCGGAACAGCCAGAGTTAGTGATCTGTCCAAAGAAAGCTCCGGTTAAGGCGGCAAGTAAACCCGCGTGCGAGTCACTCAGCTCTTCTGGCACCCATTTTCAACAACGAATTGTCTTTCCAAGCGATTGAAGGAGGTCATAGGCGACGATCGCGTTGCAGCACCTGAAGGCCGAAGCAAGTTCTCGTGTGGACTAGGCTGAGCCCAACTCGATGGCAGTCCTCAGCTAATCGTTGTTCAAAACGTGTGATCGTTCGTCGTGTTCTTGGTCTTCCAGTTTCTTCGAAATTAGGTCTTTTTAAAATAAATATTACACCTATTCAGCCTAACATATGTACCTATGTCACATTCAAGAGGCTACTGTAAAAAAAACGTCCGCTGCCACATCTTTGCTCCCAAAAGTTTTAAAAACTGATTTTCTTACTAACATAAAGCCGCGGAGCACTCTTCACGTTGCACTAGGGTCTGGCTAAGGTAGAACAGAGATACGATTATTAACGCTTGCTCGGTTATTTCCTAATCCCAAACATTGAGGGACTCGCGAGGTATGATAGCTGGAAGTCTTTGTGCCAACCATAAGCAAGATAATACAGTAGAAGGGCTCGCCAAAGTGGGGTAAATTGTTTTACCATCTTCTGTGGTTGGCACAAAAAAATAATTTCGTTGTGAGTATCACTGACAGATTATTCGGTCTTGTTTCGTACTGATATTGGCCCACGACGTACTAAACCGCTATTGTGTTGTGCTATTGTTGCTACAGGTTACGTTACTAGGGTGGACATAGTTTTGACTCGGCGCATTTTCTTCCGAAAGAAAAAAGTGGAGAGACGACCTGTTGAAAATTGGATCATCACAAGTGTTGTGAGGATTTTCTACATGAGAACGATGTTAAAAGTTTCAGAACAAGAAATGCTCGAGAAAATTCGAAAGCCCCAAAATTTATGGGTGGACAAGGTTTTGACGAACACTATTAGCCAGTTCGCTTATGTGCGAACAACATGCTATATTTGTACTTCCACCATGCCAATCCTGGTGCCAAACAAAACAAACGGGAAGTGCTGTTTCTCGTCTCAAATTGAAGGAGAAAAGCAGCTGATCGACAAGGATTGCTGTGCTAAGCCGATGGGAACCTGCTCTCTAGGAAATTAGAAACTGGCTACTCTAACTTATAGAAGCCATCCTTTGAGAATGTTACCAGCAACAATTGATGCATTTGATTCGACCACTGCAGCACAATATGTTCTCAATATATGAAAACGTATGAAAAGGCACAGCAGCGATCGGCCACGTGTTGCGGAAAAAGTCAGAGGAACATTGAAAGCGCTTCGGTGAGATGCCGTACCCAATATGCTGTATTCAGTAGCCATTGCTCCTTCCGACTAACTCTTGTGCCAGATGATTGCTGAGCAGCCGAACCGTCCGGCAAAGAGAATTATGAAGCCCATCAGAGAGAGGTCGATTGGGACGCCGTTCGCAGATATTCCTCGTAAAATTGATGTACAGAGATGGGCCGACTCCAACATGGAAAGGCTTCGTCTTCTGCGAGAGGAGCACACCCAGTTTGTTTGAGGATATCTGGAGAAGGCGGCTGTGAACCCTATCTTAGGAGCGGTGCCGCCTCGGGTTTGCGAGTCCGAGTCTCAATTCGGCAGGTGAGCCAGATGTGCTCTTGCCTCGCTGCGCTGTGGTCACTCTATTCTGCTCATGTTTTACGTCAACAAGATCGACAGCAGCCGACCAGACGCATGCCCGGACTGTGGCGCTCCCGGACATGACACGGCGCACTTGCTCATGTACCCGAAGAGACCTACCTCCTTAACCACAATGAACCTTTGGACGAATCCTGTGAAGGCCGCCCAGTTCCTCAACCTATGACAAAAAACCACTTTGAGGCTGCAGAAGAAGAAGAAGAGGACCTGACAGAGCCACATTTCACGTCTTATGAAGGAGCCAAGAAATAGGATTTTTGATTCGCCCCAAAGGAAGAGGAATGCCACCAACGATACTGCCGCGATCTGAAATCGCTCTCTGTCGCGGCTTGAAATCGCTTCGTCCAGCGATTTTAAATCGCCCAGGCGGACGTAATTTTGCAAGAAATAGACGGACAATTGAGGACCAAGCCGCCAGATTGGAAAAAAAGCTTTTTTTTTTCTCAACATATCTACTTATTTTTTGTGACATTGTTGCCCTTACCTTCTGAATTAAAGAGTTTTGCATTGTTTTCAAACAAATAAATGGTTCCAAAGGACGATGGGGTGGAATTTGCCTGAACAGCAACATAAATTTAAAGCTAAAGTTACTAGTTGCTCGAAGCCGGCATGAAATGTGATTTTTCGGTAGCCTCATCACATTTTCTCATCTCTCTCATGGTAAATGTATGATAAATACTCGTTTTTCCCTTTCACATGTCGTAATTTATGCGAGTGAATTGTGACGCCTGCAATTTCGCGCCAAATACGCAAGAATGTAACGAAAGATTGCGGATATACATTGGATCCGACTCACTCACTTTCAGATATCCATCCAAATGAAACGAAATTTTCATGATTCAAAATCTGATTCGCCGAAAAAACGTCAAAAATCGAATGATCCAAAATCCGAATCACCGAAAAAGTGTCAAAATCCGAATGATCCAAAATCCGATTCACCGAAAAAATGCCAAAATCCGAATGATCCAAAAGCCGATTCACTGAAAAAAAAACGCCAAAATCCGTTTGATTCGAAATCTGAATCACCGAAATAAGCCATGAGTCGGATAATGATTCGGATACCGAATATCCGAGAATATCCTAAAAATGTCATGATTCGGATCAGATAATGAGTCGAATATTGGTAGATTCGGCATGTCTTGTTACTCAAAGAAGCGTATCTTAGAAACCTGTATGGCTACTGTAGAATGGAATGTCACGACTCGACATTCCATTCTACAGTAGCCATACAGGTACGTAGATACCCTCTACAGTGCGTTGCGAAATTATACGACATACCCCAATTTCGGCGATTCCAAACTTCGCGTAATTTAAAGAATTAAACGGTAAACGCCAATCGATGCGGCACTCTCGAAAACCTCTTGGTACAAATCTTCATGAAATTAGAGCAACTGGCAGGAATCTGTCAACGGAAATTGTCAAAAACGACCGTTGCAAAATTATACGACATAGCTGACGTTCTCGCGATAATTTCGATTCTAGACCCTCTGTATCAATTCGTTCATGGCAACAACCACAATGAACATCAATTTAATAGTCTTCAGAATTGCCTTGATGCCCAACCACTTCAAGAACTCTTTTTGGTATGTTTAAACCCAGCTTTTTGTAAACGCCCCTTCCAATCTGCGCCCATTCGCTTATAACGGCTAGTTTTAGCGAAACCACACACTCGTATTGTCTCCTCTGGTTGTATATTGAAAGCTCAGGAATATATCAAACGTTTTCCTCTGGGTTGAGGTCCTGCGAACCGGCCGGCCATTCTAGCGAATTGGCATGATCGGCTTGAAACCAAGCCTGAGTCATCCTACTGACAAGAAGTGAAGGCGGATACGAACTAGAAAGAACTGGAAATGATTTTCCGACACAGTCTGATAATCTGTGAGGTTCATAGATCATGTCCCAAGAACCTGGTCCACCACCCGAATCCGGGTCGACACATTTTTCTTTTTCCTCGAAAGTTCCTACCCAAGGATAGTTCTGATCCATAGGTGGATCCTTCAAAGCCCTTTCTTATCGGCCGAAAGCAAGCTCAGTCCGCACGAGCCTGAAATACTCTAATCTATTCAATTATTTTAACTAACTATTCTAAGCACTGGAGAGATCTACAAAAGGACCCACACTTACCATCGTGTAGGAACTCTGGAGGAGAATGCGTGTGGAAAAAATAATGTATAGACGTGGATTCAGGGGATGTGGCAAGCTGGACCAGGTTTTCGCGACATGACCTGTGAGCCTCAATGATTATCAGAATGTGTCGGAAAATCATTTCCAGTTCCTTCTAGTCCGTATCCGCCTTCACTTCTTGTCAGCAGGACGACGGAGGCCTGGTTTCAGGCTAACCATGCCAATTCGCTAGAATGGCCGGCCAGTTCGCAGGACCTCAACCCAGAGCAAAACGTTTGATATCTTCCTGAGCTTTTGATATACATCCAGAGGGGACACTACGAGTGTGTGGTTTCGCTTAAACTAGCCGTTATGAGCAAATCGGCGCAGATTGAAAGGGGCGTTCACAAAAAGCTGGGTGGAAACATACCAAAAAGAGTTTTCGAAGTGGTTGGGCATCAAGGCAATTCTGAAGACTATTAACTTAATGTTTATAATGGTTTTTACCATGAACGAACTGATACAGAGGGGCTAAAATCGCAATTTCTACGAGAACGTCAGCTATGCCGTATAATTTTGCAACGGTCATTTTTGGCATTTTCCGTTGCCATATTCCTGCCAGTTGCTCTAAATTCATGAAGATTCGTACCCGGAGGTTTTCGAGGGTGCTGCATCGATTGGCGTTTACCGTTTTTCTCCTCAAATCACGCGAAATTTGGAATCGCTCAAATTGGGGTATGTCGTATAATTTTGCAACGCACTGTATAAAACGTCGTAATTCACATCATTCGAGGCGCAAGCGGCGCGCGAGACGCCTCGGCCTCCGTCTGCCCTACGCTCTCTCACTGTCTCTAACCTCCGCTCCACACCAGCACGCGTAGGAACCAAGTGAATTTCGCAGTTTTATAGCCCGTATACTGCAGACATCCAATTGGCGCGCATCGTAAAATTTACGCCGCATTTTCTGCGCATCATCAGCGCATATTTTGCGCATAATTGGCATTGATTCTCTTGGTTTGAGTTGTCTGTGCGAATATAGTGCCTTTCAGAGTGGCGCCGCTGCGAAATTCGTGACGTCGCTCTCCAGAGCGAGAGAAAGTGGGCGTGGAATTGACTTGTCGCCGAATCATATTTCTGCCTCTGCGTCTCTTACCTCTTCGCCGCCGTTTGTTCGATTGAAGAAAACAGTGAAATAGGGGAAATAATTATTTTTATAGAGTTTATGGACAGGTAGTAACAAAGTAACATCGACAAATAGAAAGAAACTACGGCGGGACGGCAGAGACAAAAATGGTCGAAATCATTTCCATCGCGCGACGTTGCTGCCGTCGCGGCTAGCTCGAGCACTCTGAAAGCGCGGCGGTCGCCCCCGTCGCACGGCACAGTTTGCGCTGCGTAGCACCCCTACCCCCACACCACTCACATCATCACCGCGACAGCGAGTTTTCCTGCGACGCCACTGTGAAAGGCTCTTAGGGGTATGGTATACTTTGCCGCTGTCATGACCCACAGGCATGCAATCTAACACTGCGGGACCTGCATCGTAACAACGGCATCGGTCGTCGTAGGCATGATTATCGCGCTTCTGTCGCAGCGACGTGACGCGGAGGGCCGACATAAGGGGTCTGCAGAGTTGCAGAGACCGGCGAGTGGTCGCCGAGCGTCAGCCTTGATGAGGCGACAAAAATGTTTGGAAACATTATCGTCGCGGCGTCGGTTGCCGCTAGCTGGCAGCGATGTAGGGCCGTCGCGGCGTCAAAACACTCTGTGGTGCCCCCTCGTCGCCCTTCACGCCGCGCCGCGTAGGTCGCCATCGTTGCCGATTATAATCGATATTACATCACCCAGTGCTGCTCGTCGCTCGCTGCGAGCAACGCTGGGACTTCAACTCTGCGGACCCCTATACTGCAAACGGGCTGAAGCCTGTCGCGGCCGAAGCTTGCATAACACTGCAACAGCGACAGGTTTAAAGGGTGGAAGCTCCGCGACGGGCGGTCGCTGTGCAGAGCGACGCGACAGTGTGTCGCAAAAATATACCATACCACTTATGGCGCATTGAGGGTACGATTGCCTACCAAAACTCATGTGTATTGATCGAACGGGCAATCCTTTTTCAAGTGGATTAGACAAAAACTCACGGGTGTTTTCGAATTCGATGTGAAGGACTGATACTCATGATACTCTTTTAGACTAATGCTTTAACATTACACTCACTCTGAAGAGATTGTGAAAGGTGATCACATCTGTTTGGTTTGCAAATATTCCTAGATAAAGATGATTATCAATGAATTCGTTTACCATAGTAAGGTAGAAAAATCTCTTTTTTTTTTGTGATTTTCACCAGACTATCAATTTTCGATAAACTTTTTGAATTGTACCATCTTGTATCCGACCGGATATCCGACTCGGATACTCGGATTCCGACTCACCGAAAAAAGGTCAAAATCCGAGTGATCCAAAATCCGAACCACCAATTTTAATTTTCGGCTTGATCCGAGATCCAACTATCCGTTTCGCCTCCCTATCCGAATGACTCGGATTATCCGATCTTGCTATTTTGAATCTATCCGTTTGAGTCGGATATCCGCGACCTTTGATTTTTGAGTTATCCGAAATCCGAGTATCCCAATTTTTTTGATTCGGATCCTATGTATACTAGACGACTCGAGGCCATCATTCAAGCGACGCGACTAATCGAAGCGACCTAACAAAATCAACCAGGTCGTTTCGACCAGCAATGAAAGACCCCAGTCGCGATCGTGACTGAAACTATACGAACTATTCCAGCCCGTCACAACTCAGTGCAAGATCTATTGGCGCGATGGGTTTTGTAACTGTTGACAGTGCCGCGACTAGTCGAAGCGACCTGCTATGAATGAGCCTTCAGATGACTGCTTCATGTTTCATTGCAAACGGCTAAATCGGAGTGTCAGACCTCCTCTGTGCGCCACGCACGAAACGTTTTTCCGAAAACATTACAATACGACTAGGACAACATACACAATGGGAGTAAGGAATCGTGCACCACTGTGATACAAACTGAAATTATTTACCTTTTTGAACCGGTTTTTCAGATCCTGTTCAGTATAGACACCTTCCTTCTTCGAGACTTCGGGGAAAGCACTGATAACAGCATCGACGAACGCGTCTTCACATTCACACTGAATAAATGGAAAAAAAATATGTAAAATGTGTTAGGTTGACATGTGAGATCCCGCGTTTTTGATCGCAAATTTCGCACTGAATTTAGCGGATTTCGGTGACCAACATAGGCCATTCAAAGAATTTTTTTTGCTCTAAAAGATAGCGTAGTTGTTTTTCCTCGAACCATTGATTTCATCGATTTTGGAATCGATGAAATAAAGGATAAACATTGACTTCACTTTAAAGGCAGTATATACGCTCGTAAACGTGGTTCAAATAACTAAGGAAACAGAATGGTAAGACTTAGTACACAGCGCCAACGCATTTTGAAGCGTCGAAAACGACCCACAATGCCGCTACACAAGTAAGAATTAAACCCCGCCCTTATATCTGCCCGCCTCATGTATTTGATGCTCTCCTCCATAATGGGGGTACTGGGCCGTTCCCCCTGTCGTTGATGTATGTGGCATACTCGTTGTACTTACTAAACCACCCACAAACGTCGCCGGCCGTGGAAATGAATCATCACCCCTGTTTTGAAGGAGAACAGCAAATCCAGGGGGCGGGCAGATACAGGGGCGGGGCCACCTTCTTACTCGTTTAGGGGCATTGTGGGTCGTTTTTGACGCTTTAAAATGCGTGGGTGTTGTGTCTTGAGCCATACCATTCCATTTCCGTAGTTATCTCAACCACGTTTACGGGCGCGTATGCTGCCTTTAAAGCCACAGTCCAAGCTCAGAATCGATTTTTCGTTTTACTGCCTATCTTGGAGAAAATGTAACGCTGATCGCAATGGTGTCTCCAGAATCGCTCAGAACTGACTACGAACTGAGTTACGGCTCCTCAAAAATTTAGAATTTGAACTGGTAGAAGTTCGCGGACGAGTTGTCTCGAGCCTGTATTTTCTCGTTATTCGCAGCCGTCATTCTGAAACAGGTCACAATATAAACCAGACCGAAAACAAAAGGAAGAACATATATTTTGAATAAAATCATTCGCTTGTCTCTTCCCTATTGAGGTCGGAAACCTGCCAGTGGGCGTTGCCCATTTTTTCTTCCAAGGGGGCGTGGTCGACTTTTTCCTAGCTTTTTCTCGCTTATTTGAGCGAATTGAGATTTCGCGCTTGGCAGGGTTGCTATAGACGGCGACCGGACCAAAATATCAAAAATTACTTCTGAGGTTGGACTGTGCCTTTAATGGCCCGCAAATCAATAAAAAAGCACCTGATTAAAAAATGTGATCACACTACCTTGTAGAGCAGAACGTTTCCTTTCGACTTAACCATAATACTACGCCGAAATTCCCGAAATTCAGCTCGCGCTTTTTCTTCAACTCTTGAGTGAAAAATAAAAGTTCTCGTGTCTTTGAATATCGAAATTTGAACATAAAAATACTACTTATGAAAAATTGTTCAACTCAGTATTCTTTTTTTGTTTCCGACACCTGCCTCAACCTCTCTAGCCATTCATCGCCACCACCTTTCTACGATTACCGCGAAACATAAAAAGTCCCGGCGACTCACTGTAAACAGAATTGATGATACCTGATTGATAAGGGGCAGGGTATATAAGGAATGCAGAGCGGTGTGTCTTCCTTCACACACCGTTCTTCTCCAGGGATCAGCGGCTGGAGCTCTGAACCCACTGTGAAGTGAGAAGACAGCTCCAACGGTGGCTAAGATAGGGCAAAATCGGGGTCAAAACTTAGGAAATTTCTACAATCGGCTCGCTTCGCCAGGATTTTTGTCTGTTCAGTAATAGCCACTTTTTACGAATTTATCAGTATTTCCACCGAAGATTGCTCAAGCGGGTGTCAAAAAAATGAAAGAGCCAAGATAAGAGGTCGTCGCCCTTGGGAAAATTTTTGGAACATTTCTCGCGGTAGAGTCGCGGCAATATTTCTCAGAGTTACCTATCATTCAGAAGGCAATTTCCCGCTCTAGAGTATCGTTCAATTAGATCTTGAATCAGATCCATTTTCATTGATTTTTGGGATAGTAAAAAAAAGTCGATTTTCTCTACACTCCACTTTGTCGATCCAAAAATCCATAAAACTGTATTTTTCGAATAATTTTTTAAGGTATATTATAAAACTGCATTTTTCGAATAATTTTTTACGGTATATTGTACAGGCCATAAAACGGCCAATGTCTCACCGTCGACTGCGTACCACGCGCTGCGCGACCGCACGCACGTCGGAAGCGAACGAGTTTTGGCCGCCGCGCGACGAGTTTTGGCCGCCGCGCGGCGACCGAAACGTCGCGCGGCGGCCAAAACTCGTTCGCTTCCGACGCGCGTGCAGTCGCGCAGCGCGTGGTACGCAATCGACGGTGAGACATTGGCCGTTTTATGGCCTATAGATAGAATAATTGCCTTGCGAATTATACCATGTCAAAGAAGTCTCAAAATTCAATGCGATTTTTCCCATCAAAAAAAAAAGACACAGGAACTTTTTCTCCAGCCCAATAGTATATCAAGGTTTGAGATTGAAAGTTGGTTGAGACAAGTCGCAGAAATCGAGAACGTTTAACGGATTAGCTTCGAATAGCATTGAGAACTACTCAAGGGGGGTTGACTAGACTTCAAGTCGCTCTACTTCTAATGCTTTTGCACTACTGAAGCAAAACACGAGCAATTACTCGAATAATACCCGGAACTCCACAGTTTGTCTCATGACTTCTCCTCAATCCAATATTCACTTTTTTCCACAGGGTGTGTTTTCCATCACTGAGATGTCACCACCCAGAAAAGAATGATGACCCGCTGACGGACACCAATGAAGGGGTTCGAACCAGTTGTGTGCGACGAGGACTATTACTGAGGTCGGAATGCTTTGAAATATGAAGACGTTGCATACTCGTGATTTCAACAGAAACGCAAACACGTATTTCAATGTTCAGGTTGCTAGGGAAACGAAAAAAACGTTGGATTGAATAATTTTAGAGAACTTCAGACGTAAACGAACTAGTAACAAATGTTTTGGTAGATTAAACACGAATGTTTTCTCTGAAATGTGACCCTTCAAACAGAAGAAAAATTGGAAAATTGGACTACAAAGTTTCTGGAGGTGGTACTGCCAGGAAATCTCTGAAACTGACCAGTGAACAAACAATAACCAAACTTGTATCACTCATTTTCAGGAACTAACGCTCTAAGCCTCCATCAAAACTAGCCTCTTCGTGACTTTGAGCGATTGAGAGAAGGTTAATACAATTCTTACAAAATTTTAATTCAGTGTTCAATAAGCCAATTGGGGTACTTTCTTACAGGGTACGGTGCGAGGTCTGAGGTTTCAGATGAGGAGGGGGGAGGGGAGAGGGGGACTAGAGAAATTGAAAATCGGAGAATCGACACTGTCAATCTGGCCGGTACCCCACCCCCCGCGCGGGTCGTTGTCGTTCGTTTTTTTATGAAAATAAAACTATTTTTATTATTATTATTATTATTATTATTATTATTATTATTATTGTCCTTATTATAACTCCAGGACGCAGTACGGCTGAACGAGCTCCCTCCCCAGAACCTCAAGGGGCAACTGATTCGAAACCGTCTGTATGACCGCGCCTGCATAACGCCGCCGTGTGTGATCTGCCCACACGGTATGGAAGGGGACTGCGCTAGCACAGGGATGGTCTACCTTATCCCTTGCCAGATGTGCAGAGAGGAATATGTAGGAGAGACAGGCAGAGCTCTCTGCGTTAGGGTTAAAGGCAACGTTCACGCTGATTTTCGTCTCCGAGTTTTCCACATAAAACAATGCGTTGGCCTCCAAACGATATCACAATTACGAAGAAACGGTTAGAAACGCATTAAAACGTCGTATTACAGTGACGTTGTTTTATAACATGGACTAGTTGTCCGGTTGTATGAACATGCCCGTGGTGGTTGTCACCGGTGGGAAATTGGGTCGATCGGAAATAGAAGAATATTTTGTGCAAAGCAGGTTTAGTTAGGGCCCTAAGGAAAGAACAAAGCAATAGAAAGTACAGAATTGCTAAGGACAGATCCACAAAAGGTTTCATTGTCACAACAAACACTTCCTGTGATATTTGAGAGGCGGCGTGATACTTAAGGATTTCGTGCACTTCTTAAGCGTTTTTCTCAATTTCTACGTCATTTTAGTTCTACACGGGGGCCGCTTGAACAATATAGCGGATAATCTCAGAATTGAAGATTATCGTGAACACTGCCTTTAAGGAACACGTGGATGGCATGGAAAAGTCCAAGGTATAGCTGTACGAATTCGAAAAAAATTCGAACGAACGAAAATTGAAAAAATTTCGTTCGTGTACAACTATAGTCCAAGGTATCCACTCCTCTGGGAGAGCACCGAGTGCGCGTTCATGGAAACAGCTGTTTCGATATTGCAGTTACGATTATACTAGGGCAAAACAGCAGCAAAACTGTAAGAATTTTCGAATATATTCGAAAACCAAATCTATCGAATTTCAAATTTTCGAACAAATTCGAAAATGGTATTTTTCGAACTTTCGAATATATTCGAAAAACTGATTTTTTGAATTTCAAATTTTCGAGTATATTCGAAGATCAAAATTTTCGAATTTTCGAATAATTTTTTTTCTACTTTTCGGATAAATTTTCTCGCATCAACAAATGATAGTCCGATTTTGAAAATTAGTCTTGAGCTGTCATTTACTGTGACTATCACTTTGTGAAACTATTCATCGGCCTACAACAATGTTAGGCGCTATTCACACGGCACGCGGGTGACGCGCGGGCGTGGCGTTGATGTATTAATAGCAAGCACCTCGCCCGCGCGCCACGCGCGTGAGGCCCGCTCCGTCATGGTGGCGGCCGTAACAACTTTTTCGTTATTTTCATTATTGATCCGTCTTCAATTTCACTTTGTTAAATAATAATTATAATGATTAAATTATAATTTTAGTGTTATCCTCTGCTACTATGATAGTGATCGCATTTACAGATTTTGCTTGCTCGGCAAAGTTAGGACCCATTTATTCCGCTCCGCCATAGCGTCGCCGCTGGAGTATTCGTTGTCTCAACAAGCGCGTCACGCGCTTTTAGCACAAGACACTTGGCTTCAGGCGAGACTTCCCTTTCCGGAAACCGTCTTATTGCACCCTAGCGCGGCCTAAGAAAATTTGCTGCCGCCGAGCTTGCACGACTTCAGGTGGGAGGCGGGGCTGAACACTCGAGCTTGGAACCCTTACGCCCCTTTGCCGCCGCGGAAAATGCCGCTTTTGAGCTACAATGATTACTGGAAAACTACCCGGAAAATGGCAACTAGCGTCTTTCCACATGAGAATGCTGTAACGAGACAGTAACGCGCGGCGAACGCCGCTGTTGCGGCAATAACGATCCAGAACGTTTTTTCCGCTTTTCCGCTACCGCCGCGTTTTATCATTTTTCTTAAAGGCAGTGTTCACGATGATTTTTGTTCGCGAGTTTCCCGCAGAAATAGGGCTGACGGGTGGTGTATGTACCACTAGTAAAGAAAAAACTACAAAAAAACCGAAGAAATTACTATAACAGTGATGCCTTCCACCCTTAGGAGTTTTTAGCGTGGATGAGATGCGCCATGGCGGGGGATTTTGCACAAGTCGGGGCGACTAATAGCGCAAGAAAATTGGATTGGAGCGTGCAACCCCTCTTTTAACATTTTTCCTTTTTTTCACTGCTTCGTTCATTTTTTTCGAGTTGTTTTGTTCTGTGTCTCGTTTTCTTTATTTTCTTCTAAAAAAACAATGAAAACGAAACTAAGCGAAATCAAGAGAAAACAACGAGAACACCCCAAAATCGATGAGTAAGCCGCTCTCGGTAGTGGCGTTGTCGGACCTTGTATTGATCAAGGCTAGGGGGCGTGGCGGAGTTGCTTGGCAAATTGCCATCAAAGACGTCCGAGACGCCTCGAACTCGTACGAATGGGGGGGCGGACCGGGATAGCCAGGCGTACCGGGATAGGTGTTAAAACCGTTTTTATTTATTTCTGGACCGTTTTCGGTGCTTTTTTCGACACTATTCCCTCCTGCTTCTGCCAGCTTACAAGGGAAGTATAAGAAGCGTAGGTCGGATCTGCCAAAACGACTAGTATGGTTAGTATCTCTTCTGGCTCAGTAGTAAAAATGCGCAGTATCCCGCCCCGAGCTGCAGGTTCGAAAAAAGTTATGAGCATTTTTCAAGCCTCGCGAAAAATCAAGGGTACGCATCAGGCATTTTTTTGGAGTTTCAAAAAGTTTTCTCGGATTTAGCTCAAAAGTTGTATGTAGGGGTAATCTAGGGTGGTGAACACGAATCTGGAGTCTATTTGTCGAAATTTTGAGGATTACTGTAGGTTACGGTAGGTAACATGTCAATTAGGGTCAAAACCCACCTTAGTATTTTGAAAATCGGCAAACGGACGTTAAATTCGTATTCTCCACCCCGAATAACCCCCGTATACAAGTTTTGAGTAAAATCTGAGATTTTCACCAAACTACCGTATACCCACCGTAATCTACCGTAATCTGCAAAAAATCGATAAACGGACTCCAGATTCGTGTTTAGCACTCCAAATAACCCTCAGCAAATGATTTTGAGACATATCTATCGTAGAAAACCGGAAATCTCGAAAGTGGCGTTTTTCTCTCGAAATTTTCCCCGGTTGGGAAGCTTCAAACGAAATGAGCCGAAAACTTTTGAAAATCGACTAACAAATCACAGAATCGTGATCAGCGCACCAAAAAAACCCCCTGGGAGAATTTTAAGTCAAATCTGGAACATTTTTCTAAAACGCTTCCAGAGCCCTCAATTAGTAGAAATAAGCGCCCAACCGAAAATCCGTACAAGTCCAAAACGCTGACAGTCTGGACAAAGTACCGAAAATGTTCGTTCACCCAAAATTTGCTCAGGGTGGTAGTTTTGGGTGCTGAACACATTTATGAGGTCCGTTTCCGGATTTTTCGAAGAATAACGCGCTTTTTGGAAGGTAAAAAAAACACAAAAAATGAGATTTTTAAGCTTGTAACTTCTTGGAACCTGCGGCTCGCGGCGGGATACTGCGCAGTTTTACTTTTGAGCCACAAGAGATACTAACGACACTAGTCGTTTTGGCAGATCAGACCTACGCTTTGTATACTTCCCTTGTTAGTGTTTCAGTGTGAAACCTCGAGAACGAGATTTATCGTGAACACTGCCTTCAAAAGCAGCATACAGGCTCGTAAACGTAATTGAGGCAACTACGGAATTAGAATGGTATGGCACCGAAAACAACGTCCACGGATTTTGAAGCGTCAGAAACGGCCCACAATGAGGCTACACGAGTGAGAAGTTGGTCACGCCCCTGTATTCGCCCGCCCCCTGTATTCGCGTCTTCCACCAACACAGGGGTGCTGAACCATTCCCACCGTCGGCGACGTTTGTGGTTTACCTATTGTACCTATTCTACCACCCACAATCGTCACTGACGGTGGAAATCGCTCCTCACCTCTTTTTTTAAGGAGGACGCAAATACAAGGGGCGGGCAGATACAGGGGCGGGGCCAACTTCTCACTCGTGTAGCGTCATAGCGGGACGTTTTTGACACTTCAAAATCCGAGAGCGTTGTGTTCGGTGCCATACCATTCTAATTCCGTAGTTATCTCAATTACGTTTACGAGCGTGTACGCTGCCTTTAAGGAGCGGCATTTGACGCGGCAGCAAAGGTATGAAAAGGGCTACAGGCCAATGGTATAGTTTTGCGACACGAGGTCGCGTCGCTCTGCACAGCGACGGCAACCGCCTTCCGCCCTTTGAAATTTGTCGCTGTAACCGTGCGCTGCACAGTGACAGCGACAGTGGCAACAACAGGCATAGGACGTCTATTTGAAGTATGTCAGCCCTACACAACACGTCGCTGCGACGGACACGTGACAACGTGTCTTCCTACGACGACCAGTGCCATTGCTCCGATGCTGGTCCCGCATTTGTGCTAAATGCCATGACTGTTGGCCATGACTGGCAGCGACAATGTATACCATTGACCTTAGGCGACATTTATACTCCCGCCTCCGAGAGACGCGGCGTAGTGCGACCGTCTAAGGGGTCACTTATACTTTCACCGCCGAGCGGCGCGGCAAAGTGCAATCCTACAATATCGAACGGAAATGCACTTCGCCGCGCCGTTCGGCGGCGGAAGTATAAACGATCCATAATATCGATCGTGCCGCGCCCCGCAGGGCTGCGCGTAACTGAATTTTGTAATTTCGTAAATCGAAAATCGCAAGTTTTCAAATTCCTCGTAATTCGCTAATCGTAGCGCACAAGGCCTGAGCAAAACCAAACCTCTCCAGCCGCGAAGACCACCCCAAGCTAATGTTTCTAGAGTATTCATTGTGGATTAGTGAGCTCAATCGCTCCCGTCCGTATTCCAAGTAACGTGGGCATGAATCGTGAAGAGACTTCGCGTTCACTATGGAAGACTGGCGCAAACTCGGTGCCATCAGCTATAACATGGGCGCACTGAGTTTGCGCCAACCTTCAACAGTGAACGCAAAGTCTCTTCACGATCCATGCCGATGATAACTGTTACTCTGGAACGGGATGGTTTTGGAAGCTAAAACCCTGGTACTGTCCATATCTGCCTGACAGCTACATGATAAATGCGAAAACGAGAGAAAAACTGTTTGCGTTGGCTGGCCGTTCATGCCTGCCTATCCACCCATGGACCACCTTGTACGGTGACGCAATATTTCACACGATCCAAGCGTGTGAGAACCCCAAATCGGGCGTGGGATCAATAGGCCAAGATGGTGCTTTGATAGACTGTGCTTTCAGAGGTTGTCAAAGAATAGAACTTTCGAAGAAATGATGATTGTGCATTTCGATTAATCGAATTTCAAAAATTCGAATATGGCCTTAAAAATATTCGAATTTCGAATACTATTCGAAAGTCTGTTTCCGAAATATTCGAATTCCGAATATAAACGAAAACGCTTTTTACGAAGTATTCGAATTTCGAATCGTATTCGAAAGCCCGTTTTCGAAATATTCAATTTTCGAGTATTATTCAAAAACCAAAATTTTCAAATTTCGAATTTTGAATGATTCAAATTCGAAAAACCATTCGAATCTTTTTCGGATAATATAATTCGGTCCGAAGTATAGTTACGATACTTGCGCGCGAATCAGATTTTCGCACGCAGAACCTATGAGGCGTTTTGGATAAACTCCAAAAACCCAAAGATCAATAGGAAGGACGAATGTATAGCGATTACCCAAGAACTAGCCCCCTTTGTTGACCTTTGTGGGCTTTGATCTGCCTGTGGGCTTGATCGGCCTTCTGAAGGCTAACGAGGAGGGAGCTGAATAATCTCGGCCTACTGCTCGAGAACACCAATACGATTATTATTATGCTTTTCCGAATTAAATTGCTAGGTGTGAGGGAACGATAAAATTGACGACTCCCTCACACCTAGTTCCATACATTTAGGTGTAAGGGAATCGTCGATTTTGTCGTTTCCTCACACCTAGCGATTTTTTCGAAGAAGCCCTCCCCTTAGCTGAGAAGTGCCTCAGCCGCTACCCCGGACCTCACCCATTCATGGTTTACCGGGTAGATCTCAATTACAAAGAAAGTTATGACAATTTTAGCGGAGCAAAACTTGTTAGGAAAAAAATGGTACCAAAAATGTATGCCTCAAAATTTCGCAAATGTTCCCAAAATTATTCATGTGTAGATGGGCAAACGCCTCTGGACTTGCTATTTCCGACCTCACCCATATACTGTGGGGCCTCTCCGCATCAACCGTTGAGCATGAAGTCTACTGTGTACAAACACAACTGCGTAGTCCACTGCTTAAACCTAAACCTCTCGTTCTCTCGGTTCAAGTCAATTATACCGTATGTCATTCAATCGTCGCCGAATAATTCTCCCGCTCCCCCTCCGTCATTTTAATCTCGTCCATGTTCACCTCCACCATGAGTGCAAACCATTTGTTGATTTACTTGTTTAAATTCGGTTATGTAGCTTCCTAATAAATTGATTGAATTTTTTACCATGTTTTTATAATGCTTTTTCTCCTTCACTCTTACACCTAAGTTTCCATATCTCTGCACCAGTTTCACGTAATATATCACTATTTACAAACAACATTTACTATAACATTTATTCACGAACATATATGTGTACCAGAATGGAGATGGTTTGGATCACAGTTTTTTTGCTGTTTTCTGTTTTTTTCCAAATTATATCACTGGAGCACGCCAAAAAAGCTAAGGAGCCCACTTCTAGAAATTTCGGGAATTTCTTTTGGAGAAAGTAATGACATTCTAAAGTTTACCTATTTCTAAACATTCATTCGCCTAAATCTTCAATGGAAACCGATTTTTATGATCCAAAAATTTATTTTCGATTGGGTACTATGAGAAATCGCTTGGCATTATCGGAATTTGGGAAATCTTTCCCAGCACTTTTTTTGAAGCTTTTCATTTTCTTAGAGCTCAGATGATGCAGATTCAGGCCACGCTCCAAAGATGCGCCATAGTCGTTTTGGTCTACAAAACATATGGAATCAAAAACCGAAAGACACAAGCATACTCATTTTTTTATCTAATCAACCGCGCAGTCGAAAAACCCTCAAGCAAAAGGTGGCTCAAGCATTCGATCCCGCACAAAATGTCTACGGCAGTAATCGACTATGGGGAATCGATTGGTGTTAAAAGATTGAGAACAAGTTCGCCCTACAAAGTTTCAATTTTTTAATGTCTTGGACTTGAATTCTGCAGATCCTCGTCATGCCCGAAAAATGGGCCGTAGTTGTTTCCGTCCGGCAATAATAGAAAACCGAAAAATGAAAGACACAAAAAACTTATTTCCTCGATCCGAAATCGGCAGGCAGTCAAACGACCCTTGAGCAGGAAGCCGCTCATGCATTCGCTTGTGCACTAAACAGATAAACTCTGACACCGTTGTAGCGGGCCACCCGATCGAGCCACCGGCTGCGTGGGGTCGCACCGCGTAATTACTTCTGCTAGATAGCCTGCGATAAGTTTAATATCAAATATTGAAAGCATTCTGGCACTATTTCTAGTGTTCTTAGAGTTCTGATTGTTTATCCTATCGCAGGCTATCTAGCACAAGAGAGCACGGGGCGCGACCGCACGCAGCCGATTAGGCACGATCGCGTAGCCCACTGCGACGGTGTCAGGGTTCACTGTGTTTTTGATTACAGGAAATCTATTGAAATAGGATTCGGAAAAACAGGTTATTTTATCTCTTTCGCATAATAAAATTGTACATTTAGAGCACGGAATCCTCTTTTTCATTTACTGTAGTTAATAAGTAAGCTTTCAAGTTTCAAGTTTTTCGAGGAGCTTCAATTTGCCTTTATTGAAAGCCTTCCCCGACTTTTTAAATTTCGGGCCAACATTTCTAATATCCGCTCCCGCCCCCCCCCCCCCAACATTCCAATAATCTGAAAATTTTACGTTCCCACGGTGGTCCCGCTAGAAAGCAACCGATTGAATCTGCACGTAAATAGACGAATTTGAGAAGTCACGGATTTTTCGTACCCCTCGCTGGTCAACTATAGGAAACAGCGTATTGCACGTAAAAGGACTAGGGTAAACCCACAACTCTCTCAGAGTATTCAAATTTCGGGCCGAAAATCTCTCAATCGACGTTTGAGAAAGAAACAGTCGATCACTAGAAATCGCTGTGTTGACCCATGATAGCTTGATCAAATGAAGTTCATCTTTCTTTCAGGTGATCTGTGGGGAAGGAAAGGTCAAACAGCATGTGTAGAAAGGATATTCTTCAAACAATCGTATAATATGTTCAATCAACTTTCCCTTATGTGTACTATATCAATGGTTGATCAGTCACTTATATTATGGCTGACAGCGAATAGTGCCAGATGACTCATTTGACCGAATTTGAAACATTCGACGTAATATATCTTCACAATAGTGCGTTGGTAACCCAACAAACTCTCCCTACGTTCTCAGGTGGGCCCAGTCAATCATTCAAATCAGGGATTAGCGGAATAAAAAATTTGAATTTCGGAAATCGAAACTCAGAACTCGGAACAAAATTAAAATTTCGGAAATCGAAAATCGGAAATCGAAATGAAATTTAAATTTCTGAAATCGAAAATCGGAAATCGAAACAAGTTTTAAAATTTCGGAAATCGGAAAGCGGAATTTCGAAGCCGAAAAACTGCGGAAATCGGAATTCGGAATCGGAAAACGGAACAAAATATACTTACTGCTGCCATCGAAAAATATGTCCTTGACCCTCAGGCTGAAAAGCATAGCCAATATCAGATCATCATTCCCCAGATGCTTCTCCATCCTGGACCCTAGACCAATACGAATCAAATTTCTGGTCTCATAGGGATCCCATCAGCGATGTGCGTAATTGCGACTGGAGGCCAAGAGCTCCAAGGACTACCGGGCTTTTTTCAGTGTTACGTCGAACGACTAACGACTAAAGGCACAAAAGATTTCCGTAAGCAATCCGGAATTTAAAAAAATGATTGCTCTTTATTATCGCTACCCAGTGGAGGGATCACACCAACTTTGGCCTATATATCGCTGGTAGTTGTTCGGGATATGCACAGTCGGCACCAGGCTACGGCGGGAGGTGTGATACAACCCAACTTTGGTCCGACCCCCCCTCCAATTCAAGCGGTTTGCTCAGCCCCCCCCCCCTTCCTGAAAAAAAAATGATGGCGACGACCAGTGTAGGGGGCTTCCTCGCTTCGTAATTTTTTATAGTAAACGAATTTTTGGATCAAGACTACATTGATGCCTCGATCATATCAATTAATTCTAGTAATGCAATAAATAAATAATTTACACGGAAGCAGACAAAAACAACTGTCCAGCAACAATGACACCAACTGTTTGTTCAATGGCTGAACATTCATTAGCGCCCTGAGGGCGCATAAGTGCGGTTTCAGGCATGAAAACCACATTTCGTAATTGGCTAGCCGGATGTGAAAACGCAACCAAAATTTCATGGACGAAGCTTTAAACCGAACAGTGCTACATAGGATGGGCGGAGCCTGTTTTCATGCCCTGAGGGCACATAGGTGCGGCTTTAGGCATGAAAACCACATTTCGTAATTGGCTACCCGGACGTGAAAACGCACCCAGAATTTCACGAACGAAGCTTTAAGCCGAACAGCGCTACTTAGGGCGGGCGGAGCCTGTTTTCATGCCCTGAGGGCACATAGGTTCGATTTCGGGAATGAAAACCTTAGTTGGTAAATTACTATCCAGATGTGAACCGCATCCGAATTTTCATGAACGCAGCTTCAGGTCGAAAGGCGCTGCGAAAGGCACAAGTTGACGAGTCTCAACTTGTTACCTTCTGTCAGTGGATGCAGATTAAGACTATTTCCGCCTTTTGTTCCGATTTCCGCACCCATTTCCGAAAATCGGAAAGCGGAATTCCGACCCCTAAAAACCTGCGGAAATCGGAATTCGGAAATCAGAATACCGCTCATCCCTGATTCAAACCCAAAAAAACACCGAGTGGTTTTCAGCGCGTACGATGCCTTTGAAGGCAGCATACACGCCCGTAAACGTGATTGTGATAACTACGGAAATAGAATGGTACGGCTCAGAACACAACGCCTACCCATTTTGAAGCGTCAAAAACGACCCACAATCCCGTGAGTAAGAAATTGGCCCCGCCCCTTGTATTTGCGTCCTCCTCCAAAACAGGGGCTCTGGCCCATTCTCACCGTCGTCGATGTTTGTGGTTTACTTATTACACTTACTGTACCACCCGCAAACGTCGCTGATGGTGGGAATGGCCCAACACCCTGTTTTGGAGGAGGACGGCAAATACGGGGAGGGGCAGCTTCTTCCTCCTGTAGCGGCATTGTGGGTCGTTTTTAACGCTTCAAAATGCGTAAGCGTTGTGTTCTGTGCCATACCATTCCATTTCCGTAGATATCTCAACCACGTTGACGAGCGTGTATGCTGCCTTCAAACCAGATAATTCTGGCTAAGACACGAATCATCACCTGTTTAAGAAGAGATAATGAATCTTCCAAAGGTAATCGGCGCTTCTCCATGTCCTCACCAGCCTTGTTACCATGCTTGATGGAATCGATTAAGTTATGACACGCTATCCAGAACTGCTTCGCGCGGCGGTTTTCCGAGTCCTGAAACATGGGTTTTACCATGAGAACTTATGGAGTACACGGAATCCATACTGAAAAAATGTACCAAAGCTACACGACTATTCAGTGCGGATTCTATGCCTGAAAGTCGACTCAACGCAGCACCGACTTCCCGGCTATGGTGGTCACGTTCAACCCTAATTGCCTGAAAACGCAGAAAAAATGAGCCAAATAGTCAGAGACATTGTTTATAGCATACCTCTTCAACTTTCTGGTTGTGTTCAATTTCGAAAAGCTGTCGCTGTGTACGAATAACTTGTTCTAAATGTTCTGAATGTGCGGCAGCGGTTCGCTTCAGTTGATCCTCCAACTCGGATTCCCACGAAGAGCGTTTTTGCAACACCTATGAAAGTCAACATCAAAACATTTACATCTAATAGCGCACTGAAATAAGGGAGCACTGCTCCTAATCAAATTCCTCGCAGGAGATTTCAGTCATCCATTTCACTCATCTATCACACGGAGAACCCGTGTGAGACACAGAAAACATGGCAATGAATAACACCACAATCAACCCTGATGGGAGAGCACATAGGGTTGTGGTCTCACTACAAAAAAAGGATTTTTAGAACATTTGCAACATTTTGGAACCTATTTTTTTACATCAGAATTTTATTACAAAACTTTCTTTACTAAAATTGTTATAACATTCTTTGTAGATGAGATTTACCCGTGAAACTCTGATTGGGTAAGGTCTAGGTCCGGGGTAGTGGCCTAAGGTACTTCACAGCCCCAGGAAAGGGCTTTTTCGAAAAAATGTTGGGTGTGAGGGAACGACAAAATCGACGATTCCCTCGCATCTAAATGTATGGAACTAGCTAGGTGTGAGGGAGTCGTCAATTTTGTCAACCTAGCAATTGTTTCGAAAAGTCTTTCCCTGGTTTATTGAAGTACCTTAGACGACTACCCCGGAACTAAACCTTTACCAATCACAGATTCACGGGTGAATCTCATTTACAAAGAAAGTTACTGTTGTTCTCTGGGCCGAATTCCGGTCCGCATATGCGGATTACGGCTATTGCATCATGCGACACGTGTTAATCGTGCTGGGAGGACTTGGTCCCGGCACTATTCACCCTCCTCCCAGCACGATTACCACGTGTGGCATGATGCAACAGCCGTACTGCGCAACTGCGGACCGGAATTTGGCTCGGAGAACGATAGTATAACATTTTTAATAGTGGAAAAATTGTTCAAAAAAAATTGGTACCAAAAAAGTAGGTCCCAAAATGTTGCAAATGTTCTGAAAATCATTTCTGTTTAGGTGGGAAATTAACTTTCTTTCTGACCTCCACCACCACCTGACTCGGACCACCTGCGAAAAAAAATAGTTTTTCGGTACCAAAAAAGTAGGTCCCAAAATATTGCAAATGTTCTAAAAATCATTTCTGTATAGATGAGAAAACGACTGTTATCTCCCAACCCCCCCCCCCCTGAGGGAGACCTTGCCGGATGGGGAGGTCTGACCACCATCGGAACCCCTCACACCTCGTGCCGTACCCTGGAGGCAGTTGAAATTTATCCACCCTTCCAGCCGATATCTCAGACAGACTCAAACGCTAACGTCGGACAGGGAACGAAATTCTCATGCCGTAAAATGGCAAGTTTAGGTGTGTCGATTGCGTCCAACACTACTCATTCTATGACATCATGAAAAAAATTGACAACAATGTTCATCTAATTTGCCTGTACACACTGAAACTCAGCTTAAATTGGAAAGGCTTTGTCATTCTTATCTCCTTATACGTAAATTATCATGTAACTTATGTTTTCTTTTAGAATAAAACAAAGAAGTCCAAGAATGAATTCACCGAGGTAGCAAAAATTTCCATGACGTCGTAGAACGAGTTGTGTTGGACGCAATCGACACATCAAAACACGCTATTTTACAGCATGAGAATCTCGTTCCCTGTCCAACGTTAGCGTTTGAGTCTCAGACAGTCGTGGGGTAGTACGTCGGCACAATAGAGGTTATATCCTAGGGCAAACATCGGATACAGCCCCATCGTTGTCAGCAGGAGCTACGCTGCCAACGTATGCTGGCGTTCAACCATTCGTTATCGACAGCCTGTTCTGCAAACGGAGAAAGAATTTGGACTACCACTTCCTTTAGCGGTGTTGGGTATGATCCTCGCTACGGTCCACAACGAGGAAGTTTCCCTCGCGATGGGCCATGGGGACGATCCCCTCAACGTCCAAAATTAACGTCCAGAAAGTGACGCAAGGTCACCTTCTCGGGCCGGCCTCAAACGGCCAACTGCTCCCTCAGTGAGACTGGCCGCCTTATATACCCGCCGTCGAAAAAGGGAATGCTACAATGTTCATTCGTATCAGACAAATCAATGGAGGAGAGTGTCAGCAGACACTAGGAAGGGGGTTACCGAACTCACGCGTGCCAGGATAAAGAAAGGGATTATATTCGACAACAAGCAGAAGTAGCTGCTGCAAATTGGCAGCGGCTCCTGCTATCAGCAGTAGCTACAGCAAAGGTGTTGCCAATTTTTCTCTACCCGGGTGCAACCCCTATTAAACCCGACATACTACCCCACGACCGTCTGAGTATTGAGTTCAAAGATCAAGAAAGGCGTGCGGCACGCGGTGGTGAGTGAAAGGGTCGGGCCCGTGATAATCGCTTATATATCGCTTATTTGGAGCAATTGAGATCTCGCACATGGCATGTGTTATAAGAGGGGACTACTACACAGCTGAATGAAAATTACAAAATTCATGTCAGACAATGAGGGTGTACTGTGTCCTTAAAGCATATCTGGTATGCAACCCATCTGATGGAGGAGATAGCGAAAGATACGTTTTCCTTATATAGCCAACTTTGGAAATTCGAATCAATAGAAATGGATCTTTGGAAATTGGATATTGGCCCAAATAAATCGGATAACGGATAGTATCCAAAACAAGAATTTTTGTCGATTTTAGAGATCCGACCGGATGATTCAAACGAAAATCGGATACATTTTCCACGGAATCTCGAAGGTTCCCCATATATTAGATCAAAAAACATTCTCCTTCTCAACTATTCTCTTTCAACTGAGAAAATATATCATGAAGACAATAAGACAACATAGATATAGACATCCCCACCAGGGTCAAGTGGGGCGTCGCGTAATTTTTCGAAATCGGAGCGACCCCCACTATCACAATTTTTTTCCAAAAACCAAAATTTTTGCGAATCCCCACCCCCGTACAACGATTTCTGGGCCGTTTATATTGGTCACTAAAACTGTCAAACGACGAAAATTCGTTCAGTAGTCGAGCTCAAGCGAATAAAACCTGAGCAATGCTGTGATCCTTCCCTTTGGGAACCAAAAAAATCGAGAATTTTTAGCATATCTTCACCAAATTTTTATTTTTGGTCCAAAATGTTTACGATTCCACCTAATCTTCATTTTCGGCCCGAAATTTTGACGAGCCCACTCACCTTCATTTTCGGGCCAAAATTTTTGCGACCCCTTATGGAATTACTACGAGCCTAGGTTTCAGCGACCAGTTGTGCGACAGATAACGATAATCATAAATCAGCATGAAATTGAGATAATCTGAAACTTGTCTGGAAGAATATCAGATCATCTTATCAAATTAACATCAGACCATCCTATAGGGGTGGTTAACTATAGCCCCAATAAACTATTAGTTCACTCGTCATCAGCAGCTGGGCCGTCTACAACCAGTTGTTCGAAGAAAAAAAAACAGGTGGCCGGGCGCCTTGTAAGATTTAATATTCTATTATGTGCAATAGCGCTCGTAGGATTTGGTTTGAAAGCGTGCGAGGGCGCGTTTCCCCGTCTTTTTCCTCCTTGTTGATTAACTCACTTCAAACTCAACTTTGAACGAAACTAGGGTGATATTCATGATCCTGGCGTTGAGGGCTACCCAATGGTATGGCATTTGTGGGGATTGCGTTGAGAGCTATAGAAACTTCGCAGTCAGCCAGGTTTGTAATTACGGTAGCAAAACGGAGGGGCGCAACCGTCTCTGTCTCTGTTTCCTTACGTCTACCTTACATGGAGACCTGGGTGATTGCGAAACTTCTATAGTTCTCAACACAACCCCGGCAATGGCTATACCAATAGAGCCCTCAACGCCAGGATCATGAGTACCACTCTTGTTTCGCACGAAGTTGAGTTTGACGCGAGTTAATCAAAAAGGACAAAAAAGACGCGGAAACGAGCCCTCGCGTGCTTTCTGACCAAATCCTACGAGCGGTAATGTACCATGCCTAGGAATTGGAAAAATACTGGTTTTTGCTCGTGAATTCTTCGCCTTTGATGTACACCTGGTGAGGGAAGTCTTCAGAATCCTCGCATAATTCTGCGTTGAAAACTGATTTCATGATGGGGAAGTATTTTGCCGACCTTCCAGCCGACTTCAATTCACGAAATACTAATCCTTTGTTCATAACTCTTGGTTATTCGCTCATAACTAATTATCCTTGTAGACAGAACTCTGAGGAAGGTTGTTTTCGAGATCCTCATAGAAGTCTGCGCCGAATAAAGCCCTCAGATTTGAAAACTGTCATCTTAAAGGGTCATAACTCCGTTCTCAGAGTTCCTGTACGATTCAACAGAAAACACCGGAATCAGGGTGTGACCGTCTTGAAGAATAGCACAGAATCTGGATAGACATTCTATGTTGAACTGTGCCTTTAAGCTATCAGTTTTTCCGCATAACATTTTCTACGCGTAGAGATGGACTTTTGGTGGAGACAGTTTTTGGAATCGTCTGGAAATTCCCCGTCGAAAAGTGTTTTCAGGTTGGAAAAATACTTTCCCGATCCTTCAGCCTAATTCGTTTTACGAAATACCAGTTCTCCGCTTATAATTCTTTAAAGGAGGGATTTGCGACGGAAACGTTGGCAATTTTCTCGCAGAGAACTAACGGTGTATTGGACGGTGAGCCGGCCGCGAAGAAAAACGCCAAAAATTGTCTAGGAAAGCCCAAACGAGGCACCCCCGATATCCGGAGACTACAACATTCTCCGATAACCTCGAGCGCAGACTGTTACTTACTGAAGAAGCTTCAACACGTAAACAGTCGGTCAGCAAAAGAAATGGCTTCTATGAGTCGGTCGATAAGATAGGGTCACGTTATCACATAGAAAAACTTCCTTCCTTTACACCCGTAAATGTTCACATTATCAAGAATGGAACGTCACACAAGAGATCCTGCAGACACTGCTGTCACAGTAGGCCCTTGACCTATCACAAGCTGTAGGAAACTAAACACCCATAATTTATCGTGAACGCTGCCTTTAACCCTTGAAAATAGGGTTGCAGTGAGGGTTGCTTATGAATTCTCTGAAATTCTGCGTCGAATGATGAATCGGATTCCTAGCTTTACTAACTCAATAAGCCAGACAGGTGGGTGGAGCTGAGCTCCATTGTTACCTTCCGTAAACCTCTCTAGTTTTGATTCAGGAGATGAGAGCACCTTATGGAGATGATTATGGAACTCGGCTCCAGGGGTACGGACTTAGTGCACCCAAAAGGACTCGCCGCCGTTACCCGCGGACAGGCTGCCAGCTGTCACTACAGTATCCCAGCCCCACCCTCCGCTGGCTATGGCTCTGGCAATTGAGGGCGTCGACGCGACGACCAATTGCGGTGTCATCCGAATCTGCTCCAAGGCGTCGTCCCCATTAAGGTCCCGCGGGACATCCGAAACGCGATGGTAGCGCGGGAGGCCCGATATTTGCGGAGCATCCCAGAGGCCATCGCGGGTGACCCCACGATTCTGAATCCGCCGTAGGCTAGTAACCTAGCCATTTCAAATTGCTGCATTTCGTGAATATTGCAATATTGCAGTTCATGGTGTCTGCACGGGTGCAGTCACCATGAACTGCAATATTGCTCTCCATTCACTTTAATTCTCGAGCTCAATTTGCTGCCATAAATTAAAAAAAAACAATTGATTCTTTATTGTCCACTTGAAAACGCTTTCAAATGTTCACTACAATTCGCTCATCAGCATTATTATTATTATATACGAAATGAGTACATAAGCGCAAAGGTGAATATACAAGATGGTTATTATTGTGGCGGTCATTTGCTATTCCCATAATGAGACAGGAGTAAGGCTCTCAAAACATGAAAAAGTAAAAATCACTGGTATAGAGTAGGCAAATCAAATGTATGCAGATGGAAGAAATGTACAGCTATTCACAATAATTATAAAGGAACATTTGCTACTTATTCACTATAATGTGTATGTATACCTATTCATACTATGGTCTTGGTCATTTTTAAAGGGCTCTCGATGTCGCTCATCACCAGCTGCGAACGATCGCTCCTTCATCAAAGCATATTTACCACCAGTTATAGTTCACCGTGGCCCACCGCTCCGCTGATGATGACAATCGAAATCAAGGGCTCACCAGAAATCATTTATATACCTACTTAGGTCTCAATATCGTTACATTCATCAGAATTAATAAATAGGGAATGGGTGTCACAATGAGTGTCTATGGGAATATTAGCAAGCAGCATTTTAATTAACAGAATTACGGTTCACACTAAAAAAAAAAGGAATCGCGTGTCATGGAAACGGAGGAAGGAATGGCGACAAATGGAAAAAATACAAAAACAATCACACCATTACCTGAGTGATTGAACACGTGTTTGATAAGAATAAAAATGGAAACGCCGATGTCGTGAGTATTTGCCTCACTTACAATCCATCAGAAGCTGGGCAGGGCTTGGCCATCTTTGTGTTTGTGGTACAATCGCTCCCGGTACTTTAAGTAAATTGAAAGTTAGCCAACGTGAAAGTGAACACTATAGACAAGACATCACAAAGCAAAATCAGCACTTACATAAGGAGTAGACCATCAAAAAACGTTTTTTGACTTCCTGCGTGTACGAACTCACATATTGCCTAAAAATGTTTTTTTGATACGGGTGTGTATTTGAAGAACAGAAGAATTTCAACATTGGTAATGTGTTGCTCAAAAAAAAGTTCATAAAATTATTTCGTACGTGCTATAAAGTTATCGAGCGTTCCCGTTTCGCTGTAGGGAAATGACCATATCTTACTCTTAAATGCATAGCTTTGAAAATTACAGGCACATCACCTACTGAAAGTAGTAAAGTTGAGTTAAAACACACAACTGGTATTGTTACTTGAATTTAGCGTGCTTTACAGTTTTTCTCCTTCCTATAAGGTGCTAAAGTTTGAAATTACAAAAACTATGCTTATTCATCATGAAAACCGCACTTATGTCACCGAACAATTTTGTGGCATGTTCAGACCAGTTCTGGTTTCAATTAGGCGAGAAAAGGATATGACGGTGGATAAGGTGGATGAACCAATTCTTGTTGGGGTAGTTTTAGCTCTATGTGTGGAGGCATCGTTCCCATTGGCAAAGGGTCACAGGATTACCCACTGGTAATACAGCGACACATCGCATCAAGGTAGGGTCAGTGGAGGATCGTTGAACATATTGAGTGAATTTTTTTTTGTCTTTCTGTTTTTCATATGTTTTTCAAAATAAAACTCTAAACTTAACCTCCGAATAGAATTAGAACTGTTCTGTAGACATAGCGATGAATCTGAATGCATCTGTGAGGAGCACGCCGAATACCTTAAATCAAGCAATACTGTATAGGACAGAAACCGCGGGAAATCACAGACGATAGTATGAGGGGAAAACAGAAGATAAATGAATACAATATCCAATGCGACGGTGTAGAGATTGTGTGGAACAGCAACTGTTCAGAAGGCTTTTTTTGCTGTCTTGTTAAAACATTGTGTGCAGGAACAAACTGCACAACCAACGCGACGCCACTATTTTTGCCCCCGCGCGTCGCCCGATTCGAGCTGTGGCCAGAAAATCGGAGTGAGGTAGACGCGCGCTATAATCAATGCACCCAATGCACCCAAATTTCTGGCGCGTCGACGCCCTCAATTGCCAGAGTATGGCCGCGCCTCCAGATCGCGTCGCCGCGCCCGCGGTGAGAGTTGCGGCATCCGCGACCGACCGCCATGAGCCTCTGATATGGAGCTTCCTTGATATTAAAGAAGCTGAAGTTGTGCGTGGAGCATTACTGGCCTCAGGCTTCGGATCTTGGAAGCTTAAAGGAACATCGAATTTCCAAAATGTTACTTTCAGATTTCAATTTTTTCAAGATTCGCCAAATACACCTGAAACGACAAATCGTGTTGAAATTGATGGAATTGGAAATTTTCAAATGCGATCTACAAATTTTAATTTCCGTAAAATCCACCTAAAATTGCCAGATTTTCACATCATTCAGGTTGGAATGCAGCTGGATAGCTTCTGTGCTCCGATTCGGGATTGCTCAATTTGAAAAAAATTTCAATGTGCTCTACAAATTCAAATTTTTAAATTTTCAGAAAATGCACCTACAAGTCCCAGATTTTCACATCAGTCAGGTTCGAATGCAGCTGGATAGCTGCTGTGCTCCGATTCGGGATTGCTCCAATTAAAAACATCAAATGTGATCCACAAATTCAAATTTTTAAATTTTCAGAAAATGCACCTTAAAGTCCCAGATTTGTACAGCAGTGAGGATCGGTAGCAACTGAGAAGCTGATATGCTCCAAATCAAAGCTTCTCAATTTGAAAAAAAAATTTAAATGTGATCTACAAATTAAAATTTTTAAATTTTCAGAAAATGCACCTAAAATTCCATTAATGGGTCTAAATTAGCTATTTTTCCAATGCTAATCATGCCGCCATATATAGGACATTTTCCAAAAAAATCGACTCACATTTTTTGAGTTTTGAAAAAAATCGACAACTGACGAAAAAACTATCATATGAATAGGAAGCTGTGAACAGTAAATTTGGTGACAGATAGTCATTAGATACTGAAGATACAGTGAAAACCATTTTTGATTTAATTTGCTCGGAGCGATAAACTGCCTCTGAAAGTTTTCGTTAAGCCTGCTCTGGTGCTGAAATTCGTGTATTTTTGAAATTTCTTGAAAGTCTTATGATTAAAAATAGCTGTTAAGGGTGGGGAATTTCTATGGTCCTGTTTTGAGGGAATCCGTGTTTAAGCTGCTGGTTTCTTACAAATTGCCTTTCTCCAGTACTGCATATGTGTCTTTTCATATATTATGGTTTACTCGGCTACATTTACTTGATAGTCGTAGCCGACGACTGTACCACATTGACCTGACCCCTTCTTCTCCTACTCACAGAGACTAATTACTAGTTCACGATCCTGAGTCGTTACCTGTGGACACATTTGCGTTTGCGTTTAGCGGATTCCAGGGCAAACACAGCGACATTAGCTGGGACTCATAGGTCGTAATATATATCAAGCTAATTCGAGCAGATAATCACGAGGTTGTTTCACCGCAGAAAAACTTGAATCGAGCAAGGCAAAGAACTTTCCACAGCCGCCATAACGGGATATTGCCGTAGGATGTCGGGCCACGTATCAGAGCGACTCATTTAGTTTAGTCAGATCTGCATTTGTAAACTGCTTCGAAACGCTGTAGGCTCATCCCAGACGTCAACACAGGGACAAGCACACAAATTACGTAGATAACTCAGTTCCTGGACAACCGATCCTCACTGTTTTAAAAATGTGGGAATTTTAGGTGCATTATCTGAAAATTCAAAAATTCGAATTTGTAGATCACATTTGAAATTTTCTGAATTGAGCAATCGCGAATCGGAGCATATTAGCTTACCAGTTGCAACCGATCCTCACTGCTGTAAAAATCTGGGAATTTTAGGTGCATTTTCTGAAAATTCAAAAATTTGAATTTGTAGATCACATTAAACTTTTTCAAATTAAGCAGCTCCGATTCGGAGCATATTAGCTTCCCAGCTGCATTCGAACCTGACTGATGTGAAAATCTGGGAATTTTAAGTGGATTTTACGGAAATTCAAATTTGTAGATCACATTTGAAAATTTCCAATTCCATCAATTTCAACACGATTTGTCATTTCAGGTGTATTTGGCTAATCTTGAAAAAATTCAAATCTGAAAGTAACATTTCGGAAATTCGATGTTCCTTTAAGCTTCCAAGATCCTAAGCCTGAGGCCAATGAATCTCCACGCACAAATTCAGCTTCTTTGATATCAAGAAAGCTCCATATTGGAGGCTCATGGCGGTCGGTCGCGGCTGCCGCAACTCTCACCGTGGGCGCGGTGACGCGATCTGGAGGCGCGGCCGCGGCCAGCGGAGGGCGGGGATGGGATACTGTAGTGACAGCTGGCAGCCTGTCCGCGGGTAACGGCGGCGAGCCCTTTTGGGTGCACTAAGTCTCGGACCCCGGCTCCCGCGACCTAGCAGCTTAAGGAGCAAGTAAAGTTAGGAAACCGATATATCACACGACGCAAAATTTTACGGACTCCTGAAACGACCATGACCATGACCCTATCTCTAAGGGTTAAAGAGTTATAAGCGAAGAACTGGTATTTCGTGGAATGCATTAAGCTGAAGGATGAGAAAAATAGTTCTCCAACCAGAAAACACTGGTCGCCGCAGAATTCTATGGACACTTCAAAAACAACATTCACCATGCATGTCTTCAACAGTTGAAAAGTTATAAAAAAACTGGAATTTTGCAAATCGAGTTGGGCTCTGAGTTAGAAGAAGATTTTCTCGACAAATTTCGGATTGCTCATCTCCGAATTATTTCAATGCCCTTAATCAGGGTCAGGCAGACCGTTGTCCAGTACCTCGACAAAGCTAACGTCGGCATGGATCCTGACGAGACTTTTCGTTCCCCATTGGAGGTTGGCGCAAACTCGGTGCACCTATGTTATAGCATATGGCACCGAGTTTGCGCCAACCTTCAACAGGGAACGCGAAGTCTTTTCCGGATCCACGCCGACCTTACGTCCCCCCCCCTTGGAGATAAAAAATTTTGAGAAATGTTCAAAACTTTTATGTCCCCCTCAGGTTCTCAAGGGAATTTTAACAGTTTTTGTGGTCAACAATTTCAAAAAACGTATATTTCGACTTGAATTTGGAAAAAAATAATTACTGCACCTCCTATCGGACTGATTAACCTTGGGCAGTGTAGTTTTGACTTGCCCTTGAAGGCAGTGTTCACGATGATTTTCATTTCCGAGTTTTTCACATAAAACAAAGCGTTGGCCTCCAAGTGTTACAAAAATTACGGAGAAACGGCGAGAAACGCATTAAAACGCCGTATTTCAGTGACATTATTCTCTGGCCTGTACTAGTTGTCCGCTTGGGAGAACATGTTCCCGGTGGTTGTCAACGGCGAAAAATGGGGTCAGTCGAAATGGAAAAGAATATTTTATGCAAAACAGTATCAGTTAGAGTCCGAAGGAAGGGGCGGAGCAACATAAGGCAGAAAATGGCTAAGGACGGGTCCACAAAATATTTCATCGTCACAACGAAAAGTCCCTGTGAGAGTAAAGTGGCGGGGAGAGAGTAAAAGATTTCGTTCCCTTCTGGTCCGTTTTACTTAGTTTCTCCGTAATTTTAGTTCTACCCAAGGGTCAATCAATCGATTTTGTGAATCATCTCAAAGTTGAAGATTATCGTGAACACTGCCTTTAGGTAACGAAATCTGTATTGAGAAAGAAGTAATTAAAATTGCGACACAGATCGCCTCACAATCTCATGATGGCATGAAGACGAAGAAAAATGTGGGCAAATTTTAGAAGAAATCAAAAACGCTGCATACTTGTTTCTTGCTTGCATTAAGTTTTGTCCTAATCTTGATCGTGCAGTAAGCTAACAAAAAGTCAGGAATGATTTTAAAATGACGCAGTAAGAGCTGATAGGAATTTTTCGTCGTGGAGGGAATTACGGTAAGAATGTATTAGAACGTTTAATAGCCTTCAATGGATTCCAACCTCGGGATGGGAAAAACTCTTGCGTATGCCGAACATTTTTCGGGGATGTTTAGAACTCTCGGTAACGGCTCACTAATCACAAGGCTTAACGACACCTGGGTGCAAACCTAATTGGATGGGGTCACCCAGGATACGAGGGAAGAATGATTCATACACTATCGAAGAGCAACGCATTTTGATGGAGATTTTGTAAGAACATTGACTGATAGCACTATTAAATAGCAGACACCAGCAGAAGTCTACATTTTGACGGATAAGAAGCCTCCAACTATGTAGGTTTGCATCGAGGCCTCCGGGTACGTGGAATCCTTTTGTGGGTGCGTAAACCTTCACAGTATAGTTGTACACGAACGAATATTTCGAAAAGTTTTCGAAAAATTTTTCGAAATTTTTTTCGTTCGTTTTCGTTCGTTCGAAATTTCGTCGAACGAAATTTTTTCAAATTTCGTCGAACGAAATTATTTCACTTCGTTCGTTCGAAATGTTTTCGAACAAATTTCGAAAAAGATTTCGAAATTTTCGACAAATTTTGAAAAAAATTTCGAAATTTTTGACAAATTTCGAAAAAGTTCGAAATTTCCAACGAATTTCGAAAAAAAAATACGAAATTTCGAAAAACAATCGAAATTTCGATTAGTTTCGAATTTCGTTCGTTCGACAACCGAAATTTCGAAAGTTTTTCGAAATTCGTTCGTTCGAAATTTTTTCGAACGAGAATTTTTCGATTTTCGTTCGTTCGAAGTTTTTTCGAATGAAATTTTTTCATTTTTCGTTCGTTCGAAATTTTTTCGAACGAAAAAATTTCGATTTTCGTTCGTTCAACATTTTTTTCGAAATTGTACAACTATACTTCACAGGTTCAAAAAAATTCGGTTCCGAGCTAGTATTGTTCAAAGAGAAGGTGTGCGAGCGCGGGTGAGACAGTGGTGCCACCGGCGGTGGTTTGCGGGCACTGTAATGCGCAACAGTACCCGCAAAACCACCGCGGTGGCAGACGCGGTTCGGCATTGGAGCGCGATATTTTTCGACGACTTGCCGCAGTGGAAAATCGAACCCCTTGCTACGGAATGCTCTAAACCGAAGTTTCCTAGCGACATCGTGGTAATTAACAGACCATAAGACAAAGGATGAACATTTTACCTTCAGGATCTTGGGATTGCTTTTCTGAAAAAAAAGCATTGTCCGATTTCGGCCGAAGGCGCGGTTTTGGACAACTGTAATTCGTGTTATAGGCGATTTTCTTCGTAATTTTAGAGTGTTGGGAGGGGTGTTCGGTATCAGTTTGTGGGGAGTTTCATGGAGAATCTAAATCTTTTTTTTAGAATTATGAAAATCTGAAATTTCATGGGGGGAAAGTACGTTGTCCAACTTCCGAAGTGAAGAATTTAAGCGGTAATAGGCCCGAATAATGAATTCAACTCATCTAAAAACTTGTTTTATGTGCTAAAAATTTAAATACTGCCTAAAATATGTCTATCACATCGTTTTGCAAAGATAGTTTCCTCACATGTACTGTCGTGATGCTGCACTATTGTTCTCTTCGATCTTTTTGTTGCTATTACAATATGTGAGACAACCACGCCCGAACCCCTCGTACCACGACCTGTTTTCTTCAAAGAAAGAGAAACGCAACTGAAAACACCCCCGATTTTTTTTAAAATTTGGCACAAAGTTTCTACGTCCCCCCCTAAAAATCTAAATTTCGAAAACTTTTACGTTCCCCCACCTCAAAACACTGTTTGAAAAAAAGATGGTTGAGGGTTTCTGGAGAAAATTCTTGCAAGAAACCAGTAAAAAATTTCAAATGTTGTAGACAGCTGCCCAGCCTTTTTGAATATAGATGTTTCTGCTGCTTTTATCTAGGGCTTCGCCCCAGATTTGATTTTTTTTCTAGAGGGGCAGTCCCCCCTCCCCTTTTCACGAGCTCAAAGGTGAATGTTGGTGGAGTATGTGCCTCAACCCAACGAAGCTATGGTTGCAACGGTATCTACGATACATATGCTGTCCATAATTGAGTGAAATCCCGGCTCGCAATTGCAGACAGCAGCTCTTTCAGCATTGAACACGAAGACAATCGTGCTGGGATCACGGGGTCCCGCTACGACTATCACCGAGCTGCGTGCTGCAACAGCAGCTGTCTGCGAATACGGACCATAGTTTCACTCTGACATGTACATCGCTGACTCTTTTGATCCGAGAAAAAAAACTCTTGCTGGCTGCAAACTTTTTGATAAGTAAGAATCAGGCCCGAAACCACCTCGCCTTTATCCTATAGTTCTGCAGTGATTTAGCACTGAAAAAATATGCCCACACCCGGATCCAACTTCTCGGGTACCCAAATCAGCATGATTGTAATACTAGATTAAGGAACACAACATCAGACTAGATTAGGGAACACAACAACATCAGCACTTCTCAGAAAAATGAAAACATGTTACATGTAATATAAAGTGTAAGATACCTGAGACATTCAAATATCTCACCTTTATATGCATGCAACCTACTCTTATATTGCATGTAACATACATTTACATGACAAGTAACATACAATCATATTTGAAGTAACTTGATTAGAGCTGGAAAATCGATGCTTCAACTTGGAGTTGCAAATTCGAAGTTGCTGCTTCAGGTAGGAATCAACCCTTCCCACGATTAGCACGAAGCATGAGGAGCGAGAGAACAACAGTGACCACCCGGTCGAGTGTCAATCCAGTGGATCTGCCGTCGCCGCCAAGATATTGGACGACCCGTATGCTGTGCAGTATTAAGAAAAAGTTCAGCATGAGCCATCAGTTGCTTGAGATATTTGAATTATATTATTCTTATGCTAAATGTAATTTACTTGAGTAGAGATAATTCACATGTAACTTACATTGGCCGAGATATGTTACAAGTATAATGTAATGTAATCGTATAATAATGTAAGCAATAATAACGTAATGTAATCGTATAATAATGTAAGTATAACGTAATCGTATTTATGTTACAAGTATCAAGTTTTCAGCAATTGAAAAAATGTTACATGTAAAATATCCAGACGAATGTATGTGACATGCGACATTCGGTGTGCGAGAGAGAGACCGATAGATCGTATGATCGTAGATCATACATGGGTCGAGATAACGTGCAAGTAAAACAAATTGACCGATTTATGCTACAAATATACTGTTTTGAACCTTTTATATTACATATAACATGTTTTCGTTTTTCTGAGTTGTTCGATGAGTTTTAATGGTGGGACATTTCCTCGCGCTCCCCGCAAAGACGTACGATAACTACAGAACAGACATCAAACTTGGCCGTCATTCTAACTGGTGAAGCAAAACGTAATGTAAGGAGCTATGGGAAGTTTGCGTCACTAATATTACAAAACATTGTACTCAAGAGACTTACAGCTTTCTCTATTTCCACGTCCTGCTCCTGTTGAATGCGCAGTAGTTCGAGTCTCAGACGCTCAGCAGCAATTCGTTCATCAGCTTCACGTTGTTCAGCGATGGCACGAGCAATGTGTTGCTCTTCCCGTACCTACGGAACACAAGTATAGTGTCCAAGAAGAAATCCCACAGCCACCGAAGTTTCTTCAAAGACCACATTTAGAATAACTTTTTACATTGAGATTATTCACTGAAGCCCCTAGCACAGCTTGGTACAAATTTAGACTCCCAGCTGGCAGTGGATTCTCCGCTCATTTCTCCATGTTGCCCTGCCCTCTCTGCACCTGTGATAGGTCAACGGCGAAAAAGTGAGCAGGGAATCCTCTTCCTACGAGAGGTCTAAATTTGGCCCCTCAGTTTTTCCGTCCAAGCACGGAGGAGCCATTCGGGAAAAATCGAGTAGTGCACAAGGCCTCCAATGTAGCAATATATATGCATATGCTTAGTACCAATCACGTCACAGCCCTACCGAACGCGTCGAACAACGTGGTCCGGTGAACTGTGAAAGATGATCAGAACGAGTGGTTGGTAACAGAATAGAGCTGAAATGACGAAGCAATGGTTTTCAAAGAAACGCGCCGAAGGTACCCAGGATTAAAGGCTCTCACCTCAACCGTTAACTTTCAGAACAATTGTTTGCTGGTACGGCAAAAAGTTTGTGGCCGTAAATTCTACATGCCGCTTTAGAAATATGACGACAAAAGCTTCTAATCTTGCCACACTGTCATAGGAGCATTGCCTAGCACCTTGTTAGGTCTGTTCTTTTCTTTGATTCCCTCTCTCGAAATATCGCAAAAAAGCCCTCCAAAACATTCAAGTTCCAGGGAAAAACTCGTTCAAAAATCCTCGGAGCATTCAGCTTCTTTTTTCACGTCTGTCCGGTGTGTATTGTGTAATACACAAATATCGGAAATGCTGGACGTCCGAAAGGGCTTAACCCCTGTAACTTCTTAGCTTGATCATTTCTTTTGGCCCTTTCACTGTCAAGAATTCTCTCAAAAGGAGAAGCTCTTAATACACACGTTTGAACGCGAGGATTTATCGATATAAAGAATATGGAATTGGGCATTTGCCGCAGCCCGTTGTGGCGCTTCTGCTCCTCGTACTAGATGATCGGATGGGAAAACGCCTTTTCAGACCACGGAGCGGTTTTCAAGAGGCTATAGCATTATGAATACGCAGCATTTGGGGTCTCAAGCTTTGCCAACTATCTCAACATGGTTCAAGCATTGGATTGGGAAGGTTTTCTGCGCGGACGCTGCCATTAAAATAAATGGCGAACAGAAACTGGCGGTATCCGTTTTTTAACAAACTAATTCGCAAAATTGTACGTTTCAGTAGTCTTCCCTTCAACATGCCCCCCCCAAACTTGAACGTAGGTACCTGCTCCGCTAGGGTCAATCGGGAGCAGAGGTTGTCTGTATGAGAATGCTCAAGCACTGCTCTTCGCCATCTATCAAAAGAATGCGAGAGCGAATCGACAAGAACCGAAAACGGCCCCAACCAGTGTTCAAAATACCAATACCAATACCGATACAGTACTCATGAAGTTTACCCGCGAGGTAAGGGTGAATGTAACTTGGAAGTTTCTGTGCTCTCTATCTCTATCTCGCTCTTGCGCAAAGGATACGTGTAGAGAGTACACGAAACGACTTTTCTTTGTCAAGCACTACTGTCTTACTATTCAGCTGGTGCATTACCGTCTCGTCAAGCACTTTTCCTGTGCTCATCGTCATCCCCATCCCCCCCTCCACCCACCCCCACCAATCATTCCCTACGTCAGGCACTACTTCCTGCTCCTCCGCTCGTCAGGTTTCGTCTCACCTCTTCACTTCATATTCATTTCGGTTCTTCGCGGCATATTCTCCTGCTGATGTCGTCTCTTCTAACTGTCGTAACGAAATTCCGTGGAAAGAAAAGAGGCCTCGTGGATGTCAGTTCACTTTCTAACGGACTCGATTTGCTCGCTGATGCTATTCAACAAATAGAGTTGGAAGATTCTGTTCCCGCGTATATGAAGGTCATCATGCAGTTCCTGTTGGACTCTAAGGAAAAGATGGATTGTGCAACAATGGAGAACGAGAAACAATTGAAGGAAATTCGTCAACTAAGGGAAGATAATTTGAAATTGCGTCTTTTATGTAACTCTCCTAATGCATCCTTCGATAGTAATCTCGTTCTTGACCGTTCTCCTGTTAACACTGATGTTGAGCATCATCCCCGTTCTGCGATTTGTGTATGTACTCAAACAGAGGCATCTAATCAAGCTCAGGATCTGTCCGTTTGTGATCAAAAAGAAATGTCTCGATCTATTGTGATAGCTAGAATTCCTGAACGTGTTCATCAGACTTCGTCAGTGTGTGTTGACTATGACTATGAGTGTATTAAACGCCTTGTTGATTTTTTGAACATTCCGTGTAAACCTATCAATGTATATCGCCTAGGTTGCCCGCTCTATTATAGGCCGCGTCTTTTAAAAGTGATACTGCCGTCATCCTACTTCAGGGATTTGGCCATTAAATGCGCCCCAAAACTTAAGGGCTCGCCATTTGGGGGCACATTTATTCGTCCCTCCCTACCTAAAAGTGAGAGGGGCAGGCCTCGCCACCCTGGAGTAGGTAAACGGCAGGATTCCTTTCTTCCTCATCGTACGTCTGTCAATAATGCAATTCATACTACCAGAAAAGCCGCCCACAATTCCAGCTAATCATCATTCTTTTTCCAATACTGCTCTTGGTAATTGTCCTCGTGTCTCACTTTCTATCGTTGATAATTGTAGTCCAGTTTCAAATCCTGCTCCCGATAAGTGTAATCCTAATATTCCTCAACCTAGTCGTTTTAGTTTGGAAAACCTCCAACCAGTTGTTATTCCTAGTGATCAATCACCATCTGTTGTCTCCGATATGTCTATTCATGTTGTGTCGGGGAATACTAGTCCATCTTTAAACGAGTAGAAATTCCTCGGTCGCCTGATCAATATTCTGAAACTATTGATGAGCTTGAAACTGGCTCTCACTCTTGTTTTGATTTTGAACAAGTTAAGTCTGCGCGTTCACTGGGTACTGGCTCACCATGCATTTCGACTAATATTCGCTCCCTCCCCAAAAATGTGAGGTTTCTTGTTTTTCTTATAAAACAGCATCAGTTCAGTGTCATTGCACTCACAGAGACGTGGCTTACGCACAACATAACTGACGCCTCTCTAGTGGGTGAGTGTTCTGCCATTTACGACCTGCTCAAATGCGATCGAAAACATAAAAAAAGGTGGTGGTGTAGCATTCATGGTTAAAAAGGCTCTTTTTCCCAGGCTCATATTCACCAACTCGGTCCCTGATGGTTATGAAATCATTTGTATTGAAGTCAGCTCTGGCGAGATGGTTATTCGTTTGGTTTTGGTCTATAGGACTCCCTCGTGCACCTCTGCGGCATTTAGTCTATTGATTGAAACATTGAGTGATCTTGTATCCTGCAACTATCCTTGCATTCTTACAGGCGATTTTAACCTTCCTAACGTCGACTGGGCCCAACCTAATGTGCCTAGTGCCATTGGAGCTAATCCTTTCGACCTAGTTGGGCTTTGTCGTGACTATAATTTTTCCCAACTGGTAACTGCAGAAACCCATGGTAATACCATCCTGGATTTGCTCCTAACTAATAACGTCGATCTTGTGGACAATATTAGAGTATGTGATCCTGTGGGGACTAGTGATCATGCTACAATTCATTTTGAGCTCAAATTTGCCACCCCTTTTAGTGATTTTAAAGTCCTTAGAAGAGACTTCAAAAATGCTAATTTTCCCGCAATCTTTGACTACTTAAATGGTGTTGATTGGTACTGGGCGTTTAACACTGCTGACTCGGTCAATGCTAAGTATGAAATGTTTATTTCTATTTTGCAGCACTGCATCCATCTTTTTGTACCACTCATAGAAGTTTCGAACAGCACGGGCAATCTTCCGGAACATTTGCAGCGCCTGGCGCACAAAAAATCTCACGCATGGGATCGGGCCAGATTTACTAATACAGCAGACGATTGGGATGCTTATAGGGTTGTGTGTCATAGATTTGATAAGCAATTGAAAAAGTTTAACAGAAATATGGAAAAGAGGATCATTGAATCAGGTAAAAAGAATGCTTTTATAGGCTTTTGAATTCTAGATTGAGAGACAAACCGCGATTGGGACCTATTGAGTATGAGGGGTCCACAATAACAGACGATAAGGAGAGGTCAGAAATCTTCGCATCTGTTTTTGAAAAGGCTTTTTGCGAGGACGACGGGCCTAGTGACCCTCTGAATTTAACCCAAGAATTCAGTGCAATGGATGATTCCGTCTGGTTTTATTCAGAGGATGTTCACAAGTTCCTTTCTAGCTGGCCTAATTCATTTTCCGATACACCAGACCATTTGCCTTTGAAATTCATTGAACATGTAGCGCACATCATAGTTGGACCGCTTACATACATATATAAACTTTCTTTCATGCTAGCAGAGGTTCCGGATAGATGGCGTGTCGCCTTTGTCACTCCTATCCCGAAAAAACCGCCTCATACTAGCCCTGAAAACTTTAGGCCAGTAAGTATTACCTCGCTCTTCGGTAGGTTGTTTGAGAAGATCCTTAAGGTGAGAATTTGTGAGCATTTGGAGGACCACTCGATAATTTCGGAATCTCAACATGGTTTCCAGAAGAAAAAGTCGACGGTGACAGCCATGTTGCAATCACTTAATGAATGGACCTCACATGTGGATGAGGGAGAAGAGGTTGATGTTATCTATGTTGACTTTTCCAAGGCTTTCGACAGGGTCTCCCATTCCAAACTCATGTCCAAGCTCGCCTAAGTTGGTATTCATCCTAGAATAATAGCATGGATAAGAGCCTTTTTAAGAAATAGGTCCTTTGTTGTTCGAGTTAATTCAACTTTTTCCGATCCTAAACCCATTTGCAGTGGCGTACCTCAGGGGGCAGTTCTATCCCCAATTCTAATTAATATATTTACTTATGAACTACCACGACTTGTTACTTGTGGTCAGGTTAAATGCTCTGCTTTCGCTGATGATTTCAAAATTTTCTCTCCTATTCAGACAGTAAGTGACAGGGAATACTTGCAAATGGCGTTGTGAAAGATTGTAAATTGGTCTAGAGACTGGAGTATGCTGCTTTCAAGTGAAAAAACTAAAGTTTTACATATCGGAAGCAATAGTGCAGGTTCTCTTTATACCATTGGTGGTCAACAGCTCCAGGTTGTCGATGAAATAATGAATTTGGGTTTTCTGGTACGTAGCGATCTCACTTTTGATGCTCACTGTGCTAAAGCCGTGTCTAGAGCAACTAAGGTTATGTATAGCATGTTCAGAGCTCTATCCAGTAACAGCGAAAAGGTGCTACTTAAAGCTTATAAAACCTATGTAAGACCTCACCTTGAGTATGGAACTGTGATCTCCAACCCTCACAAGGTTTCGACCACTGTTGCGCTGGAGAAACTTCAAAACAGCTTCACACGCAAGGTGATGATGAGGGTCAACGGACTCAATTATAGTCAAATGCCCTGCAGCATTGATAGGAACAAGAAGCCACAGATAGACTCTTTGGCCTGCAGAAGGAAAAAATTCGATATTCTGATGGTTTACAAGATCTTGTATGGGTATGTTGGACTCAAGGCAAATGAATCCCTTCAACAAAGGGCATCTACCACAAGAGGTAGCAGTTTTAAGCTCGTTCGTAACAGAGCCAAGAAAAGTCTGAGGCACCATTTCTTTGTTAATAGAGCCGGGAGCGAGTTTGAAAAGCCACTCAAAAGGTGCAGTCTCCCTACAACCCTACCTGCGTTTAAACGTCTCTTGGATCAGTACTTGATGACTGTGGATGTCTGAGCCGGTTTCTGGCCTTTTACTATTGTATAGGTTTTACGTTATTTTTATTCATTATTTGCTGCATTTGTTCTGTGTAAATTAACTAAGCAGGCTAGACCTGTAATAAACATATACAAACATATACAACAAATGCACTATTGAGTTACACTTACCCCTACCCCGAGCACCGCTCGTTCATGAACACGGAGCCAAAATCAGGGCCATTTCTTCATTCTCCTGACGTCGTCTAGGGATCCAAATTGGAACCCTAGTGCCCCTGAAGATTGGCTACCGATTTGTTAACATTTCACAGCCTTCTGGGAAAAAAGGCTTTTCTCAAAAATCGTTGAGGAATACAAAAATCGATGAAGAATTTCAACCGCATTAAATCGTAATGTTTGTCGCCTAGATTTCATCAGAAAATGTCAACAGCAACAAAAACATGAAAACCTTAAAATTCACTACGGCCGTTTTTTGGTTGACGACAATTCGCTCTCGAGCAGACAACGTCTATCCTGAGGTGAGCCTATTGGAGCAGTTTCCCACGTCACCACTCACAAGGGAATGACCCGACCCACTTACCTGAACTGCCCGTACATTCATGTTTTTCTGCTAGAATAACTTCTGGGTAGTCGTCAGAACACCGTACTTTTTGCCCGAGCTGTAGTGGGGAAAGAAAGATATGAGTCATTTTTTGAAATGAGGTCGAAACGGTGAGAAATTGGCGAGTGCTATATCATCTATCATTTCAACAACAACACCACGCCCAATTGTCTGTGGCGACTTGAACCTCTTACTTTGTATCTTATTTAGATACCATTGAGTTCACACGGTTGTCGATTTCACTTCAGGGTACGTTGATGACCTTCCCGGTTAACTCGACATCCGGATCGCAAAGCTTTTGCCTATTGAAGTCGGCAAATGCCAGGATGTTGAATGTTGTAATTATGTTCGTTTCATGTTTTACTGCTACTGTAATTGGAATCTGATTCTGATTCGCCCACTTCTTCAAAAATTGCCAATGGAGTAAATTTTTCTTGCCATGCCAATCAGAAGAATAGTCAATAAACTTCTATATGAATACCACTAACAACGTTCGTCTCAAGAAACAGCTCCCTGGATGAGAGTCTGCGAGGTAACGGTTGCTAAATTATATTACTCACCGGAAACTACCGTAATCGCCTGAAAAAAAACGCCAAATGGAACTCATATTCGTGTTCAGCACCTAAAAAAACCCCCCAAGCTAAGTTTGGGAAATTTTTTTCCTTACCTCTGGAGCCCCAGGGCTGTGGTAGCCCAATCCATTTTCAGGGGTGCAGAGGTAAAGAAACAATTTTCAGCCCAAACTTCGCCCAGGGGGGGGGGGGATTTGGGGTGCAGAACACGAATCTGAGGTCCGTTTGGTAATCATCTCGAAATTATGATCGGTTACGGTACCTTGATGGCAATAATCCCACAGAGCTGTTCACTTTTTGATTCATAACTTTTTTTCATTACTACTAGGGCAGCTAGATTGCGACTTATAAGATTACCCAGGAGGTAGTCGATCAGAAAAAAACATGGCTTTATGGGTAGTTCTGGCGACCAGGTCTTGCCACTCCCTTGTCAGACAACTGGGGGGGTCTGATTCGGTCACGATAGGCTTTCGATTTGACTACAAAGCGGCGTGGACGACGATACGGCCCCGTACTTTACGAGCGTCACGTGGCCTAATCGTCGTGAAAGTGAGAAACACATGCCGCAAGATACAGGCGTTCCACTCGAACACGTTGATGGATCGCTCCACAATTGATAAGGCGCTTATCAGCCGCACAGCACGTATATAAGGGGCCCATCCCATAGAGAGCGCAGTCGGCCTTTCGAGGCCGCTCTTGGAGGGTGACTACAAGTCACTTTCCGGAATATTTTTGACCGCTGAGGGGTCTTCCCCAACGGTCCTCAGTGAGGGGAGCTTCTTCTTTCCAGCCACAGAGAATTCTGTCACAGGTTCAGAAACTCGGCCACTAGCGCAGGGTTCGTCCACAAATCCATTGTCGCTAATGTAGTCGGTCTCTTCGGGCAATTGAACAAGTGCGCAGTAGTATGCCCTTGACTACCGCAATCAGGGCACTCGTCAGGTTTGCTGTTAGAGCTCCCTCGCTGTCGACCGTGGCGAAGATGATGTACTTGTCATGAACTGCTGAGGGGGTGACCCTCTGCTGCGGGTCGTGACTTGGACCGTATCCTTGTCGGGGGAGACCCGTTCCCATCGAAGAAGTTGGACCCCGCCCCCAGCGCCAGGTCCTTTTATTATACGACGACGTGATGCAGCGGAGGTTTTTCATGTCTGCGCCACGTGCTTCTAAAATAGGACGACGTGGTTCTGCGTGAGAAATGGGGTGCAGCAAAAGATTTGCCTATCTGCGTCACGTACTTCTTTAATAGAAAGCGAGCTGCTGCGTGGAAAACGGGGTTGCGGCAAGGTTTTTGTCTCTCTGCGCCACGTGGTCCTATCGAACAGGCCACGTGCTCCTCGACTTAACAAAGGCATTTGACACTGTCAATCTAGGCCTACTATCAGAGAGTCTGTTGAAGTCTACCATTAAGCCATGGCAGAAGCAGTGGATAACTGCCTTAACTAAAGGACGTCGGGCAAATGTGCTATTCCAGGGACATGTTTCCAATAGTATCCCCATCGCCGCTGGTGTTCCTCAAAGAGGAGTTTTATCGCCCGCACTTTCCAGTTTATATCTAGAAGATCTGCCCGTTCCCCCTCAAGACATCAAGGTCATTGCACACGCGGATAATATTAAAATTCTGTGCCGAGATCGCTACATTAAGGTAGCCGCACGTAAGATCAATGACTACTTGATCGAGTTGAAATGTTTCTTCGATCGCAAAATGCTCACAGTCTCTGCCTCCAAATCATCCGTCCCCGTCTTTTCCACTGATAATGCAGAGCACAGTGCCCATCCCATGGTGGAATGGGACGAAACTCAATTGCAGGCCACCCGATTCCCCAAACTACTTGGACTCGTGTTGGATCCTTCGTTGAAGTTTCATAAGAACACTGAGCAGAAGCAAGCCACAGTGAAAACAAGACTCAACGTCCTGCGTGCTCTCGGTGGAACGTCCTGGGGATGCAATAAAGAAACGATCCTGACCACTCAGGAACTCGGTGCTTGCGGCCCGCGCGCACTTCGGGCCTTGCTCGCCACCCGCTCACCCCTCATTTTGAAGTGCTTGCCACCCGCTGACCCCTCGTCTCCGCTCGCCACCCGCTATGGGTATAGCGGGTCGAGTGGAGGTGGCATAGCGGGTCGCGAGCCCATTGCGAGCCAGTCGACCGCTGTATCATCAAAAATCACAGTTGGCGTCTGATTCCTCTGCATCGTTTTCTTTTTTTTCTTGCTTTCAATTTGTTTTCCTTTGTGATTTAGAACTACGGTGAAGTTTACCAATTGTTCTCCGTGGTTGCTGTGACCCTTTAGCCAGACTATGTGTGCGACCTCGTTGTCATTCGGCGAGTCAGCACATAATTATTTAATGCCTTAGGTGTACCCACGAGTACCAGATAGGTGTTAATGACTCGCCCTAGGACAATCACGCCTCCATTATCACCATCCTCACGTCGACGTGTCACTCGATATGCCTCAGATCATTTGTGATGACTTCTTCAACATTTTTTTGAACATTTCTGTCAACCCCAGCTACTCCACGTGAATAGTTCCCTATCCCTATTTTCGCTATTCAGATATTTTCCATTTAGGTTCTGCAAATTCTCCAAAAAATTGAAATTTTTTGGAACACTTCAAATTAGATCTTTTTTTTAAATCAGGAAAATCAAAAGAAAGTTCATTGCTTATTCCTGAATTTTCGAATGACTCGTGAGTTAAAAAATGTTGAATGTATTTGATGAAAATCGGTAAATGTAAATTTATCAGATGGTACGGGCGAGTACTTGAATTTTTGAACGGTCTTCAAATTATGTGTGTAACATCATAATTAATTTTGTTTCGCTCGCTGAATAATTTTTTTCCAGGTGAAAAATTTTTCCGTTTTACGCATGCTTCCATTCACGAACCGGTCCGCACAGTGCACCATGTGAGAGCTCGTGCTTATGGAGGTGAGATGCTATTTTTAATTGTTTGCGATTCTCTTCCACGGGCTTATATTAGACGACAAGAAGCAGCTGATTTAGAAGTTTTCCTTGAAGCTCTGAACGTTTCTAACTTTTCAGAGATGCTTGTTAATAGAGTTCGTAGAAGAGCTGCGTATTTGGAGCGTCTGAGGAATGGACAAAGAAAATGGGAGTCAGCCCTCGTCTAATTCGTGAGTCATTTTGAAAAAGGCCAATTTTAACGTTTTTTTACACAGGGCTTGTTTTCAATGCACCCCGATGTTTTAGGAGACCATAATCCGCAGATTTCTGTAGATAATTTTCAATAACAAAATTGCAAAATGCCTCAGAGACTTCCACATTCCTAGAGAGGGCATACCTATATTTGCGAAGGGAAAAGGAGTATCCTAGGTGAAATTTGGGACGTCCAGAAAAACTGTTTCAAAGTTCACCCTATTTTTGGGTGCTGATTACAAATCTCAAGTCCATTGGTCATTTTGTTTCGAAAGTGGTTTTTTTCTGAACGTCTAAAATGTCCTTGTCGGTTCCCTTAACTTATCGCTAGCACCAAAAAGGCATTGTTTACGAATTCACTCAGGTAATTAGGGAATTTCGAGCACGGATTCTTCATGTACTGTCCCATACCTATAAGAGCGAAAACGTTATCCTCCAAATCATCGTGGCGCGGGTGAAGCAGTCCCTAGAAAGTGCACTTTTCATGTATTTTTTCAATTACTTCGCTAAATCAGTAATACAGTATCATTTCAGGAGATTCGCAGCCTATAAATTCCACGAGGATCGTACAATTTCTAATGGATACCAATTAATGTAAGTGCGCTGCTATTACTTATTTGTACTACTTAATTCCACTAAAATCAATTTTTTTTCAGCGTCATGGCACACCGAAGAGCAGTCAGTGTGGAGAAGTAGCTGCCGAGATGTCGTACGTTCGTGCCGTGGCAGTGTGGAGGAAAGAAGATGGCCTCCGTGCAAACCGACGTCAACCCCTCCTAGAAGAGGGTTTTTGTCCTGGGAGAGGTGCTGGTCGGCCGCAGCTCTCCTGAGGATTTCACTACAAAGGGCCGGCGTCGAGAAGAATCCAGGTCCAGCGCAGAAGTACCTATGCGCCACGTGCGGCAAGGATGTCAACTGGAGACATACCAGCGTCCAGTGCTTCGGATGCCAAAGGTGGGTGCACTTCTCCTGTTCGGGCCTCAGTTCTGTGAGGCATCATGACTCATCCTTTCGTTGTGTTCCATGCTCTGCCCCCAGCAACTCTGATTCCTCAATTACCAACCGCCCCCTCTCCATTGTTCACATTAATCTCAACGGCCTTCGCAACAAGTTATCTGAACTCTCTCTATTCGCACGTTCTCATCACCCGGATGTTATCATGGTTCAAGAAATCAAGCTCTCTCCTTCTACCACTTACCCCCAGCCTAACATTCCGGGATACACCGCCTATCACATGCCAAGGTCTGCTCTTGGGGGCGGAGTGTCTACTTTCGTGCAATCTGCCTTACCTTCTCATATTATCCCTAATACTCCTAAGGACGGTACTCTCGAGTACATTCCTGTCCACCTCCCCCTCAAAACCCCTTTATCTCTATTTAACATCTACATTCCTCCTATATCATCTTGTCCCCCCTCTTATAATCCTATTCCCCTCCTTAAGCAGTTGTACGACTGCTCACTCTCCCCTTCAGCTGTCTTTGCGGGTGACTTCAATGCTCACACGTTCTGTTCCGCTCTTGATTCTGACGCCAGAGGGGAAGATGTCGAAGAGTGGGCTGAGGAGTGTGACCTGGTTATCCTCAATGATGACCAGCCCACTCGTCTCCTGCCAACGGCCGACCTTCTAGCCCAGATATCTCTCTTGTGTCATCCAATCTTTCTAATGCTTGCACGTGGTCCACATCCACAACTCTCTCCAGTGATCACATTCCCGTCTTTGTCTATATTGATCTCTCTGACTCTCTTGCCCCTTACTCTGGTTTTCGTCATCGTACTTATCTTAATTTAGGCCTAGCAGACTGGACCCTGTTCAGAGATGTTGCACTCCGCCATGCGGTCGACTACCCATGGAATGGTGATGTTCATCAGAAAGAGGGCCATCTGACAAGTGCCATCCGCAAGGCCATGAAAGCAGCAATTCCTGAGGGTCGTGTCAAGATCTTTTTCCAAATGTCAGCAGGGAAATACTGCAGAAGATAAGAACCAGAGATGAGAAGAGAGCCGCAGATCATCTAGACCCGGAGATTGCTGTGCTGGATAATGAGATCAAGCAGGATCTGGATAAGAACAAGAAGGAATGCTGGGAGAAGTTCACTGAAAAGCTGAATTTCAAGGCGGACGGAACTACGACGTGGAAAGTCTTGAGGAAAATTTCCGGAAAGTCCGCTCCCCCGATGAGCTCCGCTATTGAGTTCGAGGAGAACGTCTTCAAATCAGGGGAAGCGGCTGCTTACGCACTCGGCAAGAACTTTTTCATCACACGCACCAAGCGAGGCGTGCAAAACAGAGTCACGGTTAGAGAGCTGAGCCGGTTGCCGCTCATGAACGCTTCTGAGGCCTTTACTCTCACACAAGTTGAGAAGGCTATCAAAGAAATGCGGAATTCGACGGCTATCGGACCTGACGGTATCTCCCCAGCCATCCTGAAGAAGCTTCCCACGGAACTTCTACCGATGCTTGCAGATATCATTAACACTTCTTTCCGGACCTGCACTCTACCCCAAGCTTGGAAGACAGCCAATGTGATACCGTTGCCAAAGCCAGGCAAGTCTCAAAGCACGGCGAAAGGCTTTCGACCAATGAGCCTGTTATCGCCCGTCACTAAATTAGCTGAAAAGTTGATCGTGACTGACCTGGCTGATCAAAATGAGCGACAGCAGCATCGGCATGGGTTCAGGAAACTTCACTCTACTACTACTGCTCTATTGGAGATCGTGAGCTTTGCGGTCGATGGGTTCAACATGAGAAAGCCCCTGAGAACGGTGGCCGTCGCCCTCAACCTGAGCAAAGCGTTTGACTCTGTTAACTTGGGACTGCTGTCCGAGAAACTGCTCAAGTCATCGCTACCATCATGGCAGAAGCGATGGATTGCAGCTTTCACGGAAGGCCGCCGGGCCAAGGTTCTGTTCCAGAATCACGTATCCGATAGCATTCCAATAGCAGCCGGTGTTCCGCAAGGTGGAATGTTGTCCCCTGCCCTATTTAGCCTGTATCTTGAGGACATCCCCGAGCCTCCCAATGATGTAAAGATTGTTATGTATGCCGAAGACATCACCATCATGTGCCAGGACCGTGACCTGCAAATAGCCGCTAACAAGATCAGCGCCTATCTCGTCGAGTTGAAGCTCTTCCTCGATAAAATGATGCTCACAGTCTCTGCTGCAAAATCCTCTGTTTCAGTGTTCACAAGAAACACCAAAGAACACAGTGCTCATCCAGATGTCAAATGGGATGGTGACCTGTTGCCAGCAGCCAAATTCCCCAAGCTGCTTAGCCTTATTCTTCATCCGTCACTGAAGTTCCACAAAAACGCGGAACAGAAACAAACAGTCGTCAAGGCTAGGCTTAATATTTTGAGAGCTCTCGGAGGAACATCATGGGGAAGCAGCCGAGAGACAATATTGAGAACCTACAGAGCAATACTTCAGCCGGCTCTGGAATTTGCGGCACCAGTGTGGCAGCACCTGGTGTCTGACAGCTCCTGGAATAAGCTGCAGCGTGTACAGAATGCTGCGCTTAGAATTGCTACCGGTTGTGCAAGGAGCTCCCCAATAGAACATCTTCACGCGGATGCCTGCATATTGCCGGTCAAGGAGCATTGTGAACTCCAGGCACAGCAGATGTATATTAATGTTCTGAGACAGCCGAATCATCCAACAAAGAGAATCATGAAGCCCATAAGAGAGAGGTCGATTAGGACGCCGTTCGCCGATGCTCCTCGTAAAGTTGATGCACAGAGATGGGCCGACTCCAACATGGAAAGGCTTCGTCTTCTGCGTGAGGAGCACACCCAGTTTGTTCGAGAATATCTAACGAAGGCGGCTGTGAACCCTATCTTAGGTGCAGTGCCGCTTCGGGTTTGCGAGTCCGAGTCTCAACTCGGCAGACGAGCCAGATGTGCTCTTGCCTCGCTGCGCTGTGGTCACTCTATACTGCTCATGTCTTACGTCAACAAGATCGACAGCAGCCGACCAGACGCATGCCCGGACTGTGGTGCTCCCGGACACGACACGGCGCACTTGTTCATGTGCCCGAAGAGACCTACCTCCTTGTCCACAATGGACCTTTGGACGAATCCTGTCAAGGCCGCCCAGTTCCTCAACCTATGACAAAAACCACTTCGAGGCTGTAGAAGAAGAAAAAGAAGAAGTAGAAGAGCTAATGTAGCGTATATTGGCAGAGCCGTGAGGCAATGATGCTAGTGGATTCTGAAAATATTTTTTCATTTCCTGTATAATTAATTGCCAAATTGCTGTTTGCTTCCCATGAAATAGTTCACTACAGTGATGTTATTTACAAAAAATATTACAACTTAATGCGATATTGATATTGGTATAAGTAGAATTAGAATATTTATATAATGATAAATAAAACAAGGTCGGAAAATGCTTGGTTTTATCCTAGGCGGGGGGGGGGCACTCAGGCCTCGAGCGAAAATGAACCAATGATTATTCAAGTTTTTTTAGTTTCCATAATAACTGATTGATACCGATATCAGGTAAATCACTCTGCTTCTTTTTTATAGTTTAATCTCGAGTGCCTCCAGTCTGAGATAGAGCCAAATGCTTATTGTACATGGGATTGTGCTCCGTTTACTACATGCCGTGATATATAGTGGAGTTCACTAAGAGTGTCTCATTTACTTATCAATAAGAAGCGGTCGGCTGGGAAAAAATGTGCATGAATCCCATACCAGCACGCTCCATACCGATTGAGCGAGAGCGGTTGTGCTGCAATGAGTTTCATGTTCATTGATCTTCAATCGACCGCTTCTCATTGATAAGTAAATGAGACACTCTTGGTGGACTCCACTATATATTTGTGACCAATTAGATTGATAAGAATTCGGCATGTGAAACCATAATTTTGAACATTGTATTGATTGAACGCCCGCCTGTGACATTAAATGCTGAGTGAATTTGTATTGATTGCTGGAATGTAATATAATAATAAACACATTTTAACCGATTGTAGATCATAAATCTATTACTGAAAGATAAGGGATAGAGGTGGGGGAATAGATTCGATGGGGTATGATAATTTAATGATCGGGGTGTGAGCTAGTGCTAAGCTATCACGCAAGAGCGCGTCACCCGCTACCATTTTGTCAGCTACCAGGAGAAGGCGAGCGGGTGAGTGTGATGTGGCGAGCGCGCCGCCGAATTAGTGGTGGCGGGCGGCGAGCCCCTGCCGTCGAGTGCTCGCCACCCGCTATAATTTCGCTCGATGCCCGCGAAAAGGGTTGCTCGCCACCAGACTTTCGCTTCGCGGATGGCGAGCTCCAACCTTCTGAGCACGTATAAGGCTATTGTGCAACCCGCCTTGAAGTATGCTGCGCCAGTCTGGCAGCACATCGTGTCGGACACCTCTTGGTCCAAGCTGCAGCGCGTCCAAAATTGTGCTCTGCGAATTGCAACAGGCTGTTCTAAAAGCTCTCCAATAGAGCACTTACACGCCGAAGCTCACATATTGCCAGTTAGAGACCACTGCCAACTCCAGGCGCAACAAATGCACACTAACATCGTGAAGCAGCTAAATCATCCATCGCCAAGAGTACTAAACCCGGTGAGAGAGAAAGAGATGTATCAGAAAGCCTTTCGCCGATGCTCCGTCGAAAGTAGATGTGCAGAGATGGACCGAAGCACAACAAGAACGCCTCCGTCTCTTGCGCGTGGAGAATACCCGATTCGTGAAGGAACATTTGAGCAGAGTTGCCATAAACTCCATCCTGGGAGTCGCACCTCCAAAGGTCTCCGAGACAGAGATGGAACTCGGCAGGCGTGCCAGGTGCACCCTTGCATCGTTACGCTGTGGACACTCCCCCATGCTTATGTCATATTTGCTTAGAATTGATAACAGCATACCTGACGAGTGCCATGATTGCGGTAGTCAAGGGCATACTACTGCGCACCTGTTCAATTGCTTGAAGAGACCGACTACATTAACGACAATGGATCTGTGGACGAACCCTGTGCTAGTGGTCGAGTTTCTGAACCTATGACAGAACCCCTCTCTGTGGCTGCAAAGAAGAAGAAGACGTGCTCCTCGTAGAGGCACGTGCTGCTGCGATAGTTCCGTTCAACTCGACTAGGTATCAGATGAAAAAGCCTATCGTGGCCGAATCTGACCTCCCCAGTATCTGAGCATGTGGGGGGGGGGGGGACGATTGCCGAAGCCAACAACACGGCGACTTTGATAGTTAAAATTCGGAATTCATTAAGCTCCTGCTCACCAGTGTTTTCAAGAACGATTTTTCAAGTCAGAATTTGATACATCCTTACAGAAGGGTTCAGTGAAAAGATCAGAGGATATCAGGCGATTAGGCACGCACACATGTCGGTGGGATAGATATTGGAACTTGGTAAAAACTTGAGAATTATCCTGTACGTGTAGGCACAATTTGTGATCCTAGCCGTTTTTTTTTTCGTGATTTCAGCAGCGTATTATAGTGTCAACACATTGCTACATAGAGAAAACCACGCAACAGAAATTGTCATGCTTAATTCGAATATTCCATGATTCTGTGAACAAACTAGACAAATTTTCTGTGAGCCGGTAGATGAAAAGACTTATGCATGAGAGAAAAATTCAAACCTGTTGCTCTGATAGTTGTCGTCTCAAATGGTCAACCTTCAAGTGAGCATGGGCAATTAATGCATTCAACTCATCCTCGGTGAGATTTTTTTCCTAAAAAAAAGGATAGGGTGGCAAACTGCTAAAATGACCCGCAGTGGAGCAGATAGCAGCAAAGATCTAAATTCAAATGATTTGAAAGCACATAGTGAACATCTTGTGTTCATCTGGTTCATAGACGAGACAAGACAGCATTTTTAAAGAGAAAATTTTTGAATCATACCAGTTTTCAACCTTTTTGGGAAGAACCGCTGCCGCTATACGCAGACTATGTACGTCTTCAAAGGCAAGCTGACAAGTTTTAAAAGTCGAGTGTTTTACCTCGTGTTAACTATTCTCTTCAGGACCTGTGCAATGAAGAAAATTTCGGAACCCGAAATTGCCTTAATGCAAAATTTACACGATCACAAAAAAAAGGAATATCCAAAGCAAACGTCGTCGCAGTTCTCTCGTTCAAAACTCCAGCTGGAACCCCAGGTAAATTTCTGATTCATATATTCTGTTTAAGTCTCCCCGAAAAGAATTCAAGGGCTCAGGCTAAGGGTATTGAGCAGACACGAGTAGTAGGAAAGGTCATAAAATACATGGCCAAAAAACCAACTTCCGTATTCGAGTAGAGGCCTTACATACGTGGTATAAGCTCTGGTAAGCACAGAGGGATTACAAGTTGACAAACCACTGAACATATTATTCATAGCAAAAGTTGCCTCATCCAAGATAGACTCACAGTGCTTAGCAAAACTCGGTCTTGTAGTAATGGTGAATCCTAGATAAGTTACCTGATTATCATCCGCAAGCGTTTTTCAAAGCAGAGCGGACAGTCCAGTTAACCCGCTTTTACACCACAATTTCTTAACCTTAAACAGATTGGTGTTCCATCCAACCATCTTCCCTGACAAGAGTAGCTGCTAACACATTACTCCCGATCGAAAATCCACTATGCTACTGCATAAACCAGCTTTTGACGAGCTAACCATGTTCTAGAATGATTTCCAAAACACCCCACAAATTCCTTTTATTACGAGTCCACAGCTGAATGAAAACAGTCGGCTCATCTCCAAAACGGAAGTAGTTGAAGACGATTGGCCAGTACTGCGTAGATAGTCAACTGCTACTGTAAATGGGTATCGGCGCCTAATGTTGTATTCAGACGATTTCAGGTTTTCAAAAATAATCAACATTCAGAGAAATTCGCTAACTGTCCACGCAAATCGCAGAACTCAAGAACTCTTTACAACAAAATAAAGCGCTTGTACACCTTCAGAAGATAGAAGCTGAAAAGTACCTTTGCTTTGATATCCACGTTGGGGAGAATGCTTTTCATTTCGAGAGCGAATTGATTGCGGCTACGTTCAATCAGATCTTTGTACTGATTCAGAATCGTAGACTCTTGCCGAGCCTAAATGAACTGAATTCAACTGCATTACAGAAATGTACAGTTAGGTCCGTGGCTTGCGTCCACAAGAAAAACCATTCAAATCTCACCCGCGGCTGGCGCGGACGATTTAAATATTAAGGGCCGCTGACGATATGGTAAACCGATCAGCTGCGCTCTTCTCTCGGCCTGAATCGATTAGGGGGACGGCGCATGCGACCACCGCGGGTGAGATTCAAATGTTTTTTTTTTCCTGAGGACGCAAGCCACGGACCTAACTCCGTGAATTTACGGAAAGTTAAATAAATATAAATATTTACGGAAACTACTGAATGTTTTTTTCATTCGAGCCGATATTCTTTTAGGAAAAAAAGGTTTGGTGACACCCTCAATAACTTGTTCAGACACCCCCACCCCATCTCCAAAAAGACCCAAGGTACTATAGCTTTCCGGCAAATTTCCAAGATTCTCACTGAAGCGTCGATCCTTCTAAAAACCTCAGATCCGGGCTACTTCATATGTTTTGCTCGGAGTCTCAGGATGTATCACACTCCGCGCTGAATCGCGTTATACAGCATCAGACGACAGCTCAGAGCAAGTCCATATGTCTATAACGTCTCTGAGAACTGCGCCACTGCTGTAAACTCCTTTAAATATTACGGGGCGCGAAGGAGGAGGGGTAGTAAGCGTAAGGCAGGTAAAACACCAGGGGCCGGATGCATCAACGCGCCGGGATGGGGTAGGGGCAGGGCAGTCGGTATCATTGAAGATCGCAGTGCGAGGGCAGTAGGTCATCTAATCAATGGTGCCCCGGCTGTGTTTTTCCCTGCTCTAGCTGCCCCAGCCTCCGAATTGGGGCAGCTGGGTCACGATTGATTTGGTGATTTACAGAGCTCTTCAAGTGCGCAGACTGCCCTGCCCCTGCCCCAAACCCGCCCAATGATGCATTCGGCCCCAGAGCTTTTGAAATTCTCGCAGGCAGTCGGGCTGACAAGAAAGGCATTTTTAGTGAACGTGGCAGTTCCAAAAGAGACACATTTCTAGAGAACCATTTTGGATCCGAGATGCTCAACCTACGCGTGGTGGATCTGTGGAGTCGACTACCAAGATCAAGAAGACTCATCAAACGAGCGTCAACAACTCCACGAGGAGTTTTTTCTGTGTGGGAGTGTAAATGGCTGGCTGCTACACTCCTTGGTATTCTACTGTTACGAGCTGGCATTGAGAAGAATCCTGGACCGCGAAACAAGACTCCGCGATATCCATGCCGTCATTGTGGATTGTCGGCACAACATGCGAGCATCCAGTGCAGTGGTTGCCTTGGCTGGGTATACCTCAAATGTTCGGGGTTAACTAGTTACAGTGACTACACTGATGCCTATTGTTGTATGTCTTGTATTAATTCACCTTCTACGGTTCCTCTTCATAGTCTCAACATTTTTCAACTCAATATTAATGGCTTGCGTGCCAAACTTATGGAACTTACATTGTACATTGAACGCTCACAACCTGATGTCATCCTCCTACAGGAGACCAACCTTAGCGTGTCCTCCTTCTCAGCCCCGCCTTCCCGGCTATACATCCTATCATATTCCCCGTACATCACATGGCGGTGGCGTGTCAACTTTTGTTAAATCTTCAATTCCATCTCACCTTATTGACCTCCCCAATGACAATGTTGTTGAATGTATAGGAGTTCATATAGTATTGCAAAGCTGTCCTCTGGATATTGTCAATGTTTACATTCCCCATCCACCTTCTTGTCCCAACGCATTTGATCCCACACCATACTTACATGATGTATTTTCAATCCTCTCATCTTCATCTGTTGTCATGGCTGGTGACTTTAATGCTCATTCCCCTTCCTGGTTCTCCTCCTTAGATCCCGATGACAGGAGAACTACTTGAGCATTTTGCGGATAATTGTGACCTAATTCCTATAAATGAAGATTCTCCTACTCGTCTCCCATCGACGGGCAGGCCCTCCTCACCTGATGTCACGTTCGTTTCCTCTTCTCTTGCCATGTCTTGTAACTGGTTCACATCTGTGGCCATGGCCAGTGATCATGTACCCATCAGCACAACATTGGATCTGTCTTTTAATAGCCATCTCGCACCTTTTTCTGGCTCCCGTAGCAAATGTTACATTAACTACAGTAAGGCTAACTGGGTCCTGTTTAAGGAGGTGCTGCTCAGCCGGGTAGCCAACTATCCGCTAGCTGGCTCTGTTCATGACAAAGAGAAGTTCGTCGTCGACACCATATGCGAAAGCCTCCAGAATAGCCATTCCGACCGGTCGTGTAAGAACGTTCCACCCTAACGTACCAAAGGAAGCACTGGAGCTAATCACACAACGGGACGACAGACGCAGAACTGATCCTTCCGATCCGTGCATTTCACTACTGTCAGATGAGATCTCTAAAATGCTGAACGACTACAAGCAGAAACGCTGGAGGAGTACATCGAATCCATCAATTTTGCGACTGATAGCAAACAAGCGTGGACCATTCTGAAGCGACTATCTGGGAAGAAGATGGCACCTGCGCGCAATACGCTTGAGTTCCCCTCGGGCAGATTTGAATTCGGATACAAGGCTGCCTGTCAACTTGGTAAACTCTATGCTTCTGCTTCATCTCGCCGCAACAAAGAGCACAGATGTACTTTACGTGCGATCAGAAAACTCAGTCGACATGACGTACCTGCCATAACTGCTTCTACCGTCTCTACCATCATCAAGTCGATGAAGAATTCGAGGGCAGAAGGACCAGACGGCATCTCAGCCGTTCATCTGAAGCATCTGCCGGAACAGTACGCAGAGGTACTCAGTGATCTTATTTATTCGTCGTTTACCACTGGTATTATTCCTGCTCGTTGGAAACAAGCGACTGTTCTCCCAGTTCCCAAGCCTGGCAAACCAGAAGATAAAGCAACGTCACACCGTCCTATATCCCTATTATCCCCTATCGCTAAGTTGGCGGAGAAAATCATAAACCCGCATCTCCAGGGCGCACTACAGCAGAACGTCCATCAGCATGGCTTCAAAAAGGCTCACTCCACCATCACCGCATTAACGTCAATATCTGAACACATCATTGCTGGTTTCAATAGAAATGCTCCCGCCGGTAGAAGTCTAGTCGTCGCAATTGATCTGACTGCCGCTTTTGACAATGTCAGCACTTCCTTGCTATCAAAATCGATTCTGGACTGTGACATGCCCGACTGGTGCAAACGATGGACTGACAACTTCGTCAAAGATCGCTCCATACGTGTGAAATTTGACGGACACCTGTCGAAGTCGGTTCCCTTGAAGGCGGGCGTTCCTCAAGGTGGAGTATTATCACCAAGCCTATTCTCTTTATATCTATCCGATATTCCGAAGCCGCCGCCCAACATTCACTTATGTCTGTATGCAGATGATATCACAATTGTATGCACTGACTCTGTTATCGATCGTGCCACTACGGAGATGAACAAATACCTCTGCAGCCTGGCCAAATTTCTCGAATCGAAGCAGCTAAAGGTCTCTCCTTCAAAGTCTAGCGTCACTCTGTGCACTACTGCAACGGCTGAGCATCAGCTACATCCCAGGGTTCTCTGGGAAGGTAACCAGTTGCCTCTCTCCAAGCACCCTCGGCTACTTGGAATCTTTCTGGATCCTTCACTGCGCTTTAATGAAAACACGCGCATCCGAGCTGCAACTGCCAACACGCGAAATAACATCCTCCGTGCTCTGGCGGGTACTACCTGGGGTAGCACAAAGGAAGTCTTACGCACGACATATAAGGCCATGATACAGCCTACTCTGGAGTATGGAGCCCCGATATGGACTAGACACCTGTCGGACGCCTCTTGGAGCAAGCTACAACGTGTACAAAACACTGCACTTCGTGTCATCACTGGCTGCCCAAAATCAACACCTATATCCCATCTTCACCAAGAATGTGCCCTACTTCCTGTCAAGCAGCACTGCCAACTGCAGTCACAACAGTTCCACATCGGCATAGTCAAGAATGCCACACATCCCAACTACCCCTCTTGTCATCAGACCCCATCCTCGTAATATTCGCACACCGCTGCACGATGCCATTTCTACAGTGGATCGTCAAAGATGGGCCACCTCGGAGCTCACAAGGAAGAGGCTGCAGCAAATCGAACACACCAGATTCGTATCTGAATACATGTCCTGTGCCCTCCTAATCTAGTCCTTGGTAGTGTGCCTCCTACGGTCGATGACAGTGAGAAGACTCTGCCCAGACGCTCCCGCGTCACTCTAGCGGGTCTACGTTGCGGTCATTCTTCGTACCTCAAAGCCTACGTACATAGGATCGATGAATCGGTCCCGGATAAATGTTCTGACTGTCAAAATACTGGTCATGATTCACTACATCTATTTTCATGCTCTGCCAGACCTACTCCTCTGTCTGCTCGTGATATGTGGAACAAGCCGAGTGATGTTGCCGCCTTTCTGCGCCTATGAGAAGAAACTCCAATGTGGCTGATAAGAAGAAGAAGAAGAGAACCATTTTTGAATGTAGAATCTAAATATGCCCGTCGGATCTACAAACCGTTACTCTGAACGAAGCTAAAATCGCTTTAAAAAGCTTCGCATAATGGCAAGAGTACCCATCCGGCAAAAATAGTCGGCTCAAAACATCTGTGCCGATGTAATTTACGGAACAGATCACGACACTGAGATCATTTTGTCGACTTTTTGGAGTTTGCTCTACGTTACGATTGGTATAATGACAATAAGAAAGCGTAACCTGCCTTAGATTTTCACAATCGGCAAATAGACGTGAAATTCGGCTTCAACGAGTCAATTAAACCCCATAAAAATTTTTGAACCCAATCCAAAAAACTGAACCAAACCTCCGTATAACTACGGTAACCTTAGTAATCTATCGAATACCAATCAACGGAAACAATATTCCTGTTAAGCACTACAGGCAACTACTCAGATATTGATAAGTATTACATGACGGGTGCCATGTGAAAGGTAGAAAATAAAATAGCAACTTCAAACTAAGTGATATGATAAATGAGGCATACACACAAGGAAATATAAGTCAATGAAATGAAGTCGAATCGCGATCCAAGATGTTCAACCTACGCGTGGTGGATCTGTGGAGTCGACGTTATGAAGGCTCATCAAACAGACATCAATCACTCAATGTGGAGTTTTCTCGTATTAAGAGTTTAACTGGCTGGCGGCTACACTCCTCTGTACTCTACTTCTACGAGCTGGCATTGAGAGGAATCCGGGACCGCGCAGCAAGACACCACGATATCCCTGTTGTCACTGCGGATCATCTGATCAACATGCAAGCATTCAATGTGGTGGTTGCTTCTTCTTCTTATCGGCCACAGTGAGCTTCTTCTCATAGGCGCAAGAAGGCCGCCGCAACACACGGCTTTTTCCACATATTCAGAGCTGTCAGAGAAGTTGGTCGAACTTGGTATGAAAATAAATGTAAAGAATCATGCCCTGTGCCGTGACAATCAGGACATTCGTCGGAGACCGATGGATCGATCCTATGGACAGGGGCCTTGAGGAATGAGGAATGTCCACAGCGCAGACCTGCCAGAATTACACGGGAGCCTCTTGGTAGATCCTTCTTCTTCTTCTTTGCAGCCACAGAGAGGGTTCTGTCATAAGTTCAGAAACTCGGCCACTAGCGTAGGGTTCGTCCACAGATCCATTGTCGTTATGTAGTCGGTCTCTTCGGGCAATTGAACAGGTGCGCAGTAGTATGCCCTTGACTACCGCAATCAGGGCACTGGTCAGGTTTGCTGTTATCATTCCTATGCAAATATGACATAAGCATGGGAGAGTGTCCACAGCGTAACGATGCAAGGGTGCACCTGGCACGCCTGCCAAGTTCCATCTCTGTCTCGCTGACCTTCGGAGGTGCGACTCCCAGGATGGAGTTTGTGGCAACTCTGCTCAAGTGTTCCTTCACGAATCGGGTATGCTCCGCGCGCTAGAGACGGAGGCGTTCTTTTTGTGCTTCGGTCCATCTCTGCACATCTACTTTCGACGGAGCATCAGCGAAAGGCTTTCTGATACATCCCTCTCTCACCGGGTTTAATACTCTTCGCGATGGATGATTCGGCTGCTTCACGATGTTAATGTACATTTGTTGCGCCTGGAGTTGGCAGTGGTCTCTAACAGGCAACATGCGAGCTTCGGCGTGTAAGTGCTCAATTGGAGAGCTTTTAGTACAGCCAGTTGCAATTCGCAGAGCACAATTTTGGACGCGCTGCAGCTTGGACCAAGATGAGTCCGACACGATGTGCTGCCAGACTGGCGCAGCATACTCCAAGGCGGGTTGCACAATAGCCTTATACGTGGTCAGGATCGTTTCTTTATTGCATCCCCAGGACGTTCCACCGAGAGCACGCAGGACGTTGAGTCTTGTTTTCACTGTGGCTTGCTTCTGCTCAAGGTTCTTATGGAACTTCAACGAAGAATCCAACACGAGTCTAAGTAGTTTGGGGAATCGGGTGGCCTGCAATTGAGTTTCGTCCCACTTCACTATGGGATGGGCATTGTGCTCTGCATTATCAGTGGAAAAGACGGTGACGGATGATTTGGAGGCAGAGACTGTGAGCATTTCGCGATCGAAGAAACATTTCAACTCGATGAAGTAGTCATTGATCTTAATGGCGGCTACCTTAAAGGCACAGTACACCCTCTGATATGGATTTTGAGATTTTTAGGTAATTGTGTAGAAGACCCCTTCTGTATAACACGTGCCAAAGGCGGAATGTCAATTCCTTCAAATAAGCGAGATATAAGCGACCACCACAGGCCCGACCCCCTTCGCTCACCACCACAGGCCCGGCCTCCTAACAGATTTTCGAACTCGATAGCTGCTTGATGTATGAATGAATCTAATCAAGTCGTCGTTCTTCAGTCCATTGCCGGACTTTCTCCTTTTCCTGGCTCGCTCTCGCGCAACAATTGCGAATGAAGAGAGTTACAGGCCTGAGACAACTCGTCCACCAATTTTTCACCCTCAAAATCTAGGCATCTTTGAAGAGCCATAACTCTGTTCAAAAGGGGTCTTGGACGATTTCAGAGATACCACTGTGATCAGCGTGTGACTCTCTCCAAGAAAAGCATGAAATCTGAAAATTAATTTTTTGGGTGTCCTAAGCCTTTAATGTCGCGATCTCGGCACAGAATAGTAATATCATCCGCGTATGCAACGACCTTGATGTCCTGAGGGGGGACGGGCAGATCTTCTAGATAGTAGGCCAAGATTGACAGTGTCAAATGCCTTTGTTAAGTCGAGGGCCACACCAACAGTACGTTGGGGTTTCATGGCATTGAAGCCGTCCAGAACATAGCTCACAATTTCCAACAAGGCCGTAGTGGTGGCATGTAATTTACGGAAACCATGCTGATGCTGTTGCTTGATGTTGTGTTCGGCCAGCTCCTCCACAACCAGTTTTTCAGCAACTTTGGCAATGGGTGAGAGCAGGCTGATCGGCCGGTACTCATTAGCCGTGGGTGCTGACTTTCCCGGCTTCGGCAGTGAAATCACACGAGCGACTTTCCAATTTTGGGGTAATGTACACGTGCGAAACGAGGTATTAATGACGTCAGCGAGAAGGAGCAGAAGTTCATTGGGCAGCCTCTTGAGGACTGCTGGGCTCAAACCATCTGGCCCTACTGCCTTCGAGTTGCTCATCTCCTTTATCACCTTCTCGACCTGAGCGGGCGTGACTGCTTCATCTTCAGTCAGGAGTAGCAATTTACAGAGCTCCCGCACAGTTATTCTATTCTGCTTCTCTCTCTTGGTTCTAGTGATGAAAAAAATGCTTCAGATAGCATCAGATAGGTGGCGCTCCTTCTGGTGTACATCGCCATTCCACGGATAATCAGCCGCTTGGCGGAGCGCAACCTACCTGAACAGGCTCCAGTCTGCAAGGCCTAAATTAAGATAAGAACGATGACGAACACCTGTATAGGGAGCAAGAGAGTTAGAGAGATCAATATCGACAAAGACAGGGATGTGATCGCTGGAAAGAGTTGTGGATGTCGACCAAGAGCTGGCATTAGAGAGATTGGAAGAGACAAGGGAGATGTCTGGGCTAGATGATCGACCGTTGGCAGGGAGACGAGTGGGCTGATCATCGTTTAGAATGACCAGGTCGTACTCCTCCGCCCATTCTTCGACGTCATTTCCTCTAGCATCAGAGTCAAGCGACGAGCAGAACGTGTGAGCATTGAAGTCACCCGCAAAGACAATTCAGGCAGATAGAGAGCAGTCATACAGCTGCTTGAGTAGAGGGATAGGGTTGTATGTTGGTGGACAAGATGTAGGAGAAGGAATGTATATATTGAAAAGAGAAAGTGGAGTTTTTAGAGGTAGATGGATGGGGATGTACTCGAGAGTGCCACCCACTGGAGTGTATGGAATGATGTGAGAGGGAAGAGAGGATAGAACAAAAGTAGAGACTCCGCCTCCTTGAGATGACCTAGGAGTATGGTAAGCAGTGTAGCCCGGGATGTTTGGATGCCGAGAGGTAGCAGAGGGAGAGAGTGGTTTCCTGAACCATGATAACATCCGGGTGATGAGTACGGGTAAAGAGAGATAATTCAGAGAGCTTGGCACGAAGGCCGTTGAGATTTATGTGTACAATAGAGGGGGCGGTTGGTAGATGAGGAATTAGGGTTACTGGAGGCGGAGCACACAATACAACGAAAAGAAGAATCGTGGTGCATCACAGAACTGAGACCCGAACAAGAGAAGTGCACCCACCTTTGGCACCCGAAACACTGGACACTGGTTCTGTTCCAAGTGACATTTCTTTCGCATGTCGCACATGGGTACTTCTTCTTCTTCTGAGCGGGTCCTGGGTTCCTCTCGACGCCGGCTCTTTGTAGTAGGATCTTCAGGAGAGCTGCGGCCAGCCAGCACCTCTCCCATGACTAAAACCCCCTACGCGGAGGGATTGACGTCGGTTTGAATGGAGGTGGTCTTCTTTCCTCCACACTGCCACGGCACGAACGTACGACATCTCGGCAGCGGTAGGTCCTTCTCACTATGATCGACCTTGGGCGGTACACCGTCGAGTATAGAATTGGGAGGGGCACAGGAGAGGTATTCATTAAATTGACGAACCTGGTATGCTCCATCTGCAGGAGCCTCTTCCGATTGAGCTCTGAGGTTGCCCAACGTTGACGGTCATTAGCAGAGACAGCGGCATACAACGGTGCACGGATGTTACGGGAATGAGGGGGGTCGGATGATAGCAGGGGATAGTTGGGTCGTGGCATTCCTGAATATGCCGATATGGAAATGTTGCGTCGGCACACGAGTGGATTCAGGGCATCCAAAGATGACACGTAAAGCAGCGCTTTAAGTTCGCTGAAGTTTGTTCCAGGACGTTTCCGTCAAGGGCCTTGACCAGACCGGAGCTCCATATCCCAGTACGGGCTATATCATCGCCTTGTTAGTGACACGCAGTACTTCTTTTGAGCTACCCCATGTAGTGCCTGCCAGAGCACGGAGTATATTATTACGCGCACTGGCCGTAGCAGCTCGAATACGTGAGTTTTCATGGGGTCCAGGAACACACCGAGTAGACGAGGGTGCTTAGATAAGGGCAGCAGATTTCCTTCCCAAATAACCTGGGGATGCATTCTGCGCTCAGCCGTTGCAGTAGTGCACAGAGTAACGCTGGACTTCGTAGGAGAGACCTTCAACTGTTTTGATTCCAGGAATTTGGCCAGACAGCTAAGGTATTTGTTCATCTCCACAGTGGCGCGATCAATAACAGGGTCAGTACACACAGTAGTGATGTCATCCGCATACAGACATAAATGTATGTTGGGCGGTGGCTCCGGAATATCAGATAGATACAGAGAGAATAGACTCGGTGACAATACCCCGCCTTAGGGAACGCCTGCCTTCAAGGGAACAGACTTCGAGAAAAGTCCATGGAACTTCACGTATAGAGCGATTTTTGACAAAGTTGTCGGTCCATCGTTTACACCATTCCGGCATATCACAGTCCAGTATCGATTTAGACAGTAATGACGTGCTGACATTGTCGAAGGCGGCAGTCAGATTAATTGCCACGACCAGACTTCTACCAGCAAGAGTTTTTTTATTGAAACCGACAATAATGTGCTCCGCGATCGACGTGAGTGCAGTTATGGTGGAGTGAGCCTTCTTAAAGCCATCTTGATACTCGTTATGTTGGAGTGCAGTTTGGAGATGCGGACAGATGATCTTCTCCGCTAACTTAGCGATGGAGGACAAAAGCAAAATGGGACGATGAGAAGTTGCCTTGTCCTCAGGCTTTCCTGGTTTCAGGATCGGTAGGACGATTGCTTGCTTCCACCTCGCGGAAGTCACACCAGTACTGAATGACGAATAGACAAGATCGCTGAGCAACTCGAGGAACTGGTCCGGTAGATGCTTCAGATAGACAGCTGAAATGCCGTCTGGTCCCTCGGCCCTGGAGTTCTTCAATGATCTGATGAGGGCAGACTCAGCTGAAGCAGTTATCGCAGGAGTATCGTGACGACTGAGCTTCCTTATAGACCGGAGAGTTCTTCTGTGAGAACGATCACGGCGCGAAGTCGCCGAAGCATAGAGCTTCCCAAGTCGACAGGCAGCACCATATCCAGACTCGAATCTACCCGAAGGCAACTCCAGCATGTTTCGGTCCGTTGATAATGTCTTTTCTGAAAGCTTCTTGAGAACGCTCCATGTTTTCTTGGCGTCAGTCTTGAAGTTCATGGACTCAGTGAACTCCTGCCATCGCTTTTGCTTGTGCATGTTAAGCAAGTTAGTGATCTCGTCTGACAGTTGCTGTATGCTCGAGTCAGCAGGATCAGTTCGTCGCTTCTCATCCCGTAGTTCGATCACCTCCAGAACTTCTTTCGGAACATTAGGGTTAAACGTTCTCACACGTCCTGTCGGAATGGCTGCTCTAGATGCCTTGCATATGGCATCAACGACAAACTTCTCTTTCTCGTGTACAGAGCCGGTGAGCGGATAGTTGGCTACCCGGCTGAGTAACACCTCCTTGAACGGGACCCAATTGGCCTACCTCCTTGAACGGGACCCAATTAGCCTTACGATAATTTGTGTACAATTTGCTACGTGAGCCTGAGAAGGGTGCGAGACGACCATTAAGAGACAAATCTAGTGATGCGCATATTGGTACATGATCACTTACCATGACAACAGCAGTTGACCAGTTACAACATACAGCGAGAGGAGGAGACGAATGTGACATCACGCGAAGAGGGCCTGCCTGTGCTCGGAAGACGAGTAGGAGCGTCCTCATTGATAGCGACAAGATCACAATCATCCGCAAACTGCTCAAGTAGTTCGCCTCTATCATCGGGCCCTAGAGAAGAAGAACCAGGACCATGAGTGTGCATTAAAATCACCAGCCATAATAACTGAGGACGATGAGAGGGAAGAGTGTACAAAAAGCAAAAATGGTGTAGGATCAAACGAATTGGGACAAGAGGTGGTTGGGGGAATATAAACATTAACAACATCTAATGGGCAACTTTGCAATACAATATTATCACTCTACAATGCTAATGTCTTATGTCAGCAAGATTGACAGCAGCAAATCTGATGTGTGTCCGGACTGCGGTACCGTCGGCCATGATACGGCACATTTATTTAACTGTTCGGAGAGACGCTGTGGTCACTCTACAATGCTAATGTCTTATGTCAGCAAGACTGACAGCAGCAAATCTGATGTGTGTCCGGACTGCGGTACCGTCGGCCAAGATACGGCACATTTATTTAACTGTTCGGAGAGACCTACCACGCTGACACCAATGGACCTATGGACGAATCCACTACTGGTCGCCCAGTTCCTCCGCCTATGACAAAACCCTCTATGTGGCTGCAAAGAAGAAGAAGAAGAAGCAATACAGGATGGACACCAATACACTCAACAACATTATCAGCGGGGAGCGCAATGAGGTGTGAGGTAATAGAAGATTTTACGAAAGTAGAGACGCCACCACCATGAGAAGTACGGGAAAGGTGGTAAGACGTGTAACCGGGGAGGCGGGGGAGAGAAGAGGATGCGCTGAGTTTTGTCTCCTGCAAGAGGATAAGATCAGGATGAAAGCGTTCAACGTACAATGTCAGTTCAACAAGTTTGGCACACAGGCCATTAATGTTTAGTTGAAAAATGCCCAGAGTATGAAGAGGAACACTAGGGGGAGAATTAGAGCAAGATATACATTAATAAGCATCTGTGTAAACATTATAGCTAACTAACCCCGAACATTTGAGGTGTACCCAGCCAAGGCAACCACCGCACTGAACGCTCGCATGTTGGGCCGATAATCCACGGTGATAACAGGGATATCGCGGAGTCTTGCTGCGTGGCCCTGGGTTCCTCTCAACGCCAGCTCGTAGTAGTAGAATACGGAGTGCGGCAGCCAGCCAATCGCACTCCCATACAGAAAAAAAAACTCCTCGTGGAGTTGTTGATGCCCGTTTGATGAGTCTCCTTGATCTTGGTAGTCGACTCCACAGATCCACCACGCGTAGGTTGAGCATCTTGGATCCTGGTGGTTGCCTTGGCTGGGTGCACCTCAAATGTTCAGGATTGTCCAGCTATGATGACTACACTCATGCTTAATGTTGTATGTCTTGCTCTGTGAATTCTCCTAGGGTTCCTCTACATAGTCTTAGCATTTATCTTCTCAATATCAATGGCCTGCGTGCCAAACTTCTTCTTGAACTCACAGAGTATGTAGATCTCACTCAACATGGTATCATCCTCCTGCAGGAGACCAAGCTTAGCGCATAATTCTCTTCCCTGCCCCCGACTCCCCGGTTATTTATCCTATCATGTTCCACGAACTTCTCACATCGGTGGTGTTCCTCCATTTGTGAAATCATCTATTCCTTCTCACCTTATTGCTCTACCCACTGATGCTGATGTTGAATGCCTAGGAGTTCATGTTGTATTTCAAAGTGGCCCCTTAGATATTGTCAACGTCTATATACCCCCTCCACATCCTGTCCCAATGCGTCTGATCCCACGCCTTACTTACATGATGTCCATACTGTCTTATCATCCATGTCGGTTGTAATAGCTGGTGATTTCAATGCTCATTCTCCTTCGTGGTTCTCTCCTCTAGAGCCTGATAATAGAGATGAACTGATTGAGCTTTTCGCTAATGATTGTGATCTTGTTCCTATCAATGAGGATTCTCCCACTCCTCTTCCAGCTGTAGGCATGCCTTCCTCACCCGTTATCACATTTGTATCATACACGCTAGCTATTTCCTGCAACTGGTCTACTAATGTGGCGCTGGCTAGCGATCATGTTTCTATAATTACGTCATTGGATCTGTCTTTTAATAGTTTGCTTGCTCCCTTCTCTGGCTCTCGTTGTAAGTCCTATTCCAATTATCGTAAGGCTGACTGGGACCTATTCAAAGAGGTGTTGCTCGGCCGAATGGCCAGCTACCTCCGCAACGGCAGTCTACGATAAAGAGAAATACATCATCAGTGGCTGCCGAGATGTCGTACGTTCGTGCCGTGGCAGTGTGGAGGAAAGAAGACCACCTCCGTGCAAACCGACGTGAACCCCTCCGCGTGGAGGGTTTTTGTCATGGGAGAGACACTGGCTGGCTGCAGCTCTCCCAAGGATTCTACTACAAATGGCCGGCGTTGAGAGGAATCCAGGACCCGCTCAGAAGTACTCATGCGCCACGTGCGGCAAGGATGTCACATGGAGGAAAACAAGCGTCCAGTGCTTCGGATGCCAAAGGTGGGTGCATCTCTCCTGTTCGGGTCTCAGTTCTGCCAGGCATCACGATCCTTCCTTCCGTTGTGTTCTGTGCTCTGCCCCCAGTAACTCTGATTCCTCATTTACCAACCGCCTCCTCTCTATTGTTCATATTAACCTCAATGGCCTTCGTGCCAAGTTGTCTGAACTCTCTCTTTTTGCTCGTACTCATACTGATGTCATAATGGTTGAGGGAACCAAACTTTCTCCTTCTACTACCGCACGTCACCCTAACATTCCTGGCTACACTGCTTATCATGCTCCAAGGACAGCTCTCGGCGGAGGAGTTTCCACTTTCGTAGTATCAAATCTACCCTCTCATATCATACCAAACACACCAAAGGACGGTACTCTCGACCTATATCTCCTTTTAATATCTATATCCCTCCTACCACGTCCTGTCCCCAATCTTATGACCCTATTCCCTCACTCAAGCAGTTGTGCGACTGCTCCCTTTCACCCTCTGTTGTCTTCGCAGGCGATTTAAAAGCTCACACATTCTGCTCGTCGCTTGACACTGACGCTAGAAGAGAAGACGTCGAAGAATGGGCGGAGGAGTGCGATCTGGTCATTCTCAACGATGATCAGCCCACTCGTCTCCCGGCCAACTGCCGATCCTCTAGTCCAGACATCTCTCTTGTATCATCTAATCTCTACAGCGCCTGCTCTTGGTCGACCGCTACAACTCTGCCCAGTGATCATATCCCCGTTTTTGCATCGTACCCCAAGACTGGAAAATGGCAAGCGTCGTTCCGTTGCCTAAGGCAGGTAAGTCACCATCGACGGCTAAGGGATACAGGCCAATAAGTCTGCTATCGCCAATCGCAAAGGTCGCTGAGAAACTGGTCGTCAAGGAGCTTGCCGAGCATAATAACAATCAGCAGCACCAGCATGGATTCCGCAAATTACACTCTACCACCACGGCGCTGCTGGAGATTGTGAGCTATGTTTTGGATGGCTTCAACGCCACCAAGCCTCAACGCACTGTTGGAGTAGCCCTGGACCTCACGAAGGCGTTTGACACTGTCAACTTGGGCATACTGTCTGAGAAGCTATTGAGGTCCACCATCCCGCCTTGGCAGAAGCGATGGATTACAGCACTCATCAAAGGGCGCCGAGCAAAAGTGCTGTTTCAGGGACATGTCTCTAATAGCATCCCGATCGCTGCCGGTATCCCTCAAAAAGGAGTCATATCGCCTGCTCTGTTCAGTTTTTACCTGGAAGATTTGCCCGTCCCCCCAAGTGACATCAAAGTCGTTGCGTACGCGGATGACATCACCATCTTGTGCCGGGACAGAGACATTAATGTAGCTGCACGCAAGATCAATAGCTACCTCATCGTTCTGAAGAACTTTCTCGATGATATGATGCTCACTGTCTCTGCCGCTAAATCATCTGTATCGGTTTTCTCCACTGACCCTAAGGAACACTGCGCTCACCCCGTTGTGAATTGAGAAGACGCTCGTCTGCCTGCCGCACGTTTTCCTAAGCTGCTCGGCCTAGTATTGGATCCTTCGTTGAGGTTCCACAAGAATACTGAGCAGAAACAAGCTACAGTGAAAGCAAAGCTCAACGTCCTACGAGCTCTGGGAGGAACGTCGTGGGGAAGTAGCAAGGAGACAATTTTGACCACCTACAAGGCAATATTGCAGCCGGCGTTGGAGTACGCTGCACCGGTATGGCAGCACATGATATCGGATTCATCGTAGACAAAGATGCAGCGAGTCCAAAATGCTGCTCTTCGGATTGCCACAGGGTGTGCTAAAAGCACCCCAGTGGAACATCTTCATGCTGAAGCCCAAATTCTGCCAGTTAAGGAGCACTGCCAACTCCAAGCGCAGCAACTGGTTATTAACATTGTCAAGCAGCCTGACCACCCATTAAGAAGGATCATGAATCCCGTGAGAGAGAAACATATCAGAAGGCCTTTTGCGGATGCTCCCGAGGAAATCAATATACAAAGATGGACGGACTCCCAACTGGATCGTCTGCGGCTTTTACGTGCGGAGCACACCTAGTTCGTCAGGGATCACTTGAGTAGGATGACCGTCAATCCCATATTGGGGGTCGCACCACCCATAGTCAGCGACACCGAGGTGGAACTCGGTAGGCGGGCTAGAAGTACCCTTGCCTCGTTACGCTGCGGTCATTCCCCTATGCTGATGTCATTCTTGCATAAGATCGATCGCAGTAAGCCGGACGAGTGCCCGGACTGTGGTAGCCGTGGCCACACAACTGAACACCTATTCGAATGCCCAAAGAGGCCTACCACTCTTACAACAATGGATTTGTGGACGAATCCGGTTTCAGTCGCCCGTTTCTTGAACCTTTGACAAAAATCTTCCTGCGGCTGCAAAGAAGAAAGAAGAAGAAGACATCTTCAGTGCCATCGGACGTGCCTCTACAGCTGCCATTCCTACTGGAAGTTTAAGGACTTTTCATTTCAACGTGCCCAGTGAAGCGCCTGAGCCTATCACTGTGGGAGACGACGAACGAAAAGCGGACCCCAATGATCAAACGTTACCGCAGCTGTCGGACAACATCACCGCGCTGCTAAATCAACACAAGCAGCAACGCTGGAAAGAGCTCACTGAGTCGATTGATTTCGCAGTGGACGCCAGGAAAGCTTGGACCACCTTGAAACGGCTTTCAGGAAAAAAGATGACAACCAACGGCAATATATTGATAACTGGTAATGTAGTCTGAAGCTGCTTGCGTAGAGATAAATTACCAAATCCCTTTATCCGCAACGTTTCGGGTCATAGACCATTCATCAGGCGACTGTAACTTATAACATCACATCAAATCATTTTCAGCAAAGAAGAGATGATAAGAATTCAGAAACGCACGCGTGGGTGGGGCGGGAAGGTTATCGTTACTTCTGCGACCGGCTCGTAACCCACGTGGATGACAGAAGACCCTTGTTGGTGGGATGGGCCAAATGCGTGGTCAATGATCGATATCATCCTCTAATTACTTTGCGATGTTAACAATCTCAATCCTCTCTCATCTCTTCTCGATTGTTCATGGGCGGTGAAAGCCGTTTTATTTCCAGTGCCTCCAGTATTTTCCGTTCCGCGGTGTCCGGAATGTTCATGTGGATGATACTCGTTGTCATGGTAGGCAAGCTGTCGTTGAGATGTCTTGTTAACCTGTGTTTCGAAAAGGCACTGTTTGGGTATGTTTGAGGAGTTCGTAGTGCACTCATGTGCTCATCTAGCCGACACCGCAAAGGCCTTCCTGTCTCGCCAATGTAAAATTTTCCACAGACGTCACATTCAATTTTGTACACCACGTCTCGAATCTGACATATTTTTCTATCAGCAGTGCAGTAGGTGCAACCTCTCCTCATACATCTGTCTTCATGCGGTCTTGACGACGTAAGGAGCTGACGGAGCGTTGGCGGAGGGCGGAATACCAAACGGAGTGGAAGGGCGGATCCCCGTACAGCTAAGTTTACATCCCTGGCAAACGACTCGCTTACGTAGGGGAGGACTAGATTGGTGTTAAACAGAGGGTGCCGAAATGGTCGCCAGGTCTGAACGTTGTTTTCCACGTAGCCGTTTTCATTCAGAATAAGCGCTATTCGTCTCTCTACGTCTTCCTTCTTGTCGGTTGTCAGATTTCTTGCTGTTCGTACCAAATTCTGGACCACGCTGCTCTTCATGAAAAGAGGGTGGCAGCTACGTGAATGCAGCAGGATGTTTCTTGACGCGGGTTTTGAGTACCAGGCAGTTCGCACTTGATGGCCAGAGAGTTTGACTTCAGTATTCAGGAAGGGTAGGTAATCATCAGATCCGGGTTCTTTAGCCGTTAACTTTATCGAATTGTGCCGCGCATTGAGATCCGATAGAACCTGACGCAGCGTTCCCTGTTCTTTGGCTACGATGAATATGTCGTCAATATACCGGCCGTAGAATATCACATCCGCCGTCAGAGTATTCCTTTCAAAGCTATCCATAAACAATATTGCCAGCAGAGGGGCGAGCCTGCTACCCATTGCTAGGCCACGTTTCTGGCGGTAGACGATGTTATGGAAACTGAAGAAATTGAAATCGACAACAGCGGTGAGCAGTCTTTCGATTTCCTGTGGCTGAAGGCCATACATGTGAATCTCTTGCTGATTTCGACGGATTGAACTTCCACAAGCTGCCACTGCTGCGATGGTGTCGACATTGGTATACAGAGAAGTAACGTCGAAGCTGTGATATTCCACATACGGAGACGTCAAATCGGCATTCCCCAGGTGTTGTAAGAATTGGTCGGTGTTCACAAGGTGCGATGGAACAAACCGTAGAAGAGGTGACAATATCTGATGGAGAAACCAGCTAATCGCATCCGTAGGTCCATTACACGAGGACACGATGGGCCGAGTTTTGATTACCGCGCTTGTTAGTTGCTGTCTTGGGCTGGTGGTGGGAAGCTTATGTGTTTTGACCAACTGATAATAGGTAATAGGTAGGCATAGTAGGATGCGCAGAGATGAGTCGTTTGATGATGTTCTTGTCTATTTTCGAGCCCAGAATGTGCTTGATTGTCGAATTCAATAGCTTCAAGTTGGTATTGTACTCGCTCATGAAGATACTGAATATATTTCCAGATCCGACAGTACTTCCTGGCACAACGCAATGTCCCTATCTCGCGTCATAACGACAAATCCACCGCATTTATCCCCAACGGAGAATCGCACAGTTGATTTCAGTTGAAGCGCTTTCCTGAGACCCGCTCGTTCCGAAGCGGTCATGTTGTCTGGAGAACGAACTCTGCTATGGTTTTCGATAATGTGAAGAATGTCAGATTCTAACACCGCCAATCTTGCTGACAGGAAGGCCTTTGCGGTGTCGGCTAGATGAGCACATGAGGGCACTACGAACTCCTCAAACATACCCAAACAGTGCCTTTTCGAAACACAGGTTAACAAGACATCTCAACGACAGCTTGCCTACCATGACAACGAGTATCATCCACATGAACATTCCGGACACCGCGGAACGGAAAATACGGGAGGCACTGGAAATAAAACGGCTTTCACCGCCCATGAACAATCGAGAAGAGATGAGAGAGGCATTGAGATTGTTAACATCGCAAAGTAATTAGAGGATGATATCGATCATTGACCACGCATTTGGTCCATCCCACCAACAAGGGTCTTCTGTCATCCACGTGGGTTACGAGTCGGTCGCAGAAGTAACGATAACCTTCCCGCCCCACCCACGCGTGCGTTTCTGAATTCTTATCATCTCTTCTTTGCTGAAAATTATTTGATGTGATGTTATAAATTACAGTCGCCTGATGAAGGGTCTATGACCCGAAACGTTGCGGATAAAGGGATTTGGTAATTAATCTCTACGCAAGCGGCTTCAGACTACATTACCAGTTATCAATATTCTACCATGAAGCTGAGGAATCCAACCATTCTCAACGGCAATATGCTCGAATTGCCATCTGGGAGATTTGAGCACGGATACAAGGCAGCTTGTCTACTTGGGCAAACTATTTGCATCTGCAGGGACCCGACGGGATTTCGGCTGTTCATCTCAAACACCTTCCTGACCCCCATTATGAATTGCTCTCTGATTCAGTTCTGGTGTTATTCCGGCGCGCCGGAAACAAGCAGTAATCATTCCCACCGCCAAGCCAGGCAAACCACCAGATAAGGCTGCCTCGCACCGCCCCATTTCCCTACTGCACCCCCCCCCCCCCTGCCAAGCTTGCGGAAAGAGTTGTCAATCCGCTCCTACAAAAAACCCTACAGCAAAACACTCACCAGCATGGTTTCAAGGAGTAATCACCGAGCATATCATCGATGGCTTCAAGTAGAAGGCCCCAGCTGGCAGAAGCCTCGTTGTTGCCATCAATCTTACGCCTGCTTTTGATAACGTCAGTACCCCGCTTCAGTCAAAATCCAATCTGGAATCGAATATGCCCAGTTGCTCTAAAAGATGAATTCATCGCTTTATCAAGGATCGGTTCATTCACGTCAAATTACACGGAGATCTGTCGTCTTCAGTCCCGCTGGAGGCCGGTGTTCCGCAAGGCGGGGTGTTATTTCCTAGCCTGTTCTCACCATTTCTGTATGATGTTCCTAAACCACCAACTAGTATCCATCTGTGCCTGTACGATGATGACATCACTATCGTCTACACGGACTAAGTTATTGATCGAGCCACTGCTACTACGAATGACTAATTGCAAACCCTTGCAGTGTATCTCAAATCAAAGTCGCTTTCTGCCTCTGCCTCCAAGTCAGGTGTCACACTATGTACAACGGCTACAGCCGCACATCGGTTTCATCCCAAGGTAGTCTGGGATGGCTACGAGCTGCCCCTGTCTGAGCATCCTCGCCTGCTGGGAGTTTTCCTAGACCCCTCTCTACGTTTCCACGAGAATACGCCTATACGTACTGCCTCAGTCAACTCACGCAACAACATTCTGTGTGCCCTGGCTGGAACTACCTCTAGCAGTACGAAGGAAGTGCTTCGTACAACGTATGGAGCCATGGTGCAGCCAGTCTTAGAATATGAAGCCCCAGTTTGGACCAGGCATCTCTCTAAAACCTCTTGGTGCAGACTGCAGAGGGCACGGAATACTGCCCTCAGGCCAGGGTTGAGCAGAGTTGCGACTTGATGCAATGGAGGTCGTAATTTTTTTAAATAAAAAAAAGAACAATGGCGTGGGGCTCGTAATTTTTCCAAATATGTCACTCAAAAATGCTAAAGCAAATTTTCGTTTCGAGGGAGGGATTGTAAAATTTGTTTTCGGTCAACGGGGGGGGGGGGGAGGGTCGAAGCTTCGCCGAAAAGTGGCGCAGCAGCCTGCTCAACCCTGCCTCAGGCTTATAACAGGATGTCACAAATCGACGCCTATTCCGTATGTTCATTAGGAAACCGGCTTACTCCCCGTGAAGCAGCACTGCTTACTCCAGTCTCAGCAATTCCTCACAGGCATCAAGAGCCCGATCCATCCAAACCAACATCTTCTGTCGTCCGGCCCCCATCCAAGTAACATACGCTGTATGCTACCCTGTCTGCTGTCGATCAACATCGTTGGGTTACATCCGAGCTCTCGCGCAGACGACTCCAGATTGATTTGATTTGATTCATTACACGGTAGCACCGTGTCAAAGACAAGAATAAAAAAAAAGAAATACCCAACGGCAACTAAGAGATTAAAGGCACCAAAATTAGTCGAACAGCAATAATAAAGCAAATGGATCAACTGACTATTAGGCATACACCGGCATCATGAAGAAAGGAGATCTTACAAACATAACTCCCGGGACAACAGATAACACTCAAGTGCCTTTTTGATGTCACTGAGTTTCCCCACTACCAAACCTGACCGAAGTAGTTTATTGAATTCAGACCCCGCCCTATTGACAAAGAAGTGCTGTCGTACATTCCGCCTGGCCCCAACGAGGCCCAATTTCACCGGTGCTCCCCTAGTGGTTGATGGTCTAAGGTTGAACAGCCTGCTAGCCTTGATACCAGCACTCCCATGAATGATCTTATACATCATTATGGCCGAGCATACGCGCTTCGTGACAGAATACATCTCTGCAGCTCAGCCCAATCCCATATATAGCTGTGTGCAAGATCAAGCGGGGTTGTGGAACTTCACAACGGGGGGTCGCAAAATTTTTGCCTTGAAAACGATGAGTGGGGGGGGTCGCAAAAAAATTGGACGACAAATGAAAATTCCCGGAAGTGGTCGGAAATCATAAGACACGAACGCGCTTGTTTGCGTTGCTGTTGATGTCTGAGGTGCCTGACGAACACTTCAGTGAACGATCGACCAAGTTTGCATGTGGTGTGAACAAAACTTGATGCTGACCTTTGTCATCATTAGAGCAGCATTAATAACTTCTTGGTTAAGATCGAGAAGATTTAATAAACGTATTGAATGTTGTTTTGTGTAGTGTTTCTGTTTTCAAATGTATGGAATATTAAAATTTTGTGTGCTTTGTGAGGGAAGTATGAAGTATTGCCTGAATGACTGTTACGTAAATCATTGATTTTGTTCGTCGCATAGAATCACGACGTTGAAGATTCTGGCTTTGCAGGTAGCGGATCGGATACGCCTCTCACTATAGATTTGAGGCTGTGATTCTGTCTCTCGCCATGAGCCACCATCTCTCTAAGTGGAGAGATCCCAGAACCTCACAAACATCTGGAATAATCGAGGGTGATAGGTACACGATATTGAGGAGCGGTAGCAGAATAGGAAACACGTCTTTTATCCGCCTTCTTTGCTTCAGTGGACTCTATGCTCTGAAGGCGGCTTACTCCATGCCTGAAGAAACACCTAAATAGAACTGAGTGCCACACAGCGTCAGCTGATTTTGGTATAATCTGGCTAAAAATGGGTCATTTGAGATGACATAGGCCAGTGCACTAGCTCCTGCAATCCAAATTGTATTAGGTACTCGTGGTAGGAAAAAGTCACCAGGGTGAGTAGAAGCATCCATCCCAGCATGTTGAAATCTACATTAAAATAGGGCACTGCTTGAAGAAACGGAATCTGTTTGTCAAGAATGGGAAAACAAGTTGATAGAGCTTGCCAGAGAAGAACTATGAGGTGAACAAAACAGGAGCAGAACTGGAGCTAAAAATCAAAAATGGAGTCAGAAAAGAGTTCGATATCAAAAATGGAGTTCAAAATCAAGAAATGAAATGAATATTATAGATACTGCGTTTGCTATTAGAGCAATCAGATGCAATTCGCACACAACAAAATGAAGTGTTAGCATATAAAATTGAGTAAATAACCTATTAGTAACATCTTACCAACTTTTAGCGTCTAAGGTAACCTCTCACCTCAGCTACGTTCCAGGTTTGAGAGACTTATCGCGATTTTTCGTAGATAAAAGTTTTTCCACAACGGCAAACTATGTTTTATTTTTCGGTTTTTCAAATTTTGAAAAACAAATTGAAATCCTCATTAAATTCTGCACACATTGATATAAAACACACCCATGAATTAAATGAATTAAAAAAACTTGAGTTAGTCAAACCCGTTTCACGTTGTGTTAACCGTTGTGGAAATCGGTGGATTCCACTGAATTTCCACAACGCATCGATCCATTTTTAAGGCGAAATTCGAAAAACTTGAAAGAGTGTACTAGTATAACTTTAGCTTGTCTATCAACTTTTCACAACGTTTCGGCTTGAACGCCTATGGTTAAGGTTTACCCAGGGGTTAACCTATGTGCTGTCGTCGCGCTCCAATCCAACAAGCGCTTCGCGTACGCGGAAGACTTTGGTAGCCTCATTTCGAAACCAGGTCTGTCTTGTGATACACTGTAGCCTCATTTCTCTTCTGTGTTACATGTTAGCCTTGTTTGTGTGCTGTTATATATCACTGCTCAATATCAAATACAATTGCCTCTGCCTGATTGCTCCTGGTCGAAACTTGTGGACGGAAGAGTTCGGCTCTCACAACGACCGTTCTGCGGTAGAGAGTGAATGATAATGAGGGGCTCAATACAATCAAAGTTTTGGAAACCAACTAGAGAAAACGTCACTGAAACGTCTTTGGGGGGTCGCAAAATTTTGGATTTTTGGAGAAAATTTTGATAACCCGGGGGGGGGTCGCTCCGATTTCAGAAAATTACACAACGCCCCGCTTGACCCTGGCTGTGTGCCTCCAAAAGTCGACGACAGCGAAGCTGATCTACCGAGGCGCATTCGCACCATCCTCGCAAGTCTGCGATGCGGTCACTCTACCTACCTCAAGACTTACGCTGATCGGATTGACCACTCAGTCCCCGATAAATGCCCCGATTGTCAACGTGCTGGACATGATTCATTGCATCTATTTTCATGTCCAGCCTACAACCCTGTCTGCTCGAGATTTATGGCACAAGCCGTGTGAGGTTGCTGACTTCCTATGCCTCTGATGCGATGTTCTATCATGGCTGTCAAGAATAAGAAATCGAATAAAAAAGGAAAAGTGTTGAACCAAATCTGGTCTAGCACTTCGGGAATCATCACATGTCACTTTTGGCCTTCAAAATTTCTCCAATCCTTCCCCCGATGGAAGCTTTGAACAGAATAGGAATTTCAAAAACGGACAAAGCAGCACTACAAATGACTTCCTTAGAAAAAACCTAAGTCAGACCTGGAGTGGCATGCATGAATGCGGCACCGATGGTCAGGGAGCGCTACGCCGCACGCACGCGTCACGATTTGAATTCAAGTTGCGATGCGTGCACGTGACGCTGCGCCTCTTTACCCTGGCCGCCGCATTCATGCATGCCACTCCTGGAACGTTTTTGTCAAATCCCCATTATAGTCGGTCGAAAGTCGGCCCGAGCCAGCCGTGGTCTTCTGTATCTCAGCTGACGGCGCGACGCGTATAAGATGCGTGATGGCGCGGAACTGCGACAACCTACTGACTCCGGACCGTGAGCTCATGATGAAATATCCTTTATCACTGCGAGGCTATCTACACTCAATCAATCAACAACTTAATCTTGCAATAAAGAGAGACACAGACCGTACCTACAAGATACAAACCCGCCAGAGGCCGGAATTTTCGGTGCTCGGGATATATGCAACTGCTGGGCCTGGAGTTGACAGTGCTTAAATTTCTCTGAGAACAGTGATATTTCCGTCCTTTGTCAGCATTTTAGGCTCAGAAAATCGAAAAATTCAGCTCATCCCTGATGGCGATGCAGAGACTGGACATGAACAAATGAATGGAATGTGTCTCGGATGGGAACACGGTTGCCGGAAAATACACTTCTTTCGAAAATATATTTAAAACGTACGGTCTACACGGATCGCGCTGTTACTTTTGCCTCCCAATCGGTTGGCGCAAACTCGGTGCAAATGCAAATATGTTATAGCGTATGTGCGACGGGTTCGCGCCAACCGTTGAAAGGAAACTAAAAGTATCAGTGCCAGCAACAAACAACCCTAAAGTTGTTTATTGCTGGCACTGATACTTTCGAAAACCAGAGGTGAAAAAATGAAAATATTCCTCAGTCGTCCAATTACCAGTGTTAGGGTTAGATCTTTTCCACATAGGGCGGGGAGCGCATACCTGAAAATCGCTAGAAGAGTCACCGGCGCTACTTCCTTGGGCCAGTTTAGGCGACTAGTATCCCAAATAATTCTGAGCTACAAAACTTGACTTTTTCATTTGTTGCTTCTTTTTCGAGATAGATCTTTGTTCATTTAACCGGTAGGGTGTATAGGGTATCAGAATTTTTCGCTCCAGCTTTTTATTTGGTTGGTTTTTGCCTTTTTCCCTGGTTTAGTTGATATAACTTTGTCTTCTCTCCATATCTTCGTAGTATTATCACGCATTTGCCTTAAGTGAGTGTAATAAACATATACATACACATAGTGCGATCCGTGCACGCTGTAGTTTACCCTACGGAAAGATCTAATAAAAAGCATATTTAGTTTTCAAAAGGTTACCTTCAAAACGAGCGCATCCAGTTCGTCAAGTTGGTGAGATAGCTTATTGGCAGTTTCTCTGGCATTAATAAGAAGAGGATTATTAGCGGTTGCTGGATCACTTTTGCCTTGATTAATGGTCTGAAAAAAAAACCGTGTATGCAACAGCGTAATTTTCTCAGCTATGGATGTAGCAAGATTGAGGTAAACCTTCCGCAAATAGTCAATGTGATTCCTTCCATCAGCCTCAGCTACTCCGTCTTTGTGCGCAAGTGCTTCCGCATGTTGGAGAGCGGAGGTCACCTAAAAGGCAAATTGGAATACAATATATCCATAAACAAGAAATTTCTCCCTTGGCTGTTACTCCTGCTGCTCGCAATTACGGAACCAGACCACTAAGAAGCGGGAGACAGAAGCGACGTGGAGTAAAAACCACTTGGGATGCAAACCTACGAGGGAACCTCGCTACCCATGTATGGGCTTTTGAAAACCTGTTGATACTTCTTGGTCAACTCGGACACACTCTTTCCGATTCTGTCATTGGATTTTGCAACGGATCTCAAGATAACAAATTATTACTCGTGAAAGTTACTACCTTTTAATCTGTTATTTCGCTATCAATTTAAGGATTATTTCACCACTTCGTGCAATATTAGTAGGTAAATTCACGTTGGGCACACCCTATCCAGCAATAAACAACCCTAAAGTAGAGATTTGTGGTAATGGTGATGACTCATTGCCTCGAAGTCTTCACCGCTACTTCGCAGCACACAGCTATCAATGGATGGAGCAACAGGTAGGGAGCGGAGGTTATAGGCAGACGGTCAATGGTTCGATTCCCGTCATTGATAATATGCTTGCATTGTTTTGCGAGAATGGATATAACAATATGTTTTTTCTGTGATTGGGTTCGCAAAACGATTGATTTGTGTCATTTTTGCAGCGTTCTTCACATATGTCCAAAAATTTCAAAAATTGAGAACATTTGAAAGTATTTCCCTAATATCATAGTGCGCCTAAATTCCTCTGTAGACGGCTGTCAGTGAAGTTTAACCACCAATCAATGATCACTAATCGATATGAAATGCATACCATGCGGCCCATGCCGGCAGAGAAAAATAAGGACATCATCCTATCGTCATTGCCTTTTCACCGGCAAAAGTTGTTTAAATCCTCCTAGCGGAATCCGGACAGTCTATTCCGGACAGTCTATGAGCAGTGAGGCTAATAGGACCCAAAATAAAAAAGCGGAAAAGCTTGCACTAATTCTCCGGGACTGAGTCACGGGCGAAGTCGAAGTCGACAGGACAGATGAGCTGGACGACGAAGCCCTGTGGAGGACGATGCTTACGACGAATGGGATCATGCTTACGACGAAGTGGATACTCCGGGACCTGTTCAAGAAATATTGAAGGACGCAGTAATGCTCCACGGAAAACACATAGTGGAGTTCACCAAGAGTGTCTCATTTACTTATCAATAGCAAGCGGTCGGCTGGGGATCAATGAACATGAATCCCATACCAGCACGCTCGATGCAGATTGAGCGAGAGCGGTTGTGCTGCAAAGAGTTTCATGTTCATTGATCTCCAATCGACCGCTTCTCATTGATAAGTAAATGAGACACTCTTGGTAGACTCCACTATATAAAAGTAGACCTCCTTGAAATGTACCATCGATGCTGAATTCAAGATTTATTATCTTGAAATTTGTATATTGTTGCCACATGAAGTGCTTGTAGCAGGTTATCATGGCGGCTATCTCGAGCAGTTTTCGTTGAATAAGGGGTGAATCAAGAAGGCGTTTTTCGGCACCGGCTATCAAACGAGCTAGCCCTGGTTTCTTCTTCTTCTTTGCAGCCGCAGAAGGGTTTTTGTCATAGGTTCAAGAAACGGGCGACCGAAGTTGGATTCAACCACAAATCTATTGTCGTCAGTGAGGTGGGCCTCTTCGGACAGTCGAATAGATGAGCTGTAGTATGGCCAGGGTTACCACAATCCAGACACTCATCAGGCTTACTGCTGTCGATCCTATGCAAGTATGACATCAGCATAGGGGAATGTCCGCAGCGCAACGAGGCGAGGGAACATATAGCCCGCCTACTGAGTTCCATCTCGGTGTTGCTGACTTCAGGTGGTGCGATCCCCAATATGGGGTTGACAGCCACCCTACTCAAGTGATCCCTGACGAAACGGGTGTGCTCCGCACGTAAAAGACGAAGACGATCTAATTGGGAGTCCGCCCGTCTTTGTATATTGACTTTCTAGGAAGCATCCGCAAAAGGCCTTCTGATATCTCTCTCTCTCACAGGATTCATAATCCTTCTTAATGGTTGATCAGGCTGCTTGACGATATTAATAACCAGTTGCTGCGCTTGGAGTTAACAGTGCTCCTTAACAGACAGAATACGGGCTTCAGCATGAAGATGCTCCACTGGAGTGCTCTTTGCACACCCAGTGGCAATCCGAAGAGCAGCATTTTGAACTCGCTGCATCTTTGTCCAAGATGAATCCGATACTATGTGTTGCCATACGGGTGCTGCATACTCCAACGCCGGCTGCAAGATTGCCTTGTACGTGGTCAGGATCGTCTCCTTACTGCTTCCCCACGACGTAACTCCCAGAGCTCGTAAGACGTTGAGCTTTGCTTTCACTGTAGCCTGTTTCTGCTCAGTGTTTTTATGGAACCTCAGCGAAGGATCCAATACTAGACCAAACAGCTTCGGGAAACGTGCGGCAGGCAGACGAGCGTCTTCACAGTTCACAACGGGGTGAGCACAGTGTTCCTTAGGGTCAGTGGAGAAAAAAGACACAGATGATTTAGCGGCAGAGACAGTGAGCATCATATCATCGAGAAAGCTCTTCAGGACGACAAGGTGGCTATTGATCTTGCGTGCAGCTACATTAATGTCTCTGTCCCGGCACAAGATGGTGATGTCATCCGCGTACGCAACGACTTTGATGTCACTTGGGGGGACGGGCAAATCTTCAAGGTAAAGACTGAACAGAGCAGGCGATATGACTCCTCCTTGAGGGACACCGGCAGCGATAGGGACGCTATTAGAGACATGTCCCTGGAACAGCACTTTTGCTCGGCGCCCTTTGATGAGTGTGGTTATCCATCGCTTCTGCCAAGGCGGGATGGTGGACTTCAAAAGCTTCTCAGACAGTATGCCCAAGTTGACAGAATCAAAAGCTTTCGTGAGGTCCAGGGCTACACCAACAGTGCGTTGAGGTTTATAGGCGTTGAAGCCATCCAAGACATAGCTCACAATCTCCAGCAGCGCCGTGGTGGTAGAATGTAATTTGCGAAATCCATGTTGGTGCTGCTGTTTGTTATTATGCTCGGCTAGCTCCTTCACGACCAGTTTCTCAGCGACCTTGACAATCGGTGATAAAAGACTTATTGGCCTGTATCCCTTCGATGTGGATGGCGATTTACCAGGCTTGGACAACGGAATGACGCTTGCCATTTTCCAGTCTTGGGGCAGGATGAACGTGCGAAATGAAGTGTTCATGACGTCAGCCAGGATTGGCATAATCTCACTCGGCAGTTTCTCCAATACCGCTGGACTAATGCCATCCGGCCCTATAGCCTTCGAGTTGCGCATCTCTTTTACCACCTTTTCAATCTGCGCAGACGTCACCGCTTCTGCTTCGTTCATGAGTGTCAACTTGCAGAGCTCTCTTACGGTCACTCGATTTTGTTTCCCTCTCTTAGCCTGAGTTATGAAAAAAATCTTTCCGAGAGCAGTCGCAGCCTCCTTTCCCGATTTGAAGACTCCATTCTCGAACTCGATCGTAGAATACTTGGTGGAGGTGCTCTTGCCTGAGATCTTCTTTAGAACTTTCCAAGTTGATGCTCCGTCACTCTTGAAATTCATCTTCTCCGTGAATTTCTCCCAACTCTCCTTCCTGTGCTTGTCCAGGTCTCGCTTGATCTCGCTATCCAGCTCAGCAATTGTCGGATCCAGGTGATCTGCGACTCTCTTTGCATCCCTTGTCCTTATCTTCTCCAAGATTTCCCTGGTGACATTGGGAAAGGTCTTAACTCGGCCCTCCGGAATGGCTGCTTTCACGGCCTTGCGAATCGCGTCGGTCAAGTGACGTTCTTTCTGGTGCATGTTTCCATTCCATGGGTAGTCAGCCACATGGCGAAGGGCCACCTCCCTGAACAAGCGGCAGTCTGCAAGGCAAAGATTAAGATAAGACCTTTTACGGATTCCTGAATAAGGAGCAAGAGAATTAGAGAGATCGATATGGACAAAGATGGGGATATGATCACTGGACAGAGTTGTAGTGGTCGACCAAGTGCAGGCGCTAGATAGATTAGAGGATACAAGGGAGATGTCTGGACTAGAGGATCGGCCGTTGGTAGGGAGACGAGTGGGCCGATCATCGTTGAGGATGACCAGATCGCACTCCTCCGCCATTATTCGACGTCTTCTCCTCTAGCGTCAGTGTCAAGCGATGAGCAGAACGTATGAGCATTAAAATCACCTGCAAAGACAACAGAGGGTGGAAGGGAGCACTCGCACAACTGCTTGAGTGAGGGAGTAGGGTCCTAGGATTGGGGACAGGATGTGGCAGGAGGGATATATATGTTAAAAAGAGATATGGGTGTTTTAAGAGGGAGATGGATAGGTGGGGACTCGAAAGTACCGTCCTTGGGGGTGTTTGGTATGAGATGAGAGGGTATATTTGACGATACGAAAGTATAAACTCCTCCGCCGAGAGATGACCTTGGAGCATGATAAGCAGCGTAGCCAGGAATGTTAGGGTGACGAGCGTTAGCGGAAGGAGACAGCTTGGTTTCCTGAACCATAATGATATCAAGATGATGAGTACGTGCGAAAAGAGAGAAATCAGCCAGCTTGGCTTAGAGGCCGTTGAGGTTGATATGTACAATAGAGAGGGGGCGGTTGGTGAATGAGGAATCAGAGTTGCTGGGGGCAGAGCACAGAACACAACGGAAGGAAAAGTCGTGATGCCTCACAGAACTGAGACCCGAACAGGAGAGATGCACCCACCTTTGAAGCACTGGACGCTTGTTTTCTTCCATGTGACGTACCTTGCCGCACGTGGCGCATGGGTACTTCTGAGCGGGTCCAGGATTTCTCTCGCCGCCGGCCATTTGTAGTAGAGTCTTTAGGAGAGCTGCGACCAGCCAACACCTCTCCCATGACAAAAACCCTCTTCGCGGAGGGGTTGACGTTGGTTTGCACGGAGGTGGTCTTCTTTCCTCCACACTGCCACGGCACGAGCGCACGACATCTCGGCAGCGCCCTGGTTTCTCTTCTTTTTCACGGGGTACCTCGTGCAACTTTGGTGATCAGGGACGATTTTTTTCGTATTTTGGGCTGATCCGACTTTTTCAGAAGATTTTATGAATGTTTGAAAATGCGACATCTCTTCTTCTTCTTTGCAGCCACATAGAGGGTGTTGTCATAGGCGGAGGAACTGGGCGACCAGTAGTGGATTCGTCCATAGGTCCATTGGTGTCAGCGTGATAGGTCTCTCCGGACAGTTGAATAAATGTGCGGTATCATGGCCGACGGTACCGCAGTCCGGGCACACATCAGATTTGCTGCTGTCAATCTTGCTGACATAAGACATTAGCATTGTAGAGTGACCACAGCGTAATGATGCGAGCGTGCATCTCGCCCTTTTTCCGAGTTGAGACTCTGAGATGCAGACGGGGGGCGGTATATCTCCTAGTATAAGATTTATGGCCGCCTTCATAAGACGACACCGTACGAACTTGGTGTGCTACTCGCGCAAAAGACGGAGTCGTTCTTGCTGTGAGTGGTGCCATCTTTGCAAATTGACTTTGTTTGGAGCATCGGCAAATGGCTTTCTTATACTTCTCTCTCACGGGGTTTAGCACTCTCCACGACGGGTGATTTGGTTGCTTTATAATTATAATGCGGAATTGCTGGGCCTGGAGCTGACAGTGCTCCTTCACTGGTAATAGACGGGTCTCAGCATGCAGGTGCTCGATTAGGGAACTCCTTGCACATCCGGTGGCGATACGGAGAGCAGCATTTTGTACTCGTTGCATCATTGTCCAGGAGGATTCTGAGACGAGATGCTGCCAAATCGGTGCGGCGTACTCCAGGGCGGGCTGAAGAATTGCCTTATACGCTGTGAGTATAGTCTCCTTGCTGCTACCCCGCCCAGGGCCCTGAGAACATTGAGCTTAGCTTTAACGACTGCCTGCTTCTGCTCGGTATTCTTATGAAACTTGAGTGACGGATCGAGCACAAGACCGAGCAGCGTTGGAAAGCGGGCAAGCAGGCAAACGGTCTCCATCCCACACGACATCCGGATGAGCGCTGTGCTCGGATGGGTCCGTCGTGAGAACGGACACTGACGACTTGGCTGCAGAGATCCTTAGCATCTTGCGATCGAAAAAGCTCTTCAGTGTGATCAGGTACTCGTTGATCTTATTGGCGGCCACTTATAAGTCCCGATCTCGACACATGATTGTTATGTCATCGCATACGCGACGACCTTGATGTCCTGTGGAGGCTCAGGCATATCTTCGAGGTACAGACTGAAGAGGGTTGGCGATAGAACCCCGCCCTGAGGGACTCCAGCTGCCATAGAAATACTGTTGGAGACATGGTTCTGAAACATGACTCTTGCCCGCCGACCTTTGATAAAGGCCGATATCCAGCGCTTCTGCCGAGATGGTATTGACGACTCCAGTTTGTTGCTTGACAGGACTCCAAGGTTATCCGTATCAAATGCCTTGGTGAGATCCAACGCAACAGCTACAGTTCTCAATGGCTTGTTAATGTTGAACCCGTCAATAGCATAGCTCGTAATTTCTAGCAACGCCGTAGTTGTGGAATGTAGCCTTCTGAACCCATGTTGAAACAACTGCTTCTCATTGTGCTTCGCTAGATCCTTGACAATGAGCTTTTCGGCCACCTTGGCGAAAGGTGACATCAAGCTAATGGGACGATATCCCTTTACTGATGACTGAGGTTTGCCAGACTTGGGTAACGGGATGACATTGGCTGTCTTCCAGTTTTGCGGAATAGTACAAGAGCTGAACGAAGTGTTAATCATATCAACGATAAGCGGAAGGATCTCAGTCGGGAGTTTCTTCAGTACAGCAGGACAAATGCCGTCCGGACCGACAGCTTTGGAGTTCCGCATGTCCTTTATAATCTTCTCTACTTACTTCACAGTGTACGCTTCGGCCGTGCTCATGAGCGGGAGGCGAAGAAACTTTTACCGAGAGAGTAGGCGGCTTCTTTTCCTGACTTGAAAACTTTATTACCGAACTCAATAGTCGAGATGGTGGCTGGCAAGCTCTTTCCCGAAAGTTTCCGAAGCACCTTCCAAGTAGCTCCACTGTCCGCCTTGAAATTCAACTGTTCTGTGAATTTTTCCCACTGTTCTTTCTTGTGCTGGCCAAGATCTTTTCTGATCTCACCATCCAGCTGAGTGACGACAGGGTCTAGATGGTCAACTGCTCTTCTGGCATCTCTAGTCCAGATTTTCTGAAGAATTTCTCTGGTGACGTTTGGATAGAACGTCTTAACTTGGCCAGCAGGGATAGCCGCCTTCATGGCCCTGCGAATTGCATCAGATAAGTGATGCTCCTTCTGGTGCACATTGCCATTCCACGGGTAATCAGCCGCTAGGCGTAGGGCAACCTCACTGAACAGGCACCAGTCTGCTTGGCCTAAATTGAGATAAGAACGTTGACGAACACCAGAATAAGGAGCAAGAGAATTTGAGAGATCGATGTGCACAAAGACGGGAACATGATCACTAGACAATGTTATTGAGGTAGACCATGAGCAAGCGTTGGAAAGGTTGGAAGAGACTAGAGTTATGTCTGGGCTAGAAGATCGGCCGTTGGCAGGGAGACGAGTGGGCTGATCATCGTTTAAGATGACCAGGTCGCACTCCTCAGCCCTTTCTTCGACTTCTTCTCCTCTAGCATCAGAACCAAGGGACGAGCAGAAGGTGTGGGCATTAAAGTCGCCCGCGAAAACAACTGATGATGAGAGGGAATAATCGTTGAGTTGTTTGAGAAGAGGAATGGGATTGTAGGAGGGGCATGAGGTGATAGGGGGAATATAGATGTTAAACAGAGAAAGGGGAGTTCTAAGGGGGAGATGGATTGAAAGGTACTCGAGAGTACCATCCATGGGGGTGTTTGGTATAAGAAGGGAGGGGAGAGAAGATAAAACAAAGGTTGAAACTCCTCCGCCAAGAGCTGACCTTGGAGCATGGAAGGCAATTTAGCCCGGGATATTAGGATGAGGATAGATAGGGGATGGAGAGAGCTTGGTTTCTTGAACCATGATCACGTCTGGATGGTAAGTACGTGCGAAGAGAGAGAGCTCAGAAAGTTTGGCACGAAGGCCGTTGAGATCGATATGTACAATGGAGAGGGGGCGATTTGAGGAAGAGGAATCAGAGTTGGTAGGTGAAGAGCATAAAACACAGCGAAAAGCAGAGTTATGATGCCTCACAGAGCTGAGACCCGAACAGGAGAGATGCACCCACCTTTGGCTTCCGAAGCACTGGACGCTGGTATGTCTCCAGTTAACATCATTGCCGCACGTGGCGCATGGATACTTCTGAGCGGGTCCAGGATTCCTCTCCACGCCGGCCCTTAGCAGGAGAATCCGAAGGAGAGACGCGGCCGGCCAGCACCACTCCCATGACAAAAACCCTCTTCGCGGAGGGGGTGACGTCGGTTTGCATAGAAGTGATCTTCTTTCCTCCACACTGCCACGGCGTGAACGTACGACATCTCGGCAGCGATGCGACATTTCGGCAAACATTTTTAACATGAGCGCCCTTCAAGCCCTGCCCATTTTTGTGACGGGGACCGCCGCGCTCGGATTCTGTAGGCTTGCATACCACTACTCTTCTTGTCACTGTTGTTCGACTGTTCAAATCATAAAGCACTCACTCGATACACAAGTTACAAAAAACTATGAATTACAAGGTAGTAACTTTAACTAATAATAATTTGTTAAATTGAGGTCCGTTGCAAAATCCAATGAAAGATTCGGAACGAACTATCCGAATTAACAGACATTCACAGGCTCTCAGAAGCCTATCCATGGCTAGCGAAATTCCTTAGACCTGTTATTGAGTTTCTATTCAGTTTCATTCAACAGTTTTCGATCGGTTAGGGCTACACGGCGTCTGCTGCTCCGATTTATTGCGGATGAGCAGTGGGAGGCGGAGAGTGATTCGCAAAAGCCCGGGTTATAGCTCCATTAACCCATCCATTGCCACGGGCAAAATCGCGCCACCCTAGTTCGTGCCTCACCAGTGAGACATGTTGAATGGTAAGCCACGAGAAGATTGCTTAGTCGTGTTATTTATGTGGCTACCAACAAATAATAGCCAGTATCAGGGTTAAGCCTTCACCAGCTTTCTTCTTCTTCTTCTTTGCAGCCACATTGAGGGTTTTGTCATAGGTTGAGGAACTGGGCGACCAGTAACGGATTCGTCCATAAGTCCATTACGGTCAGCGTGGTAGGTCTCTCCGGACAGTTGAATAAATGTGCGGTATCGTGGCCGATGGTACCGCAGTCCGGGCACACATCAGATTTACTGCTGTCAATCCTGCTGACATAAGACATTAGCATTGTAGAGTGACCACAGCGTAATGATGCGAGCGTGCACCTGGCCCTTCTTCCGAGTTGAGCCTCGGATGTGCAGACTTGGGGCGGCACTACCCCCAATATGGGATTAATGACCGCCTTTTCCAGATGACACCGTACAAACTGAGTATGCTCCTCGCGCAATAGACGGAGTCGTTCTTGCTGTGAGTCGTGCCATCTCTGCAGATTGACTTTGCTGGGAGCATCGGCGAATGGCTTTCTGATCTTTCTTTCTCTGACGGGGTTTAGCACTCTCCAAGAGGGGTGATTTGGTTGTTTGACAATGTTGATGAAAAATTGTTGGGCCTGGAGCTCACAGTGCTCCCTTACTGGTAATAAGCTGGTCTCAGCATGCAAGTGATCGACCGGGGAACTTCTTGCACACCCGGTGGCGATTCGAAGAGCCGCATTCTGTATGCGTTGCATCTTAGTCCAAGAGGATTCCGAAACTAGATGCTGCCAAACTGGGGCGCCGTATTCCAGTGCAGGCTGGAGAATAGCCTTATACGTTGTAATAATGGTTTCTTTGCTACTACCCCATGTTGTACCGCCCAGGGCTCTAAGCACGTTCAGCTTCGCTTTAACGATAGCCTGCTTCTGTTCCGTGTTCTTATGGAATTTGAGCGATGGATCGAGTACGAGTCCGAGAAGTTTTGGGAAGCGGGCGGCAGGCAAACGATCTCCATTCCATACGACATACGGATGTGCGCTGTGTTCAGATGGGTCCGTTGTGAGTACGGATACCGATGACTTTGACGCAGAAATCTTCAGCATTTTGCGGTCGAAGAAGCTTTTCAGTGCGGTCAAGTACCCGTTAATCTTAGCGGCGGCCACATTTATGTCCCGATCACGACACAAGACAGTCATATCATCAGCGTAAGCGACCACCTTGATATCTTGGGGTGGGGCGGGCATATCTTCGAGGTACAGACTGAAGAGAGCAGGCGACAATACACCGCCCTGTGGGACTCCAGCTGCAATCGGAATGCTGTTTGAGACATGATTCTGGAACATCACTCTAGCCCGTCTTCCCTTAGTGAATGCAGCTATCCAGCGCTTTTGCCATGGCGGGATTGATGACTCCAGTAAGTTGTTTGATAAGATACCAAGATTCACTGTGTCGAAAGCCTTAGTGAGATCCAAGGCAACTGCTACAGTTCTTTCCGGCTTATACGCGTTGAAACCATCAATTGCATAGCTCGTAATTTCTAACAAAGCTGTCGTGGTGGAATGCATTTTTCTGAATCCATGCTGAAACACCTGTCTCTCGTTGTGCTCGGCCAGGTCTTTGACGATCAGCTTTTCAGCTACTTTAGCAAAAGAAGACAACAAGCTAATGGGCCGATATCCCTTGACTGAAGCTTGGGGCTTGCCAGGCTTGGGCAGCGGAACGACGTTTGCCATCTTCCAATTCTGCGGGATAGTACACGACATGAACGAGGAGTTTATCACATCAGTGAGGAGCGGTAGTAAGTCAGTGGGTATCTTCTTCAAGACAGCAGGACATATCCCATCAGGACCAATAGCTCTAGAGTTCCGCATTTCCTTTATAATCTTCTCAATTTGCGTCGTAGTAAACGCTTCGGCCGTGCTCATAAGCGGGAGGCGGCACAGCTCTCTTACAGTCACTCTATTCTGCGGACCTCGTTTAGCACTGGTGATGAAAAAACTTTTCCCGAGCGCATAAGCGGCTTCCTTTCCTGATTTGAATACGCCGTTGTCGAATTCGATAGTGGAGACGGTGGCGGGTGAGCTTTTACCCGAAAGCTTCCGTAAAACCTTCCAAGTAGCTGCACTGTCCGTCTTAAAGTCCATCTGTCCGGTGAACTTCTCCCACTCTTCTTTCTTGTGTCTGTCCAAATCCTTTTTGATCTCACTGTCAAGCTCAGCAACCACGGGGTCCAGATGATTAACCGCTCTCCTCGCATCTCTCGTTCTAATTTTGTCGAGGATTTCCTGTTGACATTTGGATAGAACGTCTTGACGCGACCGATAGGGATAGCCGCATTCATGGCCTTGCGGATTGCGTCAGATAGATGGCACTCCTTCTGGTGCACGCTTCCATACCACGGGTAATCTGCCGATAGGCGAAGCGCAACTTCACTGAACAGGCGCCAGTCTGCTCGGCCTAAATTAAGATAAGAACGTTGGCGAACACCAGAAAAGGGAGCGAGAGAATTGGATAGATCGATGTGGACAAAGACAGGAACGTGGTCACTTGGCAGAGTAGTCGAGGTAGACCATGAGCAGCAGCTAGAAAGGTTGGACGAGACAAGAGATATGTCTGGGCTAGAAGATCGGCCGCTGGCAGGGAGACGAGTGGGCTGATCATCGTTTAGAATGACCAGGTCGCACTCATCTGCCCATTCTTCGACGTCATTTCCTCTAACATCAGGACCGAGAGACGAGCAAAGGTGTGAGCGTTGAAATCACCCGCGAAAACGACCGAGGATGAGAGGAGCAGTCGCTCAGCTGCTTGAGAAGTGGGATAGGATTGTAGGATGAAGGGCATGAAGTTGTAGGTGGAATGTATATGTTGAAAAGAGAAAGGGGTGTTTTAGGGGAGATGGATTGGGAGGTACTCGAGAGTACCGTCCGTGGGGGTGCTGGGAATGAGGTGTGAGGGAAGTGAAGATAGAACGAAAGTAGAGACTCCACCGCCGAGAGATGACCTTGGAGCATGGTAAGAAGTATAGCCTGGGATATTGGGATGAGGATAGGTAGGGATGGAGAGAGCTTGGTTTCTTGAATCATGATGACGTCTGGATGGTATGTACGTGCGAAGAGAGAAAGTTCAGAAAGCTTGGCACGAAGACCATTTAGATTTATAAGTACAATGGAAAGGGGGCGATTTGAGATAGAGGAATCTGAGCTGGAGGGTGAGGAGCATAAAGCACAACGAAAAGATGAGTTATGATGCCTCACAGAGCTAAGACCCGAACAGGAGAGATGCACCCACCATTGGCATCCGAAGCACTGGACGCTGGTATGTCTCCAGTTTACATCCTCTCCGCACGTGGCGCATTGGTACTTCTGAGCGGGTCCAGGATTCCTCTCCACGCCGGCCCTTTGCAGGAGAATCCGAAGGAGAGTTGCGGCCGGCCAGCACCTCTCCCATGACAAAAACCCTCTTTGTGGAGGGGATGACGTCGGTTTGCACGGAGGCGATCTTCTTTCCTCCACACTGCCACGGCACGAACGTACGACATCTCGGCAGCTCACCAGCTTTCTTTACAAACAATCAATATCTTGCAACCAAGACAGGGCAAACTGAGCAGGAATGTTTTTAGACGAATAATTGAAACTCCAAAGATAAATCACTCTCAGGTAGTACTCAGAAGCTAGCAATAAGAGAAAAAAGATTCCATAATTTGCTCTAAGAAGTTTCCCAGCTGTTTTTGTCTTCCGTCACGACTTTTGGTGTTTCAAGGGTTCAAATCTGCTGTTAGCATAGAGCTACCCATCAACCATGAGACTTTAAGTAGAGTCTGGGAGAGGTTAACGCATACATTGAGCACATGTAGGTCCGCAAAAATATTGGAGCTTACGACATATCCCATGCGGTTTCCTACGCTGCGCACAACAAATGGCGAGGGCTTTAGAAATCCGAAGACGATCTGGCAGGAAAACAACCACATGAAGAAACAACTACAAACTATTAAGAGCATAACCCCAATCCCATCCGACAACGCCAGCTACACCGTCAAGGGGAAACCAAAACAGGTACTGCAATCCATATCGACCGTACATGGAATTCTCTGCCGCTTTCTGATCTATTCATTGTGACTTTTTTAGCTGAAGAGGGTTTTTCTCGACCAATCGTGGATCATGGGTAGTATTGTGACAAGGGACGAATTTTTCACTAAGAGAAGATCGCGGAGTGTACGCGGACATACGGATTGGAGAATAATGGCCGCGACTATAACCTGTTGACGTCGCCAAAGTCGCGCGATTGCTCATTTGAAGAACTTTTGAAGTTGAAGAAAATGTGGACCACGGCCTATACGACAGAATCAACACAATGTCAATTCAACAAACCTTCTCCCAATCAGCAGTCTGTGGCTCGTCCACCGTGGTTTTAACTAACTTAGCATGCTCGTTCACAGCGGTTATTGTCTTCATTTTAGCATCAGTAGCAGCACGAACTTTCGCTTCAGCATATTGGATGGCCGACAACAAAGAAGACTCCAACTCTTAAAGAAAAAGCAAGAAAAACAATGAAAACCGAAAGTTGTTTCAGTAGGAAACCAACCCTTCACTCTTCGAGCAACAACTTCCGGGCTAGGTTTGACATCGGTGATCTCTTTCGGCGCTCTCACGTCAACGGGGTCAACGTGTACTGGGGGCTTCTTTTCTGGTTCAGGTAAACCGATCCTTGCCAAAGGTGGAAGTACCTTAACGATAGAGAAATGAAAAATTCGTAATTTGTAAAGATGAAATAGCGCATATATCCGTGTCGGCGCGTGTCTCGCTGCAGATAACCCCCAAACCACCTTGTTCGCCAATTCATCAAGATATCTGCTGTGGCGAGGTAAGCGAAAAACCAAAGACGTCACGAACACTACATTTCGCGCTTAGCGCTTCTCTCTGCTGCCAGGCAGGCAAGCCCAGAGAGTCACATACATGCTGCCGAGATGTCGTACGTTCGTGCCGTGGCAGTGTGGAGGAAAGAAGATCACCTCTGTGCAAACCGACGTCAATCCCTCCGCGGAGAGGGTTTTTGTCATGGGAGAGGTGCTCGCTGGCTGCAGCTCTCCTGAGGATTCTTCTACAAATGGCCGGCGTCGAAAGGAATCCAGGACCCGCGAAGAAGAAGAAGTACCCATGTGCCACATGCGACAGAGATGTCAACTGGTATGGAACCAGCGTCCAGTGTTTTGGATGCGAAAGGTGGGTGCACTTCTCTTGTTCGGGTCTCAGTTCTGTGAAACACCACGATTCTTCCTTTCGTTGTATTGTGTGCTCCGCCTCCAGTAACTCAAAATCCTCATCTTCCAACCGCCCCCTATCTATTGTACACATCAATCTAAACGGTCTTCGGACCAAGCTTTCTGAATTATCTCTCTTTGCCCGTACTCATCACCAGGATGTTATCATGGTCCAGGAGACCAAACTCTCTCCCTCTGCTACCTCTAGACATCCAAACATCCCGGGCTATACTGCATATCATACTCCTAGGTCATCCCAAGGAGGCGGAGTCTCTACTTTTGTTCTGTCCCCTCTTCCCTCTCACATTATTCCAAACACTCCAGTGGATGGCACTCTCGAGTACATCCCTATCCATCTACCTCTTGAAACACCACTTTCTCTTTTAAATATATATGTCCCTCCTTCTTCCTCTTGTCCCTCAACATACAATCCTATCCCCTTCTCAAGCAGCTGTATGACTGCTCTCTTTCTCCCTCAATTGTCTTTGCGGGTGACTTCAATGCGCACACGTTCTGCTCGTCGCTTGATTCTGATGCTAGAGGAGGTGACGTCGAAGAATGGGCGGAGGAGTGCGATCTGGTTATCTTAAACGATGGCCAGCCCACTCGTCTCCCTGCCAACGGCCGATCATCTAGCCCAGACATCTCCCTCGTCTCTTCCAATCTCTCTAATGCCAGCTCTTGGTCGACATCCACAACTCTTTCCAGCGATCACATCCCTGTCTTTGTCGATATTGATCTCTAACTCTCTTGCTCCCTATACAGGTGTTCGTCATCGTTCTTATCTTAATTTAGGCCTTGCAGACTGGAGCCTGTTCAGGTAGGTTGCGCTCCGCCAAGCGGCTGATTATCCGTGGAATGGCGATGTACACCAGAAGGAGCGCCACCTATCTGATGCTATCTTGAAGGCTATGAAAGCTGCGATCCCTGAAGGCCGCGTTAAGACCTTCTTTCCCAATGTCACCAGGGTAACACTGCAGAAGATAAGGACAAGGGACGCAAAGAGAGCCGCAGATCATCTTGACCCAGACATCGCTGCGCTGGATGATGAGATCAGGAAGGACCTTGACAGGCACAAGAAGGAAACTTGGGAAAAGTTCACTGAGAAGATGAACTTCAGAAATGATGCAGCAGCAACGTGGAAGGCCTTGAAAAGGATCTCCGGAAAGTTCACCTCTGCCGACATTTCCACGATTGAGTTTGAAGGTGGAGTCTTCAAATCAGGGAAGGAGGTCGCAAATGCTCTTGGGAAGCATTTTTTTTCATCACTAGAACCAAAAGAGAGAAGCAGAACAGAATAACTGTACGGAAACTCTGTAAGTTGCCTCTCATGGATGTAGATGATGCAGTCATGCCTGCACAGGTCGAGAAGGCAATAAAGGAGATGAGCAACTCGAAGGCATTAGGGCCAGACGGTTTGAGCCCTGCAGTCCTGAAGAGACTGTCCAATGAACTACTGCCCTTTATTGCTGACGTCATAAATACATCGTTTCGTACATGTACTTTACCCCAAAATTGGAAAGTGGCTCGTGTTCTTCCACTGCCGAAGCCGGGAAAGTCACCATCCATGGCTAAAGGGTACCGGCCGATCAGTCTGCTCTCACCCATCGCCAAAATTGCCGAAAAACTGGTAGTGGAGAAGCTTGCCGAGCATAACAGCCAACAACAGCACCAACATGGTTTCCGTAAATTACATTCCACCACTACGGCCTTGTTGGAAATTGTGAGCTATGTGCTGGACGGCTTCAATGCCATGAAACCCCAACGTACTGTTGGTGTGGCCCTCGACTTAACAAAGGCATTTGACACTGTCAATCTAGGCCTACTATCAGAGAGTCTGTTGAACTCTACCATCCAGCCATGGCGGAAGCGAGGGATAACTGACTTCACTAAAGGACGTCGGGCAAATGTGCTATTCCAGGGACATGTTTCCAATAGCATCCACATCGCCGCTGGTGTCCCTCAAGGAGGAGTTTTATCGCCTGCACTTTTCAGTTTATATCTAGAAGATCTGCCCGTTCCCCCTCATGACATCAAGGTCGTTGCATACGCGGATGATATTACTATTCTGTGCCGAGATCGCGACATTAAGGTAGCCACCAGTAAGATCAATGACTACTTGATCGAGTTGAAATGTTTCTTCGATCGCAAAATGCTCACAGTCTCTGCCTCCAAATCATCCGTCACCGTCTTTTCCACTGATAAAGCAGAGCACAGTGCCCATCCCATGGTGAAATGGGACGAAACTCAATTGCAGGCCACCCGATTCCCCAAGCTGCTTGGACTCGTGTTGGATCCTTCGTTGAAGTTTCATAAGAACACTGAGCAGAAGCAAGCCACAGTGAAAACAAGACTCAACGTCCTGCGTGCTCTCGGTGGAACGTCCTGGGGATGCAATAAAGAAACGACCCTGACCACGTATAAGGCTATTGTGCAACCCGCCTTGGAGTATGCTGCGCCAGTCTGGCAGCACATCGTGTCGGACTCATCTTGGTCCAAGCTGCAGCGCGTCCAAAATTGTGCTCTGCGAATTGCAACCGGCTTTTCTAAAAGCTCTCCAATAGAGCACTTACATGCCGAAGCTCGCATAGTGCCAGTTAGAGACCACTGCCAACTCCAGGCGCAACAAATGTACATTAACATCGTGAAGCAGCCGAATCATCCTTCGCGAAGAGTACTAAACCCGGTGAGAGAGAGATGTATCAGAAAGCCTTTTGCTGATGCTCCGTCGAAAGCAGATGTGCAGAGATGGACCGAAGCACAACAAAAACGCCTCCGTCTCTTGCGCACGGAGCATACCCGATTCGTGAAGGAACACTTGAGCAGAGTTGCCATAAACTCCATCCTGGGAGTCGCACCTCCAAAGGTCTCCGAGACAGAGATGGAACTTGGCAGGCGTGCCAGGTGCACCCTTGCATCGTTACGCTGTGGACACTCCCCCATGCTTATGTCATACTTGCATAGGATTGAGAACAGCAAACCTGACCAGTGCCCTGATTGCGGTAGTCAAGGGCATACTACTGCGCACCTGTTCAATTGCCCAAAGAGACCGACTACATTGACGACAATGGATCTGTGGACGAACCCAGTGCTAGTGGCCGAGTTTCTGAACCTATGACAGAACCCCTCTCTGTGGCGGCAAAGAAGAAGAAGAAGAAGTCCACACATCTACAGGGCGGTGAAAATACAAGCACGCCGCTCGCACGCAGTGCGAGAAAAACCCGCGCAAGGACCCTTTCAAATTTTATTCTTTAACATGCTACACTAACATCTTTTTCATCTCCAACAATGTTCTGAGAGACTCTGGCTTAGCAGAACAAGATGATGAAGGTTCATCCAAGATAATGCACAAATCTTTAGCTGCAGATGGAAGGGTACGCAACACAAGACGTCTCCAAACTTTTTGATATACCACAACAAGCGGTCCCGAAAAGAGTGAAACGAACCAACTCTACAAGAGTGAAATTTCCTGTTGGTGGTCTGTCAGTTATTCCGATGACACTGCGGAATCCACAGAATATACAATGCGCCCAATAGATATGCACTGAGCGGTAACTACCCAATCAGTGATATATCTCCGTCTGTATCTTTTTTGACCTCTGCAGTCCCATAGAACCCTTGTGGATTTTCGGGGCATCTAAAATTTTTAAAAAATTCACACGAAGTTTGTCCAGAAAGGGTTATTTAGGATGCTGAACACGATTTTAGAGACCATTTTCAATAAAAAAAAGATTGAGAAGGTTAACGGTGGAATAATGACAATTAATTAAGGTGATCCACCATTAACAAAGTCTTCACGATGGAAAAGTTGACTTTTTTCAGGCTAAAACGTAGGCTTTGGGTCCTTTTGGAGGAAAAAGAACGGAAATAGGACGAAAAACGGCCAGGAAGTGACTGAGAGTCTCTTGGACCAGCCGAGCCATTGATCCCCCCCCGCCTACGTCATATAACAGTTGTCCAGCGTTCGTTTCACCCGAAAATGTGCCAAATTATTTTCTAACATCCAAGCAGGTGCATTGGCCCACCTTGTTTTTGAAGAGTTTCCGCTACAAGAAACGGAAAGCAAAGCCAACTACCTGAAAATTTTGTAGCGCAAAACCATTTCCGACACTGGGTTTGACGCATTATCTGCAGTCTCACGGAACACACCAAACAGGCGTAATTGAATACTTGGGAGGTTTCTTTGAACAATTTTCCGCCGGTATTTGAGAATTCTGAAGCGGCTTTTCCTTATTAACCTCTACTTCGTGGACTTACCTACTCAAAAACATCGAAAACTAGAATTCGGTTTGTTACCGCGAACACTGTCTTTGAACGCCTGTCACTGTATTCAGAGAAACGGAGCGTAGCTATAAGGGTCAAATTCGAATTTCGCGTCAAAAATTACGGCATATGATCGATATTGCATTACCCCGCGCTGTTCGTCGCTGAAAGCAACGTAGAGACTTGAACTCTATACACCCCTTAAATGATACAACAGTGCCATAGCGGGGCGAGAGAACCGCAGAACGGCCGAAATAAATCGCGCTAACGATAAACACCTGCACTGTATAGACACCGCCTGAGCCTTCAGAGCGGTGTCTATCCCCGGCGCAGCCATGGCGGGGCGGGGAGGAGAGGCAAACGAGGAAACTTCCAGGATCACGAAAAACTTCATTCATACTTGCCGGGCTGCCCGTTTTGGAGGCGAAGGTTGTAAATAGCCCCTTCCCGCCTTTTTGTTTGAACAGAGCAGTCTCATAGTGAATCAGATCGCATACTGCGCAATTAATATGCAGTCTCGAGAAGAAAGAACCGTCGTTAGATCAGCCATCAGTGTTTGAGGTCCCCACAACCCAAAGCGCTTGCGGCCAGTCACAGCGCCACAGCTGCGCATGGCACGTCGCCTCGCCACGCCTTAAAGGCACAGTCCAACCTCAGAGGTAATTTTTGATATTATGGCTCGAGACAACTCGTACGCGAACTTCTAGCCGCTCAAAATTTCAATATTTGAGGAGCCGTAACTCCGTTCGTAGTGAATTCTGAGCGATTCTGGAAACACCATTGTGATCAGCGTGAAATTTTCTCTAAGATAGGCAGAAAAAACGAAAAATCGATGTTGAGCTTGGAGTGTGGCTTTAAGCAGTCTGCAGAGTTGCACCGCCCGGCGGCACGCCGCCGGGCGAGAGGATTGGGTCGTGGCCAAACCCTGACGCGGCGGCGCACTTCAATGCCTCGCAGAGTGGCAGTGATGCCGTCGTTCTCCATTTTCATCCATTACGTACAACATCATTCATTCCACGCCAAAATTTCAATTTCGTAGATTTCAAAATTTCGTATTTACTTTCCTCGCTCATTTTTATGTGTTTTTTGGATTCACCATGAAACCATAGTTGAACAGAAATTTGAACCTTAAAGACGCCAAAATTGAAAAGCTTCTCAAAAATAGCTCAAAAATAACTTTTCTGTGTTTTTGGAAGATTTTCGTCATTTCAAAAAAAAAATCGAAAGATACGCTCTCAGAAGCGGAAAACATAGAATCTAGCGGCAACGTTAATTTATAATTTCTCGTGAGAATCAATATTATCCCACAGGAATTGAAAACTGAAATAAAATCAATTATTCAGGGAGTGAAATGGAATGGATCACATTAAAAAGCGAACAAATGAAAGACGTGTTTACGGAAACGTGCGATCAATACCTCAAATCAAAGTAAAACTAGAAAAAGTTTGCGTGGATGACTGAACAATGAAAATTACATTAAAAGGATAGATGGCGGCGCTCCTCGCCGACGATGAAAATGGTCCAGACCATTCCTCGCCTGCGTTCGCTGGCGGCGTCGCTCCGGGAGCCGCTGCTGTCGCAGCGGCGAAAACACTCTGCGAGGTACAGACGTCGCTGCCCTCGCGCGGCACGTCGCCGCCCTCGCCCACAGCGTGGCGCCCCCCCCCCACTCTCCAACACTGCCGTGTCGCGGCGGGACTCGCCGCGGCGAAACTGCAGACCCCTTTAGGCCTCTTTCAGAGGTCGATCGCCGAGCGACGCGATGGCATCGCTCGAGATCGCATCGCACGTCGATCTGTATTAAAAACACATCATCGCGGCGATCAGCGATCGCACTCTGAAAGAGGCCTTATGTAGCCGTTGCGTCCTGACAGATGACGTGCTCTCCGTTGAGCTGTTTGCTATCGTCAGTTACTCGCACTTACAGCTCCCTGCTTCATAGCATTCACCACATTCGTCATCAGTAGTTCACTTCGTAACCCTTTTTGGAGTACCACCCAGCCGTAAGGTTCGATCCATAACAAACCACCAGCAGCAAGCGTCAAGTCGAGGCTCAAACGCTGGCGAATGACGCTCGACGGCTGGCACATGCAACATGCCCAAAGGCGGCACGGGGTTAACAATGGTATTGATAAAATTAGTGACAGTCGCTACTGCCAATATGCCTCCGCCGGCTGCAGTGGTCGCTGGAGAGTGCGATCAGTAACAAATGTTGAAGATGCGAACCCCCAGCGCCACTTGACGATAGGTCGTCTGCTATGGACGGAGTCTAAGACGTCTGGACGCTATATCGACCTCATTTTTCAAAACTTCATTCATGTTTTCTACCAAGCTAGACTTCCAGTTAATCCTAACTGTGGCTTATCTCCTCTTTCAACGTTAATTTTACTTTTCACAGCCGACACTGAGCACACCGGCACTTTTGGTTCCCTCTTAACGGCGTAAATCGCGTTGACGCGATTTATGTGCAGCGTTATGTACAGCGGATTTACGTCAGCAAAGGGAACCAAAGGCACCAGTGCGATCCGTGCCGACTGTAAATTGGTTCTCGAATTTTTAATATACTACTCTACACAAATAGCAATCACTAGCTGCATTGGTGAATTTTGCCTCATCCCACGCCTGATTTTTTTTAGAGTTATCTGTCTCCTGTTTCTAAAACCATTCAGTCCATCCAACGCGACCCGAACACTTGGCCAAACATAGACATTAGGTTGGACTTTGAGCTCAAGAGGTTCAGTTCTTGGTTCAGACAACTAATGTTGTATCCTGAAGAGTTCGCTGACGACAAAAATTTTCATACCTCTTCAGTCTTCTTCTTTGGAATAACACTGACAACCTGATCCTTCAGATCAGCTAGCTGCTGTTTCGTCTTTCTACAACGCGAACTCATTCTACAGTGTATCGAATAAAAAACCGATCAAGGCAATCACATTACTTACTCGAGGCTTGATGAACCAAGGATACTATCCAAAACCGGCTTCGCCTGAGGGAGAGTCGTCTCCACCTACAATTCACTTTTATCAGGGAAAAAGGAATAGTTTTCGAGCGTGAAGATAGACGACCATGCTTCCCCCACCACTGCACACATAGCAACGTCATGGCCTACTCTATACGGAACTGACGTGGAATTTATTGTGAACACTTTCCGAAGTCCAAAGTTTAATACACACCTCCTGCACAGTTTAAAGGCAATTTACACGCTCGTAAACGTAGTTGACATTACTACGGAATTCGTATGGTATAGCGCAGAACACAACGCCAACGCACTTTAAAGCGTCAGCAACGACCCACAATGCCGCTACAAGAGTGAGAATCTATACCCGTCCTGCATTTCTCCGCCCCCTGTGCTTGCCGTTCTCCTCCAAATCAGGGGTGCTGGGCCATTCCCACCGTCGGCGACGTTCGTGGGAGGTATAGTTAGGGTCGTGGCTTGTTTCCTCAAGAAAAAACATCTAAGTTCAAACCGCGGCGGTTTAAATCTCAGCGGCGGCTGGCTGGTGATTACTAGCCAGCCGAAAATGAGATTCAAAGGCAGTGTTCACGATAATAATCGTATTTCTGCTTTTCCGCCTATCTTGAAGACGGTCCCATGCTGATTCCAATGATGTATTTGGAATCGTACAAGACCTTCTGGGAACGGATTTATGGTCCCTCAAAGATTCAGTTAAGGAAACATGAGACGAGTTGTCCGAGGCTTGTAACTTCCGTCTTTTGCAGCCAATGTATACGAGCTGACCTGAGCAAAGAGAGAAGTTGAGAATGAAGAGAAGAACGGGGCTATGGATCGGAAACCATCGCTCATCTCACAATCTCGAGCATTCATTTATTCACGTCGGTGGGCGTGGAAAGTGCATCTGGGGAGTGACGAGCTGACGGGTGTCCAACTTTGGGGCGGTAGGAGACCGTTACGAGCTCATTTTTCTTGGTTTTTTCAACGTTAGGGTTGCCCTAGGCCCCGCAGCTGCCGATCTCCACCGAGAAATCAGACATGCTTTTTATCGTTAAACCGCCGTGGTCTTAATTTAAATGTTTTTTCTTGAGGAAACAAGCCACGGACCTAACCATACAATGAGTACAATAAGTCAACCACATAAATCGACGACGGCGGAAATGACCCAGCTCAAAGGCAAATACAGGAGGACGGAGAAAATACAGGTCGGGACCAGCTTTTTAAACATGTAGCGACACTGTGAGTCGCTCTTGACGCTTCAAAATGCGCACGCGTAGTGTTCTGAGCCATACCATTCTATTTAAGTAGTTATCTCGTAGTTGTATGCGTGACAGCAAAAACGAGAGGGAAAAGTATGACGAACAACTGACATCAAGGAAAGACCGGCCAGAATGGGGGTGTGCGGGGTTGCGAACCCCGCACATCCCCTTTGTGGCCGGCCAAGAACCTGCTGGACCTTAGCTTCAGTCCTTGATGTCGATTTCAGGCCCGATTGATGCTATTTTGTGAAATTAGGTGAAGCTTCGCAAAAAATTTAGAAAAATTAACGCAATTTTGGTCACGACGGTAGGGAAGGCGTAGGATCGTCATGCTCAAACAGGGTCCTGGTTACGCCAAAAACCCTGAGTGATATAGCACCTTGCTCAAAACCTCACCTGGTGTCTGAATTCTTGATCAGCATAGGCATATCCGATGACACTTCCTGTTGCCACTGTCAACACTCCGACTGTGCCTAGGAACTTACGTCCGGTTTTCCTAGAACACTACACAGTCAAATATACACGATTACAATCCTCAAACCACAGAAATCTTCCACCGTATGCTGACACTGCAGCGCAGGGTCTTCGTTGCGGGACCATCTTGCCGTTTCCACACCGTCCTTTACTCTGCGCTGGATCGCTACCGAATGTGGTTTGCACTACTCAAACACAAGAATGACAGCACTTATTACTATTGTTCATCACACAACTTACTAAAATCTTAGTTAACATAACATAACATCGACATGAACACTTTAGGAGACAGCAGGAGCAGGACCAACTCTAGTGTGTGCGATATTCAGGCGTTGATGCTATGCGTTTTTTTCCTTTTTTATCACAGTTGGGCATTATTGCCAAATATTCCCAGATGGAGATTAGCACTTTCAATTGAATCTCGCCCACCCCTGGGTTTCAAGTCATTCTCAAAAGTTGGAGTGTTTTGCCCCCATTTTCTCCTCCTATGCTTCAGCCTCTATCCTAAAACCTTGGAACCGTTTGAACCAATACGAGAATACCATGCCATCAAAACGGGCCCGTTTCATGTGTAGATTGTCCGACTGTGGACATATCACACTGTATTTACGGCCAATCTGCACTCGTCATACTGATGACAAGTCATTCATCAATGGAAACTACGAAAAGCTATTTATATATTACTAGTTATTTCAGTTGGAAGTTATTGCAGTATCCCTTTTAAGAATCTGGGAGTAAATTAATCGTTTTGTCCAAGAGTGTGCATTTTAGGCCATCTGCGGCTCACTTTCTTTGAAAGCAGTGAAACCAGTACACAACTGTGCGTCGGGAAACTAAAATCTCGTTTCATATGCTTCGTGTACCGTTTTTCATCACCGCTTTCGTAAGAATGCCGGCCTTCACCGATGAGGAATTAGAGCAACGCGGAGCCTTTCGCAACTGCTGATGCGGCAAGATGGCAGATGGTCCTGCAACGAAGATCCTGCGCCGCTGTGCCAGCCTACGATGGAAGATTTCTGCGGTTTGAGTATTGTAATCGTGTGTCAAATATAAGAATATAGGATAAAAATTGGAATTTAACACCAATCTGATGAGCTGTTCGCACTCACTTTTGAGCTGGTTTCGGAATATGAGGACCTGGTATAGGAGCTGCCTGTGTTGACTGGGTTCGCATCCCCTTCAAGCCATGTTCAATTGACTTTTTCTGCAATAAAATAGACAATGAAACATGAGTTGCAAAGAACATAGAATCTTGCAAATTTTCTCTAACCGTGGCAGCACGAAGCATAGCAGCTACAGCCACCTGGCGGCAGGGAACCCTGCGAAAAGAGAATTATTAAAACTCTAAATGTATACTAGAACAACAGCGAACGAGCTCGAGAAAATCACAGCTTTGAAGTTGAAAAGACGAATAAAAAGGATGTCCATTATTCATCCCAGCCTACTGCGCGCTGCGCCTGCGTCGCGTGTCGACAAGCCTCACTGGGGCGCGACAGCAGCTCTCCACATCTGACTCGAGAAGCCTTGAATTATGGTTAAGGTGAGGAACTGGGTACTAGGCTTCCGACAGAAGCATTTCCAGCCATCGATTTGTGGTTAAACAGGAACTGGAACTCAGTTATGCCAGTCTGGGTTTGTTTCATTTTACATAGCAACGACGATGGTTTCAGAAATGCATCCTGATATTGAAGACATATTTCAGTGTCTAGAACACTGGAGCCATGTCTCAATTGGGCGAAATCTCGATAAGCTGCGATTTTCTGCCCAGTATATGAGACTCCTTTGCGCTCATGTGCAAGTCCTCTCGTCTATGGACCAATGAATATCATTTGTATTTTCGACTTATCCATCAGTCTTTTCTGATGTATGAGTCGAAAAACGAATTTTCGAAAAACGAAGTCCAACGAATTTCATACCGGTTATTGTTCTTACGATGACATTTTCAAATCCATTCTTGGAACTGCTGAAGACTTCTCTAAACCAGGTCATAGGGATTCTCTCAGTTTAGCGCTAAAGTAAGGGTGCTACAACCAGATCAATTTTTCTGACCATTCTAAAGATGTCATAATGCCCCCCTTACCTTGTTGCCCCAACTCAGGAAACCAGCCACATATAATTTTTTTGGAAGTTCAGTAACGGGTATAACTTGACCAAATGTGCTTACTTATCGTTAGTCAGACGAGCTCCAACTTTGGCTTCATTTTTTTCCGCGTTTCGGTCCCAAGACTCAAAAAAATTCAATTCTTTTCTATAATTCTGGTCCGATGTTTAATTGCTGATTTTTTAAGGATTGGAGTATATTTTGGTGATTGAATACAACACATAGCGCGGTCCTTTCCAGCAATCAAAAGCTAAGAATTTTTCATCAGCTCCTCGATGAACCGTCTCGGGCAGGGAAGGCCAAATCTGAATCATCGACTACGAAGGACGTATCGAAGCCCACTAATTTTTTTTTCGAAAATCAAAGAACGGAATTTTTAGTAGCGTTTTAAACATAAGAAATAACCCGTTACATGCTCGGTCAAAAATAATAGCGCGACCACAAGAATTCAAAATGTGAAATATTTTAAATTCCTCCGAAACATGACGGAGCAAAATATTCCGAGTTTTACTTAGAGGAGGAATTGTTTTGAAATTGTGAACATACTCAGGCTGGGGGGGGGGGACGGTTTTCGCCGCGATCCGCGCGGAGCAGGGATGTGCGGCAATTGCCGTTTTCAGTTTGCCGTTTGTCGTTTGCCGGCCATTTTTGGGACTTTTTTGCCGTTTGTCGTTTGCCGAAGTTTTTGTTGTTTTGCCGGCAAAAGTCGGCAAAACATTGGAAGAAAACGCGACATATCTGCTCTCCACTTCGCCGCCTGACCGTTTCTGAGCAAGATGAGGGATAAAAATCTTCATAATCTCACCGTATGTATTCTGATAAGCGAGCGTTCATGGTATGCTATAGAAGGAAAAGCGATGTTTCATTATCTGGGTTTCCCGTGCCTTCATGGTCGTGAGTACAGGCTTCACGACTTCTAGTCCCCCCCCCCCCACCGTCTATTCATTGACGCAGTGAGCTGCCACCATTTGACCTGCTAGGACTCAAAAAACTGATGTATGACCATACAGAAACCATTTACTTTGTCAGATGTTGTGGAACATGTAGATAGTTCAACTCCGAAGTGGTGTTTTAGTTTCTGTTCCAGACTTCTGACAGATTCTGGTGTAGCTAAAAGAAGCAGGAAGCATTCGTGCGACGAACATGGACGGTGACTCTGAGAAAGTCTTCCGCGGCAGTGTCAGGAAAGTACCGCTACCCTCGACTGTGCCGCGATAACTACACGGTAGTACCGCAGCGGCTTCGTGATTACTGCGAGACGATAATAAATTGCCAGCGGCACAAAAGTCTCACGATAAACAAAATTAGTGACACCCAATTGATAAAGGGTAGGGTATAAAAGAAATTAAGTGCAGTGTGTTACATTCACACACCGTCTTTCTCCAGAGGTAAGCGGCTAAAGCTCGGAACAGACTAGGGAGTAGGAAAGCAGCCTAATCGGTGATAAGGATATCCTGATATCGGGCCTCAAACATGGAAAACTCTGAAAAGAAAAACGTCTACACTTCCGTGAGAATTTTGTGCCATTGACAAATGATAAACCTCTATAGTGCCGTGGCGATTCTGTTGCAGTGCCTTGAGGGTCGACAACGCCGCGACGTTGCCGCGACAGTACCGTGGCAGTTCGTGTTAGAACTGCACGGCTCCAAGAGGATGCATCAGCGAACCCGCGTCGACTGCGATGCACTGTTCTGGGCGATAGACCGAGATTTTCGACAGTTTCATAGCCCAAGTTTGAGGTACATTCCGAATCTCCTACATCGCTCTAATGAAGCTAACCTCTGTGCCAATCAGACAGAGGTCGTAGCTACCTAAGGTGTGTATTTTTGTTCGTAGGCTCACCCACTTGTATTATGACTCATTTCATATGAGCTACTCGCCGTCGGTTCTATTTTGCTATAACGCGGCCAAAGATCGCGGAGCCGTAGCGGCACTATCGCGGAGCAGCAGCTGCACTATTGCGGGGCCGCCACGACATTGTCGCTGCGACTCCGCGATAGTTAGTGCCGCTTCGGTGCCTGTAGCAGCCGAAGCGGCTTCCAGGCGAAGCCGCAGCGGCGATTTCTTTGTTTCCATAGGCTTTCACATGTCTTGTTTCTGTTCATCTGATGCCTTGAACTGGAACTATGCTCTTGAATTGAAATTATTACAGTATTGATTTAAGTATGTAAAAAAAGGAAAAAAGTAGAGCGGCACATGTGAATAAGTTTTGGGTCAATCTGAGGGATAAGGTTTCTTGCCGTTTGCCGGCCGTTTTCGGGATTTTTTTGCCGATTGCCGTTTGCCGAAATCTCAAAATCTTTTGCCGCACATCCCTGGCGGGGAGGATGATTCCTCACCGCAGACTGCGGCGGACCGAGGCAGGGCGCTTCTCCGCCGTGGGGCCGGGGTGACATGCTTGAGGTAAGCAATAATACAAAGAGTGATCGCGGGCCAGCTGGGAAAGGTTCGCCGGCCGTCGTCCTGAGTACCTGAGTAATCTCCTGGGGTGCGTTCCAAGAACGTTCCCATGGCAAAACGCGTCCATGGAATCGTAGCCACGGCCACGTGGGCGCAATTTTCAGTTATAATTCGAAAAAAAATTTCCATGGAAAGCAGATTTGTCCATGGTGAGATTGCTTTTCCTCCCAGAGCGTTGTGGGAACGTTCTTGGAACGCACCCCTGATCATCTCGGTTAAGTGGTGTTTGCTTCAAATATTTGGAATATCCTCCGCTTCGTCTTTTCAAGTGGCAATTATGAGTATTGTTCCCTCTACTTGTTGATTAAATACTGCGTATCGTATTCCATGGCAGTATTCCTTCGCTATTCGTTACCTCGTGAACGAAGAGACCGACTTGAATACATACTTGTTCGTGAGTGCGACCCAATGAGAAATGGCGCGCGCGCGATGAGCTAACCGCCGCGTTCGGCACGTTAAGCCGCGCGCGCGGCAGTTTTCGCCGCGCAGTAGGCTGGGACGGATAATCAGGATCAATAAAAAGTTGGCTTAAATCTACCATTCCCTCGTCTCCCTCGAAAGCGCGCGCTCGCGCCGCGGCGTAGCATCGGAGCGCCCTTCCCTTCTACCGCAGCGCTGTTCATTGCTTACATGCTATCCTTCCATATAATAAAAGAATCGGAGCACAAAGTACGACTACCTGGGCCTCCATCACTATAGCACTATTTCGTCACATCTCTAACCACTCCAAAACAGTATTGAGCTGTATGTGCATTTCAGTTCACCAAAACCTTCAAAGTAGAGTTAGGCCCATTCGCTTGTGCACTCATTTAGGGGAAGGTTGGGGGATTACGTTTTTCGGTTCTCAACATTCTGCCATCGAAATAGCCAAAAAATCAGCGAGCAGTCTGAGCTCTTTTCCTTTCTTCAGCCAAACGACTTCACCCTCATTACATGGAGGAGATTCAACTCTCGTCATCACCTGGGGTCACAACCTTCGTGCGTTGGTGACACGACAACATCATTGACGTGACTTAGAACCACATCCCGGACTTGTTCCCCGCCCCAAACCCGGTATGGGTTTGGAATTCACTTATCACTGATGGCTGAAACACAAAATTTAATGAGAATTCAATGCATTTGTATCGGGGGTGTGCGAAAAATTTCCGAAACCGGAAAAAAAACCGAAAAACGAAAATTTTTGCGGTCAAAAATTTGTAGAATGCTTTCTCACACTATGCTACGTTGAAAAATTACACTTTTTTTCAATTTTTCGTTTTTTCGGTTTTTTCGAGAAATTAATACAGAAAAAAAGCGAAAAATTTCGAAAAAATGGTTGCACTCCAAACTACCCATCCGCACCAGAAAATTTGGTCTCGAAGCGAGAATCGTCATTTTTCGATCTCGAGTTCTCGAAAAATTTTCACACATCCCTGATGTGTATCGAAAAGAAAATGGTTTTTATAGGCGATTTAGGTAAGTTGAAAGATGTGGCAGTTAGGCTAAGTCCCTGTGAAAGCGGTTTTTGATTTTTTTTCAATCTGGGGCTCTAAAAGTTAAGGAGCGGATGCGGACCGACGACGAAACGACATTGAACAATAGTCTTTGTTCAGTTACTGTACCACTCCAAATACGCGGTAATGCCTAAAAGCCTAGAGAGGCTACTGATCTGTCGCGACAAAGCACATAACGCCCTATTCGATTAGTGAGCTCACACCGATGTTTAAGGCAGTCGCTGAAGACTGGATTTTGATAAACGTCGTTTTTTCGTTGGCCAGTCCCCTCCTCACTGTTTTCCGAATCGCAATTCCAGAAAAAAAAGCAAGAGTCATGGCGAGTCACCGCTCTTAGCTGCTCTGAACCCTGCCATACATACCAGCGCGCTACTGCAGCAATCTGCAGGTACGCAATCACGTTACTTACGCAGTATCCATTCTACGGTAATCATGAAAACTGGTGAAATATACAAAAAATTAAGAGTTCGCGGAAACAGCTATGAATTTGGTGTTCTGAATTACGGTGTGGCAGAAACTGTGTAAGAGGCGCGTCTGGGTAACCGCGGGGGGCGGTCATTTGGCACCCGCAAGATGCATTTCGAAGAATCTCATACCCAGGTAGGACGGCCCCTACCCCGGGGTTTTCCTCCCTATGAGAACTACAATGTTGTAGTTTCACTGATAAGCACTGGAATCAGGAATCAGTGATGAGTCATCGGGTGCCAAATGGTACGAACTCGGTAACCGCAGAGGGGATAACAATGCTTCTTGGGAGTCTCAATTGGCTGACTCGATCGGGACAGATTATAGGGAGCAGAAGCAACAAAACCTAGCGTTCAGTAAGTGCTGTGTGACGCGGCACTGGAAGTTCACTCAGGACCAAACTGCTTCTATAATCGCTACACAGGAACATTTAGATGCAAGTTCTCCTGCAGTGTATTCCTTTTTTTCTCGGTTGTTTTTTTTTAGATTTTTGTAATGGGGAGAATACAGTTCTGTAAGCTTAAAATTTGAAAACCTTACTAAACGACTAGCGGTTTCTATTGAGCTAGGAACCCTAGCTATGGTGTCACATTTTCAGCTTCACCTACAACGGCCTTTTTCGGACTTGACCTGTAATCCACACGTCAAAGGGGATCTTAAATTTTTGTTATGAAGAATTTTGAACGAATCGTTTATAAATCACGAAGATGAAGGGAAAACTGTGGAGAGTTCCGAAAATTCGTTGTATCAGACTGTAAGTAGTGTCGTTGCCGGAGTGAAATTACGGTCTGGAGCTGCGCACTCCCGCGCTTGAGACAGGCCCGCCACACAAAATCGTGCAAGGATCACGGGCAAATATTTAATTCTTCTGAGAAAGCACTCCTGAGAGAAATGCGGTTTCAAAAAGTCATTAAGTGAAATAGAAATCATTAATGGAAATCTCAGGACAGGAAAGTGTAGTGTTTTCACACACTACTGGACCTCTTTGTAAGTGACAGAGTTGTGGCGAACCATTGACATCATTCGTGTAGAGATAGCGCACGCTTCAATTAATGGGGATTCTCCATGGAAAATAGAAACGGTAACTGCATTTCTACAAATCGTGAGAAGCAGTACATCGTAACTATAGGGCTCCCGGGACTTTAATACCCACCACCGTCCCCCGTTTCAGGTGTTTTGAAGTTACTTTGAAACAGAAAGTTTTTTTTTTGCTTTACTAACGCGAAGCGGCGCTTTGGCCGGGGTTTTCCTGATCGTGAGAGATTTAATTTGTTCAGAAAAGCCACAAAGTTTCTGGATAGAGCGCCGCGAAGCGGCGCGAACCCCCCGGCTTATGGTTCCCGGACAAAGCGCCGCGAAGCGGCGCTTTGGCCGGGGTTTTCCTGATCGTGAGAGATTTAATTTGTTCAGAAAGGCCACAAAGTTTCTGGATAGAGCGCCGCGAAGCGGCGCGAACCTCCCGGCTTATGGTTCCCCCGCGAAGCGGCGCTTTGGCCGGGGTTTTCCTGATCGTAAGAGATTTAATTTGTTCAGAAAAGCCACAAAGTTTCCGGATAGAGCGCCGCGAAGCGGCGCGAACCCCCCGGCTTTTGGTTCCCCCGCGAAGCGGCGCTTTGACCGGGGTTTTCCTGATCGTAAGAGATCTAATTTGTTCAGAAAAGCCACAAAGTTTCTGGATAGAGCGCCGCGAAGCGGCGCGAACCCCCCGGCTTATGGTTCCCGGACAAAGCGCCGCGAAGCGGCGCTTTGGCCGGGGTTTTCCTGATCGTAAGAGATTTAATTTGTTCAGAAAAGCCACAAAGTTTCTGGATAGAGCGCCGCGAAGCGGCGCGAACCCCCCGGCTTATGGTTCCCGGACAAAGCGCCGCGAAGCGGCGCTTTGGCCTGGTTTTCCTGATCGTAAGAGATTTAATTTGTTCAGAAAAGCCACAAAGTTTCCGGATAGAGCGCCGCGAAGCGGCGCGAACCCCCGGCTTATGGTTCCCGGACAAAGCGCCGCGAAGCGGCGCTTTGGCCGGGGTTTTCCTGATCGTGAGAGATTTAATTTGTTCAGAAAAGCCACAAAGTTTCCGGATAGAGCGCCGCGAAGCGGCGCGAAACCCCCGGCTTATGGTTCCCCCGCGAAGCGGCGCTTTGGCCGGGGTTTTCCTGATCGTAGGAGATTTAATTTGTTCAGAGAAGCCACAAAGCTTCTTTATAGAGCGCCGCGAAGCGGCGCGAACCCCCCGGCTTATGGTTTCCGGACAAAGCGCCGCGAAGCGGCGCTTTGGCCGGGGTTTTCCTGATCGTAAGAGATTTAATTTGTTCAGAAAAGCCACAAAGTTTCTGGATAGAGCGCCGCGAAGCGGCGCGAACCCCCCGGCTTATGGTTCCCGGACAAAGCGCCGCGAAGCGGCGCTTTGGCCGGGGTTTTCCTGATCGTAAGAGATTTAATTTGTTCAGAAAAGCCACAAAGTTTCTGGATAGAGCGCCGCGAAGCGGCGCGAACCCCCCGGCTTATGGTTCCCGGACAAAGCGCCGCGAAGCGGCGCTTTGGCCGGGGTTTTCCTGATCGCAAGAGATTTAATTTGTTCAGAAAAGCCACAAAGTTTCCGGATAGAGCGCCGCGAAGCGGCGCGAACCCCCCGGCTTATGGTTCCCGGACAAAGCGCCGCGAAGCGGCGCTTTGGCCGGGGTTTTCCTGATCGTGAGAGATTTAATTTGTTCAGAAAAGCCACAAAGTTTCCGGATAGAGCGCCGCGAAGCGGCGCGAACCCCCGGCTTATGGTTCCCGGACAAAGCGCCGCGAAGCGGCGCTTTGGCCGGGGTTTTCCTGATCGTGAGAGATTTAATTTGTTCAGAAAAGCCACAAAGTTTCCGGATAGAGCGCCGCGAAGCGGCGCGAACCCCCCGGCTTATGGTTCCCGGACAAAGCGCCGCGAAGCGGCGCTTTGGCCGGGGTTTTCCTGATCGTAAGAGATTTAATTTGTTCAGAAAAGCCACAAAGTTTCTGGATAGAGCGCCGCGAAGCGCCCCAAACCCCCCGGCTTATGGTTCCCGGACAAAGCGCCGCGAAGCGGCGCTTTGGCCGGGGTTTTCCTGATCGTAAGAGATTTAATTTGTTCAGAAAAGCCACAAAGTTTCCGGACAGAGCGCCGCGAAGCGGCGCGAACCCCCCGGCTTATGGTTCCCGGACAAAGCGCCGCGAAGCGGCGCTTTGGCCGTGGTTTTCCTGATCGTAAGAGATTTAATTTGTTCAGAAAAGCCACAAAGTTTCTGGACAGAGCGACGCGAAGCGGCGCAAACTCCCCGGCTTATGGTTCCCAGACAAAGCGCCGCGAAGCGGCGCTTTGGCCGGGGTTTTCCTGATCGTAAGAGATTTAATTTGTTCAGAAAAGCCACAAAGTTTCTGGACAGAGCGCCGCGAAGCGGCGCGAACCCCCCGGCTTATGGTTCCCGGACAAAGCGCCGCGAAGCGGCGCTTTGGCCGGGGTTTTCCTGATCGTGAGAGATTTAATTTGTTCAGAAAAGCTACAAAGTTTCCGGACAGAGCGCCGCGAAGCGGCGCGAACCCCCCGGCTTATGGTTCCCGGACAAAGCGCCGCGAAGCGGTGCTTTGGCTGGGGTTTTCCTGATCGTAAGAGATTTAATTTGTTCAGAAAAGCCACAAAGTTTCCGGACAGAGCGCCGCGAAGCGGCGCGAACCCCCCGGCTTATGGTTCCCGGACAAAGCGCCGCGAAGCGGCGCTTTGGCCGGGGTTTTCCTGATCGTAAGAGATTTAATTTGTTCAGAAAAGCCACAAAGTTTCCGGACAGAGCGCCGCGAAGCGGCGCGCCCACCCGGCTTATGGTTCCCGGACAAAGCGCCGCGAAGCGGCGCTTTGGCCGTGGTTTTCCTGATCGTGAGAGATTTAATTTGTTCAGAAAAGCCACAAAGTTTCCGGATAGAGCGCCGCGAAGCGGCGCGAACTCCCGGCTTATGGTTCCCGGACAAAGCGCCGCGAAGCGGCGCTTTGGCCGGGGTTTTCCTGATCGTAAGAGATCTAATTTGTTCAGAAAAGCCACAAAGTTTCTGGATAGAGCGCCGCGAAGCGGCGCGAACCCCCCGGCTTATGGTTCCCGGACAAAGCGCCGCGAAGCGGCGCTTTGGCCGGGGTTTTCCTGATCGTAAGAGATTTAATTTGTTCAGAAAAGCCACAAAGTTTCTGGATAGAGCGCCGCGAAGCGGCGCGAACCCCCCGGCTTATGGTTCCCCCGCGAAGCGGCGCTTTGGCCGGGGTTTTCCTGATCGTAAGAGATTTAATTTGTTCAGAAAAGCCACAAAGTTTCTGAATAGAGCGCCGCGAAGCGGCGCGAACCCCCGACTTATAGTTCCCGGACAAAGCGGAGCGAAACGGCGCTTTGGCCGGGTTTTCCTGATCGTAAGAGATTTAATTTGTTCAGAAAAGCCACAAAGTTCCTGAACAGACCGCCGCGAAGCGGCGCGAACCCCCCCGGCTTATGGTCCCCGGACAAAGCGCCGCGAAGCGGCGCTTTGGCCGGGGTTTTCCTGATCGTGAGAGATTTAATTTGTTCAGAAAAGCCACAAAGTTTCTGAATAGAGCGCCGCGAAGCGGCGCGAACCCCCGACTTATAGTTCCCGGACAAAGCGCCGCGAAGCGGCGCTTTGGCCGGGGTTTTCCTGATCGTAAGAGATTTAATTTGTTCAGAAAAGCCACAAAGTTTTTGGATAGAGCGCCGCGAAGCGGCGCGAACCCCCCGGCTCATGGTTCCCGGACAAAGCGCCGCGAAGCGGCGCTTTGGCCTGGTTTTCCTGATCGTAAGAGATTTAATTTGTTCAGAAAAGCCACAAAGTTTCTGGATAGAGCGCCGCGAAGCGGCGCAAACCCCCGACTTATAGTTCCCGGACAAAGCGCCGCGAGGCGTCGCTTTGGCCGGGGTTTTCCTGATCGTAAGAGATTTAATTTGTTCAGAAAAGCCACAAAGTTTCTGGATAGAGCGCCGCGAAGCGGCGCGAACCCCCCGGCTTATGGTTCCCGGACAAAGCGCCGCGAAGCGGCGCTTTGGCCGGGGTTTTCCTGATCGTAAGAGATTTAATTTGTTCAGAAAAGCCACAAAGTTTCCGGATAGAGCGCCGCGAAGCGGCGCGAACCCCCGGCTTATGGTTCCCGGACAAAGCGCCGCGAAGCGGCGCTTTGGCCGGGGTTTTCCTGATCGTGAGAGATTTAATTTGTTCAGAAAAGCCACAAAGTTTCCGGATAGAGCGCCGCGAAGCGGCGCGAACCCCCCGGCTTATGGTTCCCCCGCGAAGCGGCGCTTTGGCCGGGGTTTTCCTGATCGTAAGAGATTTAATTTGTTCAGAAAAGCCACAAAGTTTCTGGATAGAGCGCCGCGAAGCGGCGCGAACCCCCCGGCTTATGGTTCCCGGACAAAGCGCCGCGAAGCGGCGCTTTGGCCGGGGGTTTCCTGGTCGTAAGAGATTTAATTTGTTCAGAAAAGCCACAACGTTTCCGGACAGAGCGCCGCGAAGCGGCGCGAACCCCCCGGCTTATGGTTCCCGGACAAAGCGCCGCGAAGCGTCGCTTTGGCCGAGGTTTTCCTGATCGTAAGAGATTTAATTTGTTCAAAAAAGCCATAAAGTTTCCGGACAGAGCGCCGCGAAGCGGCGCGAACCCCCTGGCTTATGGTTCCCGGACAAAGCGCCGCGAAGCGGCGCTTTGGCCGGGGTTTTCCTGATCGTAAGAGATTTAATTTGTTAGGAAAAGCCACAGTTTCTGGATAGAGCGCCGCGAAGCCGCGCGAACCCCCGGCTTATGGTTCCCGGACAAAGCGCCGCGAAGCGGCGCTTTAGCTGGGGTTTTCCTGATCGTAAGAGATTTAATTTGTTCAGAAAGGCCACAAAGTTTCTGGACAGAGCGCCGCGAAGCGGCGCGAACCCCGGCTTATGGTTCCCGGACAAAGCGCCGCGAAGCGGCTTTCGCCTGGGTTTTCCTGATCGTAAGAGATTTAATTTGTTCAGAAAAGCCACAAAGTTTCTGGACAGAGCGCCGCGAAGCGGCGCGAACCCCGGCTTATGGTTCCCGGACAAAGCGCCGCGAAGCGGCGCTTTGGCCGGGGTTTTCCTGATCGTAAGAGATTTAATTTGTTCAGAAAAGCCACAAAGTTTCTGGACAGAGCGCCGCGAAGCGGCGCGAACCCCGGCTTATGGTTCCCGGACAAAGCGCCGCGAAGCGCCGCTTTGGCCGGGGTTTTCCTGATCGTAAGAGATTTAATTTGTTCAGAAAAGCCACAAAGTTTCTGGACAGAGCGCCGCGAAGCGGCGCGAACCCCGGCTTATGGTTCCCGGACAAAGCGCCGCGAAGCGGCGCTTTGGCCGGGGTTTTCCTGATCGTAAGAGATTTAATTTGTTCAGAAAAGCCACAAAGTTTCCGGACAGAGCGCCGCGAAGCGGCGCGAACCCCCCGGCTTATGGTTCCCGGACAAAGCGCCGCGAAGCGGCGCTTTGGCCGGGGTTTTCCTGATCGTAAGAGATTTAATTTGTTCGGAAAAGCCACAGTTTCTGGATAGAGCGCCGCGAAGCCGCGCGAACCCCCGGCTTATGGTTCCCGGACAAAGCGCCGCGAAGCGGCGCTTTGGCCGGGGTTTTCCTGATCGTAAGAGATTTAATTTGTTCAGAAAAGCCACAAAGTTTCTGGATAGAGCGCCGCGAAGCGGCGCGAACCCCCCGGCTTATGGTTCCCGGACAAAGCGCCGCGAAGCGGCGCTTTGGCCGGGGTTTTCCTGATCGTAAGAGATTTAATTTGTTCAGAAAAGCCACAAAGTTTCCGGATAGAGCGCCGCGAAGCGGCGCGAACCCCCGGCTTATGGTTCCCGGACAAAGCGCCGCGAAGCGGCGCTTTGGCCGGGGTTTTCCTGATCGTGAGAGATTTAATTTGTTCAGAAAAGCCACAACGTTTCTGGACAGAGCGCCGCGAAGCGCCGCGAACCCCCGGCTTATGGTTCCCGGACAAAGCGCCGCGAAGCGGCGCTTTGGTCGGGGTTTTCCTGATCGTAAGAGATTTAATTTGTTCAGAAAAGCCACAAAGTTTCCGGACAGAGCCCCGCGGAACGGCGCAACCACCCCGTCTTATGGTTCCCGGACAAAGCGCCGCGAAGCGGGTCTTTGGTCGGGGTTTTGCTGATCGTTAGAGATTTAATTTGTTCAGAAAAGCCACAAAGTTTCCGGACAGAGCGCCGCGAAGCGGCGCGAACCCCGGCTTATGGTTCCCGGACAAAGCGCCGCGAAGCGGCGCTTTGGCCGGGTTTCCTGATCGTAAGAGATTTAATTTGTTCAGAAAAGCCACAAAGTTTCTGGACAGAGCGCCGCGAAGCGGCGCGAACCCCGGCTTATGGTTCCCGGACAAAGCGCCGCGAAGCGGCGCTTTGGCCGGGGTTTTCCTGATCGTAAGAGATTTAATTTGTTCAGAAAAGCCACAAAGTTTCCGGACAGAGCGCCGCGAAGCGGCGCGAACCCCGGCTTATGGTTCCCGGACAAAGCGCCGCGAAGCGGCGCTTTGGCCGGGTTTTCCTGATCGTAAGAGATTTAATTTGTTCAGAAAAGCCACAAAGTTTCCGGACAGAGCGCCGCGAAGCGGCGCGAACCCCGGCTTATGGTTCCCGGACAAAGCGCCGCGAAGCGCTTTGGCCGGGTTTTCCTGATCGTAAGAGATTTAATTTGTTCAGAAAAGCCACAAAGTTTCCGGACAGAGCGCCGCGAAGCGGCGCGAACCCCCGGCTTATGGTTCCCGGACAAAGCGCCGCGAAGCGGCGCTTTGGCCGGGTTTTCCTGATCGTAAGAGATTTAATTTGTTCAGAAAAGCCACAAAGTTTCCGGACAGAGCGCCGCGAAGCGGCGCGAACCCCGGCTTATGGTTCCCGGACAAAGCGCCGCGAAGCGGCGCTTTGGCCGGGTTTTCCTGATCGTAAGAGATTTAATTTGTTCAGAAAAGCCACAAAGTTTCTGGACAGAGCGCCGCGAAGCGGCGCGAACCCCGGCTTATGGTTCCCGGACAAAGCGCCGCGAAGCGGCGCTTTGGCCGGGGTTTTCCTGATCGTGAGAGATTTAATTTGTTCAGAAAAGCCACAAAGTTTCCGGACAGAGCGCCGCGAAGCGGCGCGAACCCCGGCTTATGGTTCCCGGACAAAGCGCCGCGAAGCGGCGCTTTGGCCGGGGTTTTCCTGATCGTAAGAGATTTAATTTGCTCAGAAAAGCCACAAAGTTTCCGGACAGAGCGCCGCAAAGCGGCGCCAACCCCCCGGCTTATAATTCCCGGAAAAAGCGCCGCGAAGCGGCGCTTTGGCCGGGGTTTTCCTGATCGTAAGAGATTTAATTTGTTCAGAAAAGCCACAACGTTTCTGGACAGAGCGCCGCAAAGCGGCGCGAACCCCCCGGCTTATGGTTCCCGGACAAAGCGCCGCGAAGCGGCGCTTTGGCCGGGGTTTTCCTGATCGTAAGAGATTTAATTTGTTCAGAAAAGCCACAACGTTTCTGGACAGAGCGCCGCGAAGCGGCGCAAACTCCCCGGCTTATGGTTCCCGGACAAAGCGCCGCGAAGCGGCGCTTTGGCCGGGGGTTTCCTGATCGTAAGAGATTTATTTTTTTCAGAAAAGCCACAAAGTTTCCGGACAGAGCGCCGCGAAGCGGCGCGAACCCGGCTTATGGTTGCCGGACAAAGCGCCGCGAAGCAGCCCTTTGGCCGGGGTTTTCCTGATCGTGAGAGTTTTAATTTGTTCAGAAAAGCCACAAAGTTTCCGGACAGAGCGCCGCGAAGCGGCGCGAACCCCGGCTTATGGTCCCCGGACAACGCGCCGCGAAGCGGCGCTTTGGCCGGGGTTTTTCTGATCGTAAGAGATTTAATTTGTTCAGAAAAGCCACAAAGTTTCCGGACAGAGCGCCGCGAAGCGGCGTGAAACTCCCGGCCTATGGTTCCCGGACAAAGCGCCGCGAGGCCCCGCTTTGGCCTGGGTTTTCCTGATCGTAAGAGATTTAATTTGTTCAGAAAAGCCACAAAGTTTCCGGATAGAGCGCCGCGAAGCGGCGCGAACCCCCGGCTTATGGTTCCCGGACAAAGCGCCGCGAAGCGGCGCTTTGGCCGGGGTTTTCCTGATCGTTAGAGATTTAATTTGTTCAGAAAAGCCACAAAGTTCCCGGACAAAGCGCCGCGAGGCGGCGCGAACCCCCGGCTTATGGTCCCCGGACAAAGCGCCGCGAAGCGGCGCTTTGGCCGGGGTTTTCCTGATCGTAAGAGATTTAATTTGTTCAGAAAAGCCACAAAGTTTTTGGATAGAGCGCCGCGAAGCGGCGCGACCCCCCGGCTTATGGTACCCAGACAAAGCGCCGCGGAGCGGCGCTTTGGCTGGGTTTTCCTGATCGTGAGAGATTTAATTTGTTCAGAAAAGTAACAAAGTTTCCGGACAGAGCGCCGCGAAGCGACGCGAACCCCCGGGCCTATGGTTCCCGAACAAAGCGCCGCGAAGCGGCGCTTTGGCCAGGGTTTTCCTGATCGTAAGAGATTTAATTTGTTCAGAAAAGCCACAAAGTTTCCGGACAGAGCGCCGCGAAGCGGTGCGAACTCCCCGGCTTATGGTTCCCAGACAGAGCGCCGCGAAGCGGCTTTTGGCCGGGGTTTTCCTGATCGTAAAGATTTAATTTGTTCAGAAAAGCCACAAAGTTTCCGGACAGAGCGCCGCGAAGCGGCGCGAACCCAGCTTATGGTTCCCGGACAAAGCGCCGCGAAGCGGCGCTTTGGCCGGGTTTTCCTGATCGTAAGAGATTTAATTTGTTCAGAAAAGCCACAAAGTTTCCGGACAGAGCGCCGCGAAGCGGCGCGAACCCAGCTTATGGTTCCCGGACTAAGCGCCGCGAAGCGGCGCTTTGGACGGGGTTTTCCTGATCGTAAGAGATTTAATTTGTTCAGAGAAGCCACAAAGTTTCCGGACAAAGCGCCGCGAAGCGGCGCGAACCCCGGCTTATGGTTCCCGGACAAAGCGTCGCGAAGCGGCGCTTGGGCCGGGGTTCTCTTGATCGTTAGAGATTTAATTTGTTCAGAAAAGCCACAACGTTTTCGGACAGGGCGCCGCGAAACGGCGCAAACTACCCGGCTTATGGTTCCCGGACTAAGCGCCGCCAAGCGGCGCTTTGGCCGGGGTTTTCCTGATCGTAAGAGATTTAATTTGTTCAGAAAAGCCACAAAGTTTCCGGACAAAGCGCCGCGAAGCGGCGCGAACTTCCCGGCTCATGGTTCCCGGACGAAGCGCCGCGAAGCGGCTCTTTGGCCGGGGTTGTACTGATCGTAAGAGATTTAATTTGTTCAGAAAAGTCACAAAGTTTCCGGACAGAGCGCCGCGAAGCGGCGCGAACCCCCGGCTTATGGTTCCCGGACAAAGCGCCGCGAAGCGGCGCTTTGGCCGGGGTTTTCCTGATCGTAAGAGATTTAATTTGTTCAGAAAAGCCACAAAGTTTCCGGACAGAGCGCCGCGAAGCGGCGCGAACCCCCCGGCTTATGGTTCCCGGACAAAGCGCCGCGAAGCGGCGCTTTGGCCGGGGTTTTCCTGATCGTAAGAGATTTAATTTGTTCAGAAAAGCCACAAAGTTTCCGGACAGAGCGCCGCGAAGCGGCTCGAACCCCGGCTTATGGTTCCCGGACAAAGCGCCGCGAAGCGGCGCTTTGGCCGGGGTTTTCCTGATCGTAAGAGATTTAATTTGTTCAGAAAAGCCACAAAGTTTCTGGACAGAGCGACGCGAAGCGGCGCAAACTCCCCGGCTTATGGTTCCCGAACGAAGCGCCGCGAAGCGGCGCTTTGGCCGGGGTTTTCCTGATCGTAAGAGATTTAATTTGTTCAGAAAAGCCACAAAGTTTCCGGACAGAGCGCCGAGAAGCGGCGCGATCCTTCCGGCTTATGGTTCCCGGACAAAGCGCCGCGAAGCGGCGCTTTGGCCGGGGTTTTCCTGATCGTAAGAGATTTAATTTGTTCAGAAAAGCCACAAAGTTTCCGGACAGAGCGCTGCGAAGCGGCGCGAACCCCTCGTCTTATGGTTCCCGGACAAAGCGCCGCGAAGCGGCGCTTTGGCCGGGGTTTCCCTAATCGTAAGAGATTTAATTTGTTCAGAAAAGCCACAAAGTTTCCGGACAGAGCGCCGCGAAGCGGCGCCAACTCCCCGGCTTATGGTTCCGCGAAGCGGCGCTTTGGCCGGCGTTCTCCTGATCGTATGAGATTTAATTTGTTCAGAAAAGCCACTAAGTTTCTGGACAGAGCGCCGCGAAGCGGCGCGAACCCCCCGGCTTATGGTTCCCAGACAAAGCGCCGCGAAGCGGCGCTTTGGCCGGGGTTTTCCTGATCGTAAGAGATTTAATTTGCTCAGAAAAGCCACAAAGTATCCGGACAGAGCGCCGCGAAGCGGCGCGAAGCCCCCGGCTTATAATTCCCGGACAAAGCGCCGCGAAGCGGCGCTTTGGCCGGGGTTTTCCTGATCGTGAGAGATTTAATTTGTTCAGAAAAGCCACAAAGTTTCCGGACAGAGCGCCGCGAAGCGGCGCGAACCCCCCGGCTTACGGTTCCCGGACAAAGCGCCGCGAAGCGGCGCTTTGGCCGGGGTTTTCCTGATCGTAAGAGATTTAATTTGTTCAGAAAAGCCACAAAGTTTCCGGACAGAGCGCTGCGAAGCGGCGCGAACTCCCCGGCTTATGGTTCCCGGACCAAGCGCCGCAAAGCGGCGCTTTGGCCGGGGTTTTCCTGATCGTGAGAGACTTAATTTGTTCAGAAAAGCCACAAAGTTTCCGGACAGAGCGCCGCGAAGCGGCGCGAACCCCCCGGCTTATGGTTCCCGGACCAAGCGCCGCGAAGCGGCGCTTTGGCCAGGTTTTCCTGATCGTAAGAGATTTAATTTGTTCAGAAAAGCCACAAAGTTCCCGGACAGAGCGCCGCGAAGCGGCTCGAACCCCCCGGCTTATGGTTCCCGGACAAAGCGCCGCGAAGCGACGCTTGGGCCGGGGGTCTCTTGATCGTAAGAGACTTAAGTCGGTCAGAAAAGCCACAAGGGTTCCGGACAGAGCGCCGCGAAGCGGCGCGAACCCCAACTTATGGTTCCCAGACAAAGCGCCGCGAAGCGGCGCTTTGGCCGGGGTTTTCCTGATCGTAAGAGATTTAATTTGTTCAGAAAAGCCACAAAGTTTCCGGACAGAGCGCCGCGAAGCGGCGCGAACCCCGGCTTATGGTTCCCGGACAAAGCGGCGCGAAGCGGCGCTTTGGCCGTGGTTTTCCTGATCGTAAGAGAGTTAGTTTGTGCAGAAAAGCTACAAAGTTTGCGGACAGAGCGCCGCGAAGCGGCTGGAAGCCCTCGGCTTATGGTTCCCGGACAGAGCGCCGCGAAGCGGCGCTTTGGCCGGCGTTCTCCTGATCGTTTGAGATTTAATTTGTTCAGAAAAGCCACAAAGTTTCCGGACAGAGCGCCGCGAAGCGGCGCGAACCCCAACTATGGTTCCCAGACAGAGCGCCGCGAAGCGGCGCTTGGGCCGGGGTTCTCCTGATCGCGAGAGATTTAATTTGTTCAGAAAAGCCACAAAGTTTCCGGACAGAGCGCCGCGAAGCGGCGCGAACCCCTCGGCTTATGGTTCCCGGACAGAGCGCCGCGAAGCGGCGCTTGGGCCGGGGTTCTCTTGATCGTAAGAGATTTAATTTGTTCAGAAAAGCCACAATGTTTCCGGACAGAGCGCCGCGAAGCGGCGCGAACCCCCCGGCTTATGGTTCCCAGACGAAGCGCCGCGAAGCGGCGCTTTGGCCGGGATTTTCCTGATCACGAGAGATTTAATTCGTTCAGAAAAGCCACAAAGTTTCCGGACAAAGCGCCGCGAAGCGCCGCTTATGGTTCCCGGACAAAGCGCCGCGAAGCGGCGCTTTGTCCGGGGTTTTCCTGATCACGAGAGATTTAATTTGTTCAGAAAAGCCACAAAGTTTCCGGACAAAGCGCCGCGAAGCAGCGCGAACCCCCCGGCCTATGATTCCCGGACAAAGCGCCGCGAAGCGGCGCTTTGTCCGGGGTTTTCCTGATCATAAGAGATTTAATTTGTTCAGAAAAGCCACAAAGTTTCCGGACAGAGCGCCGCGAAGCGCCGCGACCCCCTCGACGTATGGTTCCCGGACAAAGCGCCGCGAAGCGGCGCTTTGGCCGGGGTTTCCCTTAACGTGAGAGATTTAGTTTGTTCAGAAAAGCCACAAAGTTTCTGGACAGAGCGCCGCGAAGCGGCGCGAACCCCGGCTTATGGTTCCCGGACAAAGCGCCGCGAAGCGGCGCTTTGGCCGGGTTTTCCTGATCGTAAGAGATTTAATTTGTTCAGAAAAGCCACAAAGTTTCCGGACAGAGCGCCGCGAAGCGGCGCGAACCCCGGCTTATGGTTCCCGGACAAAGCGCCGCGAAGCGGCGCTTTGGCCGGGTTTTCCTGATCGTGAGAGATTTAATTTGTTCAGAAAAGCCACAAAGTTTCCGGACAGAGCGCCGCGAAGCGGCGCGAACCCCGGCTTATGGTTCCCGGACAAAGCGCCGCGAAGCGGCGCTTTGGCCGGGGTTTTCCTGATCGTAAGAGATTTAATTTGTTCAGAAAAGCCACAAAGTTTCCGGACAGAGCGCCGCGAAGCGGCGCGAACCCAACTTATGGTTCCCGGACAAAGCGCCGCGAAGCGGCGCTTTGGCCGGGTTTTCCTGATCGTAAGAGATTTAATTTGTTCAGAAAAGCCACAAAGTTTCCGGACAGAGCGCCGCGAAGCGGCGCGAACCCCGGCTTATGGTTCCCGGACAAAGCGCCGCGAAGCGGCGCTTTGGCCGGGGTTTTCCTGATCGTAAGAGATTTAATTTGTTCAGAAAAGCCACAAAGTTTCCGGACAGAGCGCCGCGAAGCGGCGCGAACCCCCCGGCTTATGGTTCCCGGACAAAGCGCCGCGAAGCGGCGCTTTGGCCGGGGTTTTCCTGATCGTGAGAGATTTAACTTGTTCAGAAAAGCTACAAAGTTTCCGGACAGAGCGCCGCGAAGCGGCTTATGGTTCCCGGACAAAGCGCCGCGAAGCGGCGCTTTGGCTGGGGTTTTCCTGATCGTAAGAGATTTAATTTGTTCAGAAAAGCCACAAAGTGTCCGGACAGAGCGCCGCGAAGCGGCGCGAACCCCCCGGCTTATGGTTCCCGGACAAAGCGCCGCGAAGCGGAGCTTTGGCCGGGATTTTCCTGATCGTAAGAGATTCAATTTGTTCAGAGAAGCCACAAAGTTTCCAGACAAAGCGCCGCGAAGCGGCGCGAACCCTTTGGCTTATGGTTCCCGGACAAAGCGCCGCGAAGCGGCGCTTTGGCCGGGTTTTCCTGATCGTAAGAGATTTAATTTGTTCAGAAAAGCCACAAAGTTTCCGGACAGAGCGCCGCGAAGCGGCGCGAACCCAACTTATGGTTCCCGGACAAAGCGCCGCGAAGCGGCGCTTTGGCCGGGTTTCCCTGATCGTAAGAGATTTATTTTGTCCAGAAAACCCACAAAGTCCCCGGACAGAGCGCCGCGAAGCGGCCCAAACCCCCGGCTTATGGTTCCCGGACAAAGCGCCGCGAAGCGGCGCTTGGGCCGGGGTTCTCTTGATCGTAAGAGATTTAATTTGTTCAGAAAAGCCACAATGTTTCCGGACACAGCGCCGCGAAGCGGCGCTGAACCAACTTATGGTTCCCGGACAAAGCGCCGCGAAGCGGCGCTTTGCCGGGGTTTTCCTGATCGTAAGAGATTTAATTTGTTCAGAAAAGCCACAAAGTTTCCGGACAGAGCGCCGCGAAGCGGCGCGAACCCAACTTATGGTTCCCGGACAAAGCGCCGCGAAGCGCTGGCCGGGATTTTCCTGATCGTAAGAGATTTAATTTGTTCAGAAAAGCCACAAAGTTTCCGGACAGAGCGCCGCGAAGCGGCGCGAACCCCCCGGCTTATGGTTCCCGGACAAAGCGCCGCGAAGCGGCGCTTTGGCCGGGATTTTCCTGATCGTAAGAGATTTAATTTGTTCAGAAAAGCCACAATGTTTCCGGACAGAGCACCGCGAAGCGGCGCGAACCCAACTTATGGTTCCCGGACAAAGCGCCGCGAAGCGGCGCTTTGGCCCGGGTTTTCCTGATCGTGAGAGATTTAATTTGTTCAGAAAAGCCACAAAGTTTCCGGACAGAGCGCCGCGAAGCGGCGCGAACCTCCCGGCTTAAGGTTCCCGGACAAAGCGCCGCGAAGCGGCGCTTTGGCCGGGGTTTTCCTGATCGTAAGAGATTTAATTTGTTCAGAAAAGCCACAAAGTTTCCGGACAGAGCGCCGCGAAGCGGCGCGAACCCCCCGGCTTATGGTTCCCGGACAAAGCGCCGCGAAGCGGCGCTTTGGCCGGGGTTTTCCTGATCGTAAGAGATTTAATTTGTTCAGAAAAGCCACAAAGTTTCCGGACAGAGCGCCGCGAAGCGGCGCGACCCCCCCCGGCTTATGGTTCCCGGACAAAGCGCCGCGAAGCGGCTCTTTGGCCGGGGTTTTCCTGATCGTGAGAGATTTAATTTGTTCAGAAAAGCCACAAAGTTTCCGGACAGAGCGCCGCGAAGCGGCTAAAACCCCCCCCCCGGCTTATGGTTCCCGGACAAAGCGCCGCGAAGCGGCGCTTTGGCCGGGGTTTTCCTGATCGTAAGAGATTTAATTTGTTCAGAAAAGCCACAAAGTTTCCGGACAGAGCGCCGCGAAGCGGCGCGAACCAACTTATGGTTCCCGGACAAAGCGCCGCGAAGCGGCGCTTTGGCCAGGTTTTCCTGATCGTAAGAGATTTAATTTGTTCAGAAAAGCCACAAAGTTTCCGGACAGAGCGCCGCGAAGCGGCGCGAACCAACTTATGGTTCCCGGACAAAGCGCCGCGAAGCGGCGCTTTGGCCGGGTTTTCCTGATCGTAAGAGATTTAATTTGTTCAGAAAAGCCACAAAGTTTCCGGATAGAGCGCCGCGAAGCGGCGCGAACCCCCGGCTTATGGTTCCCGGACAAAGCGCCGCGAAGCGGCGCTTTGGCCGGGGTTTTCCTGATCGTAAGAGATTTAATTTGTTCAGAAAAGCCACAAAGTTTCCGGATAGAGCGCCGCGAAACGGCGCGAACCCCGGCTTATGGTTCAAGGACAAAGCGCCGCGAGGTGGCCCTTTGGCCTTGGTTTTCCTGATCGTGAGAGATTTAATTTGTTCAGAAAAGCCACAAAGTTTCCGGACAGAGCGCCGCGAAGCGGCGCGAACCCCCCGGCTTATGGTTCCCGGACAAAGCGCCGCGAAGCGGCGCTTTGGCCGGGGTTTTCCTGATCGTAAGAGATTTAATTTGTTCAGAAAAGCCACAAAGTTTCCGGACAGAGCGCCGCGAAGCGGCGCGAACCCCTCGGCTTATGGTTCCCGGACAGAGCGCCGCGAAGCGGCGCTTTGGCCGGCGTTCTCCTGATCGTTTGAGATTTAATTTGTTCAGAAAAGCCACAAAGTTCCCGGAAAGAGCGCCGCGAAGCGGCCCGAACCCCCGGCTTATGGTTCCCGGACAAAGCGCCGCGAAGCGTCGCTTTGGCCAGGTTTTCCTGATCGTAAGAGATTTAATTTGTTCAGAAAAGCCACAAAGTTTCCGGACAGAGGGCCGCGAAGCGGCTTGAAGCCCCCGGCTTATGGTTCCCGGACAAAGCGCCGCGAAGCGGCGCTTTGGTCGGGGTTTTCCTGATCGTAAGAGATTTAATTTGCTCAGAAAAGCCACAAAGTTTCCGGATAGAGCGCCGCGAAGCGGCGCGAACCCCCGGCTTATAATTCCCGGAAAAAGCGCCGCGAAGCGGCGCTTTGACCGGGGTTTTCCTGATCGTTAGAGATTTAATTTGTTCAGAAAAGCCACAAAGTTTCCGGACAAAGCGCCGCGAAGCGGCGCAAACTCCCCGGCTTATGGTTCCCGGACAAAGCGCCGCGAAGCGGCGCTTTGGTCGGGGTTTTCCTGATCGTAAGAGATTTAATTTGCTCAGAAAAGCCACAAAGTTTCCGGACAGAGCGCCGCAAAGCGGCGCGAACCCAACTTATGGTTCCCGGACAAGGCGCCGCGAGGCGCGTCTTTGGCCGGGGTTTTCCTGATTGTAAGAGATTTAATTTGTTCAGAAAAGCCACAAAGTTTCCGGACAGGGCGCCGCGAAGCGGCGCGAACCCGGCTTATGGTTCCCGGACAAAGCGCCGCGAAGCGGCGCTTTGGCCGAGGTTTCCTGATCGTAAGAGATTTAATTTGTTCAGAAAAGCCACAAAGTTTCCGGACAGAGCGCCGCGAAGCGGCGCGAACCCCCGGCTTATGGTTCCCGGACAAAGCGCCGCGAAGCGCTGCGCAGCCAGTTTCCTGATCGTAAGAGATTTAATTTGTTCAGAAAAGCCACAAAGTTTCCGGACAGAGCGCCGCGAAGCGGCGCGAACCCAACTTATGGTTCCCGGACAAAGCGCCGCGAAGCGGCGCTTTGGCCGGGTTTTCCTGATCGTAAGAGATTTAATTTGTTCAGAAAAGCCACAAAGTTTCCGGACAGAGCGCCGCGAAGCGGCGCGAACCCAACTTATGGTTCCCGGACAAAGCGCCGCGAAGCGGCGCTTTGGCCGGGGTTTTCCTGATCGTGAGAGATTTAATTTGTTCAGAAAAGCCACAAAGTTTCCGGACAGAGCGCCGCGAAGCGGCGCGAACCCCGGCTTATGGTTCCCGGACAAAGCGCCGCGAAGCGGCGCTTTGGCCGGGTTTTCCTGATCGTAAGAGATTTAATTTGTTCAGAAAAGCCACAAAGTTTCCGGACAGAGCGCCGCGAAGCGGCGCGAACCCCGGCTTATGGTTCCCGGACAAAGCGCCGCGAAGCGGCGCTTTGGCCGGGTTTTCCTGATCGTAAGAGATTTAATTTGTTCAGAAAAGCCACAAAGTTTCCGGACAGAGCGCCGCGAAGCGGCGCGAACCAACTTATGGTTCCCGGACAAAGCGCCGCGAAGCGGCGCTTTGGCCGGGTTTTCCTGATCGTAAGAGATTTAATTTGTTCAGAAAAGCCACAAAGTTTCCGGACAGAGCGCCGCGAAGCGGCGCGAACCCCGGCTTATGGTTCCCGGACAAAGCGCCGCGAAGCGGCGCTTTGGCCGGGTTTTCCTGATCGTAAGAGATTTAATTTGTTCAGAAAAGCCACAAAGTTTCCGGACAGAGCGCCGCGAAGCGGCGCGAACCAACTTATGGTTCCCGGACAAAGCGCCGCGAAGCGGCGCTTTGCCGGGTTTCCTGATCGTGAGAGATTTAATTTGTTCAGAAAAGCCACAAAGTTTCCGGACAGAGCGCCGCGAAGCGGCGCGAACCCCCGGCTTATGGTTCCCGGACAAAGCGCCGCGAAGCGGCGCTTTGGCCGGGTTTTCCTGATCGTAAGAGATTTAATTTGTTCAGAAAAGCCACAAAGTTTCCGGACAGAGCGCCGCGAAGCGGCGCGAACCCAACTTATGGTTCCCGGACAAAGCGCAGCGAAGCGGCGCTTTGGCCGCGGTTTTCCTGATCGTCAGAGATTTAATTTGTTCAGAAAAGCCACAACGTTTCCGGACAGAGCGCCGCGAAGCGGCGCGAACCCCCCGGCCTATGGTTCCCGGACAAAGCGCCGCGAAGCGGCGCTTTGGCCGGGGTTTTCCTGATCGTGAGAGATTTAATTTGTTCAGAAAAGCCACAGTTCCCAGACAGAGCGCCGCGAAGCGGCGCGAACCCCCCGGCCTATGGTTCCCGGACGAAGCGCCGCGAAGCGGCGCTTTGGCCGGGGTTTTCCTGATCGTAAGAGATTTAATTTGTTCAGAAAAGCCACACCGTTCCCGGACAGAGCGCCGCGAAGCGGCCCTAACCCCCTGGCTTATGGTTCCCGGACAAAGCGCCGCGAAGCGGCGCTTTGGCCGGGTTTTTCCTGATCGTAAGAGATTTAATTTGTTCAGAAAAGCCACAGTTCCCAGACAGAGCGCCGCGAAGCGGCACGAACCCAACTTATGGTTCCCGAAAAAGGCGCCGCGAAGCTGCGCTTTGGCCGGGGTTTTCCTGATCGTAAGAGATTTAATTTGTTCAGAAAAGCCACAACGATTCCGGACAGAGCTCCGCGAAGCGGCGCAGAACCCAACTTATGGTTCCCGGACAAAGCGCCGCGAAGCGGCGCTTTGCCGGGTTTTCCTGATCGTAAGAGATTTAATTTGTTCAGAAAAGCCACAAAGTTTCCGGACAGAGCGCCGCGAAGCGGCGCGAACCCCGGCTTATGGTTCCCGGACAAAGCGCCGCGAAGCGGCGCTTTGGCCGGGTTTTCCTGATCGTAAGAGATTTAATTTGTTCAGAAAAGCCACAAAGTTTCCGGACAGAGCGCCGCGAAGCGGCGCGAACCAACTTATGGTTCCCGGACAAAGCGCCGCGAAGCGGCGCTTTGTCAGTTTTCCTGATCGTAAGAGATTTAATTTGTTCAGAAAAGCCACAAAGTTTCCGGACAGAGCGCCGCGAAGCGGCGCGAACCAACTTATGGTTCCCGGACAAAGCGCCGCGAAGCGGCGCTTTGGCCGGGGTTTTCCTGATCGTGAGAGATTTAATTTGTTCAGAAAAGCCACAAAGTTTCCGGACAGAGCGCCGCGAAGCGCTGAACCAACTTATGGTTCCCGGACAAAGCGCCGCGAAGCGGCGCTTTGGCTGGGGTTTTCCTGATCGTAAGAGATTTAATTTGTTCAGAAAAGGCACAAAGTTTCCGGACAGAGCGCCGCGAAGCGGCGCGAACCCCCCGGCTTATGGTTTTCCTGATCGTAAGAGATTTAATTTGTTCAGAAAAGCCACACAGTTTCCGGACAGAGCGCCGCGAAGCGGCGCGAAACCCCCGGCCTATGGTTCCCGGACAAAGCGCCGCGAAGCGGCGCTTTGGCCGGGGTTTTCCTGATCGTAAGAGATTCAATTTGTTCAGAAAAGCCACAAAGTTTCCGGACAGAGCGCCGCGAAGCGGCGACTTGGCCGGGGTTTTCCTGATTGTAAGAGATTTAATTTGTTCAGAAAAGCCACAAAGTTTCCGGACAGAGCGCCGCGAAGCGCCTGAACCAACTTATGGTCCCCGGACAAAGAGCCGCGAAGCGCCGCTTTGGCCGTGTTTTCCTGATTGTGAGAGATTTAATTTGTTCAGAAAAGCCACAAAGTTTCCGGACAGAGCGCCGCGAAGCGGCGCGAACCAACTTATGGTTCCCGGACAAAGCGCCGCGAAGCGGCGCTTTGCAGCCGGGTTTTCCTGATCGTAAGAGATTTAATTTGTTCAGAAAAGCCACAAAGTTTCCGGACAGAGCGCCGCGAAGCGCGCGAACCAACTTATGGTTCCCGGACAAAGCGCCGCGAAGCGGCGCTTTGGCCGGGGTTTTCCTGATCGTGAGAGATTTAATTTGTTCAGAAAAGCCACAAAGTTTCCGGACAGAGCGCCGCGAAGCGGCGCGAACCAACTTATGGTTCCCAGACAAAGCGCCGCGAAGCGGCGCTTTGGCCGGGGTTTTCCTGATCGTAAGAGATTTAATTTGTTCAGAAAAGCCACAAAGTTTCCGGACAGAGCGCCGCGAAGCGGCTTATGGTTCCCGGACAAAGCGCCGCGAAGCGGCGCTTTGGCTGGGGTTTTCCTGATCGTAAGAGATTTAATTTGTTCAGAAAAGCCACAGTGTCCGGACAGAGCACCGCGAAGCGGCGCGAACCCCCCGGCTTATGGTTCCCAGACAAAGCGCCGCGAAGCGGAGCTTTGGCTGGGGTTTTCCTGATCGTAAGAGATTTAATTTGTTCAGAAAAGCCACAATGTTTCCGGACAGAGCGCCGCGAAGCGGCGCGAACCCCAACTTATGGTTCCCGGACAAAGCGCCGCGAAGCGGCGCTTTGGCCGGGTTTTCCTGATCGTAAGAGATTTAATTTGTTCAGAAAAGCCACAAAGTTTCTGGACAGAGCGCCGCGAAGCGGCGCGAACCCCCGGCTTATGGTTCCCGGACAAAGCGCCGCGAAGCGGCGCTTTGGCCGGGTTTTCCTGATCGTAAGAGATTTAATTTGTTCAGAAAAGCCACAAAGTTTCCGGACAGAGCGCCGCGAAGCGGCTGAACCCCAACTTATGGTTCCCGGACAAAGCGCCGCGAAGCGGCGCTTTGGCCGGGGTTTCCTGATCGTAAGAGATTTAATTTGTTCAGAAAAGCCACAAAGTTTCCGGACAGAGCGCCGCGAAGCGCTGAACCAACTTATGGTTCCCGGACAAAGCGCCGCGAAGCGCTGCGCTTTGGCCAGGTTTTCCTGATCGTGAGAGATTTAATTTGTTCAGAAAAGCCACAAAGTTTCCGGACAGAGCGCCGCGAAGCGGCGCGAACCAACTTATGGTTCCCGGACAAAGCGCCGCGAAGCGGCGCTTTGCCGGGGTTTTCCTGATCGTGAGATTTAATTTGTTCAGAAAAGCCACAAAGTTTCCGGACAGAGCGCCGCGAAGCGGCGCGAACCAACTTATGGTTCCCGGACAAAGCGCCGCGAAGCGCTTTGGCCGGGTTTTCCTGATCGTAAGAGATTTAATTTGTTCAGAAAAGCCACAAAGTTTCCGGACAGAGCGCCGCGAAGCGGCGCTGAACCCAACTTATGGTTCCCGGACAAAGCGCCGCGAAGCGGCGCTTTAGCCGGGGTTTTCCTGATCGTAAGAGATTTAATTTGTTCAGAAAACCCACAAAGTTTCCGGACAGAGCGCCGCGAAGCGCTGAACCAACTTATGGTTCCCGGACAAAGCGCCGCGAAGCGGCGCTTGGCCGGGTTTTCCTGATCGTAAGAGATTTAATTTGTTCAGAAAAGCCACAAAGTTTCCGGACAGAGCGCCGCGAAGCGGCGCGAACCCAACTTATGGTTCCCGGACAAAGCGCCGCGAAGCGGCGCTTTGGCCGGGTTTCCTGATCGTAAGAGATTTAATTTGTTCAGAAAAGCCACAAAGTTTCCGGACAGAGCGCCGCGAAGCGGCGCGAACTCCCGGCTTATGGTTCCCGGACAAAGCGCCGCGAAGCGCTGCTTTGGCCGAGTTTTCCTGATCGTAAGAGATTTAATTTGTTCAGAAAAGCCACAAAGTTTCCGGACAGAGCGCCGCGAAGCGGCGCTGAACCAACTTATGGTTCCCGGACAAAGCGCCGCGAAGCGGCGCTTTGGCCGGGGTTTTCCTGATCGTAAGAGATTTAATTTGTTCAGAAAAGCCACAAAGTTTCCGGACAGAGCGCCGCGAAGCGGCGCGAACCCAACTTATGGTTCCCGGACAAAGCGCCGCGAAGCGGCGCTTTGGCCGGTTTTCCTGATCGTAAGAGATTTAATTTGTTCAGAAAAGCCACAAAGTTTCCGGACAGAGCGCCGCGAAGCGGCGCGAACCAGCTTATGGTTCCCGGACAAAGCGCCGCGAAGCGGCGCTTTGGCCGATTTTCCTGATCGTAAGAGATTTAATTTGTTCAGAAAAGCCACAAAGTTTCCGGACAGAGCGCCGCGAAGCGCCTGAACCAACTTATGGTTCCCGGACAAAGCGCCGCGAAGCGCTGCTTTGGCCGGGTTTCCTGATCGTAAGAGATTTAATTTGTTCAGAAAAGCCACAAAGTTTCCGGACAGAGCGCCGCGAAGCGGCGAACCGGCTTATGGTTCCCGGACAAAGCGCCGCGAAGCGCGCTTTGGCAGGGTTTTCCTGATCGTAAGAGATTTAATTTGTTCAGAAAAGCCACAAAGTTTCCGGACAGAGCGCCGCGAAGCGCGCTGAACCCAACTTATGGTTCCCGGACAAAGCGCCGCGAAGCGCTGCTTTGGCCAGGTTTTCCTGATCGTAAGAGATTTAATTTGTTCAGAAAAGCCACAAAGTTTCCGGACAGAGCGCCGCGAAGCGGCGCGAACCAACTTATGGTTCCCGGACAAAGCGCCGCGAAGCGGCGCTTTGGCCGAGGTTTTCCTGATCGTGAGAGATTTAATTTGTTCAGAAAAGCCACAAAGTTTCCGGACAGAGCGCCGCGAAGCGGCGCGAACCAGCTTATGGTTCCCGGACAAAGCGCCGCGAAGCGGCGCGGCCGGGTTTTCCTGATCGTAAGAGATTTAATTTGTTCAGAAAAGCCACAAAGTTTCCGGACAGAGCGCCGCGAAGCGCTGAACCAACTTATGGTTCCCGGACAAAGCGCCGCGAAGCGGCGCTTTGCGAGGTTTTCCTGATCGTAAGAGATTTAATTTGTTCAGAAAAGCCACAAAGTTTCCGGACAGAGCGCCGCGAAGCGCTGAACCAACTTATGGTTCCCGGACAAAGCGCCGCGAAGCGGCGCTTTGCACAGGAGTTTTCCTGATCGTAAGAGATTTAATTTGTTCAGAAAAGCCACAAAGTTTCCGGACAGAGCGCCGCGAAGCGCACGAACCAACCTTATGGTTCCCGGACAAAGCGCCGCGAAGCGGCGCTTTGGCCGGGGTTTTCCTGATCGTAAGAGATTTAATTTGTTCAGAAAAGCCACAAAGTTTCCGGACAGAGCGCCGCGAAGCGCTGAACCCGGCTTATGGTTCCCGGACAAAGCGCCGCGAAGCGGCGCTTTGGCCAGGGTTTTCCTGATCGTAAGAGATTTAATTTGTTCAGAAAAGCCACAAAGTTTCCGGACAGAGCGCCGCGAAGCGCAACCCAGCTTATGGTTCCCGGACAAAGCGCCGCGAAGCGCTGGGGTTTTCCTGATCGTAAGAGATTTAATTTGTTCAGAAAAGCCACAAAGTTTCCGGACAGAGCGCCGCGAAGCGGCGCTGAACCCAACTTATGGTTCCCGGACAAAGCGCCGCGAAGCGGCGCTTTGCCGGGTTTCCTGATCGTAAGAGATTTAATTTGTTCAGAAAAGCCACAAAGTTTCCGGACAGAGCGCCGCGAAGCGCGCCTGAACCAACTTATGGTTCCCGGACAAAGCGCCGCGAAGCGGCGCGCTTTGGCCAGGTTTTCTGATCGTAAGAGATTTAATTTGTTCAGAAAAGCCACAAAGTTTCCGGACAGAGCGCCGCGAAGCGGCGCGAACCAACTTATGGTTCCCGGACAAAGCGCCGCGAAGCGCGCACAGCCAGGTTTTCCTGATCGTAAGAGATTTAATTTGTTCAGAAA